>OY728133.1:314145367-315362608 GCA_963277665.1 Viscum album | reverse complement strand
ACGGGAGGAAAAAGATAATAATCAACAACAATTTTAAATAAATTAAAATTGTCGGTGATCATGTTCTTTACTTTAAAAGAATAAACACGGGGAATAAAAGAATTCCAACAACCCTTACCTTGTCGTCGTCGTCGGACGAGAGGTCGTCGCGGAAGAAGGAGATCGTCACGTCGTCGCGGTATCCGGCGTCGTGTCGCCAATCTCCGGATCAAGATCAAACGGATTAATTTAAATCCGTTGATATTGAATTATAAAAAGGGGAGAAATAAATGATTCGTTTCTCACCTTAATTTCCGAACGAGGATCGGCCGCGGAAGAAGAGGCGTCGCCGAAGAACATCGCGGGTAGAGCTCGTCGACGTCGCAGATCACGGTGTGCGTTGTCGAATTCCAGTCGCCGACGTTCTTCGCGTTCTTCGCTTTCTTCGCGTTCTTCACGGGGAGGGTGGAGAATCAGGGATCCTCTCAAATCCTTTCAAAGGATTTTTAGGTTGGTCTTATTTTATAAACATGCCAACAAACGCAAAAGTGTAAGTAACGACCCATCAGTTCGTTGAATTAATTCAACGAGCGAAACATCCCATTTAATTCACGAAATAAACCGCCCAATTAAATGGACTGTTAAGAATTAAAGAAAACGCGTCAGTTGACTTTTCAGTTACTTTGACGGGTTTTCGCGGGTGCGTTACTTAGCGAAAGAAACGGCGGGGCTCGTGCGGGCCCCACCTCACAAATATCCTACCAAGAGGGTAGGATATTGCTGGACAGCATCCTATCCAGTTCAACTCAGATCAAGCCGCCTTTAAGTGGCTTCAAGTGGCTTCCAAGCAGCTTAAGTGAAATAAAATAATGTTGTCGCACAAATTTTATTTTATTTCTGACTTAAAGCCCCAAAATTTAAAAACCACGTCTGAGCAAACGCAACTCCGGAAGAGGCGTTTCTAAGCAAATATCGGCGCTGTGATTTCATCGGTGCCCTCAGAATTCGATTCCGTGCACCGGTTCAAAAGATAGAAAAACCTGCTCGTCCGTTCACTGAACGTACCCGAGCCAAACTTCGGAAATTGATTCCGGGCACACCGGGCCTCGGAATCAGGTGCCGTCTGAAGCTGCGCTTTTGTAAAATTCCAAATAAAATTAAGAAAAAAATTTCTTTGAAATTTGCGGGTCTTTACATTACTCCCACCTCAGGGCTTTACGTCCCCGTAAAGATATATCAAAAACTAGGGGAACAAATGGGGGTACTGAGCACGCATCTGAGCCTCCCGCTCCCAAGTGCTCTCCTGGAGGTTCCCATGCTATCATCTGACGCGCACAAGAGGAATCGACCGCCCACGTAGGACCCGCTCCTGTCGATCCTCGATCTCCACTGGGACCTCCGCAAAAGTCGCCCCATCGTCCACGTCCAGCTCCCCAAAGTCGATGATGTGCGTCGGGTCGTGCACGTATCTTCTCAGCTGAGACACGTGGAAGACGTCGTGCACCCGGTGCAACTGAGGTGGTAGAGCCAGGCGATAAGCCACCTCTCCTATCCTGCTGAGGACCTGGAAAGGCCCGATTAAGTGTGGAGACAACTTGCCGCCTCGGCCAAATCTCCGTAAACCACGTCGAGGTGAGACACGCAAAAAGACGTGGTCGCCATCCTCGAACTCCAGTGGCCTCCGCCTCCTGTCAGCATATGACTTCTGCCGGCTCTGAGCTGTCCTCATCCTCTCCTGGATGATCTGGACCTTCTCTGTCGTGGCTCGGACCATCTCTGGTCCCACGAGTGCTGACTCCCCAGGGTCTGTCCAGCACAACGGTGATCTGCAGGGTCTGTCGTACAACCCCTCGTATGGTGCCATCCCGATGGTGGAGTGGTAGCTGTTGTTGTACGCGAACTCCACCAAGGGTAGGTGGTCCTCCCAGCTTTGACCAAAGTCGAGAACACATGCACAGAGCATGTCCTCGAGTGTCTGTATGGTCCTCTCCGTCTGACCATCCGTCTGAGGGTGGAAGGCTGTGCTCAGATGGAGCCGCGTCCGGAACGCCTCCTGCAACCCCTTCCAAAGCCGGGAAGTGAAACGAGCATCTCAATCGGAGACGATAGACGATGGCACACCGTGAAGCCGTACGATCTCCTGGACGTAAAGACGTCCCAAGCTCTCCACTGAGCCCTGCTCTCTGATGGGTAAGAAGTGTGCCGACTTGGTGAGTCGGTCGACAATCACCCAAATGGAGTCGTGACCTCTGTAAGTGCGTGGAAGTACAGTCACGAAGTCCATAGATATGCCATCCCACTTCCACTCCGGGACCTCCAAGGGCTGTACCAAGCCTGCTGGTACCTGATGCTCTGCCTTCACCTGCTGGCAGGTGAGGCATCGTGAAACGAACTCTGCCACAACTTTCTTCATGCCCGGCCACCAGTGCTGTCGCCTGAGATCCTGGTACATCTTCGCCAATCCGGGATGCACCGCCAAGGGATAAGTGTGAAACTCTCTCAGCACCTCCTCTCGTAAAGCGACTGGTACGAAGGTACGTCCTCTGAAAAGGATGTCGTGCTCTGCTCTAAGGGAGAAACCATCAGGCGCCTGACCTGAGGATATCAGTGCACGCCGGGTCTCACAGTCAGCGTCCCCATGATGAGCCTCTCTGACCCGCTGTAGAAGTGGAGGAGAGATTGTGAGAGACTGAAGAAAGGCTGCTCCGTTTCTATCCACGAAGGATATCTGTAAGGAGGCTAGCTGCTCCGTCGCCTCCTCAAGTAGCTGAATGCCCGTCCTCCTGCTGAGGGAATCGGCTACCACGTTCCCCTTCCCAGGAGTATAGACTATCTCAAAGTCATAGTCCTGGAGGAACTCAAGCCATCTCCGCTGTCTCAGGTTCAGGTCCTTCTGAGAGAATATATACCTGAGACTCTGGTGGTCAGAAAAGACTGTGAAGCGCTCGCCCATCAGATAGTGCCGCCAAGTCTTCAGAGCGAAGACCACTGCTGCTAACTCCAGGTCATGAGTGGCGTAGTTCTGCTCATGCAGCCTCAACTGACGTGATCCGTAGGCGATCACGGCCCGCTCCTGCATCAGGACGCACCCGAGTCCAGTCCCTGATGCATCGCAGTAAACTACGTACCCAACTCCCTTCTCAGGCAACCTCAAGATAGGTGCGCTGGTCAATCTCTGTCTCAGGTCCTGGAAGCTCTGCTGACATCTGTATGACCACACGAAGGGTTTCCCCTTCTTCGTCAACGCTGAGAGTGGTGCCGCAACTCTGGAGAAGTCTGGCACGAATCTACGATAATATCCGGCTAGGCCCAAGAAGCTCCGCACCTCTGTCACGCTCCTGGGTGGCTCCCAAGCTAGTACTGCCTCGATCTTCGCGGGATCCACTGCATCTCCCGCCTCAGAGATGACGTGCCCCAAGAAGTGGACCTCACGTAACCAGAACTGGCACATTGAGAGCTTTCCATAATGCTGGTGCTCTCGGAGCGTGTCTAGCACAACTCGCAGGTGGTAGGCATGCTCCTCCTCAATCGTCGAGTATACCAAAATGTCGTCAATGAAGACCACAACAAATCGGTCGAGGTATGGCTGGAAGATCCTGTTCATGAGGCTCATGAACACTTCTGGAGCATTGGTTACGCCGAACGGCATAACCAAGAACTCATAATGGCCATACCGACACCTGAAGGTCATCTTCTGCACGTCCTCGTCTCGAACTCTGAGCTGATGATAGCCTGACCGGAGGTCTATCTTCGAGAACCACCGCGCTCCCTTGAGCTGATCGAAGAGGTCATCAATCTGTGGCAGCGGATACTTGTTCCTCACTGTCACCTGGTTCAGGCGACGATAGTCGACACACAGTCGCAAGCTCCCGTCCGCCTTCTTGGCGAACAAAATCGGGGAAGCCCAGGGTGAAACACTGGGTCGAATAAACCCCTTGCTCTGCAAGTCCTCCAACTGTACCCGCAGCTCTCGAAGATCGGTGGGGGCCATCCGATATGCTGGAGTAGATATCGGGGCTGTCCCGGGGTACAAGTCGATGTAAAAGTCTACCTCTCTACGAGGAGGTAGCCCTGGAACGTCGTCGGGAAAGACGTCCACGTACTGGTCCACCACTGCAGGAAAAACTGGACTCCGCACGTCCACTGCTCCTAGGATGAGGCTAGCCAACTGATGAGAGATGGGTTGCACTCTCCTCCGCGGAAGTCCATCCTGTGCTGCAAAGGTTCCCTTCTCGCCGGTGAAGGTAAACCTGCTCCCGTCGGTGCGAACACATCGCACCTTGCGCCTAAAACAGTCGATCTGGGCATGAACCGTGGATAGCCAATCCATGCCCAAGATGACGTTGTAAGGCCTCGACGCCGCTACAAGGAGATCCCAGCTGAAGCTCTCGCCTCCTAGAGTAAGCTCACACTGCCGGCACCAGTGCGTAATCATCGAGTCTGCTCCCGTAGGAGTTTCTAGTCGTAAGGATCGAGCCAACGGCTCAGTCGGAATCTCCGAGCTCCGAACAAGGGCAGAGGCTATGAAAGAGTGACTCGCTCCTGTGTCTATAAGTACTGCAGCAAGGGTGGAATAGACACCGATCGTACCTCGAATCATCTCTGGCATGTCGGGGTCGTAGGCCTCCACTGCCTGGAGCTGGGCCTGTCCCTGCCCGCCAGCTCCCTGTGGTCGAGGTGGCCCTCCTGGTGGTGGTGGGGGTAGAGCCTGGAAGCGTCGCCCACCACCCGCTGCTCGGCCAGCTCCTCTGCCTCGTCCGCCTCCTCCCTGCGGACCACCACGGTCGACCCTCTGCCTCTGCCTGGGTGGCCCCTCCACCATCTGCTGCTCCTCAGGTCGGCGAGTCGGGCAGTCACGAGCCATGTGACCCTGCCCGCCGCAGGAGTAGCACAACCTGCCTCTCGGAAGGCTGGCACTCCGCTGTGTGCCCCGCACTGCTGAGCCGGTGTCCTGAGGCCGTCTGCGTGGGGGTCTGGTCTGCCTGGACCCGAGAGTCATCCGTCGGCTACATGCTGCCGAAGACTCAGCTACCTGCCGCCCTGCGCTAGGTCTCGCCGCTGAAGAAGGCTCTGCCAGGAAGCTCTCGATCAGGAGGGCTCGCTCCAGTACTCCCGCCTAGGTCGGAATGCGGAGGGAGATCAGTGACGCCCGAATCTCCTGTCGCAAGCCCTGCTCGAAGGTCCGGGCCCGGAAGAAGGGGTCCCGTACCATGTCGGTCGAGTAGCGAGATAGGTCAGTGAACCTCGCCGCGTACTGAGTGACCGTCATGCTGCCCTGGCGCAGCTGGAGAAGCTCCTGGATGCACACCGCTCGGAGGGTGGTCGGGACGAACTCAGAGAGGAAGAGAGTCTCGAAGTCCGCCCAGAGCAAGGATGCCTCATCGTGAACCTGGAGCATCAAGCTCCACCATCGTCCTGCTGCCGCCTGCTGGAGGCTCGCCGCGGGAATCACCATGAGATCCGCTGGTGTCCTCACTAGCCTAAAGATCTGTACCACTGCCTCTAGCCAGTCCTCGGCGGCCTGGGGGTCCGCCTCACCGCGAAACCTGGGCGGTCGCTGGCTCTGAAACTCATGCAGTTCCCTGAGGCGACGTGCATCGTCATCGTCTGGTACTGGTAGCATCGGTGGCTCGGCGGGTAAAGCAACTGCCGGTGCCACTACTGGCAAAGGGCCCTGCACTGAGGCCTCGTCGCTCGGTGGGCTGCCGTCGCGCCCTACACTCGGAACCCTAGCTGGCTGTCGTCGCGGGGCCATCCTGAAAAGGAGAACAAGAGCACCACAGTCAGAACAGTATACCTGGTGAGCTGGCACAAGAAATCACAAGGAAAACTTGAGACTTTCATAAAGGAGATCAGTATACCCGGTGAGCTGACACAAGTAATCACAAAGAAAACTTGGAACACACACGCAATCAATGTTTTCATGCATTAAGTCGGAAATCAGGAGTCAGGGTCCTGGTGTATGGATACGTCGGCCGCCGCACCAACACTGGGCTCCCTGAACTGATAACCACACTCAATACACTAAACACTATTGCTTCACATAGAAAGAAAAGACGATCAGAGTCTGCGGTAGAACCGACCACCTCTGATACCAATTTGTCACGACCCGTCCTCGGGGCCCGTGCCGTGACTACCCCAAGCCCGCCTTCCATAGGCCAGGGGCTGGCGACTAGCACCAAGGCGTAAATTCCCGGTAAACAGGGAAGGCATTGCCTTTATAAGTAACAACCACCACAGAGTCAGCAAGCAGAAGTAACTACAAAGTGCAGAAAAGTAAAGGGGCCGGAATACAAGCCCAACTGAAAGTACAACTGAAAAGTAAAGTACAGCAACTGAAGAAAAGAAGGCGGCCTCGTGTCGTCCACTGGCAATCCCACCTGAAGGGTGGGTACAGATAGCCTCCAGGCTCCTCGGGTCCCACGTCCGCTCCGAGCACGTCCCGCCCAGTGGTCCACCTCCAGGTACCGTCCTGCTCCACGCCCCAACCGCGATCAGCGCTGTCCGTCGTCTGCATCCAACACAACAAGGTGCGGGCATAGCCCGTGCATGGGTGAGTATAAGCTACTCAGTAAGGACCCCGAGACCCCCTAAGGTCTCCCGAAATCCACAAAGGATATAACACAAAAGAAATATGCAATCACGAAGTAACATCTGACTCGACTTAGGTATATGCCCATACATATACCTAAGTCCCCAATTCTAGCTCTTCTCTCGAGCTCAAGAACAACTCAATCCACAAAGGAAAGCAAGACTCAAATCCACAAGGAGAGTAAATAGTAAATCCACATAGGATAGTTCAACACAATCCACAAGGAGAGTAACATAAGATTCAGCTCAACCAGGTATACTTTTTCAGATGACGTCAAAGATGATCACTGATCCATCTAAGTCGTCGGACCCACGAAGGATCGATAGGTACTAACCCCCGCAAAAGACCCACGTAGGATCGGGCTCACACAGAACCTGTAGGCAGTGGCTCACACAGAACCGGTAGTAAGGACCCACATAAGATCGGGCTCACACAGAACCTGTAGAACTGATCCACGTAGGATCGCTGAGTGCAGTAGTCGACGCAGTCCACTGAGGATCTCTGCACAGTCGTCGCCGCAGTCCACGAAGGATCTCTGCTCTGCCGTCGTCGCAGTCCACTGAGGATCTCTGCTCTTCCGTCGTCGCAGTCCACAGAGGATCTCTGCTCTGTCGTCGAAGTCACAGCCAGTGCTAGGGTTCCCGCACATAGCGAGCTCGTTTAGGAGGGTCCGCTCCACGAGCCGAGAGGCTGATACATCAACTGACATTTAGTCCGAAGTTGATGTATCCAAAAGTTCCGTATTGACAACAGGATTTCAACGCAACAGACGGCGCGTCAATCGGACGCCTGGTATGAGAGTTATTGGCATTTTCGTCCCAGGGGCCCGGTTGGATTTTAGGGAAAAACCAACCCGACCGTACTCCACCTGCGTCCGATCCCCGGGCGTAGTATGCCAAAAGTTCCGTCTCACTTAGAGGAAACTACCACAGCTGACGGTACGTCAATCGGACGTCCGTAGCTCAAGTTATGAGCGTTTCCGCTCCGAGGGCCCGGTTGGTTTCGTGTACGAACCAACCCGGCCGAACCCAAAGTCTTCTGAAACTTGAGTTTAATATACCAAAACGATCGTATCGATCCAAGGATCGCGTAGCCACTGACGGTTCGTCAATCGGAGGTCTCAGGCCCAAGATATGGGCAAAAGACCGAGGAGGGCCCGAAAACGGGGGTTCTGGGCCCGGGGCGACCCGGCCCGACCGGCCGGCTCGGCTTCGGCCGAGCGGCCGAAGGAGCCGCCGCCGCGGGTTTGACCCGCGGCTTGGAGGAAAACGCGGCCCCGCGGGGGCCGCCTGTCACGCGGACGCGGCCAGGCCGCCGCGTCCCTCCCCGTTTCCGCGCGGCCGCGGAACCGGCCGTCGCCGCCGCCTTCCTTGCCGGCGACCCGCGCCGCCGCCGCCTTCCGCGGGCCGCCGGAGTTGCTCCGGTGGCCCGTTTTGCCTCCCGTCTGCGCCGTTGCTCCTCCCGGGGGCCGATCTTCATTGCGGAATCAATAGATCGCCCCTGCCGCGCGGTTCGTCATCGTCCGCCATATCCGCACAACAAAAGAGATCGTCAGAGGGTTGCCGGGTCTTGTTCGTTAGACCCGCTCCCTCCGCGTTAGTCATAAACAACGGGAGGAAAAAGATAATAATCAACAACAATTTTAAATAAATTAAAATTCTCGATGATCATGTTCTTTACTTTAAAATAATAAACACGGGGAATAAAAGAATTCCAGCAACCCTTACCTTGTCGTCGTCGTCGGACGAGAGGTCGTCGCGGAAGAAGGAGATCATCACGTCGTCGCGGTATCCGGCGTCGCGTCGCCAATCTCCGGATCAAGATCAAATGGATTAATTTAAATCCGTTGATATTGAATTATAAAAAGGGGAGAAATAAATGATTCGTTTCTCACCTTTATTGCCGAACGAGGATCGGCCGCGAAAGAAGAGGCGTCGCCGAAGAACGTCGCGGGTAGAGCTCGTCGACGTCGCAGATCACGGTGTGCGTCGTCGAATTCCGGTCGCCGACGTTCTTCGCGTTCTTCGTGTTCTTCGCGTTCTTCGCGCGGAGGGTGGAGAATCAGGGATCCTCTCAAATCCTTTCAAAAGATTTTTAGGTTGGTCTTATTTTATAAACATGCCAACAAACGCAAAAGCGTAAGTAACGACCCATCAGTTCGTTGAATTAATTCAACGAGTGAAACAGCCCATTTAATTCACGAAATAAACCGCCCAATTAAATGGTCTGTTAAGAATTAAAGAAAACGCGTCGGTTGACTTTTCAGTTACTTTGACGGGTTTTCGCGGGTGCGTTACTTAGCGAAAGAAACGGCGGGGCTCGTGCGGGCCCCACCTCACAAATATCCTACCAAGGGGGTAGGATATTTCTGGATAGCATCCTATCCAGTTCAACTCAGATCAAGCCGCCTTTAAGTGGCTTCAAGTGGCTTCCAAGCAGCTTAAGTGAAATAAAATAAAGTTGTCGCACAAATTTTATTTTATTTCTGACTTAAAGCCCCAAAATTTAAAAACCACGTCTGAGCAAACACAACTCCGGAAGAGGCGTTTCTATGCAAATACCGGCGCTGCGATTTCATCGGTGCCCTCATAATTCGATTCCGGGCACCGATTCAAAAGATAGAAAAACCCGCTCGTCCGTTCACTGAACGTACCCGAGCCAAACTTCGGAAATTCATTCCAGGCACACCGGGCCTCGGAATCAGGTGCCGTCTGAAGCTGCGCTCTTGTAAAATTCCAAAGAAAATTAAGAAAAAAAATTCCTTGAAATTTTCAGGTCTTTACAATGATAATCCAAAACTACAAAGAAAATTATGTTCTAAAGAATTCCATAATATTCTTGGAGTCCTCATTCATTGGGTCACGTTCTTTTTACCATTTTAACACATATTATACTATACAAATAATGAACATATTTACATGTGAATTAGGGAAGGATCCCAAATTGTCGATGTCCCAAAACTTAAAAATGTCACGGATAAGCAAGGGTTGTTGTGGAATTTCAATTTATTAGATACATTATAAATTCTTTGATAACAACGATAAGAATTATTGTAATTATGGAAATCCATAAAAAGTGTTGTCAAATAAACACTAGAATCATGGACCTCGCAAGCAGTCTATCTGGGACAACTGTAGCCCCATAAAAACGGTGTGGAAGAATATAAGGATAGAATAAACCTCACAATTATGGACACAAAACCTGAGGTCTTGATCACTACATGTGAGCCAAAGGTAGGGGTCATCCCAAATGTATCAATGTGACTCGTTTTTTAGATAGTTGCCCGTGTTTTTATTAAAATCAACCAGAATGAATGATGCTACCAAATAATTTAAAATTCCGTTATACCAATGAATAATATATTTCACTCGGTACAGTTTCTTGTCTGTAAATATGTCATTTAATAGAATATAGGGGGATGCATCATTGTTCATGTATGCGTGGATCCCACAGATATGGTGAGCCACCACATTCATTTCTCATTTTTGCTATCTGATTTATAAATTGAATTATTGATGTAGGAGTATCTGTAGAACAATACGTGGTTTGAATTATAGCATACTAAGGGGATACTTGAGGTGTGAATGGTCTAAGAATGTATTCACTTTCATCCCTAAAATGTATGACCAAAATTTATCCAAGGAATAAATAATGGAAAAAATCTTTTTTATTTGTTGTGTAGTTTGATTGGGAAGGGTATAGTGTATGTGGGGAATAGGAAATCGAATTTAGTGATTATAATCTCTTTTCAAAAATAATACCCTTACAAAATAGTTATAGGCATCACACATAAGTGCAAATGGTAGATCCAATCGAGGTGGTAGGATTACCAGGGGTGACGTGAGACTCAATTTTATCTTACTTAAAGATTACAAACATTCATTATCCAAAACACATTCATTTTCTTTTTAGATAAATTCAGATATGGGGAATGAAATTTTACTAAATTCATGAATGAAATGATTGTAAAATTCAGCATGACCATGTAAAGACCACACATCCCATGCATTTTTGGGGTACTTTAGGGATGATATTGCATCCACTTATGATTTATGTACTGGATACCATTCCAAAAAAATAATTGTCTAAATACTATAAATTCTTTCACTATGAAATGGATTCCTAATAATATAACATGAGATTATATTCAATATATTGATGTATTAAATAACATAATGGACTCAATATTTCATAAAAATATGAGCCAAAAATTGAGAAATTATACATGAAAACTTCCATTGAACTCTCTTTAAAATCTGTATAAATACAATCCATGTACTGCTAGAAAGTACCAATTGAATTTTGTAGAACAAATGGAATCCTCCTATATGAAAATTATTTAATGGGGCAAGTTAAGGTTTTATTTTCCTAATCATTTATGAAAATATGGATCTGAATGTATCCAGAATTCCCATTATGAAACTTTACTGGGATGTCCCTTCTTGCATATCTAGCAACTAGTCATTTAATGGTAATGGTAAATTTTCATTTAGATTGTGTTGGATTAGTCTACGCTAGTCTATAAAATCTCATCTACTATTATTCACATGGAATGAACCATTTTTTTCATTATTAACTACCGCTAGACTGGTCTTTTTAGAAATAACTAGAATTGGACTAACCCATTGGCTATTATAAATGGGGTAAATGATTGCAGTATACAAGAATTTTTTACCTTATTTTTAACAACATCTAGTTTGTTTTGGATTAGTCGACATTGTGCCTACCTCACTAGTTTAGCTACATCATATACCAACATATGATGTGTAAAAAATGATGGGTTAATTCAAGGATTGTCACCAAGTGTCCATCCCAAATGTTGTTTATACTCCCTCAAAATTTCATGTAGACATAATTAATGCATAGGAGACTGTAAAATAGGAATTATGATATGAAAATTTATTATATTATGATGATATAATTATTTTAGATATTGAGGTAGTTCTTTTGGTTACAATAAATGGGGATTTTGGATTTATTGGAGTGTGTGTGCATGTGATAGGTCACTAATCCCATCTATCTACTCAATGGTATCATCTTTAGATAAGGAATGTGATTTTACAAGATATGAAGTATCATCGATGGTCATGCGATCCTCAATGTTAATGAAATCATCAATTAACAAACATGAAAGGGATTTTTCTAATATGACACTAAATTTTATGATTGATTCAATATCTTACATTTCAATCAATTATGAAAACTCAAAAAGAGAATCCGGGGAATGAAAATTTGTTTTTATGGGAATGGAAAATTACAATTGACTTATTAGAGGGAGACAGTGGGGAATGTTCTTATGAGGGGTGCTTTATGGAATCAACGATATTGATGTGGGAAACATCACCACAAAAGTCCATATTTAATGTACCATTATGGACATAAATTATGGTTTTGGTGGTATTAATGCAGGAACATCCCAATATAACTAGGGCATGTCCATTGATCCTATCATCATCTATTTTAGCACATAAAAATTATCACAAAAAATTAAAATTTTCCCCAGCACAAGAACACCATCTGACACAACAGAGGGCTGTCTAGTACTTCAGTTTTCCAGTTGACCAAAAATACATGTTGTCTTTATTTCCCCAAAACTGCAATGAAAATTAAATAGAGACGCATCACATTTTTATAAACACCTAAATCAATCATATAATAGAAAAATTAATACTCTTTTGTGGTGAAAAGAATCGATAATTTTCCTCAATCAATTCATTTGTTTGGAAGTGATTGATATATCAATGCTATTATGTTCCTCCACGATCACCACATATCATCAACTCAATGTCTTATTCAGTGTGTAGAAATCTATTTTAGAATCTTGGGATACCTTGGTATATTTTTCAAGGAATCAATCAAAGGAATGTTAAGCTGGAGTTTTTTGAAAGAATATAATATTTCCTTATCAAGATCTATTTACTTTTGTTTTCATGGTTAGGTGGCCCTTTGGGGAAATTGAGGAAGAATGGTTGGGATAGCTATATCATCAACATGTATAATATTTCCTCTATAAGGTATTCTATCAGGAAAAGGTTTTACCTTATTTGGACAATTTACAATGGTGGGATGGTGGTTTCCTCACGAGGGGATGACTCTTATTAAAAGGAAATTTGACTTTTAAGATGTGTTACACTCTTAAAAGTTATGAAACTAGTATTTCACTTATTCCCAGTGTTAACTAACAGTTTAAAAGGCAGATTACCTGACTAATGACTTTGGATTTCCCCACATAGTTGATGAGTTTGACTAGTTGGGTTTTTATGTCTTCTATGGATACATGGGTTGTTTTTTGGAATTGTAAATTGTTGGAATCCATTTGTTTCATCATATATTCATTTCTAGTCGTAGAATTTTGAGAGTTTAGTTGGAAGGTCCTTTATTGTGTTTAAGGATTTACGGGTTTTGGTGGATCACTACTCTAACCTAGTTTCTTCCATTGCAATTGAGGTTAGTTTGAATATGTTGTTACATATAAGATTAGTTTCCTTTCCACCCAGGGTTGGATTATTTATATGGTTCTTTCATAAAGGGTTTTTTATTGGGGGAATCCTAGAAAGATTTCCTCACAGCTCTCAGTTGTTTCTTTCAATTTGGTGAATTGGTGAAAATAATCGGTGTATGTGTTGGATCAGATTATACTAAATATACACAAGTGGGTGGTGAAATGTGTCTTTTCAGAAATATTCATGAAATAGTGTTCTTCCCTTTAAATTTAATCACATGAATTAATGTAGATGACATTTAAATATCATATACACATGATATATAGTTGTTTAGGGAACAGAAGGCCCCTAGTCCACTCCACCAATGATCCACTACACGAGCATGGTGATTTTTACTATCTGTTCCTCGTTTCCATTGACCTTTTCAAAATTGAGTACAGGAAGATGAACCTTTACAAACTATGGCAAAACAAAGCATTCTGGTTCACTCATCGAACCAACATAGCTTAGTATGAGAAGCTGGTCACTCAATAATAGAAAAGAAAGGTATCAATATTTTTTAGAATACATTCCAGTCGTTCTTCACAATTGGAGCAGAATGCAATTGACAATAGATGGATTATCACCTTCAGATATAATGATATTCAAATAATATTCATTCTGAGTAGAACCTATTGTAGTAGATATAGAAATATAATTTACAAATTTGCCATTAGCATATTCACAAAATATCTTCGATGTAGAACAAGTGAATCTTCTATCATGATTCTTCTTTTTCAATAAACAGAGCATTGTCATTCTCTTGAATCATCAAATTTATGTTTTTGATAGTATCTATTTTAATGTTTTGTTTAAAAAAATTGATATATTCATATCTAATTTCACATATATATAATTATGTCGATCAGTTCCCCTATGAATTTTTATCTAAAAAAGTCTCTTTTTGACTCGTGATATTCAAACATTTGAATTTATATTGTAATCAAAACTACCCTTGAAATTATCCAAGAAAATATCCTTTTAATTTGGTCCTTAAACGGATCTGAACTCATCAAAGACATGTTTAAAAATCATCATTATATCTGGCATGAAATCAGCCTAATAAATTACTTTAAATCCGGATTGAAATAAGCCTAATAAACAACTTGTTGACCGTTTAATAATAATATCGACTTTAAAATCTCAGATGCAAAATGTAAGGTTGAGTTGTATAGTATGCATCCTCTGAACATAACGCATATAATAAAAGTATTTTTGATGAAAAATACTTCAAACGCAAGGTTGTCAGCATAAGGTTGATCACAAAAGTAGGGTTGGCAACATATGGTTGATCACAAATGTAGGGTTTCTAGGTATAGTTGATCACAAATGTATGGTTGGCCATCCATACTTTTTCTCTTCATCTTTAAAATGTATGTTGAATGATCCACAGTTTTATAAGATTTCAAATTAAAGGTACCCAATCCATAATTTTCTAAGAATGTATGGTTGTTTACAAAAGTATGTTTGATGAACCATACTTTTGTGAAACAAAATTAATGCTTAAAACTTACGTGCGATTATTCTTCAACACTTTTTCAATGACCCAAACATAGGTTTCCTTCCTAACATAGTGTTCCTCTTCAATTCATTTCTAATATCACCTAAAATATATACTATATTTCATCCTTACGCTGCGTTTCTCCATGTAGGGTATGAATTGTGATTCCAGAACATGCTTAAGTCGATCCCGAATATATAGAGCTTGAACAGTGTTTCCAGAACACGCTTATGCGAATACAATATTAATTAATCCTCTTTGTTAAGAACATAAATAATTCACCTATAAATAAAAATATAATTAATTATAAAATCCTACAATACACTTAACAAATAAAATCAATAGAAAATAAATAAAGATTTTTGTGAGAATCAAAATTATCATAAAGAGATAGAGTATTGTTCTAAAAACCCACCTTTAAATAAAAACATTATGTATTGTTGAAAACAACAATTTCTCTACAATCTCCCCATTTTTTATGATCATAGAACCCATAAAATAACCAGTTAAATAACATATAGTTTTTTATGTTTAAATGATCAATACAATATTAGATTTAAAATAATTTCTCCCTCTAATTTTTTCCACAATAAAGAGAACAGATAAGAAGGAAAAAACATTTAATGTATATAATATAAAACAAAAAATGTTGTGTTTATCCAAATTTCTCCCCTTTTTGTGATATCAAAACGAATCATAGAAGATGGAATAGAACAAATTTAATGCAGCACTAAACTGAAGTAAATTCTATATTATTAATCATTTGTCAATAATTAAATCTGGAATACTAGTATATCAAAACATGGACAGTAAAACAAATAATAATAAATAACAGGAATCCAAATTTTCTTTAAGTACATGGAATTGGTATAATCATGATGAATAAATTAATCATGATTTTTTAAGGGGATAAGTTAGGGTCTATCTCCACTGAACAACACACTTGATTTCTGTCAACGGCTCCCTTATCCTTCTCATATTCCCACACCAAGACTAATAATAAGATCCCTAGTTTCTTGAGTCATATGAATGTATTTTATGATGATTACTCTGAAAAAATCATGAGGTCTTTCATTCTTATCCATAAACAAGGACAACGTTTTTTTGAACTTAGTCAGCACATGTCTAATATTTGGTTCACTTGACGTCAACTGATCATCCAAAAATTTATGATTATCAAACAGGACTGATAAAGGATCATTGTTGCATTGAAGATTTTGTAATCTGTCATTCATATTGTTGATCGATGCTATGATAGCTTGAATCGTATTGATTAAATCACGTAATGTACCTGATACACTAGCACCAATAGTCCCAATAGATGCAAATTGTGACTACAGAAATTATTTAAATTCAAATAGATCTGACTTCTTTACCAGTTATAATTTCATCTTGTATACATCTATCAACGTCTCATGGTTAAAATTTTAAACTTCTTGGCATGAAACTGTACATACCTTAAGTCTCTGAAATTTCATATGTCGTGTTTCTAAGGATCTTCTCAGAGTAACATTTTTAGATTCCAATTGATACAAATTTCTATACAGCTCTTCGAATTCCTTATTTCTTGAATCAAAGGCACCATGTGCTTGATTCTCATATTCAGTTTCAATGTGTTGCAGCAGTACTAAAGGCGGAGAATATGCATCAGATTTTTTCTTTTTTCCTTCTCCTCAGCTAGATGATCTACAGATTCTTCTTTAGAGTCCTTTCTGGACTCTTCCACAGAAAAATACTCCAGCATTACTTTAGTTTAAACTTCAGAAACATTCTCAGCATACACATTACCATGCTGTTCTTCCATTGGAATTTATAAAATAATATCTTCTGAATTTTCTTAAGGACTGGACACCTCCTCACTAGGCTCTGCCGCTAGTTCTTATCAATGTTTAACTTCAGCTTCAACTACAACATGATATTCAATAGCAGTTTGGACTTGTGGAGTCGTTGGAATTTGAACAGTATCCTTTTCTTGTGGCTTCTCAACAACTTTTTCGCTGATAAAACTATAAGAGATTAAATCTATTGTTGTCATTACTATGGAAAAAAGTACCCCATTAACAATGCATTTTATTTGAGTCTAATGTTCTTCTTGAATTCATTCTTCTTAAGTGTCTTCAGTATCAAATCGTATTCATCTTGCAGCAGTGTTTACTCTCGATTCAGCATGTCCCTCTTTGGACTTAGCACACTGATCTTGAGAACTCACCGCTTCTTCCTCGGCTCCTACTGGGAAAAGTTTCCCATTTAATGTTCTCTAGAAATAGCCAATTTTTCTAGGGGTCCCAGCACCAAAGGTGTTACTGTGATAGCATCTATCTCTGGCTTCCACTAGTCGTACCATATCCTTTTTTAACAGAATTTTTGAGATGAATATACCAAACAAATAAAAACGTCATCCTAGAATCACATTGACAGTAGTAATAAAGATAACCTATCATGTACCGTGGAATGTTATGCTTTATATCACTCATTAACAGAAAAATTATATACATATATGGATACAAAATTTTCTCCGACTCAGACATCCTTAGTGCAATCCCTGTTTGCATAAAATTTACTTGAATTTTCTGATCAGGCTCCAGGACTATTATGAACATTTTCATTGTATAAGAATAACAAAAAAGTGAATACATGATTTCTTCAGATTTCTACATGGAATCTCCTATGTTTTTCTAATCTAAATGAAAAAATCTCTCATAAGGGCAGTTCAGAATCTGACTAATCTCCATAGAGGATATCAAGATATCTCGATCTTTTATCTTAGCTACCATGGTATCCTCATCGTCTCCCACACTAAATTTTATAGACATAATTATATATCATAGTTCTTATTCATACAAAAACTCAGACTTCTCACCATTGAAGGTCTGCTCTAGATTTTCGAAAGCGATAGCTTGTTTTAACAGAAGATTCATCTGATATAGCCATTCCATGTCTATGACATTTCCTTGCAAAATTTGACTTCTCTAGAAACAATAATTCTTGACCGTGCTGGTTTAATCATCATTGGTTCTCTTTGTTTTGGAAATTTATGTGAGAAATCTCAGAAGAATCGAAAGAAGATTAGGGTTTTTAGTGTTTTTAGTTTCTAATGGATAATGAGCGTTATAACACCGCGAGTGCGAAATGTTTTTGGTATAAATGAAACGATTTAGAATTCAAATATTTTATGACATCCTTGATTCTCGTGTCATCAATAATTATTACAGTGGCTTTAAAAATGAATAAATTTGACTTCTCGAAAAAAAATATACAATTTGAAAAAAATAACTAATTTATTTTAAAACAATATTAAGATAAATAAACAACATAAAAAATTAAAACATTTTTTAAAATTAAATAATCCTAGCTCCCCCTTAATAAAATCAATCATTGCAGTGTGTTGTGTTTTAGTAAAAATATCAACTAATTGAATTTCAGTACATACAAATTCCAAATATATATCCCTTTTAAGACATAATCTCTTTGAAAGTGATGTCTGATATCAATATGCTTAGTCCTAGAATGATTAATAAGATTTTTTGAAATATTAATTACATAATTATTATCACATAATATAGGCGTATTATTAAAATTTAGTCCAATTTCTATAAGTGTGTTTTTCATCCCCAACACATATGTACTACAACTGCCAGCAGAAACATATTTTTCCTTAGCTGTTGATAGAGAAACTGAACGTTGTTTCTTCCATGAACATGACAGTAAGGATTCCTCGAAAAAGTGACAAGTTCCCGAAGTTCTTTTTCTATCTAATATATAACATCCAAAGTCTACATCTGAATATGAAATTAAATTAAAATAAGATGTATTGGGATAATGACGTTATTGAAAAATAGTTCCCTTTAGATATCTAAAAATTCATATAATGGATGTTAAATGAGATTATTTTTTATATATCTTTCCTGCTAGTAGTAAGATATAATAAACTACCAATCATACCTCTATATAACTTTTTTTCAACTGATTTCCCAGTTTCATCCAAATAAAGTCTTATATTAGTACATAGAGGATTTTTATATATCTTGTTGTTTTCAATTCCAAATATCATTAGTAAATCGATAATGTATTTTCCTTTATTTAAAACATTTCAAAAATATTTTTGATAAATTTGAAGTCCTGAAGAGATATTTAATTCTCCATGCATACTCATATAAAATTATTTTTTTCATTATATTTGAAAACACATGACAAAGGGATTTATTAGCTTATCCAAAAATTACATCATCAATATAAATTTTAACCAATAAAATATTAGAATTTACAGTTTTCATAAAATGTGTTGGATCTGCCTTTCCAATAGTAAAATCATTTCTCAATATAAAAGAGCTTAATATTTCATAACAAGCTCAAGGTTCTTGTTTAATACCATACAGGGCATTAGAATGTTTAAAAACACAATATGGTTTTTGTTATTTTACAAAACCAGGAGGTTTCTTAACATCATCTTCCTCCACCAAATATCCATTAATAAGGCATATTTAACATCCATCTGAAATAATTTAATGTTTATACGAGATGCATAAGCTAAAAGGATTATAATGGCTTCTAATCTAGCTGTAGGTGCAAATGTCTCATCATAATCTATACCTTCTTCCTAATTATATCATTTAGCTAAAAGTATATCTTTATTTCTAGTTTTTATTCTTTAATTATATTGTTTATTTCTAAAGACCCATTTGGTTCCTATCACTGGATAATTATGTGGTCTTTAAAATAATTCTCAGACTTCATTTCATTTGAACTGGTTTAATTCTTCTTGCATTACTATGATCTAGATTTTATAAACTAAAGCTTCTTTTATAGACTTGGGTTATAATTATGATATAATGGCAGATAATTATACAAGATTGCCTATATTTCTTCTAGTTTATATTCTTGTGTCTATGTCTGCTATTATAGTTTCTAAAGGGTGATTCTTTAGGGTTCAAGTATGTCTAGCCAGTACACTTATAGGGTTTTTAGTATCACGTTCTTCTCAAATTGAATTAATTTCATTTATATCTTTTCAAAATCATTTTTCAAGTTCTCAAGTCTCATGTTTACATTAGAGTTATATTTATCCATTTGATCAGTCCTCTTCTCAAAGAGATCAGATTCATTAAATTTCACATGAACAAATTTTTTAACAATCCTTGACTTCTTTTTATAGACTATATAAGATTAGGAAGTTGCAAAATATCCTAAAAAAATTCCTTCATTAGATTTTGGATAAAACATAGCATGATTGTCTTTGGTGTTTAAGGTGTAAACCTTTCATCCAAAAACATTAAAGAAATTTACATTAAGTTTTCTGTTATTCTATAGTTCATAGGTTGTTTTTTTTCAGAATTGGTCTAATTAAAACTCTATTCATTATATAGTAGACATTGCTTACAGATTCTACCCAAAATTAGTTAGGAAGAATGTATTCATTTTTCATTGTCCAAGCCATTTATGGAATAGTCCAATTTTATCTTTCAACAACTCCATATGTTGAGGTGTTCTTGGTGTAGAGAAGGTGTTTTTAATACCCATATATGTGAAAAAGGATTAAAAATACAGATTTTAAAAATCTCCACCATGATCACTTCTTAATGAAATTATTTTAAAACATTTTAATTTTTAACATCATTATAAAAGCATTCAAATAAAGTAAAAGCTTCATTTTTAAATCTTAAAAAGAAAATCCATGTAAATATAGAACAATCAATAACAAAAACATATAAATATAATTTACCAGCCAAGATTGCTACTCTCGAAGGTACAAAAAAATCTAAATGGACATGTTCTAGAGGTTTAGATGTAGAAATATTGTTAATTGATTTAAAACATGATTTGTGTTTCTTCCCAAGTTGAAATGCATGACAAAATCTGTCACTTTCAAATATGAGACTAGGTAAATCAGAAACAAATAGTTTCTTAGATAATTTATGTAAAACATATACATTACAATATCCAAGTATTCTATGCAAGATCCAAGATTCATTTATTTTAGAATTTAGCCATTTTACTTCTTGTTTACACAAGGAATTTTAATCTAGGGTATACACATTGTCAGTTCTAGGTGCTCAAAATTTAAGCATTTTATTTTTGAAAATAGAACAACAATTTTTAGAAAATTCATCACTATAACCATCATCACATAGTTGATAGATACTTATCAGATTGTGTTTCTATCATTGTACATAATGTACTTTGTTTATTGAGATATCTTCTGGATCTCCAACTGTTACAAAACCAATGATTTCCCCTTTGGCATTATCACAAAAAGTGACAAGTCCAACATATTTTTGAGTGAGGGTAGAGAAATTCAATGAGTTTCCATCATATTCCATGAGCATCCACTATCCATAAATTTTTTTTCCTTTTTTCTTTTGTTACCTTCTCCTTGAAAACCCATTTAAACAATTTTCTTTGATACCCATATTCTATTTGGTCCCGTGGTATTATCCAGCAAACATCTAGGAATCCAGACTTGGATTGATTTTCTAATTATAGAAGAGTGAAATAAATTATTTCTTACAAAAACATTCTTAATACCACTTATTTGGGTTTGTCTTATGAAAAAAATTAGAAATATGTCCCCTTGATCCCCAATAATTACAATTTAATCTTTTTGTACTTGGAATAAAATAATTCTTGTACATCATAGGTTTTTCACCTTTACTGCTAATTCCAAATAATTCCTTTTTAAGGACATTTTTTACCAGATTTTAATTTAATTTATTTTATCCTATTGTAAAAACAAGGATGTCTTTTTATTAGTTTCCAATTTAGTTTGCATTTTTTTATCATTGATTCATAATCTGTATTGTTAGTGTTAATTTAGTTAAAATTTTTAGTTAACTATTTAGGTTGTTTCAGCATTGTATATCTTTCATCAAAAATACCCTTATGGCTATTCTTTAAAGACTTATTATTCTTAAATAGAAAAAAATATTTTTTTCATGCATATTGCAGTAGGCTGCAAGTATTTCATTTGAGTAAGTAGATTATGAACTTGAGTCAGGAGAGTAGTAAGATTGTACCTCGTTGTTTTAATCCATAAAACACAAGTTAGCTTTCAAATTTTATTCTTCCATATCTGATTCTAATACAAAAGTGATACCAGAGTCTTCATATGTACTAAATTTATCTTAAATTGCCTTCTTTTCCTTATGCTCATAATCGTTTCTTTGGAAGACATTCATTATCTAGACATCTTTTAGTTGAGGACAGACGGGTCTAATGTGCCCCATTTTATTACACTCAAAACATCTGTCATCAATGTAATCCTTTTTCAAGTATTTTTTGAAGTCCTTATTTCTATAGAATATAGTGAATTTTTTGGCTAGTTGATCCAGTTCCACATAAGAATTTGATAAATCAGATCTTACTGATTTCACTTTTACTTGTTTCTTTATCTTTTATTTTTTTCGCTGTGATGATACGTTCAAGTAAGTGTCATCTCTCTTGATAAACACATTGTGCTCATTTTCTTCATCTTGCATCTCAGTTTCATACATCATTAGTGTTCCAATTAGTTCTCTCACAGTTAATTCTTTCACTTGTGTCGACTGTCTGACTGCATCAGAGATTCCATTCCATCTTGTTGGAAGTACTCTCCGTACTTTTATAGCATGATCATCTTGATTAATGGAATCTCCCAAGGTGGTTATTTATTTAAAATTTACTTCAATCATCCAATAATTTGAGTAATACTATCACCTACAACCATTCTGAATGTATCATATTTAATCTTAGCAGATGCATATCTCATTTCCCTAAAATTGTTAGATCCTTCATAAGCAATAGAAATAGTTTTCCACATTTCATATGTTGTCAGGAATTAAGATACTCTGTTAAATTCATCAGGTCCTAGACCACATATAATTGCATTAATTGTATTCGAGTTCATATCATATTCTACATCAGTAACATCACTCCATGATTCAGGTTTTTCGGGTATTTCACATAGATTCGAAATCATAGATATACTCGCTATCTATGGTTTTCAAAGAGATAATCATTTTCGACTTTCATCATCCATAGCATTCTCCATTGAAATACAGTGCTCTTACCATAGACATTACCCCTCTGGTATCATTCATCTTGCACTGTGTATAATCACTTTCATCTTGTTAAGGATTTATCAGAAAGCTAAACCTCTGATCCCAATTGTTAGATCAGGTTATAATCAATATACACTAGAGGGGGTGAATTTTGTCTTTTCCGAAATCTTCAAAAGATTGTGTTCTTCCCTTTAACATTAATTTTTTGAATTAATGAAGAGAAAATTTAAATATAAGAGACAAAAGATATATAGTTGTTAGTGAAACAGAAGGCCCTTAGTCCACTCCCCCAACGCTCTACTCCACGAGTTTGGTGATTTTCACTCTCTGGTCTACATTTCCAAAGACCTCTTCACAACTGAGTACAGGAAGTCGACACCTTTACAAACTAAGGAAAAACAAAGCATTATGGTTCATTCACAGAATATACACATGTTATTATGTGAATCCGGTCACATGAGAATAGAACAAAAAGGTATCTGTATTTTTGAAAATAATTTCCTACTGTTCTTCACAATTGTAACAGAATGCAATTGACAGTAGATAGATCGTCTCCTTCAAAAATAATGATCCTCAAATAATAGTAGTTATGATTAGATATTGTCTCATTAAATAAAGAAATATAATTCACAAAATTAACATTGGAAGATTCACAAATTATCTTCGATGTAGAACAAGTGAATATTCTATCGGGATTATTATTATTCAATAAACAAAACATTATCATTATCTTGAATCATCATATCTGTGTTATTGATAGTATCTATTTTTTTTCTTTTTAAAAAATAAATTTACATATTCATATTGAATATCACATCTATATGATAACGTCGATAACATCTGTTGAGCCCTCTGGAAGATTGTTGAATTCTTCCTATGATTTGTGTTGTAATAATCACAAATCATCAATTACTTAATCCAGTTGGATTTCTCATAATCACATTCTCTTAATGAATCTGTGTATATTGGTTGGATCATGTTTTATCTCTTTGTTATTTATTTACAAGTATTCTGGAAGTCCTCTGGATCCAAGGACAACGGTCGCACTGATCCATATCAAAGGACAACGGTCGCACCGATCAATATTAAAGGACAATGGTCGCACTGATCCATATAAAAGGACAACGGTCTCACCGATGCTGATCAAATGATTCACCGAAGATGACTTACCGATGCTGATAGAATGATTCACAAAAGAAGTCTCACCGATGCTGATCGAATCAGTCACCGAATATGCCTCACCAATGCTAATCGAATGTGTCACCGAAGATGTCTCACCGATGCTGATTGAATGAGTCACCGAAGATGTCTCACCGATACTGATCGAATGAGTCATCGAAGATGTCTCACCGATGCTGAAGACCCACTAATCACTTGACACACTAATAGTCATAATAAGCTGTTTGAATTTCATTATCTTTATTTAATCTAACAAACGGTCATATTAGGAGTATTTTAAATGCTCTGTCATTTATTTAATGTGTGTTGTTGGATGTCAGGGAACCGTACCTCGTACCTGCAAAATGAAATCATTTCCTTTGCTGGAGCACGTGATTTAAATAGAGGAAGTATGTGCTACTACAAATTGAGATGATATCGAAGAAGATATACAATAAGAAGTGAGACATACATAGATAAATAGATAGACCACAAGGTGTGTTGAAAGAACAACTGGGTGTCAATGCAAAGAGACGACTGAACTTACATGAGGAACTCTTTCATCAATGAAAACCAGTGAAGAGCTGAGAACGAGATCATAAAACAAGAACTTCATCGACTACTTCTTCTCTATCTATGAACCTGGAAATCAAGGAAACATGTGATACTCGGTTTTCCAGATAGAAATCAGACGAGGACTCAGAGCGAATTCTGATCAATCATAGGAGTCCAGAACTGCACGAAAAATCACTAGAGCCATTTCTAAACTCTAGCTATTTTCTCTGTGATTTGTCTTTTTACATATTGAGCAGTGTGTGTTATCTATTCTGTTTTACACACACACTATCTTCTGTACTCTAACTGGAAGATTTCTAAATCCTCACTCAAGACTCTTACATCTTTTATTTCCCACTGGGATAGTGGTAGAGGTCGTGTGACCTGGACAGATGGTTGCAGTTGTGTTTGTTCCCACGAATAACTGTGGTAGAGGTCTTGGACCTGAACAGTTGGTTGATGTTGTTATCCCCGATCCAGGGTGTGGATCATCTTTTTATAAAAGCTTTTGAGAGGACTAAGTCTCGGCTTGAGACTGAACCTCTTGGTTATATCTGTTGTGTTATATCTTTCAAAGTTATTCTTTTATTCCGCTTCTAATCTCTTTAAAACCAAAACAGTATTAAAGTCACTTTGATAATAAAATTTGCAAGTTTTTATATCAGTTGTAAATCAGTAAGTTGGTTTAAAAAGTTAATCAACCTTTCTATTTTGATTAACTGGGAAATAATCAATCGAGAACCCAACCTAACCCTTACTTTGATATAAATTCACTACAGTTTAATTCGGTATTTTATTTGGGGGTTTTAAGACAATGTTTTTAAAACAGAAATTTTAATTGGAACTCAATTCACCCCCCTCTTGAGTATCCACTCCGAAAAACAATTGGTATCAAAGGTTCATTTTAAATATATTCTAAAGTACTCTGTTTTCAACTGTGCTTTTAGTTGTATCTTAAAGTTCTTAAAATTTCTGTTATTTCTAATATTTTTATCTATTTAAAATAATTGCCTTAAGTAAGCTATCATGGACAATAGAGTTGAAGGTTTTTCTACCAATAGACCACCATTTTTCAATGGCACTAACTATGGTCAGTGGAAAATCAAGATGAAAATTCATTTAGAAAGCATGGGTTTTGATATTTGGACTTCTATAGAATCTGAATATAAAATTCATACTACTGTTAGAACTACTTGGAATGAAGATACTAAGACAGTCTACAATAATAATTGTAATGCTATGAATGATATATACTGTGCTCTATGAGATGAGTAATTTAATAGAATATCTGCCTGTAAATCTGCATATGAGATTTGGGATACCTTAGCAGTTTCTCATTAGGGAACAACTAATGCTAAGGAGATGACATTGAACACTTATAATATTAAGTATGATAATTTTATGATGAAGCATGATGAACCCATTTATGATATGTATCTCAGGTTTAATGAAATTTTCAACACAATGACTTCTCTGGGAAAGGATGTTCCAGCAAAGGAACAAATCATGAGAATTTTGAGATGTCTACCTGAAAGATGGAGAGGAACCTCTGTCTCCATTAGATAATCATGTGACATTGGTGAAATACCAGTCAAGGAAATAATTGGCAAGTTGATGATGTATGAAGAATAACTCAAAGTGAAAAAAGAAGAAAATGATGAACCTGGAAGGAAGTCTGTTTCCTTCAAAACTACAACCTCCGAGAATAAGCGTAAGGAAAAGCTTCAAGCTATCAATGAATGTTCAAGCTGTGAAGACAGCGAGAGTGACTCTGACAGTGATGCTGAGATGGATCACATTTCTAGAAGGTATAAGAAATTTTATAGGAAGAATAAGTTTTTCATAAAGTCAAACTACAAAGGTAAGTATGACAACAAGGGACATTTGAAAAAGGATTGGAAGAAATCTGACAAATCAGATGAAGTTGTCTATTATGAGTGGAAAAGGAAGGGACACATAAAAGCAGACTGTCCAAAGCTGAAATACAAGAGGAAGTATGAATACAAGGATAACAAGTATAAGAAAGACATGAAGGATACTTGGAGTGCTTCTGAGGACAGTTCTAGTGAATTTGATGTTTCTGAAACTGAACACAGAAACAAGGAAAACATGTGTTTTATGACAAACACTTCTGAGGTAACTTCAGAAACTCCTGCTTCTAATTCTTATTAATCTGTAGATGATTCTAAATGTGATAACATGTCTAAATCTTAACTATTTGAATATTGTGATATGTTAGAAGAAAACTGTAATGAGCTGAAAGACAAATACAAAGGTTTAAAGAAACAGTATGATTTAACTGTTAAACATAAATTTGATCTTGATATTGAAATGGAAAAGAATGATCAGTTGCTTAAAGAGAACACTAAACTAAAATTATCCAATGAGAAACTCAAGAAGGAATTATAGAAATTTACAAATGGTAAAGATACTGTTACTCATATGCTAGGTAAGCAAATAGCACCTAAATACACTACTGTTATAGGATACCAACCTGGACAAAGGAAGATTACCAAAACTAGATTCATTCCTAAATTTGGATAGAATGTAGCTAACTCTGGATCTTTATATGCTTCAATGAGTTATATTCATAGTTATAGATCTAATAAGATTTATCTTTCCAAATCTGTTGATTCTAGAAATTCTATGAGACCCATTAGACAAATCTGGGTACCTAAAGTATTATTGGCTAACCTGTCTGGACCCAAGAAGATCTGGGTACCAAAATCATTTCCTATCTAAATCTGTTTTGTAGGGAACCTGCTTAAAGAGCTCCTGTAAAAAGTCCTGGTACTTGGAAAATGGATGTTCCAGACATATGTCAGGAGACTTCTCATTCTTTAAAAGCTTAGTCAGAGTTGATGGTGGTTTTTTCACCTTTGGTGATAATTCTAAAGGGAAAAGCATCGTCTTAGGCCAGACTGGTAACACTGACTTAGTATTAATTTCTAAAGTTTTATTTGTTGATGGACATAAATACAAACTGTTAATTATTTCTCAGTTATGTGATGATGGTTTTTATGTTAAATTTGAAAATTATTCTTGCAATGTTTTTAACTCTAAAAATGTTTTGGTGTTTTCTTCTTTAATAAGTGAAAACGTTTATGCTGTCGATTTAAATTCTTTAGCTAAGAAAAATATTACTTGTTTAAATGCTTTTCATAAAGAGTCTTGGCATTGGCACTGAAGATTAGGACACTGAAATGTGCACTCACTTAGAAAAATTGCTAGGAAGAACTTAGTTAGAGACCTACCCAAACATGAATTTCCAGTAGACAATGTTTGTAATCCCTGTCAAAAGGGAAAGAAACATAAAGTTTCTTTTAAATCAAAGAAATAAGTGTCAACTTTTCATCCTCTCGAGTTAGTTCACATGGATTTATTTGGCCCTTCTAGAGTATCTAGTTTAAATGGGAAGCATTATTTCTATGTTCTTGTAGATGACTTTTCTAGATATACTTGGGTATACATTCTAGCTCACAAATGTGAAGCTTGTTCTTAGTTCGTTAACTATTCCAAGTCTGTAGAGAACCTTAGTGGACTTAAGATTAAAACCCTGAGAAGTGATCATGGTCGTGAGTTTGAAAATCACGAGTTTGAATCTTACTGCTCACACAGTGGCTACAATCACAATTTCTCTCCCCTAGGACACGTCAACAGAATGGTGTAGTAGAAAGGAGGAATAAAACCCTGCATGAAATTGCTAGAACTATGCTTAATGATTATGAACTACCCGTTTACTTTTTGGCTGAAGCTGTAAATACAACTTGTTATGTTATTAATAGAGTCTTGATCAAACCTGTTATTAAGAGGACCCCTTATAAGTTATGAAACCATAGGAAACCTATGGTTAACTACTTCAATGTTTTTGGATGAAATGTCTTTATTATTAACACTAAAGATAATCTTGATAAGTTTGCATCCATGAGTGATGAATGAATTTTTTTAGGTTACTCAACTTCCAGTAAAACCTATAGAGTTTTCAATAAGAGAGCCAAATGTGTGGAAGAATCTGTTCACATAAAATTTTATGAAACTGATCCACATGAACCTAATACCTCTCTTGAAAATCTTGAATATGATCTCTCTGGTTTGAACCTTAATGATAAAAACAGTGGACCTGTAGTTAAAACTTCCAGTTCTGGAAATTTGCCAGACCCTTCTTCGGTTGAACCTCAACCTGCAGATGAACCTGAAATCTCACTCCCTACCTTATCTAGACCAACTAGAATTCTGAAGAATCATCCTTTAGATGCTGTTGTAGGAAATCTTGATAGAGGGACACATACTACAGCTTCTCTTAGAAATCAGGTTGAACATCAATCCTTCTTGTCACAGCTAGAAACTAAAAATATCAATGATGCTATCAATGATGAATTTTGGGTAATGGCTATGCAAGAGGTACTAAATCAATTTGAAAGAAACAAAGTCTGGAAATTAGTAGAATGACCTAAGGACACTATCACCATAGGCACAAAATGGGTGTTTATAAACAAAGTTGATGAATCTAGAAACATCATTAGAAACAAAGCTAGGCTAGTTGCACAAGGTTACAATCAAGAAGAAGGAATTAAATATGAGTAAACCTTTGCACCTGTAGCTAGATTAGAGGCTATTAGGATCTTATTTGCTTATGCATCACATCTGAATTTCAAGTTATATCAAATGGATGTGAAAAGTTCTTTTCTAAATTGTTTTATTGTTGAAGATGTTTTTGTTGAACAACCACCTGGTTTTCCAAATCCTCATTTTCAAAATCATGTTTTTAATCATTCTAAAGCTTTATATGGTTTAAAACACACTCCAAGAGCTTGGTAAGAAAGACATTCAAACTTTCTTATTTAAAAAGGATTTATAAAAAGATTAGCCGAACCCACTCTTTTTATAAAAAGGATTTCAAAAGATGTGTTAATAGTACAAATCCATGTTGATGATATTATTTTTGGATTTTCTAAAAATTATTTATGTAGTAAATTTTCACAGGTTATGCAAAATGAGTTTGAAATGAGCTTAATTGGAGAGCTTAAGTATTTTCTTGGTTTTCAAATTTTTCAAACCAAAGATGGAATTTTTATAAATCAAAGTAAATATACTAAGGATTTATTAAAACGTTTTGAGTTGGATAGTATTAAGGAATGTGATATACCTATGAGTACCACATGTAAATTGGATATAGATGAAACTGGTAAACCACTAGATCAAACTAATTACAGAGGTATGATCTAGAGTTTACTTTATCTTACTGCTAGTCGACCAGATATTATGTTTCGTGTGTGTATGTGTGCTAGATTTCAAAATAATCCTAAAGAATCACACTTACTGGCTGTTAAAAGGATTTTTAAATATCTTAAGTATACCGTGAATTTTAGTTTGTTTTATCCAAAAGGAAAATCATTTGACCTTACTAGTTATTCAGATGATGAAATTGCTGGATGCAAGTTAGATAGGAAAAGAACATCTGGAACATGTAATTTACTCGGAAAATCGCTAGTATCATGGTGTAGTAAGAAACATGACTTAGTTGCATTGTCTACTGCTGAAGCAAAATACATCGCTGCTGGTAGTTGCTGTGCACATATTCTGTGGATGAAACACACCTTATTGGACTATGGATTTGATTTTAAACAAGTTTCAATTAACTGTGACAATACTAGTGCCATCAACATATCTAATAACCCTATGTCTCACTCTAGAACTATGAACATTGATATCAGACATCACTTTCTAAGAGATCATTATCAAAAAGGTGATATTTCTCTTGAATTTATTAGTTCTGAACATCAATTAGCTGATATTTTTACAAAGCCTTTATGCTTGAAAAGAATGAATTTTATTAAAAAAGAATTGTGTATGATTGATCTGTGAAACGGATCATCGAAACCGATCTGAGAAACTGATCTATGAAACTGATCTGTGAAACTGATCTGTGAAACCGATCTGTTAAACTGATCTATGGAACTGATCTGTGAAACGAATCTGTGAAACTGATCTGTGAAACGGATCTGTGAAACTAATCTGTGAAACCGATCTGTGAAAAGGATCTGTGAAACTGATCTGTGAAATCGATCTGTGAAACTGATCTGAGAAAATGATCTGTGAAACTGATCTGTGAAATTGATCTGTGAAACTGATCTGTGAAACTGATCTATGAAACCGATATGTGAAACTGATCTTTGAAACTGATCTGAGAAACTGATCTGTGAAACTGATCTGTGAAACTGATCTGCGAAACTGATCTGTGAAACTTATCTGTGAAACTGATCTTTGAAACCGATCTTTGAAACCGACCTGTGAAACTGATCTGAGAAACTGATCTGTGAAACGGATCTGTGAAACTGATCTGTGAAACTAATCTGAGAAACTGATCTGTGAAACAGTTCTGTGAAACTGATCTTTCTTTCTATTACTTTTTATTTTGTGATTAATTAACTACTTTTATCTTTATTATGGGAACCCTATATGATGAAATAAATGATACGTGACTATTCATATTCACCAAACCGTCGACCATTCATTTCTTTCCCGCCAAACCTTATTTTCTCTCTTCTCCTCCACTTCGAACCTTCGAACTCCTTCTTTCCCCAGAATCATCAAATGTCTAAGCAAAAGAGACCGAGCAAAGGATCATAATGTCCTAAACATTCAAAGCGTGCTCGAGGTTAGTCGAGTATTACCACTCAAAGATCAGTAAATCTGAACCTGGAAACTCGGATTGTTGCTGTAGAAAAGGAAGTCAGCTCCGCCTGGCTTTTGACAAGTAAGTCGCTATTGTTACAAGTTTTAGATTCGCAAGGATGGAAAGCCTGGTTCTCAGACAACACTCGTGTAACTACCCAAAGCTAGTGCATGAGTTTTATATAAATCTGCATGTTACTATAGATGGTGTCAAGGCTACCAGAATGTCTTCGGTAGTGAATGGAATGAAAATATCTTTTTCGTGAAAACAATGGGCTGAATGATTGAATGCACCCCACGAGGGTCGGTATGAGGATTATGCTGGGAAAATTCCTCCAACCACCGAGTATTTCTCTTATGATTTAGCATTAGAGCTTTTTACAGGAAACAGAGAGTCAAGGAGAATCATAGCATCAGAGCTAGACGGTGAATATAGACTTCTCTTTAAGTTTATTCAGCACCAAATTTTCTCCAGGAAATGAGATTTTGCTGCTGTAAGATACCAAGATGTTTTTCTGTTGTTTTTACTAATGACCCATGAGAAGATCAATTTGTGTAGATATCTAATGGTGCACATAGCTAGAATGGTGAAACCTTCAAAGAAAGCCACTACCCTGTTCTATCCCAAAATGATCTCTACTATGTTAAAAAGTATGGAATGTGTTGATAAAGCTGATGAGATAGCTGAATCTGATAATACTTTTTATATTACCAAAGAAATTTGTAAACGGATGAAATTAAACTAGAACCCATGGAAAAAATGATGGGTTGCTGATGAGGACAAGTTGTATGAATCCTAAAATCCCACTGATCATGGAAAGAGGCCGAAGGGTTTGAGAGACCCTGGTTTGAAATCGGATGAGGAAACAATTTATTCTGATGACGAAGAAGAAGTAAATGTTGAAAGGAATAAAGGCACTGATGAGTCTGGTAAACAAGGGATGGAAGGCGCTGAAACAGAAGAAGGAAGTATGTCACCTCCTGATTATAGGAGTGATCCTGATACTATGAGTCCTAAGAGACGAATAGACTTTGTACCTGCCAGTCCACCTTTACCCTTACCTGAATCAGAACCAGTTCTTGGTGATGAAGAAGCTAGTGACACTGAAGTATCTGACCGTGACGTTTCTCTAAAGAATCGAAATGAGAATGGAGATGATGATGATGATGATACTGATGATGATGGTGATAACTGACCGGTGGATGGTCTTGATGTACCTCCAACAGAAACACATCAAACTGTACCAGAAACAGATGTCAATGGAAAGAGAGAATCTCTTAAAAACAGTGGAAAAACAAGTTATGATAAACCGAAATATACTCTGTGTGCTGCTGTCTGGGATGATTACCCTGCTCTTGCTGTTTTGGGTTTAGAATATTCTGAGGATGAAGAAGAAGAATCAAAATCTATTGCAGTTATGATGGAAAGCCAACCAGTTGGGGCAAGGTCTGCTCATGTTGTTGATGATGCTGGTGCTCATCTACCTAGTTCTACTGTCTCTCAGTCTGATTTTGACAAGTTAAAAATGGAGTTTCTTACTGCTGTGAGAGACACAGTCAGAGAAGAAATTTCAAAGGCTATTACACCATACCTGGCCAATACTGGTGAGTTTATTGGCAGACACATAGCCTCTCTAAATCAGATTCTAAAGGATCTACAATCTGGGTTAGTTTCTTTATCCAATGAATATATATCTACCATCTCTAGTATGATAGAAATTTTGAGAAATCTGATTGAACATCTTAAGAAGTATGATATGAGAAATTTGAAGGCTGAGATATCTCAGATAGTTGCTCAAGCCAGTACAGCCAAAGTAACCAAGATCACTACTCGTGAGATAGAGGCTCTGATGCAGTTTGTGCATGATGAATTGGCCTCCATTAGGCAAGTTCTTGATTTGGACTCGTTGAGGAAGATGGAGGAGCACATCGATCACATTCATATGATGGTAACAGTATATTCAGCAGATGCCACTAAAGCGCAAAGAGAAACCAAGGAAATGGTTGATCACTACTTTTCAAAAATCTATACCAAGCATGAGATGACCGCGAATTTCAAAGTGCTAGCTAAAAATCTGAGACTGCCTCCAGTCACTAAAGATTTCAAAACTCAAGTTAGACAGTTGCATGATTTTACCCCATCCTTGGAATGGTTCATGGAAGATAAGGATGATTTTGAGAAGGCTATGCAGTATGGTGAAGAAGTTATTCAGAATTTCAGAAATATTTTGAAGCCTTATCTGAATGCACAAGCCAGTGCCATTGTGATTCCTACTGCTGACCCTCTCGGTGCCTCTGATGTTGCTCCAAATCAGATCTCTGTTTCTCAAGCTCTCTCTCATCTTCGACCAGTTCCTCAGCAATCTTTTCAACCAGCTCCTACAGCTCCATAGCAAATTCTGGCGGCATCCTCTCCTCCAACATCCAGAGTCGTTTTACCACCGTTTCAAATTCTCTCAGTTCAACCTTCTTCCAGGCCTTCCAACTTACCCACCATTGATCCGTTTGACAAGGGAAAATCCCCTTTACACCCCCACTAATAGTTGTGCATTTTTTTTGATATGGTGAACCATGTTGTGATTGTACTAAGATGTCTTATGAACTTTATTCTCTTTTCTTTTTATTCTCACTAATTCCGTCATTTAATCTCTTCTTTATCTGTTTTCCCTCCTTTTTGATTATCCCAAAGGGGGAGAAATCTATATATCTATGGATCCATGGGAGATATGGGGGAGATTTATATCTTTGTATGGCAATTCTTGCATAAGTATTCAACAAACCTAATTTCAGGTGGAGATTTATATCTCATTATTTATTTATTCTCATTATGCCTTATTATTGATGAAATCTTATATTTATTAATGGCTAAGCTTTGTGATTGGATAAGAGTTGTGGTTATCAAAAAGGGGGATATTGTTGAGCCCTCTAGAAGATTGTTGAATTCTTTCTATGATTGCTGTTTTATTAATCACAAATCATCAATTACTTAATCTGGTTGGATTTCTCATAATCACAATATCTTAATGAATCTGTGTATATTGGTTGGATCATGTTTTTATCTCTTTGTTATTGATTTACAAGTATTCTGGAAGTCCTCTGGATCAAAGGACAACGGTCACACCGATCCATATCAAAGGACAACGGTCGCACCGATCCATATCAAAGGACAACGGTCACACCGATCCATATAAAAGGACAACGGTCTCACCGATGCTGATCGAATGAGTCACCGAAGATGTCTCACCGATGCTGATCGAATGAGTCACCGATGATGTCTCACCGATGCTGATCGAATGAGTCACCAAAGATGTCTCACCGATGCTGATCCAATGAGTCACCGAAGATGTCTCACCGATGCTGATTGAATGACTCAATGAAGATGCCTCACCGGTGCTGATCTAATTAGTCACCGAAGATGTCTCACCAATGCTGATGACCCACCGATCACTTGAAACACTAATAGTCATAAATAGCTTTTTTAATTTCTTTATATTTATTTAATCTAACCGACAGTCATATTAGGAATATTTTAAATGCTCTGTCTTTTATTTAATGTGTGTTATTGGATGTCAGGGAACCGTACCTCGTACCTGCAAAAAGAAATCATTTTCCTTTCCAGAGCATTCTCTTTAAATAGAGGAAGGATGTGCTACTACAAATTGAGAAGATATAGAAGAAGATATACAAGAAGAAGTAAGACATACCTATAAAAATAGATAGACCACAAGGTGTGCTGAAAGAACAACCGGGTGTGAATTCAAAGAGACGACTGAACTTACATTAGGAACTCTTTCATAAATTCAAACCAGTGAAGAGCTGAGAACGAGATATTAAAACAAGAACATCATCGACTACATCTTCTCTATCTCTGAACATGGAATTCAAGGAAACAGACGATACACTATTTTCCAGAAAGAAACCAGAAGAGGACTCAGAACGAATTCTGATCATTCAAAGGTGTCCAGAACTGCACGACAAATCGCTAGAGCCATTTCTAAACTCTAACTATTGTCTATGTGATTTAACTTTTTACATTTTGAGCAGTGTGTGTTATCTATTCTGTTTTACACACACACTGCCTCTTGTACTCTAACTGGAGGATTTGTAAATATTCAATCAATACTCTTACATCTTTTATTTCCCACTGGGATAGTGGTAGAGGTCGTGTGAGCTGGACAGCTGGTTTCTGTTGTGTTTGTTCCCACGAATATCTGTGGTAGAGTTATTGGACCTGGACAGCTGGTTGCTATTGTTATCCCCGATCCAGGGTGTGGATCATCTTTTTATAAAAGATTTTGAGAGGACTAAGTCTCGGCATGAGACTGAACCTCTTGGTTATATCTACTGTGTTATATTGTTCAAAGTTATTCTTTTATTACGCTATTAAAATCTTTAAAACCAAAACTGGTTTAAACTCACTTTGATAAATAAATTCGCAAGTGTTTGTATTAGTTTTAAATAAGTAAGTTGGTTTCAAAATTTAATCAACAATTCTGTTTTGATTAACTGGAAAATAATCAATCCCTCGAGAACCCAACCGAACCCTTACTTTGATATAAATTCACTATAGTTTAATTCAGTATTTTATTTGGGGTTTTTAAGACAATGTTTTTAAAACAGAAATTTTAATTGGAACTCAATTCACCCCCCTCTTGAGTATCCAATCCGACCAACAATATCTCATGTAAATTTTGATCCACAAAAGTCACCTTCTGACTCGTGATATTCAAACATTTGAATTTACAGAGTAATCATAACATCCATGGAAATTATCCAAGAAAGGTTCCATTTAATTCAATCATGAAATGGATCTGAACTCATCAAAGACATGTTTGAAAATAATCTTTAAATCTGTCTTGAAATAATCTTAATAAATAGATTTAAATCTATCATGGAATCTGCATAATAAAAAAGCTTTTTGACCTTTTCATAATAATATCGACTTTAAACTCATTGACGCCAAACGTAAGGTTGAGTTGTACAGTATGAATCCTCTGAACGTAATGTAGATAATAAACATATGTTTTATTAGTTAGCCTTCAAACATATGGGTTTCAATGTAAGGTTGATCATAAACCTTGGGTTGGAAACCTATGGGGGATCACAAACATAGGGTTTACCACGTATGGTTGATCACAAATGTTGGGTTGGCCATCAATAAATTTTATCTTCAACATTCAAGCATATGATGAAAGATCCATACTTTTATAATCATTCAAATGAAAGGTACTTGATCCACACTTTTCTAAGAACATATGGTTGACTAAAAATGTATGGTTGATGAACCATACTTTTGAGAAACAAACGTAACACTTAAAACATACGAACGGTTCTTCTTCCACACTTTTTCAATAACCCAAACCTAGGGATCCTTCCTAACATAGGGTTCCTATTCCATACTTTTCTGATAACACATATAGTATACAATGTATTTCATCCATACGCTATGTTTCTCCACATTGGGTATGAACAGTGTTTACAGAACACACTTATACAGATCCGGAATATATAGAGCATGAACAGTGCTCCTAGAACACCATTATACGAGTACTTTCGTAATTAATTGTTATTGTTGAAGAACATAAATATTTCATCAAGAAATAAAAATATAACGAACAATAAAATCCTACAATACACTTAAAAAATAAAATCATTAGAAAATAATTAAGGGTATTTGTGAGCATCAAAATTATCATAATGTGATAGAGTATTGGTCTCAAAAAAATCCACCTTTAAATAAAAATTTTATGAATTGTTGAAAACTGTACTTTCTCAATAGTAAGATGAATATATTACACAATGGGTGAGAAGTAGATATTGGGACATTCCATGAGAAAGGGCTCATTTTTTAAGAATGGTACATACATATTCGTACTTCGTTCCATCCATCTTCTTGAATTTAGAAGAATTCACCTCCTGGACACCTCTAATGGGCACACTAGAACCTGAACTGAATTGTTATGTGTTCTGTTCTATATTCCCAATTAGGTTTCTTATAGCAATTGGGGTCTTATCCACTAGTGCACCACATGCTTCCACATCAATAATATTATTATCAATAGTAATAAATCCTTCATAAAATTACTGAATTTAAAGTTGATCACTTATTTGTTGGTGTGGAAAACATGGAGATAACCTCTTAAATATCTCATAATATTCAAGAATTATTTCCCCTAGGGAGTTTCTTAGCCCCCAAATTTTTATCCTTATTATTGTTGTTCAAAATGCAGGGAAATATTTTTCTTGAAGAAGGTGTTTCATGTCCATCCAAAAATTAATTGTAGAAAAAACATAATAGGGCCAATATGTTGCATTGGATTATAATTAAAATATGAATGATATGAGAATTACATGTTCTTCATCAACATTTGTAGGTTAGAATTTAGAAAACAAAAAATGAAATTATTTTATATTCATATGTGCATCTACCCTAGAGATTACGTGGAATATTATAAATAGATGAATTAAATATTATTTTAGTTCTAAATTTGGCGCCTCACCTTGAAATTGAATATAGGAGGGTTGAATATTAATAGAAGGTGAGATTATTTATTTTAATGTCTGGTTGTTTTCATCCATATTATGAATGTTTACTACAATTTTTATGTTGGTTCCATATGATGATGAAGGATCAAGAACAGTTTTAAAATGTGTTGTTTCCTCCTTCAAAGGGTTGTCTTGTGTGTCATAGTGTTGCTAACGTAGGATCATCTATGGTTTGGGTTAAATTGGTTGTAAATCTCTCATAGTATAATGAAACATGAATAGAACATACATAAGATAAATATATTATAAATCATTTAAAAAATTGATGAAGAAAAAAATAATTACAAAATACCAATACTTTTTAAAAAAACACAATAATAAAGAACATGATCCTTGGAAATGGAATAATTTTTTGAATATGTGGTCATGGAAAAAATAAATTGTTTATTATTTTATATATTATTCATAGTCTAAGAAAGACCCTAGGCCATCTCTAAGAGATATTTGGTGGTTCATAGTAGAAATTGTTAATAAAAAAGAATAAAAAGACGGGGTGGTTTTGAATATATTTTTAAGAAAATTTATTGATTTAAATAGATTAATAGTCAATAAATAAATGTTTGGATTTAATATAATTAGAGAATTATATTATTCCATATTCACTACACATCTTTGATAGTTTATTGTTTAGAAAATTTCATGTGGTTTAATTTAATCCTTTGGTTGAGGGTTGTCCAAATCCTAACTTCCCTATTGCATCATAAAATGATGCTGAAAGAATCTCCACTTGAATCAAAAACCTTGTTGTCAAAGATTGGATATAAAACATATAAAAGGGTTAAAAAATCATACTTAGATATAATTTTTTTATTGAAATAGGATTCTGGTCATTTCCAGTGGGAACAAAAAAATATTCCAATTGAAAATATCAACCTAGTAAGTGTTTAAATAAAAAGTCCTTCATTTAATTATAAAAATAAATATATTAATAGGAGACGTGCATCAATAATAAATATAATTGAAATAATACACACAAAAATTACCCAAAATAAGAAGAAGAAAAATTTCCAGGACTCCCTCCCAAGTATTTTTATCTCCCTCAAAATTAACATCCTCCATTTAGCTCACCATCGATAGAAGGAGGAGGATCAGGTGGAACTTAGCTTTCATCCATTTTCCCCCATTGAAGATATGGGATTCCAGAACATATTGGAAAATGATAGGACTCCTTTGGGTCACCAAAATACCATATCATTTCCTCTTCCATGAACTTACAAGTGAGGTGCATGAGGTATCAATTTATAGGCAATGTGGATGGTTTTTTTGGTAGCACATATTATGTAAAACCACATGGACATTTATTTAGTGGTTAAACAGCATTATCTTACATTGTAGAAAACTAAAATGTTGATTTAACACCTCAATAATTTCTCCATTTAATGTTTAGACTAATTTGGAAACATAATGATTGAGATATTGATAGAACACAACATACCAATTTAGAATTCATGAAGATTTAGTTTCTTGGAGAGATCAGTTGGTTTGGGCCACTTAATTACCTAATTGGGCTTTGGTTCCATCATATGAAATGTATAAAAATAAATTCTGGACATACCAAATGAGTTTATTCTCATTTTAATACATACTTTACTAGAACTGTGGGGCTGAATCCAATGATGTGCTTGGATCCTATATAACTTGGTCAATTTTTCTTGAATATTGGAATATTCCTTCCAAATCATATCCACGTACAATGTAATTATAAAAAAGTAACATATACCTTTTTAATAGTGATAAACAAAAAATAGTCAAAAAATATGTAAAATTAGTCATTATTTTATAATTTTCAATACAATACCAGTTTAGCACAGTGGTGTATGGGTGAAAATGAAACAGTGAGTCATGGTGTGATCAAGCATAACAAGAGGGAATAAATATCAAAATAATGAATAAAATTAGAAAAATATACAAGTAGATATAAATTATAGACCACCAAACTGAAATCCAATGATGAAAACATGCTTTAACTTAGCCTTAGATATGGATTCAAGAATCCCCTGAAGCATAAACGCAGGATCTTCTTGAAAAATTATGGTTTTATAGATTCAGAAGAAGAAGAAGAAATCTGAAAGCCCTAGTCAAAAAATAGGTTAAAGAATAGTTTTAAACATAACAAATCATCGATCCACAACCAACTAATCTCTAAACATCCCAAAATCAAAGGATATCCTCCCTTGATAATATTTATGAGCATGAGTTCGCCACTTTGGATGAAGGGGGAATAAACGAGCTGAAAATCGGGTGAGAGAATTAAAATCTGAAAGGGATAGATTGGTAAATTATCACTTTTTAATGGGGTGCATTATTTTTATACAATGTTTGATAAACCATCTGTAATGTGTGAAATTTTATCTTTACAATAGTGGATAGGTCATAGTGTAACATGGGGAGGCCCCCATGGATTGAAAAAACGTACTCCAAATGTGTGAAATGCGATTGTAGAAGGTTTCATGATTGGGATATACCCTATCATGGGTTTTCTTACCTATTCACCCCTCCTCCCAAATAGAATGACTTGGGAACACAATTATCTATAACCATGTTCCAAATGTCAAACATGCACTAGATGTCCAAAATCATTTTCTTTCATGCCACAAACCCCCATAACAACCCCCAACCACCTCAAACATATAGTAACAATACATTCACCAAAATTAATAGATTTAGAAAAACATTTATACAAGAACATACATCCCATGATATCTGATATCTTAAACACATGTTGATCATTTTACACGTTCATCTGATATGTTTTTTACAACTCAACATCCGACAAAACTTCATAATTATAAATTGATAATTATAACTACAACTTGGTCTGTTAAAATAATCATATTTAATATAATAATTCTTTATAGTACTATCTTTGAATGGTCGTACCTCAATCCCCCCCTTTGAGGTACGGCTTAATCAAATGGATCATAAAATAATCATGATGTTTGGTTATTTGAATATTATAATATCATCATTAGAATTATCTTTATTATACATATTTTTCAGATAAAACTATTAGTATAATAAAATTAATATTCAATTGCACACTCTATTCGATAAAATCAGAATAATGGGCTTGATCCGCTAGACTCAGCTTGTTTTGCTTGAGTTGTTGAACTCTATCTAGTAAACATTGTTTGGAAATATCAAAAATGTTATGTGATTTATTTTGTGAAAAAATAAAACTCTTAAACAATACTTCATGATATATGAATATCTTATTCATAAAATAACAACTAAAATCATCATGGAATCAACATTTGTGACATTGAAATTTAATAGTGATTTGATGAAAATGTTATTTATGATGATGTTTCTTTCATGTTTTTATTTATTTAATATACTTAATATTATTTACTTTTTTTAGAGAATAAGGATATAATTAATTTTTTTGAAGAATTTTCATTTCCATTTTGGTTACATAGTGATTTGAGTTAATAAGGATATAATATTATTCTCAACATCTTATTTAACATAAAACATCATGATTTTAACAAAATATGATATATAATAAAATTAATATTACTTATATACGACTAATATAAATTAGATATTTCATTGGAGTTTTGAATATTAATAAATACATTATGATAAAAATCTATAAGGGGTTTGGATTATGTAAATGTATGGATTAATTTATAACAAATAATTATTCAATATTCTGTAATGCAATTCTGTGCTTCAAAAATATATTTTCTTAAAAAATGTGTTTTTTCATTTTGGACATGATATTTATTATTATTTCATAAAATTAAATAAATTTATTTCATTGAATTAATTTTAATATTGTGATTTCAATATTATCATTAGGTATTTTTTAGGGAGTTTTTCTAAAAATATTTATTTTCATGTGAATAGTTAAAGATAATAATTTTTAAAAAAATGTAATTTCTATTCATTTTGAAAGTACCATTATGTTTTTAAATTTTATTAAAAGTAAAAATATTAAACTGTAATTATGAATAATCTAATTAATTATAAGTGAATTTATATAATACATTATTTTGGTATATGTTCAATTTTTCTAGCATTAAAAAACATTTGTCGAAAAACTCTTTTTATGTACGCAATGCGTTCTTCATATTAATAAATAAAATTATAATTTCTTTCTAATGGTATAATGAATCATATATATATTATATATTAGAAAAAAATATTTTTACATTTACTATAACATTTTTACAATGTAAGGAATCAATGTAAATCAGTTTTATTTTAAAAAGTCATATTTCTAAAATATGTTTCATTGCATCTTGTACTCTAATTAAAAATCATTTTAATATTTATGAAATTGAATTAGGTATAATTGATTTCAAATTTTGAATAATAATAACTAATATAATATAATAGGCTCAAATTAATATTTACTAACACAATGAATATTAAATCCAATAAGATTGTGTTACCGTGGTCAAAGATAAAACATTTTTAACAGGGGTTAAACAAATATATAAGTGTATATATTCAACACAACCCTATTTAATTATATATTTTTTAACATATTTGTACCTTATATTAGCCTAACATCTATTTGTTGTTATTTTGGATCCACATTTACTTGAATGTGATATTATATTATTGATATCATTTAACTAATTTCATGTGTGTCCCTCCAATAACGTATAAAAGTTCACCATGTAACCAACTTGTTCTCATAGTTTGAGATATTAGATGAAAAATTAACTAATTAAAAATTTTCAAGATCTAATACCTTAGTAGTAGTTATTTATTTCATCTCCTAATAACAATCTTTATATGCTTAAGGTGTAATCCAAAGGAGTTCTCTCAAATAAGATGTATAAATATTATTGGTGATCATTAAATTTTATTTCCTCCTCAACCTTTTAAAACCTTATTTTCTCTATAAAATCATGATTAATACAGTATCATTAATAAACTGATATGTTATTATTATTATTTAACAATCATTTTTAACTCATTTTTATCTAATTGGTAATTAATGTATTGCACATTCGTATGAGTGGAAAACTACATACACATGGAGATATGATTTATTTTCCTTCAATAAAATATAAGGGTTTTTATTATAATGGATTAGATGTTTATATAATATATTTATGTAATAATTAATCTTCTATTCTTTCAATATTTTACACACCTTATTACAAGACAATGTGATGGAAAATGATAATGTCGCTTATGCATATGTATGGACCACCACCTTCAAGAAGTGATGTGATTTGTTTTCATTTATAGATAAAATTTATGGTAATAAGGGAACATTTAATGAATATTTTTGATATTAATGAAATAATAACATTTCTAAAAACGTACACAAACATTTAACTGTCTTAACATTCATAGAATGAAAATTAGAAATGTCATTCATGTGTATTCATGACTGACCATCTACATGATGTGATGACAATCATTTTATTGATGATTTTATATTAATGATTAAATAAGTTTTTATAATTACTGAATATCATAATTTTGACATGATAAATATTATTTGTATTTTTTGACCATGAAATATTTTAAAGGAACATAACATTCAAACTCAAAAAAAATGAATATAAAATGAATTAACACCATCAAAAGTCAATTATAAAAAATAATTATCGATAAAATGGTGTTGAAATGTTATAAGAAGATAATTTGTGATATTATAAGTATTTATAATATTTTTCTATATAATTATAATTTATATAAATATATTTATTACATATTATTTTATAGAACTCATGGATTAATTAGATATCTGGTATTGATAAATTTTCTAAATTATTTTCCTATGATACATATTACATATAAAGAAACATGGTTATTTATGTGTGTGAAAATAATACAAATTAATTTAATTTATGATGTTTCATATGAAATTATCAGAAAGTATATACCCTTAAAATTGTCTTACTTTAATAATGTTTGTATTGATAGATCACAAAACATTTATGGGTCCCTCAACTCAATTTTTTTAGTGAGACATGTTTTATGTCTTTCACCAATTTATGTTTATAATGTGTATACGAAATTACCAAACTCAAGTATATTTGATCCAGTGAAAACATTATTCTGTTATCAAGGATACAAGTTGTAAAATCCTAAAGGATCAACCATATTAGAAGTTTTGGATAAAAATGTACCTACATTATACCCATTCTAAATTCGTATATAAAATAAAAAACATATTAAAATAAAATATTTGTCATACTTGGACTCATTATAATAATTATTCATTATATCTTAGGGAAAAGAAACCAAATAAGGGTGATCTAATATGATCAGTATGGTTTTCATACATTAGTTGCTATAGTTTATAAATATATCATAATAAATATATAAATTTAATTAACATGACACATATTCCATTTAACCAATAACATGAATATCATAATTGGATAAATAATAATCAATATTCTAAGGTAAATAACTGAAAAAACATTCCATTTAATCATTAAACTAATAATTAAAATCATTTTGTTATAATATCACAATGAAAATATAATTTTCAATAATATTAGTTAAATTTTAAATAAATGAAATTATAAACAATGAGAAATCCTGATCCCATGGGTCCTGACATCTCTGTTGTTAAGAATTTTCCCAAGATTGTTTAAAACTACTAGGTAAAAACCTATATGATTTGGCAAATTGATTTGACTCATGATCCCTATCAACAAATCACGAGTTAATCTATTTCCACAAACCACCAATAAATTCATTTCAAAATATTTACTCATATATCAATTAATAGATTTAGTACAGGAATAAATTTCCCTTATCATCCAATATTTGTATTTATTAATGGATATATATTTATTAATATTTCCACATTTAATCAAATAAACTTAAAAAAAATCATTAACTAAAAATAGAATATATTATTGTAATTAATAAAATAAATTATATAAGAATATTGATATTTCAAATATATGTAGTGACCAATAAAAATTGATCACTTGAAAGTTATTATTTCTAGAGAATGTAAATAATCACAAAAGAAAATGATGTTGCTCAATAATTTTCTTACATGTTTTGTAACATTTAAATTATAACCCCATGTATAATAAATAGAAATTAAAAAATTAATCAAATATAATTAATATATATTTCTATCAAATACATCAATTTTGAATTATATACAACCTAAAAATTTAACATTTGAAAATTATCAAATTTTTATTAATGAAATTGAAATTGAGATAAAATCCCTTACCAATTGTTAATGGTAAATTAAAATTCTGTTAGAAGAAATAGTCAAATTTAAACCTAAAATACCCTGATTTATTAAGGATTCATGATAATTTAAGAATAATTATCAGTATGTAAACTATGTTAATTGACACCTTTGCACAAAAATAAAATATAAATTAATGATTGGAAATTGAGGCACAGTTCCTTACTCCACACTTTCTTTTAGTTGAATTTAACTTAATATATTATAATTTTTTAAAAATGTTATTTATTCTTAATAGATATATATATTAATATTTATAATATCATATATTATCCTTTTATAACATTTTACCACCCATTAATTTAAAAAAATAATTATTTTCACGGTTTCGGGTGTTAATTATCCTATTTTATGAAACATATTGTTTTAGTGACTGTAATTGTTCTTAAAAATATTATATAGTTACATAATTTAAATAATGATATTAATTTGATAAATATAATATTTACACATTATATACATTTCAATATCATTATCGAAGGTTATTTTTTGGGAATTAAAGCACATCACATTGTGGAAATGGCTTGATATACGTATGCACGAGCGACGATTTCATTCCATTAACAAGTGAAAGGTTTATAAATTGGGTGATATGTTAATAAAATTTAATTGATATAATTATATATATATATATATCAGGTAAATTAAATAAATTTGTACTTATTAGGTTCCATGTAATGTTTTAGTGAAAAACAAATCACATCGCTTCGCGAGGTGGTAGTCCGCCATTCACACGAGCGATGTTTGTGCATTTTAAACAAAATGAAATAGAATAATATATATATTAAATTATAATTAAATAATTATGATAATGTAATAAATATAATATAAAAGTGTTTAATATATAATTATATCAATCATTTAAAGTTGATTATGGAAAACAAATTATACCTTTTCACGATGTAGTTGTTCTCAATATACACGATCTTGAGTTTCATTTCCCATTCGAAAGAATGGGATACGGATTTGTATTATAAAATTAACATAAAAACATAACATTGTATTTCAAATACAGTCATTTATATTATAATGATGCTATAACATATTATACATGTTGAAGAAGAAATGAAATGAGAATGGTCGTTTGAGAACATTACCTCTTCATTAGAGAACATGATTTGGTTTGAATCAAAATCCATCCTAGGATGGATTTATGATCAGTAAAATGGATATAAGATGTTTCTTGTGGATTAATGATGTTATTTGTGAATTTATAGTCTTAAAAATGGATTTTGGTTTGCCTTTTATATGTGGGGGAGAGGAAAAACATTGAATTTCGGAAAAACATTAATTAAATCAACTTTTTATCATATAACATGCATAAAAATCAGTCATTAACGACCCTTATATGTAATAATTTCAAAATATGGATATAAAATGTGTGTGGTATAAAATATTATGTTATTTTTTCCCTTATCTTCTTTGTTTAACCCTTGATAAATCAATTTTTCCTTAACCAGTGTATTTAATTTTTACAGCATTTAAAATTCATAGTTGTAAAAAATAAAGTTCAAATTATTATATAATATAATTTATTCCAATTAAATATATGGAATCAATTTTTATAAATAAAATTCAAATTTTTTTAAGAATCTAATTTAAAATTATATAGGTCGATGAGATGAAAATGATGTTTTCCGAAGACTAAATTCTCATAAGTCTATATTGTTTTAGTATCAAAATTCAAAATATATTTGATTGAAATATACTAAATATTATTTATTATAATATAATTGATCTAATTTTTCATTTAAACCAATGTAAAATATAATCTATCATTTTAAATAATTTAAATCAAAAGGAAATTTTCAAACAAAAACCTATATTTTTCACTATAGGTCAAAAAACCAAAAGAATCACAGAAATCCAAAACAAATCATCATATGAAAAAAATTATGCTGATTATAAATATTAACTTCATTTTATGATAAATTGTTTCAAAAATAAATGAAAAATAACATTTTTAGAAGTTTTTATGAAATGATGAAACAGTTTTCATTAAAACAATTAATGTTTTTAGGAATGTTTTATATTTAATTAAAATGATTATTATTATATTTAAAATAAATAAATATCAATTTATTTTATTTTATACATATATAAACCCTATAGTTTTCAATATTTAGTTAATACTATTTATACTCACAAACATAACAACTTAGAAAGAATTGTTATGTTTAAATACTTTTCCAAAAAAGTATTTTCATTTAAAACCAATGTTGAATTCATCTCATGTAGTCAAGGAGAAAAAATTTAATTAAATGAATATAAATCACATAGTATCTGGGTGTTACATTCCACCATCAAAAAAAAATTCCCTCCATTTTGTAGATGTTTCCCACTATATATATTAAGTTACTTATTCTTTATAACATCCTCTTATTCCCATGTTTATTCCTCTATTTTGTGATTTCACAAAATAAAACTAACCATGAATTTCATCTACATTATCAATACGTTCAAACTAAAATGAATAATATGGATGTGGTTTTCTCATTAAGATAGATCATGTTCCAATTTTATTTCATCAAATGTGGTAACTGGAATTTGCTCTGGTACATAATTCTAAAAAAATGATACATGAAACACATCATATACTTTTGGTATACTTATAATATTTACTAAATGAAAGGCTAAAAATATAATCCATTCCAAAATCCCAATGGTTCCAATGTTGTTGGGGAATAGTTTTCCAATATTATTAAACCATATGAAACCATTCCATAGATATACTCTCAAGAAGACATTATCACCAACTTATAATTCCAAATCCTTCCTTTGATTATTATCACAAATCTTTTCCAAACATTGAGCTCATTTAATGTAATCATTAATATACATTTCCTTTATTTTTGTCTCATTATAAAGATACTTTCCTATAAGATTGTAGTCACCAACGTCATTCTAAAATGCTGGATTATGGAATCAATTTCTATATAATTTTTCATATGATTCCTTAGGAATACATGAATTGAAATTATATTTATTGAAAAAATTTACATAAGTTAAATACTTTTCAAAAAAACATGAAATGTAAAATGAACATTATATAAAAATTTATTCCATTATTTGAATATTTCATTTATATTATCTATTTTTTTAGGATGGAAAGATTTTATCATATTAATTTTGATATCAACAGACATATGAATACCCTTCAAGAATATTGATATAAAATTAGGATCATAATACCACACGATCGAAAAGGTTCCCCATAATTTATTAAAACATCATCAATATATATATCATTGTGAGGTTCCAACGTGGTAAAACATTTGTTATATCAATGAAATGTGTATATTTGGTTAGGTGATAAAAAATTACCCATATTGCATCATTATTTCTAGGAGTATAAGATAATACTAAGACAATATATATAGTAATGTCATAAAATTTCCATATAGGAATAAGAAGAGGTTTCTTGACTATTAGGGATATTGTCTCGTAACATTCACATATTAAAAAAAACAACTGGTCAAATAATAAATAATTTTCTGCTTTACTTCATTCCATCAATAATTTTCTATCAGTTCCCTATACATCTTTATTCTATTAGGTTGCATCAATAACTTCAAGCTATATAAATCATCCAAAACATCCTTATTTTGATCACGTATATATGGAAGCCATATTATCGTTCCAAATTTTAGAATATCATCATGACAAATGAAGACAGATAAATTTTCATTATTACCAACATTAATATTTTTATAAAATTTCTCATAATCATATTGAAAAAAAATTCTCTTCTAATAAATATGGTTTCAAAATTATTTGAAATCATGGTATGTGTCATCATTCATAATAATTCCCATATACAAAATTATTATATCCATGAACATAAGACCCCTCTTAATCCAATTTTTGGTCAAAACTCCAGGATCTTTCCTACTTAATGAATAAAATACCTTATATTCCTTCCCTAGGTAATTTTTTATTGAGAATTTATAATAGTTTATTATTTCAATCCATTTATCCTTTCTCTTACCAATCTATTTCTGTAAAAATATGTATTTATGAATTTTTATTAATGTATATATCTATCTTTTTTTGTAGATATAATGTCTCTATATATTTAATGAAAATATTACAACATCCAACTCAATGACATGAATAGTAAAAATATTTTCATGAGTCTTCAATTACCTTTTTGCATGTGCAATAACAATAAAAATTTGTATTGGGACATAACAAGGCCCTTTATTCGATGTGTCACTATATATGAAAGAAGAAAATTTTCCAAATCAAATATTCAAAATCAATGAATTGAACAATATCCTCACCATTTCATAAAAAAATCTTCAGATTCCTTTATCTAAACAAACTTATCCCCTTTTTTGTAATATTGGTGAAAGGGTAAGCCATTTGGGAAAAATTATGAATGAATCACTGACAGTTTCATTCCAAAATAATGAAACTATGTTTCATGGTTATTTTTATTGGAATAATATATTAACTAATTTCTTTTGTACTCAGAAGATCCAATATGATTCCATCATTGATGATAATGTAGAAAATAAAACAAAATACTAAAAGGCATAAATCACACTTACTATATTACCCTTGTAACACTTTTTATCTAAGAGAATCAAGAATAATCCATAAGTAATTATCATGGTCCACATAGATTATAAAATACATATGGTTCATTAATCAAAATAAATCTTATTATATTAAAATCATATTTCTCATACCCAGTTTAGAAAGCTATCTATAGAATTTATTAATTTTTTAGTCGCAAATGATGATACCCCGAATGAAGTTCCATATTTAAAAAATATTTGGCTCCATATAGATTATTGAATAAGTTTCCAATAAAAGGTAGGGGACAATTTATATATATATGAATAACATTGATTTCCTTATAAATAATTCATTGGCACAATGATCCATATATATTTTTAATTTAGAGAATATGGGCTCCATATGTTAAAAAAAAGCAAAATAAATACCTTATTAGAGAAATCATCTAGTTTTTTATTTAAATCTACTAATTCCATAGCCTATATTATATATGGTGACTTAGATAATGGTCTTACATCAAGGATATAATAAATTAAAAAATCAACATCATGATTTTGGGATTTTCATGTTAATTCCATAATAAATGCATTAATGTATTCTTGTAAAATAGGAGCATCCTAAATTTGAAAATTACACTTTATATCCTGAGATTGTTTCTTCTATTATTCCGCAAGAATTCCATTCATTTTATATATTGAGGGTTGATCTGGAATTGACTATAATGATGATGTATATACTCTATATGTAATGAAATATATATATATATATTCATCATGAATTGTAATTTCAATCCAATTGTATTAAATAATTATAACATATTTTGAAATTAAATATATTCTGTAGAATATATCATTGTAAACTACTGTTTTGTTTACATGGATAGGAAATAAAGTATGTTTAAGTGTCTTAGTGAAGACTTATTAACCAAAAATTGTAATAGTGAGACTTCCATAGTGAGGTTTGACTGAAAATTTGCTTCTAAAAGTACCACGCAAGTATATATTTTTTTTGGAAAACATGGATGATATAAAAGAGTAATTGTATCTAAAATCAAATAAAAAATTATTTAAATTTTAAAAGAGGATTGAAGAAACTACCACTACATCATTGGGTACTACCCACCTCAACTATAGTAATCTTATATGCTTGCTCTTCTCCAATTGACCATATCTAAGGTAGTTTAGATTGATTCTTAGGGAATTCATTTTCACACTTCCCCATCCACATATTGTAAAATTAATGACTAACATTGTTTTCATTCGTCCCATTTCATTGTTTAGACTAATAACCATAATCCTCATACTTATAAAAAACATCCAATCCCTTTCTGAATTTCCCATGACGTTTCTTTCTATAGTTATTACAAGGTGGAAATCTATTTATTCTCTTTTTCATCTTCTTATTCAACACATTACATTGTATTTAATGATCATTTATCATATTATTTTCATGATTTCCCCTAAACTGGTTGGGTTTAGATAATTACTGCTTCATTTTTATGTCTCACATAACTATTTCATAATATGATGACATTTTTTGGAGACCAACACAATTCTGAAAATTTAGATTAACCCCTTTATATAAATCGTCAATATATAACTATATGTTGTGTATATAATCTATATTATACCTTGCTAACCTTGTAATGGTATCCTCATAAGCAGAAACACTATCTAGTTCATTTATATTAAAATATGGAAATTTATATTCATTTGATATTATTTCCCACAATAGGAATATTTTTTGAATAATTTCTCATGTAATTATTCTCATTACATTATTTTTATTTCTATTAGTCCCTTATATTTTGGATCAACATCCATGATAAATTTGGGTCATATTAGAGACAATATACTACATGTGTAACCTTTTGATTTTTATTTCTTCCAATGTACTTATATATAATTAATAGAGACATAATCTATTTCTCATCTACCATTTAATTAATAGTACAACCAATTTATGGGGGGTTTTATTGAATAAAGTGATCCAAAAAAATAGAATCATGTTGTGAAAGTGGTTTATCAATTAGAGAAACTATTATTTTTCATTATCTAATTAAGCTTCCCTAATATAGCCATAATATACTCTATTTCAGAACCATCATTATTTTGTTACTTAACATGGAAATCATTACCTTGTCCATGGGTATTGATACCCAAAATCATACTAGGTTCCGTTTTAAATAAATGTAATATTCTATATTATCTCAAAAAATTATGAATTTTCAATCATAATATATAATTCTAAATATGGTGTAACACTTAATATTAATTAATATTTAAGCAGTCTGAATCATGGAATCATAAACTTGGATTCTTCATATATATCATTATTTTCAAATCCTTTGTAATGGTTTGCAATTTTTTTTTGTATTATCTCTAGAATATCTCCCTGGTGGTGTCAATCCTTTTGTGTCATAAGGCCCATTTTCATTCACCAGGAGACCATAATGTCAATATCAATGCACCATATTCAAATTAATTAAAGATAAGTACGTCTATGATAGTACCATGAAAACTTATTGTATCCAGATAGTGATATATTTCTAGTAAAACTCTATAATATATTCCTCAGAAAAACATTAATATGTTTTTATATATTTATCCAAATAGTCTATCATCAATTTATGCTCCCTAAAATTTTCGTTCATTTTTCTTATTCCCATGGTTTCTATTAAACTTATTTTTATACTAACTGTAATGAACCTGACTCTGGTAACCCAGATTTGATTCCTCTATTATTATATTATCAATGGTAAAAGGGGTAAAATTTGAAATTATCGATCATTTTAGAAGCATTGGAGAACATGATACATACATGATATACATTATACATAGGTAAAAAAAATATAAAAACATAGTAATTGGAAGTTTTTTGAATCCATGCTCTCAATAAAAGAATTATTTTTTATATCACTGGGGATGGAATAAATATTTGGGTGAGATCGTACTCTTATTAAGGGTCACATACATTAAAATCTATCCTGAATAAGTAAATAATAATAAATATGGAAATTTCAAAAAACAAACAAAAAATCCAATTAATATGTAACATAAATATTATAAATGGATAAACAATAATTAAATTGAAATGTAAATATTTGAAAACACATTCTATTTAATCCATTTTTTGAGAATGATATGAATCTAGAGATAATATCATAGAAAAATTATCCTAGATAATACATTTAACTTAATTAGCAATGAAGTAAATACTTAATTATTTTATGTCATGATCTTTAACATTATGATACATCACCTTTTAGGACCCTTCTTAAGATATTATAACACAAGTAGTTAAAAACACATCTAATTTGGACAAATGATTTATCTTAGCAGACATGTCGATGTATTGATGGGATATCCATAAACATTCCAAAACTATAAGTTATTATCCAATGCATTTATAATGTTTTTAATGATTTATTTGTTTCATGAATTAATATGACTTATCATCAAATACAAATATTTCGTAAAGGATGCTGATTTATTAGTATTTACCCAGTTAATCAAATAATATTAAAAGTAGATACCATTGTAAAAATAGAACATATTTTATAAAATAATCATATTTATAGTACAATAATATTTATATTTAATAGAAAATTTTAGTCCAGTGATAAATTATCAGAATAAATCAATAGTTTAAAGATAATGTAATCAATTACAAAAGAAACTGAGAATATTAAATAATTTGTAACATATTTGGTGTCGTTCAAATTGTATCTCCTTTAATAATAAACAAAAAAACATTAATATACGTTAATAAATAGTTATTAATGTTAATTACAAAAATCATTAAGTATATATATCATCTAAAATTGAATTTGTGAATATTAAAAAAAATGACTCAATTAAATAGAAATTGAGACGTAATCCCTTACCCTATAACAACATTCAAGAAAAACCAACATGGATGAAATAGTTCGTGTTGTAACATAAAATATCATGAATTTTGAATTATTCATGATATTTATTTTAAAATTGTTATAATTTACACCATATAAAAAAATAAGGTTTAAAATAATAAAATATTCAATAATGAAGTGAAGTTGAGAAAAAGACCTTTACATCACACTTCCTTTTGGTTAATTTTTTTTTACTCTAATATATAATGGTTTTTTGTATTTTATTAATATATAATAGAAATTTAATCATGTTTATAATATCATATATGATCACCTAATTGTAAGGACCTGACCCCAGTTTCCCGAAGATGGTGCCTTATTTGATTACATTGACATACAAACAAAGAATACATATCCTGAAGTATCATTTAATTTAGTATCTTTTGGAAACATGATACATAAATAAGTTCGAAATTTCATTAAAAAGGTAAATAAAACCATAATTTATTCCATACAAACATCACTTATCCTAAATTAGGCTTGCAAGTCGCTCATTAATTACTTATTCATGTCCTGAGAAAATGAAACATAAGAAAGGGGTGAGCTCAAATTCTCATTAAGAGAATGAAATACAACGAAATATAATATAAACATTAGACATGGTGAATAATTGAATGCACATTCCTTTAATAATAATCTTGAACACATTATGGCAGGAATATGAGCTGAGTAATAATGCCATAATAAAACATAATCATTGGAATTCAACTAGAAGAATAACCACATAAACATTCAATTACTAGAGTTAGAATGAGGGAAGTGCATTTTTCGGAAATTATGAAACATTTTTTCATGGCCTCGTCCAAGATATCTAATGATTAAGTCCTCAGCAAAAATTCATATCACATTTCGAAATGCCTTTTCCAATTCCATGTCTAGTTGTCTAATGAGAACTACTGATGCATAAAGGGGATATAGCTGGCCCCACTCCTCACATAATAAGTCCAATACATTCCTCATATGAGTGGGGATAATCATAAACCACAAATACATTCATATTGAATCTATTATATGAAAAGTAACTAACATTCCCCAATCATAAAACATAAAACACAAACCGTTCTGAGTAATATGGTGAATGGTTTTTGGATAGATCATCCGCAATAATATTAGTCATAAACCATTAAGTAAAATATGTTAGATGAATTCATGAATGATAAAACCTGATAATACCTTTGATTCAAAAACTGTGTTAAATTAGACAAAAACACTATTATAAAATAATTAAGAAATTCATGTGATAAATACTGTTTTATTTTGAAAAGAAGAGTTCTTTTGAAAAAATAGTAGTATAAAACCAGAAGGGAGGTAAGATATTTTTTTCATAATGAAATTAATGATTTTATAAAGATAATGGTTTCAAAAAATATATTAAATGGTTCCCTAGAAAATAGTTAAGAATTTGAGAAATTCCCTTGAATCGAGCTTGTATTTTGTTAACAATTTTTAAAGTAAATTTTAAAAAATGTAACTATCCATAAAATATGGAAGGGTTCTGGTTAGTAAACATATATATATTACTCACACTGAATATATGAGGATTACATAATAATACATAATAATTTCATTATGGTAATTAGACAATGAAAGTAACCTGAATGAAAATCGATGTTCGGGTGGAAGAACACTAACCTTAACACCAATCATGTTCCTCTTTGGAACTTATGTTCATGGAATATTTAATAATAATAATAATAACATGTTTAAGAACTGATTACAAATTTATTTAGTTTATCATAATTCTTTTTGGATCATTTTTACCCTTATTTCTATGTTATTATATTGAATTTCGTTGTTCTGGGGTATTTGTTTTCGTTATTTTCATAATCGATTCACGTGTTTTTAAGTAATGGAGTTCATGTGGAATGGGTATAAATCTCATGAATTGAAATTATATCTTATTTATGAACATAATGAATTGATAATGGTAATTTAGATAATTTAGACAAATGGAATGAGGATAAATCATTTGATGACAACCACTTCGATTATTCAACGGTATTATGATTATTATGAACTAGTTTTGTAATATAAATTAATTATATGTACATAATCTGGTTTAAGAATATTAATTAAGTTATAATAAATATATTATATTATGGTTCAACCATAAATATGGATTCATTTCCAGTAATGAATTATAAATTGAATAACGATCTTTTGCTCTCCATGAAGGATATAAATTGGAACCTCATGGACGTTGATTCTGTTTATAAAAATAAAATGGAGGGAGTATGAATATTTATGATGGTTCTTTCATTAAAATGATATAATTATAGTATATAGATGATACTAGATTTATCATGATCATTTGGACAGAGGAGGTGAGGAAAGGATAGAAAAAGAATATAAATTGAAATGAAACCAAATGAAAAAGAAGGGTGCTTTACTTCTTGAAATAACCTTTTTGAGAATATTTTTAAAGGAATGGGTTTTGGAATTTTGGAAAGAAAAAAATCATCTTGGAAGTGGGGAGAGACTATGTAATGGTAATTGGGCATAACATTGAGGGGATTCAAGGCTTAGAGTAGTGACAAAAAGAGGGCGTGGTGAGGGGTTTTTATAGTGGAAACGAGGGGTAAATTTTGAATATTTAATTAATTATTTTACTATTTCCCTCAAGACAACCAATTGTGTTGTTTCATGTGACCCCTAATAGTAAGATGTTCTTTTGAGTTCCAACCAAGTTGCCTTACATAACTTATAATGTCGTAAATAGTTTATTTAACTGAAAATTTATATGTACATGAATTTTATCCTATATCAATATTAAAAAAAATCAATAATTTCAGAAAAATCCAAAAATTTCACCCCTACCATTTTTCGACATGTAGAATTTAATAGTGAACTCAATTTTACAAATATAATTTTCTAATAATTATTAATTAAATTTTTAAATAAATTTGTAGTTAATTCTAAAAATAACATTTTCAAAGGTATAATTAGATTTATGTGACATTGAAAAATTATTTAATATCAAATTATAATATTACCTTATCGAAATAAATTAATATCAATATTTACTATTCATAAGGGTCATATTACTATTTATATTAATATTCACAAAGGTATCTTACTATTCGCCAAAAATCATGTTTGTTCTATCAGACTCCAAATGACTTACAGTACACAACTCTATATGACCATTTTTCAAAATTAAAAACATTGAATTGGAATGTTGTGTTTAAGGTCCAGATTATAAAATTGAACTATATATCTATTTTCAAAACCATGGTGTGCTTCACTAATAATATTTAAACATTTTTTGTTTATATTATTTATTTGTTTTACTTGATTCGAGTGTTAATTGTTTTATTTTCTCTTGCATGTTTTTTTATAAATGATTATATTATTAAAAATATTATAATGTTTCATAATATTTATAATTATATTAATGTTATAAAAATAATATATTCTAATTATATTCATTTTTTTGATCATTATAGATGTTTGATCCTGTAAAATGAATCACATCATTTTGTGAAGATGATAGGTCGTACAAACACACGAGTTAAAATATCATTCCAATAATGAGTGAATGTGTAATTAATTAGGTGATATATTAATCTAAAAAATTTATATCATGTCATATATATCACATAAATGCATTAAATGTTTCCATATTAATATTCATGTAATGTGTAATTGTAAAAAAAATCACATCGCCCTATGAAGGGGTAGTCTTTTGTACACATAAGGGACCCTATCATATTTTAAATAGAATCAAATATAAGAAGATATATTTGAAATTAAAAATAACAATGTATAATAATATAAAAAATATCATATACATGTGTTAAATTTTTTATTATATAAAGTCATTAAAGGTGTTGATGGAAAAAAGTATCAGTTTGTGAGGTTGTATTCCTCTATACACACCATAGATAGTTTTGTTTCCATTCAATTTAAGAGATAATGGATATAATTTACTACATTAACATAATAACAAATTATTATATAGAATATCATAATTTTATTATATTATCATTATTAAATAATTTTTAATGGATGTGTAATAAGAACGTCAGTGTAAACGGTCATTTTCGAATATTACCTCTTCTTCGAATACGTTTATTATATTATCAATATTAAATAATATTTTACGGATGGGTTTTTTATCAATCAAAGGTATATATATTTTTTGTGGAATTATTTATTATATTTATATTGTAATTGTATGAACTAAATGTATATTCATATGTAAATAGATGAGGAGATGGTTTTCCCATTTTTAAGTTGTGGTGATGGAATAATTGGAATTTTTTCAAAGAATCAATCGAAACCAGATTTTTATCCTATCAAAAGCATCTAAAATTAGTCAATATGGAACCATAATGTTATAATTTCAAAATATTTTAATTAAATTGTTTTTGGATATGTCCTTAGGTCATTTTAACCTTGTATTCTCAGTTTATCCAATGGTAAATCTATTTTTACCATAACCGGGGTAATTAATTTTTAATAATTTTACTATTTATAATGGTTAGATAATATGTAGAAATTATTATATAATATAATTTATGATGGATTAAAATAATTAATTTTTTAAAAAAATTCTATTTACATAATTGGTATAATCTAATTTAAAATTATACCCATAGACGTGATGAAAATACAGGTTTCCAAAGAGAAAATTCTCATAAGAATAGAAAGTTTTCATATAAAAAATTGAAATTAAGTTTATTCCAATAACATTAATTATATTTGGTATAAAATATTTCAACTAATCATACATTAAATATAATTAAATATATAATTTTATTTTTTAAATAAATTAAATTAAAAGAAAGGTTTCCAATAATTATCAGTACTATCACTATTCATCGTAAAATGAATATTTTCAAAATAATACAAAAAAATAACCATAAGAAATTTTTTATAAGATTATTTATGAAGTAAATTTCATTTTATAAAATCTTCTAAAAAATAAATTTATCATATGTTCACAAAAAGAGGAAAAATTAATTCCTTTTAAAAAGTATTAATTTTTCACAAAACATTTCTTTTTATTTCAAATGATTGATAATTTATTTGTAATTAATGAATATTAATAAATTTTATTTGATAAATTTATAAAAAATAAAATTTTTATATTTTATTTAATTATATTCATACTTATCTAATGAATGGATATGCTATAATTGTTATGATCAGGTAATATGTTAATCAAGTATTTTCGTTTAAACCTAGTGTTTTGTGCATCATAAGCTATCGAAGAGATAAAATTCAATTAAAAGGAAATAAATCACAATGTATTAGGGTTTTATAGTATATAAATATTCTATGTCATTTTATATAATTTATAATTCTTAATTAATGACATTTAATGTTAAATTAAAATTGCATCCCCGAAAGGGGGATTGATGAAAAATTTTCCAAAGTGGAAAGGGTTTACCATCTCTAATTTTCTTCTTTGGAATATATGTAATGTTATATAACTATATACTTTTATATGGTGAATATAATACACCTTTTGATATTTTTTTCAAGAATGTACATATGATGATGTAATTTATAGTCCCATTTGATTTTATTTCTTTCATAGGGGTTATGAGTCAAATTTTACCAAAGCGGTAAAAGTCTTATGTTACAGTCTTATTTTTTACTAAGATTGTCTAGTAATAAATATCCAATGATAAATTACTTGATATAAATCATAAAATATTATTACCTTTATTATACCCTTTATATTTTATGTGATTACATTTTTCTACTTTCATTTTATACCCTTTATGTTCTTATGTGACTCAAATTTTTTTTTTATGGAAAACTAACATTATTTATCTATTCTTTAAGGAATATTTTTTCTATAATGTTCATATTTTTGGAACGAAATAAATATTTTTTTACTATTGAAAAAATATTTAACTTTTTACCCAATTTTTATTTTCAATAATAATTTTTAATTAAATAAGTTATTATTTTCTAAAGTAAATATTGTTGACATTTTTATGAAAATATGAGGAATTTTTTAATCATACATCACATATGTTCTTTTTCCTAAAATATTTGATTTTCAATACATTATAGATTGATTTAAAAATTTACATGGTTATTTTTAAATAAATTATTTTCAATAGTTCTTCTGAAACTTTTGAATTTTTAAATAAGTGATTTTATATTGAAACATATATTTTCCTAAAAAATATTACAGTTATACATTAATGGTAGATTTATGGAATTTTCAGTCCAAACAAATGATATTTTTAATATTTTTGATATTTATTATGATTTAGTGGGGATATTATCCAATTATTCCGCTCTTATTCTCTCTCTATATGGTTTATTATTATAACGAATAAATGTTTATGAAAACTATTTTTTTCAATGGGTAATACTATGATGTGATAATAAATTTTTTTCTTATAAAACACATGTGTGTGGATTATGATTATGTTACAGTTAATCCTTATATAAACCTTCATGATTGGAGGGTTCATAATTTCCATTTAATGCGTTTGATATTGAATGATTAGTTGATAAAATATAAAGTGATGACAATGTTAAAAATTTACTAAGAGACATCAATGTTTACTAAAAGGAAGTCACACCTAAGAGAATGTAGGGAATGGAAGGGTATACATTTTTATTATAGAAATAAATCCATAGGGATAATATTTGGACTGAAACCTAACAACATAATTTTTATTATATGGTTATGGGAAAACAACATTCTTATGTCTTATTCTTATGATATGTTCTCTAATATCATTATTGAATATTGATTGTCACACCCTATTATGAATTTTTTATTTTGATTGAATAATCATTATTCCATTATTCATGATTATGATCTATAAATTTATCTTTATGATTATTAAATACTAATATCATTTTCATAAACCCTTATGTATAACTTATGACCCCTTTTATTGTTGATTGATATATTTTACACTAACATTAATTGGGAGTCTGATCCCACCATTTATTATGTTCCCTATCACTAGGTTATAAAAAAATGTATTAAGAATGTTATTTTTCATATGGGTGCTGAATGTGAATAACATAATGAGAAATTATATATTTGTTTTATGTAGTAGTTTTCTGTATCCAATATTCCAAAGTCACTAACACATTAAAGTGTTGGTGTGAAGCATAAGGATATTTAATAAATATTTATCTAAAATATGTAATATTATTGTATTAAAATTTAGTATGCTATATGTAGGATGTATCATTGTGGATCAAGACCATTATAGAAAACATATATTCTCAATTTGGTTATATTCCTTATGAAACTCATCATCATAAGTCTATATTGCTGATGATACTCATCCTTAATTGTCACGACCCAAAGTTTTTCAATGGAAAACTTCCTTCTTATATTTATGTCATAAAAACACAAAATAATGAACTACTAAGTGATATGTGACCTTTAAACATTATTTTGTCACCCATATGTTTGAAATTTTAAAAATCCGACATGCACGATTGTGTTCAAGATAGTTTTTGGAGTATTATGATACAAAAATAATTTTTTGTGAATAGTAACCTACCGTTATGAATAGTAACCTACCCTTATGAATAGTAATACGACCCTTATGAATAGTAAATAAGATTAACATTACCTATGAATAATAAAATAAAATGTAGACATCTTAGAAAGTGAAAATTTTCCCTTAGTAAATGTTTTTGGTATTTTATAAGTCATAAATAATTAAATATAATTAATTAATTAATATTTATATCTCTAAAATGTATTAATTAATTATTTAAAAAATGTATTATTGTTTTTAGATAATTTTATAAGACCCTACGTGATTTTTGAAAGAACAATAAAATCAGTTTTAATCTTAAATACATTTTATTAAGTAAATTGTGATTTTATTTTATATTAAATTAATAATATTTAGAAAATTATTTTTTTTAAATGGACTTCATTTTCGGATTCAACAGGTCGAAAAATGGTTGGGGTAATGTTTTCGGATTTTTCTGAGATACTTGATTTTTTTGTGAATAATAGAATACATTAATTTACCATATAAATACATTTTAATTAAAAACCACTATTCCTATCATCACAAGTGATGTAATCACCCAAATACCAAACTCACATGCCTTTATTACTATTCTTGGTCATCCAAGACTTGCTATTCCCTGTCCTATGGGAAAATAATAAACTAATCAATTTTATATTAAGGAAACCCCTCTCCCCTCCACTATAAAAGCCACCCTTCACTCCCTCTTTTCCTCACACCTGTCATTATCCAAGACTTCTCTATAATCTATCCAAACACCTTCCCTAGCTCATACCCCACGTAAAAAATCTTCTGGTCTCATCAAAAGACCAGTCCTAGCTTCCTTGAAGAGGATCTCAAGAGGAAGATTCTATAGGTAATTTCCCTCCCTCTTCTCCTTTAATTTTCCTTTCAAGTTCAAGTTCCTTTCTTGATATCTCCCTACCTATCTTCAAACAAATTATTTTGTAACTTCAGTATTGTATATATACTATAATATTATGATACTAATGGTATATTACATCACCCCACACCCTTTCCCTCTTCCTTTTATTTTATTAAAGAGAACGTTGTTCATGTGGTGTTAATTTATCAACTTCACAAACAACATGCTCTCTTATTCAATTTCTACCGTCAGATCTGTTCATGAAACCATTTTTATGGTTGAGACATAATATTTTATATGTATGATGTTCTTTTTTATGTTCTAAAAATACCTTATGCTTGTATTACTAAGTAAAATGTTAAAACAAGTTCGTTGTGATCCAAAAACCGCTCAAATTAACCCAAATAATCTTCATTTAATTCTTATATAATAATTCATCAATATGGATCTAATATAACGCATTATAAAACAATTCAATCTTATCTAATATCATTAATAACATGTAATATCATTTCTGGATTTTTACCCATGATCTACCCAAACATCAATTTAAGAATACAAGTGGACCGCTCAAGAAAACCATGAAAACAAACATCCACGATCAATGTTTTTAAACTCTATAAGTCATCCAAAGGAACATAATATGATATAATGAAACCATAATGAACTCTATTAATGTATAAATGGTTCTGGAATTTCAAATTAATGAATATAATGTCATTATATAGGAGATTAAAGAGAAGGAGGCATTCGAGTACAAGGTAAGGGGAAATATCGAACCCAATTTTCTTCCCCTGGGTTCTCCCTCTTTCACTCCATTTTTGATATGGTTACTCCTCAAAGATAATTTTTTAATCATTTACATTACTTTTCTGGGATATAAATTTTTGTTACTGGTTTTTATGTCTATCAAAATGTTTTCCAAAAGAACTATTCTTTCAAGATCTCACCTTTTACCTCTCATTCAAGGTTGATGGTTCTTGTATCAAGTATGTTGTTCCCTATTTCTTTTGGGAACCCAAAGCTTATTAATGTGTTAATATGAGATGAAACCCATTCCATTCCATGGTATATTTATGTACATATTTGATATGTGTTCCATGTGTCATGCATGATAATGATAATATTATGATGTGACGGGTGGGATCGGAATTATATAACGCAATATGAATGTTTAAATGTGATGGGTGCGCCCAGAATTATATAGTGCTCCAATTCATTGGATAAAGTGATGAATCTCATGATTAAATGTGAGATGATGTGTGAAAAGGTTGCTAGCTTTTTTCACAAGTATGTTTGGTAGTTAAACACTAAGACATGATGTTTCATTTTTATGCACTGCCACATTTCAAGTTTATTTTTTATGCTCCTCTCATGTTCATGATATTTTGCCTATGTCATGATTATTATCACCCCATGATGTATTGTTATTATATATCCTCTTACTGGGCTTCTATCTCACCCCTTTTTATGTATATCCTCAGGTGGCTAAATGTACTATGGAGAGGACAAGTGCCAATAAGAAGCTAGATAAGATGAAATTAAATAAATGATTATGGTTGATGTTGTATTTGTTATGTGTGGTCCTAGTTTTCCCAAGACACTAAACCTATGGATCCTCCATGTGTAATACTATTATGTTTTTTATCATTTAAATGATATAATTTTAATGCACGAAAAGTCCGGGTCGCTATAGTTGGTATCAGAGGAACAGTTTAGTTAATTTTGGGATTAGGATTAGTGAACCCTAGAGAAAACCTACAACATGAGACTAAGCACAAATATGCACACAAGGATATTTACCTAGGGATCACATATGTAATGTTTATAGTATAATTTTTTAAATTAATAAGTTATTCATGACTTGTTTACTTATGTTTTGTTCTCAACTTTTCTATATTAGAAAATGGTGGGAACACGGAGAAATCAGGCAAACAACTCTTGTGAGGGCCAATGCAACGATTGCCCGAACGACATCCCCAATGATTTTGGAGGTAGAGTTCAAAACTTCATGGAGATACTTACCCAATTATATAGGGATATGAATAATAACCATAACAATGGGGAACATCATCATTCACCAAAGAGGGAGCAACTACCTAACGAATGTTTTATGTGGCAATGACCACCGACGTTTTGTGGATCTTCTGATCCACTAGTTGTGAAACAGTGGGTCAACTCCATGGAGAACATCTTTTTTGTTCTTCACTATTCCGAGATGGAGAAGGTGACTCTAGCCATTTATCATCTAGATGGAGATACTGATCAATGGTGGGCATTGATTAAGAACACCAAGCCAAGGGAGGTAATTGAAGATATGGAATGGGAAGACTTTAAGATAATGTTTCTTAGTATGTACTTCCCACGAACTCTTCGCACAAAGTTGGAGAGAGAATTCATAGAGCTCAAGAAAAATGAAGGATAATCTGTCACAACCTATGAAGCAAATTTCACAAGGCTCTCACGGTATGCTTCGGGTTTTGTTATCAACAATGATAGCAAAATTGATAGATTCTTTAGTGGATTAAAACAACATCTTCGAAAGGCTCTTAAAATTAGAGACTTTGGGAGTTATGAAGACGTTGTTCGGTGTGATCTCAAAGTGGAGATGGAGTTTGGAGAATGGACCCATTGCTATGGTGATAAGAATAGAAAGATGGAGTTTCATGATGGTGGATCTAGTGATAATTATGGGAAGAAAACACAACGACCCACATGCCAAAAATGTGGGAAGTTGCACCATGGGAACTGCCTCAAAGGGACGGGGAAATGCTTCATGTGTGGGAAAGAAGGACACCTTGCTCACGAGTGTTGAAAAGACATGAAAAGGAAGGATAATGTAGCTGATGAATGGAGAGAACCACTCATGGTTCAATGCTACAACTGTAGGGAGCTAGGGCACTATTCAAACCAGTGCACTAAACCTCGAGCTCTCGAGGGTAATCAGCGCCAGCAACCACCAAAGCCAAAGGAACAAGGGAAGTATTATGCCATCACTACTGCGGCGGCGGATCATGATAATGAAGTCGTAAACGGTACACTTCCTATTTACTCAAGAATGACAAAAGTATTGTTTGATTCTGGTTCTACGCATTCTTTTATATCTTGAAAGTTTGCTAGAACTGTAGAATCGAAGCCCCGAAACCTTGAAGTAGAGATATCTGTAAAAAAACCAATTGGTGCAATCATTGCAACCAATGTGTTTGAATCTTATCCTATTGTCGTATATGGGATGATTTTTCTGAATATTCTCGTAATACTTCCCTTGGTGGAATTCGACGCTATAATGGAAATGGATTGGCTCTTTTTATATAGAGCACATATCAAATATCGGGAAAAGTAAATATATTTTCATATTCCGAACCATCCCATGCTCCTCTACAATTGCAAGGAAGATCATGAATCTGCTTTGAGAAATACGTCAATAGTTTGGGTGTTGATTCCCTATGAAGAAACATACCTCACCCAAATGTTTGAGTCGAAGGAAACTTCCAACCTTGAGGAAATTCCCATAGTGAGGGAATACAGTGATGTATTTCCCGAAGAGTTACCCGGAATTCGCCCTGGTCGTGAGGTAGTGTTCTCAATTGAACTCATACCTGGAGCTACTCCTATCTCGAAGTTCCCCTATAGGATGGCTCCTATCGAACTTGAGGAGTTAAAGAAGCAGCTGCAAGAGAATATGGACAAAGGGTTCATACTCCCTAGTGCATCACCTTGGGGTCCACTAGTGCTCTTTGTGAAGAAGATGGATGGAACCATGCAGTTGTGTATCGATTATCGAGAACTCAACAAGATCACCATAAAGAACAAGTATCCTCTCCCAAGGATTGATGACTTGTTCGATCAGTTACGAGGAGCTCAATACATCTCAAAGGAGGATCTTCGTTCGGGATATCATCAGGTAAAGGTGAATAAGGAAGATATTCAGAAGACTACCTTCCGTACAAGGTATGGGCACTATGAGTTTTTGGTGATGCCCATCAGACTTACTAATTCCCTTGAAATATTCATGTATTTGATTAATAGAGTCTTTAGAGATTACCTCGACAAATTTGTGGTAGTGTTATCCATGATATTCTCATCGACTCCAAGAGAATGGAGGAACATGAACAACATCTAAGACTTTTCTTGGCGACATTGAGAAAGGAGAAGTTGTACGCCAAGTTCAGCATGTGTAACTTTTGGATGAATCAAGTCACGTTCTTGGGACATGTGATCACAAGTGTGGGAATTTATGTGGATCCTTCAAAGACAAAGGCAATTGAGGAATGTCCCAGGCCCTCTAATGTCATAGAAACCCGTATTTTTCTTGGAATAGCTGGGTACTATCGACTTTTTGTGAGAAACTTCTCACGATTGTCAAGCCCGCTAACTAAGTTAACAAGGAAAGGGTTAAAGTATGTTTGGACAGAAGAATGTGAGGGAAGCTTCAAGGAGCTATAGAGAAGGCTGATCACTGCACCTGTACTCACACTACCGAAAAGTGGAGAAATATTTGTGATATACAGTGATGCTTCAATGAAATTATTTGGTTGTGTACTCAAGCAAAATGATAATGTGATAGCCTACGCCTCACGACAGTTGAAGATCCATTAGAAGAACTACTCGACACATTATCTTGAGATGGAAGCCGTTATTTTTTCCTTGAAAATCTGGCGGCACATCCTTTATGGAGAGAAGTGTGAAATATACACCGACCAAAAGAGCCTAAATTATATATTCAAACAATAAGAGCTCAACATGCATCAAAGGAAATGGTTAGAGCTAATCAAGGATTTCGATTTCTCTATTCACTGTCATCCTGGGAAGGAAAACAAGGTAGCTGATGCTCTAAGAAGGAATGAACCTGCTACTCTATCCATGTTGATGATTGAGAAAGACCCTATCTTCTTGGATATGCAAAGGATGGATTTGGGAATCATAAGTGTAGGGGATACATCCTACCTTTCCCAAATGATTGCGCAATCATCTATTCAACAAATGATTAAGGAAGCACAAAGGGATGATGTGGAGATACAAAAGAGGGTGAATGCAGTAATGTAAGGGAAGCTGCAAGAGTTCCATATCGACGATGATGGTGTGATTTGGTTTGGAACACGGATTTGTGTGCCTTCATCACCCGGGATAAAGAATGAGATATTGGATAATGCACATAGCTCAACTTTCTCTATCCATCCTGGTAGTACCAAGATGTAACGTTATCTCTAAGAACACTTCTGGTGAGATAACATGAAGAAGGAGATTGCGGGATATATATCAAGGTGCTTGGTATGTCAGCAAGTTAAAGCTGAGTGGAAAAAGTCCAAAGTTATGATGCAGCCATTGCCTATACCCATGTGGAAATGGGAAAATGTTACTATGGACTTTGTCATGGGTCTCCTGAAGACGTCAAAGGGGAATAATGCGATATGGGTTGTGGTTGACAAACTCGTCAAGACTACCCATTTTATCGCTATTCGGGAAGACCTCTCACTTGAACAACGTGCAAGGATATATGTGAAGGAAGTAGTTAGATTTCACGGTGTTCCACTCTCGATTGTCTTTGACCATGATCCATGGTTCACATCTAAATTATAGAGGATCCTTCAACATGCTTTAAGTACAGAATTAAATTTCAGCACGACCTATCACCACCAAACTGATGGCCAGTCTGAAAGAACTATTCAGACGCTTGAAGATTTTCTAAGAGCCTGTTCTCTTGAAATAAAAGGTGGTTTGGATCAGCATCTCCCATTGGTTGAGTTCCCATACAACAATAGATTCCACTTGAGTATTCAGATGACTACGAATAAAGCTCTTTAAGGGAAGCGATGTAGAACTCCAACCTGTAGGGATGAAGTTGGAGAAAGAAATCTACATGGACCCAATCTTGTGTAGGAGATGACCGAGAAGGTTCAAGTCATCCAGAAACACATCAAAGCTGCTCAAAGTTGGAAAAATAGCTATGCTGACAATCATCAAAGGGACTTGGAGTTCAACGTTGGAGATAATGTCTTCCTTCGAATATCTCCATGGAAGAGAGTCATGTGATTCGAGAAGAAAGGGAAGATAAGCACAAGGTACATTGGCCACTTTGAGATCCTTGACTGCATAGGAGTCGTGACCTATTGTCTCGAACTTCCACAGAATATGGCTCAAGTTCATGATGTGTTTCATGTATCACTACTGAGAAAGTACATACCAGACCCCTCACATGTACTAAACTCATAGGTGGTACACCTGGAAGATAATCTCTCATATGAGGAGGAGCTGGTAAAAATTCTGGACCGAAGTGATAAGGTTCTAAGCAATAAGACAACCCGCATTGTGAAAGTGTTGTGGAGGAACCATAAGTTTGAGGAAGCAACTTGGGAATCAGAAGAGGAAACGAAGGAGAAGTACCCTCACCTGTTTGTGTAAAGTGAAATTTCGGGGGCGAAATTTCTTAATGGGGGAAGAATGTAACGACCCAATGTTTTTCAATGGAAAATTTCCTTCTTATATTTATGCCATAAAAACACAAAATAATGAACTACTAAGTGATAAGTGACGTTTAAACATAATTTTGTCACCCCTATGTTTGGAATTTTAAAAATCTGACATACACGGTTGTGTTAAAGATAGTTTTTGGAGTATGATGAAACAAAAATAATTTTTGGTGAATAGTAACCTACCATTATGAATAGTAACCTACCCTTATGAATAGTAACATGACCCTTATGAATAGTAAATAAGAGTAACATTAACTATGAATAATACAATAAAATTTAGATATCTTAGAAAGTGATAATTTGACCTTAGTAAATGTTTTTGGTATCTTATAAGTCATAAATAATTAATTATAATTAATTAATTAATATTTATTTCCCTAAAATATATTCATTAATTATTTAATCAATGTCTAATAGTTTTTTAGATAATTTTATAAGACCCTGGGTAATTTTTGAAAGAACAATAAAATCAGTTTTAATCTTAAAAACTTTTTTTAAGTAAATTGTGATTTTATTTAAATATTAAAATAATAAGATTAAGAAAATTATTTTTTAAAAAATGGTCTTCATTTTTGGATTCTACACATCAAAAAATGGTTGGGTTAGAGTTTTGGGATTTTCTGAGATACTTGAATTTTTGTTGAATAGTAGAATACATTAATTTACCATATAAATACATTTTAATTAAAAACCACTATTCCTAACATCACAAGTGATGTAAGCACCCAAATCCCGAACTCACATGCCTTTTTTACTATTCATGGTCATCCATGACTCACTATTCCTTATATTAGGGGAAAATAATAATCTAATCAATTTTATATTAAGGAAACCCCTTTCCCCTCCACTATAAAAGCCACCCTTCACTCCCTCTTTTCGTCACACCTCTAATGCTCCGTGCCTTCTCTAAACTCTTCACAAACACCTTCCCTAGCTCATCCCCCAAGTCCAAAATCTACTGGAATCATCAAAAGACAAATCCTAGCCTCCTTAAAGAGGATCACAAGAGGAAGATTCTAGAGGTAATTTCCCTCCCTCTTCTCCTTTAATTTTCCTTTCAAGTTCAAGTTCATTTCTTGATATCTCCCTACCTATAATCATCCAAATTGTTTTGTAACTCCAGTATTGTATATATAATGTAATATTTTTATTCTAATGGTATATTATATCACCCCACACCCTTTCCCTCTTCCTTTTATTTTATTAAAGAGAACGTTGTTCATGTGGTGTTAATTTATCACCTTCAAAAACAACATGCTCTCTTCTTCCATATGTACCTTCAGATCTGGAAATGAATCCATTTGTATGGTTGAACCAGAATATGTTATATGTATTATGTTCTATTTTATGTTCTGTAAATAACCTATGCCCGTATTACTAAGTAAAAAGTTAAAACAAGTTCGTAGTGATCAAAAAACCGCTCAAATTAACCCAAATAATCATTATTGAAATATTATCTAATAATTCGTCCATATGGATCTAATATAACTCATTATAAAATAATTCAAGATTCTTTAATATCATTAATAACATGTAATATCAGTTCTGGGTGTTTACCCATGATCTACCCAAACATCAATTTAAGAATACAAGTGGACCGCTCAAGAAAACCATGAAAACAAACATCCCTGATCAATGATTTTAAACTCTATAAGTCATTCAAAGGAACATAATATGAAATAATGAAAACATAATGAACCCTATTAATGTATAAAAGGTTCTTAAATTTCCAATTAATGAATATAATGTCATTATATAGGACATTAAAGAGAATGAGTCATTCTAGTACAAGGTAAGGGGAAATCTCGATCCCAATTTTTTTCCCTCGGGTTCTCCATATTTCACTACATTTTTGATATGGTTACTCCTCAAAGATCATTTTTTCATAATTTAATTTACTTTTCTAGGATATAAATTTTTTTCACTGGTTTTTATGTCCATCAAAATGTTTTCCAAAAGAACACTTCTTTCAAGATCTCACCTTTTACCTCTCATTCAAGGTTGATGGTTCTTGTATCAAGTATGTTGTTCCCTATTTCTTTTGGGAACCCAAAGCTTATAAATTTGTTAATATAAGATGAAACCCATTCCGTTCCATAGATTATTTATGTAAATGTTTTATATGTGTTCCATGTGGCATGCATGATAATGATAATATTATGATGTGACGGGTGCACTCGAAATTATATAGCGCAATATGAATGTTTAAATGTGACGGGTGCGCCCAAAATTATATTGTTCTCCAATTCATTGGGTAAAGGGATGAATCTCATGAGTATATGTGAAATTATGTGTGAAAATGATTCTAGATTTTTTCACAAGTATGTGTGGTAGTAAACCACTAAGACATGTTGTTTCATTTTTATGAATTTCCACATTTCAAGTTTCTTTTTTATGTTCCTCTCATGTTCATGATATTTTGCCTATGTCGTGATTATGCTCACCCCATGATGTATTGTTCTTATATATCCTCTTACTGGGCTTATGGCTCACACGTTTTTATGTATATCCTCAGGTGGCTACATGTACTAAGGAGAGGACAAGTGCCAATAAGAAGCTAGAGAAGATGAAATTAAATAAATGTTTATGGTTGATGTTGTATTTGTTATGTGTGGTCCTAGTTTTCCCAAGACACTAAACCTCTGGATCCTCCATGTGTAATACTATTATGATGTTTATCATTGAAATTATTTAATTTTAATGATAAAAAGGCTGAGTCGCTATATTAAGGAACCATATTCCCTATGAGTAATTATACACTCACTCCATGCCCCATATTTCCTCATTACTAACACATTGTATAAACTATATATGGTCTCAAATGCATAATCCCCAAATAGTCCCATGTTTTTTATCCTTTCATGACACAAAATTACCCATCACATGAAATTTAAAAATTCATTATTGTCCTATCAAATAATTATAATCGATGAAACATGACCAATATAGGATTTGATTCATATTTACTAGGATATATACAATTCTTATCGGAGTTCTTAACCAAACATTAACGTAAATGATTTGATTGGGATATATTTTTTCTGTTTACTAAATTTTCACTAGTTCCATTTTCTATATGAAACTCATCTTTATCAGGTTTAATTCCACAAAGTACTATCATTACTAATACAAACTCCTTGTGTGTATAATTATGCCCCCTAGTTTCTAGTTATGAATGTACTGGAAGACCGAAAATCTACCATCCATATATAATTTCTAAAAAAATCATTTCTAGGAATATTTTATGTAGGTTTACTTTATTTTAGATTTTAATAAATACATGATAGTTCGTGGTTGCATGAATTTAAAATGAAATTGAATTATTCATGTTTCCATAACAATAAAAAAACCACATTGGATTTTGTCTCATGACCGTAAATGGTATTAAGAGTCCATTAAAGTTGTGTAAAAGTACATGAGTTCTGATTACATCTATAAGTATATATTGGAATTCCCTTTCATGGTCAATATCCAACCTCCACAACACCTACCATCTTCCTAGATAATGATAAACAATATATTGAAAAAATAAATTTAAATAATAGTTTCATAAAAAATTAAATAGTTAAAAATGGAAAAATTATAATATAAACATATGTTCACATCAAAGTGTGGTTTCAAACGAAAAATGACACTGTGATAACCTACCACTCACTTGAATTTTTGAATAATTCATTATTATATTATAAATATTCAAGATAGCCTTGGAGTATAAAATGATTTCACAAAATATGGAAGATGATATTAAAATCACATTATTTTGAGTAATGAGCACTCAAATCAAGTTAAATACATAATGTCAACCTTCCTTTGAAAATAAATCCAATTTGGTCTCATAAATGAATGGGGGAAGAAATAATTTTACCACAGATCATTGAATAATTGTAGGTTTTGGTCATTGTATCCTCAAATAACTTGTGGATAATAATTACAAATAAAATTTTCAACACGTCAAGAATTTTTACTCATGAGACTGATCGACGGACCAAACTATTTCATTCAATGTTTTAGTAACAAATTCCTTATTTTTTGTTATAGATCCAATAAATAATTTCAAAAAAATTGAGGGATCTATTTATTCTAAATGGTTATTAAGTAGTAAACACTATTAAAATCCCGACACATTGGACATATGTATCACTCATCAGTGAATAAGGTTATGGCCTCATAACCCAAAAAGATACATTCAATGACGTAGCAACTCTAACATTAAACAATGGAAAAAACTAGCGATGTAGTACAATCGTAAATAGGATATTAAAAAAAATTACTATCATGGGAGATCATCTTGAAAATCATGTATTGTGAGACATCAATCCAAAAGATGAAAATTAAAATGTTAGGGGAATATGTTGTTACGTCAAATTTTTTCAGGATCCTATCCCTGATGGATGACCATACCCACCCTCAGTATTTATTGGGGGTGTTGGAGGATTTGATTTATGATTTTAATACATACAAGGAGTTTCCAATGTGGGATTTTACTGACAATCAACACTTCTAATGATACACGACTTGATTCCCTCAATAACATGTTGATAAGGCCATGCAAAAGATATCGATCGAGGTCATATAGACACAAAAATACAAGTGGATGTCTTTCCAAAGGTGGAAAAATATTTGGAAATATCCCTATATCCCTTGAATCATCAACGAATTCCATGATCATATAAAAGAGTCAGTTGAAGATTATGATCAAATTTATGATATATACATTCAATATTTACATCATATACAATATGTATGCAAATAAGCTTTTATCATATTTTGTAAGCCATCAAGGATTCCCTCATATTACTATTCATACCAATATCAAGTTTTCACATCAAAATATTCCATTGAATACAAATAAGAGGATCTATATTTTCACTTGCATTCTAGAGAATCATCAAAATAACCTTACAAATAATGAATACCAAGTTAGGTATTACATTATCATTCCTACTATGATTCATCACCATATCGAAATAGTTACTCCGTGATATTATCACATAACTATCCATGTTATTATATTTTTTCAACTTATCTAGGAAGTCACTCTATGATAGGGTTAGGCCTATTATCCAAACATAGATGATTAAAAACGTGTATTGGTTAAAACATCGAGAAATGATTATATTATTTCCCACATTTTTCAATCACTTTGGCATTTTTGGGTGGAACGCATTAAAGATAAAACTATATATATTTCCACACTACAGAATCTTTTTGACATATTATCATGGAGATTAAATAAAAAACATGGATTATATACAAATTTCAGTTAATACCATTAAACTATATCAATATATTTTACTTGATATCATGTATGAAAATAAGTGTCTTGTAAAGGAAGGTAGGGTTCACATAGAAATGTTATGATGTATTATTGTTGTACTCACACTATGTTAGTCCAATCAAGATCAATGTTCAAAGCAAGAATACCTTGAAATAAATTAAAAAATACATTGTTTAAGAGTATTATAAAACCCATGAGAATGATCATATCCCTATTATAATGAATATATATATATATATATATATATATTAAATAGGTCCTTAAAAATATTTCAATAAAACCCCCTGAAATCCTTTGAATCCCCATTAAAAGGAGAAATTGGAAGGAAAATTTTGTGGTCCCCCACGTGGTACGTATTAAAAAAATTCATTATTTATTATTTATAGTATTATAAATGGATTCCCTCAAATGGAAAAAATTAAGATCATACATGGAGGTCATCCTATATTGATATATATATATATATGTCATCTTCACATCCTAAATATCAATAGGTAAGAATGACCTCTTCTTTACAACACACAAATAGTATGTAATCCTAGAGGTACATCCCATGGATGAAATGATAGAACACTTGGAGGTCCTCCCCATTGTGATAACTGTAATGGTCTTCCACCAAATGATATTCCTTCTAAGTACACATATTTTACCCATGTAAAAATTACTTTTTCATATCCCACATATCAGGAGGCACACAAGAGTTTGACAAATTCAACAAAAAGTGACTCATCACAGATAGGTGAAAGAAAATCCTAGAGAAAGAATAATTCATGTTTTAGGTAATCACGCATACCAATGTGTAATTTAAATATCTATGATACAATAATGGATGTCATAAACAACTCTATTCTCATTGATAAATTAGTCTTGAATGAGTCCAACAATAAGGATATGTATAACTCCATGGTCACATTGAAGGAACTATCTAAAAATGGTATTATGGATTTGTTTTGGTCAAATGCCACACCACAAAGGACATACAACAAATATTAAAATGAATATTTCATACCTAATCAATTTTAGAACCTAGTGGATAATCTCAACATCTTAGGAAAAAACATTTTCTTTATAAGGATTATGATAAATACAGTATGGTGATGTGTGATCCCCATTGTTAATTCCAATGTTATACCTACATAGTGTCCAAAAACCATAAGGTAAAAAGTAGCGTTATAGCCTCAGATATGTCTACCTCATTTCCCTTTAGTTCTCCAACAGATGACTAAAAACACGTCTCTAAATATACACATCATTCTTTTTGGAGAATATATATCATTTAAATTGCCCCCAATAAGATTATTGGAGAGTCCATTATGAAATGGAATACAAAACGCAATCACCTATGTAAATGTTTGGGACATGATTTCTATATATATAATTTGTCATTACCATTTAAATAATTATATCTCCAGATCCCATAAGATATATACTAAGTGAATGTGATTCATTGGTAGAATTCTAAATTATGCTATTAAGAATGGTTAATAGACCTCCCATCTGAAAAAAATAATGATAAAATAGATCATCTGATTAAAACAAAACAGTATCAAAATTAATGGTTTCAACATCCACATCATTCTTGAATGAATGATAAAAAAATCAATAATATCTAGTTTATTAGTAGTAAAATATAATACTCATCCAATAGGGTTTAGAAATAAATTGGTATTAAAATAACGTGATGTACATAGGTTTTCATGAAATGTGGTTTGAATTTAAATAATTAGAGAAGTTATTCATAACAAACATCATATATAGTCACAAAATATAGGAGTTCTTGTGAATATAATATTTTCATCCACTCATTGACATTTGACTCCAAAGGAATGGAATGTTGTGGTCACATCCAAATATCACCAACCAAAACATTTTGTACAAATACCCATTAGGAATGGTTTCCCTAATACCTAATCATGTTTTGATATGATTAGGTGAATCAATGTTAAATTACTTAGAGTAATTATAATTGGTGTGTAGAACTCCCAAGTGGAGTACAATGTCTCTCGTTTAGTGAACCTCTAAATAGAAGAAGTTACTCTTCCCATAAGAGTTTATTTAAGCCATATAAATTTATTTTTGACCAGAAAAATAGTTTATTTAAATGAAATGAATAAATATTATTAGTAATTTACTCTACTAGTATATTAATAATGACAATATTAGGAATTTTTCCCCAGGATGGCCCATGATTGATATTAACAACTAGTGTAAGAAGGAATTCCATACAGTGATCTATTTATTTCATCCAATAAAGAATCATCCATATAGAAATTACATATTAAAATCCATGACTCCATTAAATAACATTCTATTTTAATGAAATTAAAGGGTGTTTGATAGAAAAATGCACAACTAGAGATAATATTGTATCTCGACTGGATGGATGAAAGTCCGCTTAACTCCCAAATTTGGGAATCTTACTATCATAGCCTTTAATATCTTGGGATACCCAAAATATAAATTGGAGAAATTTTTATATCAATGAATCATCGTGATGCGTACACTCAAACAAGATGAAGTGATAATGGTTTGATGCTTTATATAGATTCTGGAGGGACCGACATATTTCTGGTATAACAACCTATTATCCACATTTGTAATGAGTTGGAATAACCTCCACTGTTAATTTATCTAATTATTCATCTAATAATTCATATATAAATTGAGTATGATGATGATAATAAATATCATATATTGTGAAAATGAAAGAATAAGAGTTTATTTGATTTTATTAAATGGTTGAAGGACATAAACTACCCCTTAAATATGAAACATCTATTAGAGAAATATCTAGAGATTTTTATTGAAAATATATGAAATAAGATGAAAAAATTTCATATTCATTTAAAATAACCTAGTATATTATGATAATTTTTAGCAGATGCAAAATGATTGGAGGATTTCAACTGATTCTCTAAGGCTAATTTATGGAATATACTTAAATCTCAAGGGATGAAGTCAGGATGGGAGGGAACTATTACTGTCATTCGCTAGAGAACATCGATACCAATTGAATCTCCAAAAAATGCTCAATATTTCATAGTTCTTCCGGCATAATGAAATAATAAGGAACATCAATCCCATAAATAGAGAAAAAAGGTGAAAAATCATACGATGTTTGAGTAATATGAGATTACACCATATTCATTCTCATGAAGGTAGGTTCTAGGTAATTTCATAACATCTATGGAGAATAAAAAAATCAATATATTAGATATAATAAAAGCCAATGAATTTATGATGAATTATTATCCGAGTTATTTTCCACTATATTTTATGTTTGGGGTTAATAAATAATAATTCTTCATCTTCAAGGATATACTCCAAAATATGGTTTAATTTGGGAAATTCAAGTTGGGAAAACCATAAAAATAGGTGATTAATATAGTTTCTACACCACCAATATAAGATTGATAGTGTTCTAAAGTACCTCAAAGAAAATTATATATGGTTCACAGATGGAATATTAGTAAATAAGTTATTTGGGTACACACCATCCTTAATGATTTACTAAACTGGCCAGTTTTGAGACTACATCCCCTAACAATATTTGAGATAACATATTCATATTTTTATTATTCTATAAGATGATAAAAAAAGTATTAAAAATAATAATTCAATGTAGGATGATAATCAATAAATTCCAAATTCTTATTAAACTATCTCATAATTTTTACACACATCAAAAGGAGGATGTGAATCGTCCCATAAAATGAGATATAATCTACCTCAACAAAAAATTTGACACCCACCGGAGGAAGAGTGGAAATATTGTTATGTGAACACAATCCACTTGGTAGATCCCCTCATGGATTAAGAAAATACATTTGATTCTTAAATTCGTTATCCATAATCAATGAAGAGGACTCAAAGTAAAATGAAGTACAATGTATAGGGGATGTCGAGGAATAATGTGATAAAAAGGACCACAAAATTTAGGAACCATTTATTTCATGTACATATATGATTTAGAAACTTGAATATAAGATCCCCAACAACCCCAACAGTGACACTCATTTTATCCTAAATTATTCTGGGCTCACCTAGACAATGTTGTACCAGAGAACCATATTTTAAATGTACCATTTTATTATACACATTGAAATGTGGAATGGATAGCTAATCTAAATACATATATGATATATATGGCCCTATATCAATTCAAGGTAAAAAATTGAATCATATTTGATATACACCACTCTACCTCATACATAGGAAGAGACTTATGATAATATGTGTAGACCCTTTGTTCAAAAATATGACAACTTGGAGAAACATGTGGTTGTTCTTCCAATGACATATTTCTTGGATTACCATATCCATCTATATAAATCTTTCAAATACACATCAGTGATACCTTGGGGCCTCAAGAGTTTAATGATGTGGTTTTTACAACTAAGGTATATCATTCAATGATGTATTTTTTCAAATGCAATATAATAATTTTTAAACACACATAGTGTTTGTGTTTCATTTTTTTAGTAGAATCAATGGAATCATGTAATGTAACATGATTTCTATTTATTGATATAGTTTCTATTTTTATTTTTTGAGATTTAAAAGATTATTGAAAAGAATCACAGAGTTCCCAAGAATGGTATTTTCATGTGTAATGAATTTTTATGATTACTTAAGGATTGATGGTTTATATTTGAGTATGGAAGTGATGTAGGATACCACCACTACTTATTTGAAAAACCAATGAAAATAAAAATGAAATTTTCCATAATATATAATGACATCTTGTTAAATGATAACAAATATTATTAGTGATAAAACATGATTAAATTATAAATAAGGAAAAAAAGAGATAGAGATTAAATGTTTTTATGTTGAATCCATTAGAGAATAGTATTTAGAAAATTAATGATTAAAATTAATATGTTTTGAACATAAATTCACTCAAAAATTGTTCTATGAAGATACTATTATTTTCATATAATTGACATGTGTATTTTAACAGCTGATATTCAATTATAATTGGTAAGCAGTACATCTCCAGACTAAAACATAAATCACAATCTATTCAAAATACAATAGGAACATATGTTTCATGACTACGAATAAAAGAAATATATGTATATTTAATATTTTAATTTTGATTATATTTATAAAAATATTTGATTCATCATGTCAAATGTATCTTATGCAGAATATTCTTTAATATTTTAACATGGTCAAATTTTGGATTAGTAGTAAAAATAAACTTTTCAAAATAACATATATTTTATGATTTCTTCGTGACATAAGACTGGATGAAAAATATAAGAAACCATTTTCTCATGGAAAAATTTGTTTATTAAATTAAAATAATTCTTATAAAAATATTAGGCTGAATTTATATATGCATTTTTTATATTTTGGAACCAGTGATATATTTTATTCCTCTAAAAATCCCATATTGTCCCTTTTCCTTTATTTATGTATTAAAAGGTTAAATTATTTTTTTATTGATTTAAAATTAATAAATAATTATTTTTATTAATATATTTCTTATTACCATGTAAATCAATACAACACATGAATTTGGTGTAAATTTAATATTATTCATAAAAATGAATTTCCCAAAAAAATATTGTTAATTCATTATGTATACTCTAATAACCACTTATTTTTATCAAATATTATTATTAAATCCTAATATAATGTGTTTAATATTTCTAAATAATAATTTTAAAGTTATTTTATATTGTAAATTTTGTTTTTAGTCATAAAAATAAGTTTCTGTTGTTAAAAATTGTGTTTCCACAGAAAAAGTAAATTATGGTAGAAAAAGATAAATTAAAGGGATGTGCCTAAAATATGCCAATTTGTATCCATTATTTCTGTATATGAGAGGTGGATAAAATCAAAATAACAACCTTTCCGTTATTTTACAATTTTATGGATAAATTCTTTTGAAATAATCATGTATTTCATATAAAGTTATCAATATTTATAAAAATGTCACCATTATCACATATAAAACTTTCATATTAAAACACATATTATAGAATATTATGACTCATAAATTGATTAGGATACGAATAAATAAATCCATAACTCTCCTAAGACTTTCATGGAGGTTTTGATCTAAATGAAATACCATTCAATGCTGGCTTAATGTGTTTCCAGAAGGTGGACATCCAAATAAGAGGTAAATATTTTAACCTGGTTCTTTTATTTTTTTCTCTTCTTATACTTCTAAAAAATATTACATATATATCATAATATAATGAAATTATAATTATTATTATACCAAAATGTTACTATGTTTGTAATGAACCAAAAATTCATTAATGTAAATTCCACTATATCCATTTAAATGTCTTATTATAGTGATATAAAATGTGAACTTCATTGGATTTATATTTTTGGATTTTATAATATTGTTCTAAATTTTTAAAATTTCTAATATATTCATTGAACTGTGATAACTTGATTAGTATAAATATAAGGATTTGAAAAATCCAACTTACTCAAACAAAGGAAGTGATGGCCTCATCTAGTAGGCATTCCCTATGTGAATCCCATTTGTCAGAGCTTGGAATGACGGTGGATTCATTGGGATTCACTCTTGACCAAGCCCATGCCGATCTTGAAGTCATTCTGTATGAACGGAACTGACTACGGGATAAGTGGATGTTAATAGAGATTACCATGCATGTGATGTCATCCAAGGCACCCCAAGAGAATATCACAGTTACACACCTTACCCTTCAGTCTTATGAGGGTGTTATAATGGTTTATTTAACAAGACCTTATCACTATGATTAGGTGCATTATTTTTGTATATAATAATGAAAATACACTAATTTTATTATTGTTACTTCGTAAATAGTTTTTAAAGCGCAAATTGTATTTTAAGGTAATATTCAACAATGAAATATATTTTGTAGAATTAATGGATTTTTTATTAAAATAATATTTTAAAAAAATAATAATAAATTTATTTTTGATAAATATAAATGATCATTCAATTTTAATGAATGAAATTGTAATTTTTATTATGATTTCATAGTTGTTTTGGTCAAAACCGATGAATTTTACATAAATGTTTGTTTTTATTTTAAATGTAAAAGATTTAAATATTTATAAAACTATTTTGTTAAAATGGATATTATTTTTTGGAATCTGTACGTCGATGTTATCCAATGGTGAGTTTTTTCATAATTTTCTGAGACAGTTAAATTTTGGGGTAAAAATTAAATTCCATTTAAATATATAATTTGGGTTATGACATAATAATATCCCAATAATGATGTAATAAAATAAAATAACTATTATTTTCGTCCAATATATGTTTTAAAATTAAAACGATGTTATTTTGGGTTTGTTTTATTTATTTCACCAAAGATTTTGTGGACCTTTCATTGTTTATAAATCATTTTGTCTTTTAAATTTTTTTCCTTCACAGTATGACCCACCTCCACATAATCCACCCTATTATTATAAAAATATATGCCATTGTAGCTATAAAATATTGTTTTCCAATCCAATTTGGAAAAAACCAGGGGAATAAATAATGGTTTGGTTTGTGGTTTTGATTAGTTTAATGTGCGGTGTCCCAAACTTAAATAATAATGAATTTCCTGTCCTTTCCAATATAAACCCACCAAATATCTCACTTATTCATCACTCAATGCAATTTATGTTTGACTAACCCCTTCCATCGCCTCTCTAGATTCCTCACAAGGTTCCCCATGCTCCCAAGAAGCTTCTCTCAAGACTCACCCAATCCTTTGTTATCCCACTTCCAAGTAAGCGATTTCTTTCATTCTCATTTTTGTCCAAATTCGTTATGTTTTTATGTCCTATTGATTTCAATTAAAAATGTTGGGGTATAATTTCTGACATTTCCTATTCTACCAAATTTATCTTTTAATTATGTGATACCCCTTTATCTGTCATTAATACTCACCATGTACACATGTTACTATGTCGAAATTTTGTGAGGGATTTCCCTCGCCCGATTTGCATACAAGTAACACATTTTTATTATGCATCTAAATTACAATAAGTTCATTGGGAAATGAATCTATATGACCCCATTACTATAAAATTCATGTATATATAATTATACACCCATTTATCTCTCATCAACCATTTTTTATGTGTTCTTATTTCCCGTTGTTATGCTGTCGAAATTGCACTGTTTTTTTCCAAGCCATGATCATTGTGTATTGAGTACCATACCCATGTCTATATCATGGGTATTCACATTTAAGAACATTTAAATATATAATGGCACTTTCAAGTATTTATAACACATCAATTAATCATGGAATAACTTATTATGTTGATTGATTCCATGTTATATGATCCATGTGCCACACATATGCATGAAATGAAATGTTTAAGAAGGGTGCACCCTATAGCGCTCAAATGCATTGGGTAATGTATAATGTCATGATATTTCATTTGTAATGAGTGTTGAATCAATATAATTCAATTGAAACATGGGTTTAATCTTACATCTTGTGAAATGAGGGTTTACTCATCCTCCATGTGCAATGAGCCTAGGCTCATGCTAATTCCTTGTTACGTGTTATTACCACATTTCCATGTTATGATTATCATTATTTATCATTCCTTTATGTTCATTTTTCTATTGAGGTACATTTATATTACTATTATCTAACATATATTGTATTCATCATGTTATTCAATGTTCATTCCCTTGCAGGGCTTTATATCTCACCCTTTTCTTATGCATGTCCTCAAGTTATCCCATGCAATGTTAACTAAGATGGAATAAATAGGTCATGTAAATGATGTTTTAAATAAATATATTGTATTTGATGTTTTAATTCGTTATGAAATTTTCCTAATATCCAAATACACTTGACCTCTTGATATTATATGTTGTAACAAGTGTTGTTTATGCAATAAATCATGTTCAAGTATGAAATAAAGACCATGGTTTTCATAGTTGGTATTCAGGGATAGGTTTAGTTATTTTTGGGATTAAGAATAGAAAACCCTTCTGAAGCCTTAGAGACAATAATAAGTGTAATAAAAACATCCATATGTTTCGGTGGGTATCGAGTATGTGGTTTATCATGAAAATACATCTATGTCTAGATGTGATCAGGTAGAGGCAACTCTGGCACAAATGTACCTAGCGGTGAAAACCCCTAGAGGTAGTTTTGGGCTTGACCCGGGGTATCCTGGTATACCACAATGGGCCTTGATACACTTTTGGTTATGATATTCCCTACGGATATGCATTGGTAGTTTTACAGGCTTTGTATGAACCATTAGTAAGGGAATTAAAAAAATTCCCTTGAAAACATATTTTAGAAAGTCGATCATGAATAGAATAGATTGAAGCCTATGGATTCTTATGTAAAGGAAATAAATTTTATTTATATGTAATTAGTTTTATCCTTGAATTACCCATTATGTTGTACCCTTAAGATTACATTTATTCCAACCAATGGATGGTAATTCAAGGGCTTGGGCTAACAACTGATGTGAAGATCAATGAGATGACTCTGTTATTGAGATTCCCAATCCGATTAGAGTGGTAATCACAAACACTGTCATGATACACTATCATTTAACTCAATTTTTGGGTAGAAAAGTGGTTCGAGAAAAATGTTCAACCCCCCCCCCCCAAGAAAGAACACATAACTATCTACAGATTAATGAGACAAATGGATCATACTTTTAATGGATCATTTGATCCCTCAATCACCGAACAATGGATTAACTTGACTAAAAATATCTTCTCCATCCTTTAATGTTCTGAAAATGATAAGGTTCTCCATGATTCTAATCGTATGGAGAGTGATGATGATCATTGGTGGATGTTGATAAAAAAAACAAAGCTTGAGGAGGAGATCAAGGCATTGTAATAGAATGATTTCTTGAAGTTTTTTTTGATAAATATTTTCCACACACCGTCCGACATTCGATGGGAGGTACATCCTTTTACTAAAGAGAAATCAAGAACACTATGTCGGACATTATGTGGAAAATATCACATGGATTTCATGATACGCGTATGACTTTTTTTTCACCCCTGAATGTAAGGTTGAATTTTTCTTTGGTAGGCCAAAACCTAGCCTATGGAATGTGATGGTGATCGGTGATTTCGACAGATATGATGGAATTGGCTGATGTTCACTCAATGATAAAACAGAGATCAGAGAATCGTATGGGTATGATAGGGATAAGAAGAATAAGGTGGATTTCAATGCTGGTGGTCTGATGGATAAATCCAATGGTGCTATGATGTTCCCGCACCCATCTTGACAATGGTACAAAAACAAGTACACCCTAAATTTCATGAAGGGGAAAAGGAAATGCTTTAGGTGTAGAAGAGAAGGTCACATATCTATTAACCGTTGGAAAGAAAAACCTGTGGCTGAAACTGAGGAGTGGAAAGCTCCGTACGAACCTCAATACGTTGTTTATTGCTACATCTACAAAAAACCAGGGCATATTGCAAATCAGTTCCCAAAGACAGGGTTTTTCGAAGGAAACTAACAACCTCAAAGCCACCAAGGGAAGGCCTTTTCCATAAATACTACTGAAGTGAACCCCAGCAATATGGTCATGTTAGGTATGCTACTTATTCATTCAAGAATTTTGAACATACTATTTGATTTAGGTTCTACACATTCCTTAATATTCCAAAAGTTTAGTAGAACAATCCCACCACCACCTAAAATCATGGAATTAACGATGTCGGTGAGTATGGAGAATGGTGAAATCATTGCATCCCATGAATATAAATCCTCTTGTGTCCTAAAATGTTTATGTAATTTCATATAAAAACTCTTCATACATTCTCTAGTGGAATTTGATGCAATTCATGGCATGGATTGGATTTCCTTATATAGATCAAATATATATTGATGTGAGAGGGAAATCACTCTCCATGTGAAGAATCGACCCCTGATTTTTTACATGTTCATGGAGGAGGATGAATCTACTTTAGCCCCATCATCTCAAGTGTGAATATCATTAACCTATGATCATGTGTATTAGGATTAGATTATTGAGTCTAAGGAGGCAAACATCCATGAAGACATGCCTATTGTGAGGGAATTCGCCGAAGTGTTTCCCAAGGAATGGCATGATATTAATTTTAAAGATATGTTTAATTCTCAATTGATCTTATACATGAATGTGTTTCCAATATCCAATACTCCATATTGAATGGATTTTTTGGAGCATGGGGAGCTGACAAAACAACTATCAGAAAATCTAGATAAAATGTTTGTACACCCAAGTACATAACCATGGGGTACCCCAGTTATCTTCTTCAAGAAGAAATATGGGTCAATGTGCCTTTGAATCGAATATCATGAGCATAAAAAATCATGATAAAGAACAAGTCTCCACTCCCAAGAATAAATGACTTGTTCGATCAGCTGCATGGATCACAATACATTTCCAAGGTGTATTTGAAATTGGGATATTATCATGTAAGGGTGAAGACGGAAAATATCCCCAATATTGATTTTTTGTACAAGATATGGGAACTATGAATTCATAATAATGTCTTTCAGACTCACCAGTGCTCCAAAAATATTCATGTACATGATGAATAGAGTCTTTAGGGATTACCTCGAAATTTTTTTGGTATTCGTTGTAGAAAGTATTCAGATATACTCCAAAACCAATGAGGATTATGAGGAGTATCTATGAATTTTACTAGAGACCTTGTGGACGGAGACACTCTATCAAAAGTACAGAATGTGTGAGTTCAGGTTGATGGTGGTCTCATTCCTGGTCCATATCATCTCATGAAATGGGATATATTTTGATCCCTCCAAAATGGATGCAAGAGAGGGTTGGCCGAGGCCATCATCGGTAACAGATATCCGTAGCTTCATTGGGTTAGTAAGATGTTGTCAACATTTTGTGAGAAATTTATCCCAATTCCCTAATCCTCATACCAAGCTAACTCATAATGAAGTAATGTTTTCATGGAGTTATGAATGTGAAGAAAGTCTCAAGGAGTTAAAATGGAGGCTTATCACTGCACTTGTGCCCACTTTACCCACAAGTGGAGTACTTTTGTGGTATTTAGTGATGCATCAAAGAAGGTCATGGGCTGTGTGTTGAGGAAAAATGAGAAAAATCATTGCCTATGCTTCAGGGAAATTAAAAGTTAATGAGAAAAAATATCCAACACATAATTTGGAGTTTGATTTGGTGATCATCACGTTAAGAATTCTGCGGTATTATTTCATTGGGGAGAAGTGTGAAATATATACGTACCCCAAAAGCCTAATGTATATATTCACACAGAAAGAGTTGAAAAAGTTCCAATGGTGATGGTTAGAGAAGATCAATGACTAAGACTTCTCAAAAAATTACTACCCTGGGAAAGTGAACAAGGTGCAAGATTCTCATTATAGAAATGTCCCAATGATTCTATCACTGAAGATAATTGAGAAGGATCCAATATTCTTAGATTTAATGAAGATGTACATGGGAATCCTAATGAAGGGAACATCATTAATACGTTCACAAAGGATTTCTCAGCCATCAATTTTGGAATGGATAGAGGATGCTCAAAGAGATGATGTTGGAATTCAGTGGAATGTGGAAGCTATCTGAGGAGGGAAATCATTGGAGTTCAATGTTATTGAAGAAGGAATTGTGAGATTTGGGAAAATACTATATGTGTTGTCATGTTCATAGCTGAAGAAGGATCTTTTGGATGATGCACATAGTTCAGATTTCCCTATTCACCCTACAATCACAATGATGTATTGAGATCTCGAAAAGAATTATTGGTGGGATAATATGATGAAGTATATCGCTGAGTATACATCAAAGTGGCTTGTGTGTCACCTAGTGATGGGAGAGAGGCCGAAGTCTAAGGGAATGATGAAACCATTGCCCATACAAGCATGGAAATTGGAGAACATCACCATGGACTTTGTCACTATATTTCCGAAGAAATCCAATGGAAACAATGCAATCTTGGTTGTTGTGGACCGTCTAAAAAAGTATTCATGCATTATTTGAATTCGAGTGGATTTATCATTGAATAAACTGGGAATGATATGTATTAGGAAGTGGTAAGGCTACATAGAGAACCATTATCTATTATAACTGAACGAGATCCCTGATTCACCTCTATGATTTGGAAAATTCTTCAACATGATCTAGATACTAAACTGAACTTCTGTATGGCCTATCATCCTCAAACTGATGGATAATTTGAGGGAAAAATTCAAACACTAGAGGATATGTTAAGATCATTATATATGGATTTCTAAACAGGTTAAAACCAACATCTTCCACTGGTTGAATTCTCCTACAATAACAGTTTCCAATCAAGAATCTGAATATCAACTTATGAAGCCTTAAATGGGAAGAGTTGCAGAGCACTAGCATGTTGGGATGATGTTGGAGAGCATATGCTTCTAGGACCATAAATGGTTGATGAAATGGTGGAGAAAGTGAAAACCATTCAGCATCATATCAAAGTTGTACCAAGTCGATATAAGAGTTATGAAGATAACTGTCGATGAGACCTTGAGTTTAAAAATGGATACATGGTATTTATATGCCAATCTATATGGATGAACATCCTGAGGATTGTAAAAAAGGGAAGTTAAGTCCTAGGTACATTGGCCCCTTTGAGATTCTTGATCATGATGTGGCTGTGGCCTATCGAGTAGCATTTCAACATTCCATGGCCAATGTAAATGATGTATTTTATGTACCCCTCTTAAGAACGAACATTACATACCCTTCACATGTACACTATTCAGAAGAAGTATAGCTATAGGATGATCTGTCTCATGAGGAGAAACCTATATAGATCTATGATCATAGATAAAGAGTACTACAAAATAAGACAATGCCCCTCATCAAGTTGTTGTGAAGGAACCAAATGTTTGAAGAAGTGGTGTTGGAATCAGTGAAAGGGATGAAGCACTGTTACCCACAATTGTTTTAGAGTGGGAAAATATAATTTTGAGGGTGAAATTTCGTATGGGGAATTCTGACCGTTTCTCATATAGATATTGAAGAGTGATCACCTAATTAGTATAAATATAAGGATTTAACAACTCCAATTTACTGAGGCAAAAGAAGAAATGGCCTCATCCAGTTGACTTGCCCAATATAAAGCCCATTTTTCAGAGCTTGGAAAGGGGTAGTTTCATTGGGCTTCACTTTTGACCAATCCCAAGCTGATCTGGAGCACGTTATGCTTGAGCGAAACCTACTACTGGAGAAGTGGAAGATAATAGAGATTACCAATCGAGCGATGTTATCCGAGCCACCCCAGAAGTTTGTCACCATCACACACCTTACCCATCAGTCCTATGTGGGTGTTATAAGGGGTTATATAACAAGTCCATATCACTGTTATTATGTTCATTATTTTTTTATATATTAATGAATATAAATTTATTTTATTATTTTTACTTCAAATTTTTTTTAAAGTGAAAATAATATTTTTAGTTAATATTCATCTAAAAATATATATTGATTAATTATTGGATTTTTTAATTAAATAATATTTTGATAAAATATTAATTAGTTAATTTTTGTTAAATATAAATTATCAATCAATTTTTATGAATGCGATTGTATTTATTATTACGATTTGAAAGTTGTTTTTGTCATAACCCATGAATTTTTAGTAAATGTCAGTTTTTATTTTTAAAGTAAATATTCACATATTTATAAAATTATATATATATAACTAATTTAATATTTGGAATCAAGACATTGAAATTATACAATGGTGAATTTTTCTTAATTTTCTGAGACAGTCGTATTTTTGGGTAAAAATTAAATACTGTTAAAATATATAATGTGTTTTATTACATCATAAAGACCCAATCATTATTTAATAAAATAAAATAAACAATATGTTCGACCAATATATGTTTTAAAAATAAAATAATGTGATTTTGTGTTGGTTTTATTTACTTTGGAATGCTTTGGTGCACCCTACAAGGATTATAAATATTTTATCATTTTAAATGGTTTTTCTTGAGAGTGTGACTCTCCTCCACGCAAGACACCCTATTATTTAAAGATGTTCTGACATTTCCCACATAAAAAAAATTTCCACTACCCTTTTGAAAAATCCATTTGCAATAACCATGGTCTGGTTTGTGTTTTTCATTAGTTTAATGTGAGGTGTCCCAAACCTAAATAATAAAGAAATATCTCTTTATTCCTATATAAACCAACCTAATCTCCAACTTCCACATCACTCAAAGCCTTTGGAGTTAGAAAAACCCTTGATTTATTCCTTTTTGAATTCTCCCTAGGTGCCCCAAGATCCCATGAAGCCTCTCTCAAGCCTATCTAATGATTTTGTGATCTCACCTCCAAGTATGTGGTTTCTTTCATTCTCATTTTTCTCCAATTTTCATTATGATGTTGTGTACTTTTTTTTCAATTAAAAATGTTGGGGTATGATTTCTCACCTCCCACATACTACCCAATTTATGTTTTTATGATAGTATAACCCTTAATATCTTATTAATTCCCCCCATGTACACCTGTTACCTTGATGAAATTCTGAGAGGGATTTATCTATCCCCTTTTACATCCAGTAACTCTTTTATATTATGCATATTAATTCAGTTACATTCATTGGGATATGTATTTATATGACACCATTAATTTCCATTTCTTTTAAATACTATGAGGCACCCATTCCTTTATAATCAACCATTTTTTATGAGTTCTTATTTCACACCATTATGCTGTTGAAATTGCACTGCGTTTTTCCAATCCAAGATTGTTGTGTAGTGAACACAATAAACTTGTCTTTATCAAGTGTATTCACCTTTATTCATATATACATATTTAATGGTACATTCATTTATTTATTCTGAATTAATTAAATCTTTAATAACTTATGATGTTGATTGATTCCATGTTATATGATTTATGTGGCACACTTTTGCATGAAATGAAATGTTTAAGAAGGGTGCGCCCTAATAGCGCTTCAATGCATTGGGAAAAGTATAGTATCATGATACGTCATGTACAATGAGTGTTAAATTATTATAAATAATGGGAAATGAGGGTTTACTCGTTCTTCATGTGCAATGATGGTTTACTCAAGCCCAATGTGCAATGAGCCTTGGACCATGCTAATTCCTTGTTATGTTATATTTCAACATCTCCATGTCATAATTATAGTGCTTTATCGTGAATTTATGTTAATGTTTATCTTATACTCCATTTATATTTCTATTATATAACATGTATTATACTCTTCATGCTCTTCCATGTTTATTACCATATTGGGCATTATAGCTCACCATTTTCTATGCATGTCATCAGGTTATCACATGCAATGTTATGTACTAGGGACTGTATTGGTCATGTATAGTAATTGTTCAATAAATATGTTGTATTTAATGTATAAAGTTGATATGTAATGATCCTAATCCCTAAATACACTTTAACATTCTATCATATATGTTGTAACCAGTGATGTTTATGTAATAAATCATGTTTAAGTAAGAAATAAATTCCAGGTTTTTCATAATGTTGATGAAAAAAAAATTATACCTTAATACCATCTATAAAAATAAAAAAAATCATCTCTTATTATTTTTGAACAACCACCTCCATTAATAATGTATTTATTTTTTTTCCATTAGTACCTTACAAAGGTGTATGAAAATATGTATTTAATGAATAAATATTATATTTATACAACATTTATGGATTTTAAGAGATAATTTTGTGAATATATTGAAAATATAAATAGTAAATTCTCATGATAATATTTTACAAGAAAAGAAATCATATGAATCACTTTATAAGTAACAAATTATTATAATTCCATATCATTGATATTATTAATATACCACTAATTAAAACTTATATATTAAATTAATGACATATTTATGAAATCTATAATTATCTAACGAATTGATATTATTCATATAATATAACATGTTTATACTCATTTAGTCAATATAACCCACACATGTATGGGTTGTTTTACCACCTACATGAAGGATGTTGTAAATTTTTATTTTTCAGTAATGTTTAAGGAATATTAAATAATTATATTATCATTTAATAATGATGAATTTATTATTTGTACATAATATATGGAAGGTAAGAGTAATATTTAAATCATCACCAAGATACTAGTTTTTCCGTTAAAATTTAATAAAATAAGATCTTCAGGGAACCCATTTTCAAAAACCCTATCTATTCAATGAAGAAAGTGATTATAGAACTAAATGATTATTTCAAAATTATTTCACTAAATTTAATAATATTTTTATTGGATAAAATTTTATCTAAGGATGAGGAAAAACTTCTCTATTTCAAAACATTTATGATATAATACAAATTACTAAAATCTAAAAGGAAAAGTAAACTCTAAATAACTAATATATGTGTAATAAATTATTTTATTTAAATGAAATAAAATAAAATATAAATGAATATGTTTCTTGAAAATGTGATTATGTTTTTTTATTAATTATAAAAGGTGTTAGACTGTGTTAAACTAAGAGGAATTCTTGGGTAATAGTTTACTATAAAATATCATTGTTTATTGGGATTCATAATGTTTTAATATATCTCAGTAGAATTATGTGTTATTTAACTCCTAATAAAAATCTATTTATTTTTTTATTTAGAATTTTCTGAGGTATTAATTAATTTTTTTCCTCTCCATCGTACACAAATAAAAAAAATTATATGAATAAAAAAATATTACCTTATTTCATATTTTTAGTCGGTATGATTTTCCACCATGTCCATAATAATTTATTCTTGTTACAAATGAGCTTTTTTAGGCTCCAATTTTTTATTGTGGCTAATTTTTATTCACACTTACCTTATATTCATTTTTTCTATTAATATTTTAAATGAATGATGTAGATATCAATGATTAATCATCACAATAAATGGGTTTATATAATTTCAGGACCATTCATCATTATTCAGATTATTTTCTATGTTTTTTTATTTTTAAAATTATAAATTTCCCCATTATTTAGAAATTTGTTTATAAAAATGTAAAAATATATTATTTTCTTTAATTTCCTGCAAAGGGATTTCATTTTACTTATATATATTATTATATTTTACTTAAAAGTTTCTTACATAAAGATGAATTCTTTTCAAGATTATATAATGAAATATTATTTAAAAAAAATTTATAATCCTTTAATCCTCAAAGAATGATTTGTGTAAATATCATTTTTCTCTATTTTGCATCTATGTAGGAGAATATATAAAAAATTACTTTGCAATGTTTCACTACTATTTTCTACTATTTTTTTAATTTACATGAATTTAATTTATAATATTAATTTTTATGGATTTATGGTCTCGTTTAACCCCTTAATAATTTTAGGTTGGTACTTTATTCAATGCACACGGTTTCTTCTGGGTTCATACATTTCATTGAATTTATATTCTCTTTCACTCTGAAAAATTATTTTGACATTATTTTTCTTCTTCAAATCCATGTTCTATACTAATATAGATATATTAAATATATTATATACATTTTACTAATTTTATTCTGGTTTTTATATATAGTTTTAGTAAAATGAATATTTCTATGAATGTAATTTAATTTGATGGGGAATATTGAAATTTCATATACATGAATCAAAATTGATATCTATTGATTTTTAATGAATATTTATTATGTGTTGTATTGATCACTAACTATATGAATAATTAATTTTAAAAGATTAATGATAAGTGTGTCACATAATTATATATAACCATGATGCATCTGTTAGGACTCATTAGACTAACTTGTTAGTAGTCCTTCCTATTTATTTCAATATATGATGTATACATTCTTATTTATTAAAAATTTAAAGGATGATGATGTGATTATTAAATTAATATTTCAATAATTATGCAATCCAAAATTCTAAAATCATTAATTATTTTCCACATGATTATTGTTTTGTTTTTATAAGTGGATATATTTTGTTCCAATGTTTTTGATAAATTGTATCATTTACTAATTATTTACTCTAACATATTCTTTATTCCATATGTTAATGATAGATTCTTTAGTACGAATATAATTTATTTGTAATATGAGTATACCCTTTTATTTTTCCCTTTAACTAGGGTTCTTAGAGAGGATATTTTAATGAATTCATCGATGCATTAAAAATATATTATTTTTTAAAAAAATTATAAGTTGTGTTTTAAGATTCCATTGTAATATGAAAATCATGTTTATTTATAGTCTCCAAAAAATTAATAACTATTTGATCCTAGGTGATGGAACCCATCTATATTTTACAAATATAATATAGTAAACAACAACATTGGGATACTAGAGTCGGGGTTATGAAAATTGGAATAATTCTATGTTTTTTAGGAAATCTAGGAACTGGATTTTAGAATAACATATCCAGCACATACATTTTTATAACTCTTTATAATTTACTTGAAATTTTCCCTAGAAAAGAATTTTTATGGCTAAATATTCTTAATTTTATGATCTAAATAATTTTATTCCACTATTTAGAAATACTTTCTTTTTGAAAAAATTAAAAAAATATGAACACTCTTATTGAATATATAGATTTTCTTCTAGAGAATGTCAATAAGGTTAGAGTTGGAGATGAGTATATTATGGATATTTCAGGTGTATTGACTCATGTTATCCTAAATAAACTTTCCCAAATTTAACAAAAATATTTCATCACTTCATAAATAAACTATGTTGTACCACATAATGTTATAATTAACTCCAGCCTTTAATGGATAAACTATTATATTTTCATATAAAAAATTTATCAAGTCCCATGAAAAAATGTATCTTTTGTTTGTGGAGTTACAGGAGGTTCATGGTTATTTTGGAATTGTGCTAATTAAATGGGTCTACTTATAAATAAGGTTCATTTATTCAAAATACTAAGGAGGAGGATTAAAAGATAGAGAATATGGAATGGAATAATTTTAATGTGATAGTCATCGAGAAATATTTTCAATGGTATTAATAGGATAATATGGAAAGAGAATTTTTTAATTTAATGTAAATGGAATAGGAAATTATTACTTATTATAATCTTAATTTTAATTGATTGGAAATTAAAACTGTAGAATATATATATAATTCATAATGTGATGTTGTTTCTTTTATGGGTTTAATATGACCGTTTTATGTTTACTAATTTCTCAAATATTTTTCAGATGGATTTTGTTTTTGAATAACATAATGCGAAATTATATAGTTTTTTTTTGTAGTAGTTTTTTGTTTCCAATATTCCAAATACACTAAAACTTTAGTGTTCTGTTGTGAATCATAATGATATTTAATAAATATTCATTTAGAATAGATATAATTATTGTATTTAAATTTTTTATGTCATATGTAGGATGTCTCATTGTGGATCAAGCACATTATATGAATCCTATATTATCAATTTGGTTATATTCCTAATGAAACTCATCCTCATAAGTCTATATTTTTTATAAGACTCATCCTTAATGAACCATATTCCCTATGAGTAATCATACACTCACTCCATGAACCATATTGCATTACTAACACGTAGTTTAAACATGAAATGGTCACAAATGCATAATCCCCAAAGAGTCCCATGTTTTTCTCTATTGATGACACAAAAATACCCATCACATGAAATTAAAAAACACATTATTGTCCTATCAAATAAAAATAATCGATGAAACTTGACCTCTATGGGATTTGATTCATATTAACTATGATATATAGAATTCAAATTGGAGTTTTTAACTAAAAATTAATGGAAATGATTTGATTGGGATATATTTTTATGGGTACTAACTTCTCACTAGCGCCATATTCCAAATGAAAATCATCCTTATCAGGATAAATTACACAAAAGTACTATCATTATTAATAAATATTTCTAGTGTGTCTAATTATGCCCTCTCATTTCTAGTTATTAATGTACTGGATGATCCAAAATATACCATCCATATATAATTCCTAAAAAATCAATTTCTGGAATATTTTATGTAGTGTTCCTTTATTTGAGATTTTAATAAATACATGATAGGTTATGGGTGCATGAATTTAAAAGGAAATTGAATTACTCATTTTTCTACAACATTAAAGAGAACCACATTGGATTTTTTCTCATGACCCAAAAAGGTCCTAAGAGTCCTTTTATGTTTTCTAGAACTAAATGGGTTCTGATTTTCCCAATAAGGATATATTGGAACACCCGTTCATGGTCTAAATACAATATCCAAAACAACCACTAGCTTCATAGATAATGATAAACTATAGATTACAAAAATATATTTTAATAATAGTTTCATCAATAATTAAAAAATAAATATGGATAAATTATAATATATACATATGTTCACATCAACATGTGCTTTCAAATGATAAATGACAGTGTGATAACCTATCACTCACTTGAATTTTTGTAGGATTCATTTGGATATTACAAATATTCAAGATAGTCTTGGAGTAGAAAATGACTTCTCAAAATATGTGACATGATATTAAATTCCCATTATCTTGAGTAATGGGCACTCAAATCAATGTAAATCCATACTAACCACTTGCCTGTGGAATGGAATCCCATTTGGGATCATAAATGAATAGGGGAAGAAAGAATTAAACTAAAAATCATTGAATAATAGTAGGTGTTGGTCATCGTATCCTCAAATTCCTTATGGATAACAATTGAAAATAGAATTGAGAACACATCATGAATTTTTACTCGTGAGACCGATCGACTGACCAAACTCTATCATTGAATGTTTCATTTACAGATTCCTTATTATTTGTTATAGATCCAACAAGTAATTTCAAAATCTATATGAGGGATAAATTTAATCTAAATGGATAAAAATTAGTACACACTAGAAAATTCATGACATAGTGGACATATGTATTATTTATCGGTGAAAAATTTTATGGCCTCATAACCCAAGGATATATTTTCAATGAATTAGCAACTCTAAAATTAAATAGTGAAAATACTACTGAAGTAGTACAATCATAACAAGGATATTACAACATTTTTAGTATCGTGGTAGATCATCTAGAAAATCATGTATTGTGAGACATCCATCCAAATGATGAAAATTAAAATGTTAGGGGAACATGTTGTTACATCAAATTTCATTGGGATCCAGTCCTGGATGCACGACAATACCCATCCTCTTTATTTATTGGGGGTGGTATCGGATTTGATTTATGATTCCAATACATAAAAGGAGTTTTTTATGTGGATTTTTCTGATAATCAACACTTCTAATGACACACGACATGATCCACTCATGAACATATTGAGGGTTCCACCCAACAATATCGATCCAGGTCATATAGAAATGATAATCCAAGAGGATGTGGTTCTAAGGGTGGAAAAATATTTGGAAATATCCACATATCTCATGTATCATCAAAGAATTCCAGGAACATATTAAAGAGTTAATTGAAGAGTATGATCATATTTATGATATAAACATTCAATATTTCCATCATATGCAATAAGTAACCAAATATACGTGTAAAATATTTTGTAAGACATCATGGGTTGTTTTATATTACTATTAATACCAATATTAATGTTTCACGTCAGAATATTCCATGGAATACAAATAATAGGGTTTATATTTTCACTCCCATTCTAGAGAATCATCAATATAACCTTATAAATAATGAATACCAAGGTAGGTATTAAATTATAATTCATACTAAGCTTCATCAATAGATACCAAATGTTACTCAAGGGTATTATCATATAACTATACATGTTATTATATTTTTTCAACTTATCTTTGAAGTCAATCAATGATAGGGTTATGTCTATTATCCTACCATAGAGGATTGATAACATGTATTGGTTAAAACATAGGGCAATGATTATATTATTTCCTACATTTTTGAATCACTTTGGCATGTTTGGGAGGCACCCATTGAGGAGAAAACTATATTTATTTCCCCACTATAGAATCTTATTGACATATTGTCATGGAGATTGAATTAAAATAGAGGGATTATATCAAAATTTCTAGTAATACCTTTGTACTGTATTGTTATATTTTACTAGTTATCAACGAAGAAAATCAGAGTCTACTAATAGAAGGTAGGGGTCACATTGAAATTTTTCTATGTATTTTCATTGTACTCACACTATGTGAGTCCAATCAAGATCAATTATCGAACATGGATTACCTGGGAAAAAAATACAATATACATAGTTTAAGAGTATTATATAACCCAGGAGAACGATCATATCCCTTATGTAATGAATATATATATATATATATATTAAATATGACATTCAAAATATTTCAATAAAATACCAAGAAATCATTTTAATCCCCATTAAAAGGAGAAATTAGAAAAAAAATTGCGGTCCTCTACTTGGTGTGTATTAAAAAAAATTCATGATGTATTCCTTATAGTATTATAAATGGATGCCCTCATGTGGAAAAAATTAAGATCATCCATGGAGGTCATCCTACAGTGATATATATATATATATATATATGTATATATTTATATATATATATCATCTCAACATCCTAATGATCAATAGGTAAGAAATACATATTCATTTCAACACACAACAGTAGGTAAAACAAGAGGTACTTTCAATGGATGCCATGCTAGTATACTTGGAGGTCCTCCCCATTGTGATCACTACAATGGTCTTCCTCACAACAATATGTTTTCTTAGTACAAGCATTTTACCAATGTAATAACTACTTTATGATATCCCTCATATCGAGAGGCACTCAATATTTTAACGAATTCAACAAAAATTTACTCATCACAGACTAGTGAAATAAATTCCTAGTGAAATAATAATTCATCGTTTAGGTCATCATGCATTCCAATATCTAATTTATATATCTATGATACAACTATAGAGGGCACCAACAACTCCATTCACCTTGAATAATTAGTCACGAATGAGTCCCTCATTGAGGATATGTATATCTTCATGGTCTCTTTGAAGGGACTGTCTAAAAATAGTATAATGGTTTGGTTTTGGTCAAAGGACACACCACAAATGACATATGAAAATTATTAAAATTAATATTTTATACATAATAAATCATAGAACCTAGTGTAGAATCTCTAACATCTTAGGAAAAAACATTTTCCTTATAGGGAATATCATAACCACATCAAGGTGACGTGTGATCCTTATTGTTATTTCCAATATTATACCTCCGTAGTGGCCTAAAACACTAAGGTAAAAATGAGCACTATATGCTCTAATAAGTCTACCTCATTAGCCTTTAGTTCTCAAATAGGTGACTAAAAACTTCTCTCTAGATATACAAATCATATGGTGTGGATAATATATTAGATTTACATTACTCTAATAAATTTCAAGTATAGTCTATTATGAAATGGAATAAAAAATGAAATCACCTGAGTAAATGTCTCATACATGAGTTTCATATATATCATTTTACATTACCATTTAAACAATGAAATCTCTATATCCCTTATGATATATTATATGTTAATGTGATCCATTTGTATAATTATAAATTTTGATATTAATAATGTTGAATAGACCTCCCATCCAAAAAAATAATGAAAAAATATATCATCCCATTAAAACAAAACACATTCACCATTAATGGTTTCAACATCCATATCATACTAGAATGGATGATAAAAAAATAATAGCTACTTTATTAGCAGTAAAAATATAATCCCCATCCAAGAGGGTTTGGATAAACATTTCCACAACAATAACCCCTTGAATAACTGAATAATGAACTGATACAAGATTCAATGATGAAAAACAGAGGAAAACCTAGTCTAAATAGATGAGGGAATTATTCCCCCCAAATAAAGTTATATTGGACCTCTCCGGATTGGTATCAACAACATATAATGTTTCATCACATTTTCTACTTGATTTAAATCCATCTCCTTCGTCAGGATCACACTCAGTGAAATCCACTACACAATATCTCAAGGCCACCATCCATTTAGGAGGATATGTGAATACCTTTGGATTATTTTATGTAATGTTTTATTCATTGAATTAAAAAAATATTAAGTATTATTTTCATGTGTCACTCAGTAGATATTTGATGGGTATAAAATATCTTTACTAATCTATGGATATGATTGATATTATCCTCATAGTGCATGATATGTTGGTAAATATTTACAGAAACAAAATTATGTATTTACAAAAGAATAACATGGTATAAAATTACATGATGAACATATGTTTTTAGGAAATGTGGATTGAATTGAAATAATTACAAATTTTTTTCATAACAATCATCAGATATAGACTCAAAAATATAGGAGTTATTATGAATATATTATTTTCTTCCACTCTTAGAGATTCAACTCCAATGAAATGGAAAGGTTTGGTTACATCCATATATCACCAACCACCAATAGATTTTTGACAAATACTGATTATGAATAGTTTCCCTAAAACAAATAAGAGATTGATTTACAAATTCTAAATTACATAGAGACATTATACATGTTGAGTATAACTCCCAAGTGGAGGAGAATATCTCTAATTTAGTGCACATCTAATTAGGAGTTACTACACCCATAAGACTATATTTAATCAACATATTTTTTTGACTATAAAATTAGTTTATTTAAAACCAATGAAGAAATATTTTTAGTAATTTCTTCTACCAGAATATTAATTACGACAATGTTAGGAAGGTTACCCCAGGTTGGCCAATGATAGATATTAACATCTATTGTAGGAAGGAAGAAAATATCATGATCTATTTGTGTCCTCCAATAAGGAATCATCCCATGTTAAATTACCTATTAAAACCCATGAATCAATTAAATAAGATTCTATTTTAATGAAAATAATTGATATCCACGTGATGGTCACACTCAGACAACCAGAAGTGACAGTGGTTTGACGCTTTATATAGAATCTGGAGGGACCGACATATTTCTGGTATAAAAACCTACCATCCAGTTCTGTGATGAATTGGAATGACCTAAAATGATAATTTATCTAATAATTCATCTATAAATTGTGTATGATGATGATAATAAATCTCTTATATTGAGAAAATGAAAAAATTAGAGTTTATTTGATTTTATTATACGGTTGAAGGACATAACTTACCGCTAAAAATGAAACATCTTTTGGATAAACTTCTAGATATTTTTATGGAAAATATAATAAATAAGATGAAAACATATCTTATTACATTAAAATATAATACTGTATTATGAGAATTTTTAGCTAATTCACAATGATTGGATGATTCCAACTGATGCTATAAGGATAATTCATGGACGAAACTTCAATCTCAACGGATGAAGCCTGGTAGAGTGGGTACTATTAATGTCATTCGCAAGACAACATCGATACCGACTGTATCTCCTAAAAATTAGCAATATCACATTGTACCACCCCCATAATGAAAAAATAAGGAACATCACACCCGTCAATAGAGAAAAAAAGAGAAAAATCATTCAATGTTTGAGTACTATGAGATTATATTATATTATTTTTCATAGAGTTGGTTGTAGGTAATTTAATAACATCAATGGTGAATATCCAACTCAATATATTAGTTATAATTAATTCAATGGAATTTATGATGAATAATTATCCTAATTATTATCCCCTATATTTTATGTTTGGGAGTAATAAATAAAATTTCATCATCTTCAAGGATGTACACCAAAATATGGTTGAATTTTTGCAATTCATGTTGGGGAAACCTTTAAAATAGGTTATTCATATAGTTTCTGCACCACCAATAGAACATCAATTTTGTTCGCATGTACCTCATAGAAAAATATATATGTTTGATGGTTGGATTACTGGTAAATAAGATATTTGGGTACACACCATCCTTAATGATTTACTAAACCGGCTAGTGTTGAGACTAGATCCCCAGTTAATATTTGATATAACATCTTCATCATCTCATTATTCACTGAGATAATTACAAAAGTATTAAAAATAATAATTAATTGTAGGATGAGACTCAACTGATACCATATCCATATTAATCCATCTCATAATTCTTACACAAATCACTAGGAGGATGTGAACCATCCAATAAAATAAGATAATATCATCATCCACAAAAAATTGGAATCTCACTAGAGGAAGAGTGGAAATATTGTTCTGTTAACATAATCCACATGGTAGACCCCTTCATGGATGAAGAAAATATATTTGATTCTTAAATTCCTTATCCATAATCAATGAATACGTCTCAAAAAAAATGCAGTAAAATATGTAGATGAGGATGATGAATAAATGGATAAAAGGGACCAGGAACATTAGAAACCATTTATTCCATGTCCATATATGATTTAGAAACATGAATATAGGAGCTTCAACAACCCCAAATGTGACACTCATTTCATCCTAAATTATTTAGGGCTCACAAAGACAACGGCTTATCAGACAACCATATTTTAAGTGTACCATTTTATTATCCAAATTGAAATGTGGAAAGGATAGATCATATAAATACATATATGATATATATTACCCTATCTCAATTCAAGGGAAAAAATTAAATCAAATTTTATATACACCACTATGACTGATACATGAGATGAGTCTTACGATAATATGTGTAGACCCTTTTTTTAAAAATATGACAACTCAAAGAAACTTGTGGTATTTCTTCCCAATATATCTTTCTTGGATTACCTTATCCATCTACATAAATTTATAAAATACTCATCGAGGATCCCTTAGGCCCTCAAGATTTTAATGATGTGATCCTTAAAACTATGGTATATAATTCAATTACCAATTTTTTCAAATGTAGTATAATCATTTTTAAACACACAATGTGTTTGGGTTTTAATCTTTTAGTAGAATCAATGGAATTGTGTAATGTTTCATGATTTCTATTTATTTATATATTGTTTTTTTTTTGTTTTTTGAGGTTTACAATATTTTTGAAAAGAATTGTGGAGTTCCCAAGAATTGTATTTTGGAGTGTAATGATTTTTTACAATTACATAAGGATTTATGGTTTATATATGATCATGGAAGTGTTGTAGGATACCACCACTACTTATTTGGAAAACCAATGAAAATAAGAATAAAATTTTCCGTAATATATAATGATTTCCCATTAAAGGATGGAAAATATGATTAGTTATATAATTTTATTCAATTATTAATAAGGACAAAAAGAGACAAATATTAGATGTGTTTGTGTATTATCTATTAGAACATATTTTTGAGCTAAATAAATTATTAAAATGAATATGTTTTGAAAATAAATTCATTAAAAAATTATTCTATGATGAAATTTATATTTCCAAGTTAATGACATGTGTATTTTAGCACCTCATATTCAATTATAATTGGTTAGAATAACATATATAAAATAAACTTTAATTATCATTCCATTCAAAATAAAACAGGAATATATGTTTCATGACTATGATTAAATAAAATAAATGTATATTTAATAGTTTTAATTTTAATATAGTTATAAAAATTTTGTATTAATCATGTCAAAAGTATCTTATGGGGAATGCTTTGTAATATTTTAACAATTTTAACTTTTGGATTAGTAGTAAAAATAATCTTTTTATAATAACTTATATATTATGATATCATCATGACATACGTCTGAATGAAAAATATAAGAAACCATTTCTCATGAAAAAATGTATTTATAAATGAATAATAATTCTTATGAAAATATTAGGTTTTATTTATAAATTTATTGATGATATTTTGAAAATGAATATATATTTTATTCCTATAAAATCCCCATGTTTGCCCTTTTCCATTAATTAAGTTTTAAAAAGGATATATTTATTTTTTGATTTATTTAAAATTCAAAAAAAATTATTTTTTATTAATATATCTATTAGTATAATTTTAATAAATACAACACATGATTTTGGCGTAAATTTAATATTATTAATAAAAATTAATTTCCCAAAAAAAATGTTGTTGATGCCTTATGTATACTCTAATAAAAAATTATTTTTAACATATATAATAATTAAATCCTAATAGAATGTGTTTAATATTTCTTAATAATATCGGTAAAATTATTTTAAATGGTAAATTTTATTTTTAGTCATACAAATAAGTTACGATTGTTAAAAATTGTGTTTCCACAGAAAAAGTAAATTCAGGTTGAATTAGTTAAATTAACGGGATGTGGCCTAAAATATGGCAATACTTATCCATTATTTTTAAATATGAGTGGTGGATAATACAAAAATAATAACCTTTCCATTAATTTACAATTTTAGGGATACATTCCTTTGAAATAAGCATGTCTTTCATATAAACCAATCATTGTTTAAATAATTAAGACCCTATCACTTATAAATGGATCCCTTAAAAAGAATTCATAAAGAATATTAAAAATATTAAATTTATTAGGATAAGAATAAATAAATACATAACACTCCTTATTCATTCATGGAGGTTTGTATCTCTCTAAAATACTATTCTATAATAGCTTAAGGAGTTTGAAAAAGGTGGATATACAATATAGAGGTAACTATTTTAAACTGGTTCTATTATGATTTTCTCTTATTATACACCCAAAATATATTACATATATATCATAATATAATGGAATTAATATTATTAGTATACCTAAATGTTATTATGTTAGTAATGAACCAAAAATTATTTAATGGGAATTTCTCTAGATCTAATTAAATGTATTATTATGGTTATATAAAATTTACACATCAATGGTTTTATGTTTTTCGATTTTAATATATTTTTATGAATTGTGACCATTTCAAATACAGTCATTGAACATTTATCACTTGATTAGTATAAATACAGGGCTTTGACAAATCCAATTTAATCAAACAATCGAAGTGATGGACTATTACAGTAGACTTCCCTTGTATGAACCACATTTGTTAGAGCTCAAAAAGAAGGTGGAATCATTGGGATTCACTCTTGACCAATCCCATGCTAAGATTTAACACATTATGTGTGAGTGGAACTGACTACGAGATTGTTGAAGTTTATAGAGATTACCACTTGAGTGATGATATCCAAGCCACCCAAGAGTCTATCACCTTAACACACCATACCATTCTGTCATTTCAGGGTGTTATAATGGGTTATGTAACAGGACCACATCACTATGATTAGGTGCATATTTTTTGTATATAATAATGAAAATAAATTCATTTTATTATTGTAACTTTGTAAATAGTTTTTAAAGTTGAAATTGTATTTTTAGTTAATATTCAGAAAAGAAATATATTTTTGATGAATTAATAGATTTTTGAATTAAATAATATTTTAAAAAAATAATTGGGATTTTTTTTGTTAAATATTAATGATGGTTCAATTTTTTTGAATGAAACTGTAATTTTTATGAAGGTCTCAAACATGATTTGGCCAAAACCAATGAATTTTCTATAATTGATTGTTTTTATTTTAAAAGTAAAACTTCACATATTTATAAAACTATTTAGATAAAATGAATATAATTTTTTGAATTTGGACGTGATGTTATCCTATGATGAGTCATTCATAATTTTCTGAGAAAGTCGTATTTTGGGGTAAAAATTAAATACCATTAAAATATATAATGTGTTTTATTACATCATAATGACCCAATAGTGATGTAATAAAATACTATAAACATTACTTTCGTCCTATATTTGTTTTACCATCAAAACAATGTGATTTAGCGATTATTTTATTTATTATACAATGCTTTCATGGACCTATAATGGTTTATAAATCATTTTTACTTTTTATATTTTTTCCTTTATATTTTGACCCACCTCCACATAATCAACCCTATTATTTTAAGAAGATAGGCCATTGGCCTCATAAAATATGGTTTTCCAATCCCCTTTGGAAAAAGGGGGAAAATAAATGGTTTGTTTGGTGCTTTTGTTTTGTTTAATGTGAGGTGTCCCAAACCTAAATAATAAAGAATTTCCTCTCTGTTCCAATATAAACACACCCAAGCTCTCACTTCCTCTTCACTCAAAGCCATTTTAGTTCGAAAAAACCATTCCCGAATCTCTCTAGAATCCTCCCAAGGTGCCCCATGTTCCCATTATGCCTCTCTCAAGACTCTCCCATGACTTTGGTATCCCACTTCTAAGTAAGTGATTTCATTGTTTCTCATTTTTGTCCAATTTTTGTTAAGTGGTTATGCCCTATTGTTTTCAATTAAAAATGTCGTGGTATGATTTCTCAACTCCCCCACAGTAACCTATTTATGTTTTGATGATGGGATACCCATAAATATATCATTAATAATCATCATGTACACTCATTATCATGCCGAATTTTCATGAGGGATTTCTCTCTTCTTATTTTCATCCAAGTAACTAATTTGTATTATACATCTAAATTACATTATGTTCATTGGAAAATGTATCTATATGACCCCCTTATAATATATTTCATTTATATATAATTATACACCCTGTTATCTATCATCAACCATTTTTTATGAGTTCTTATTTCCCGCTATTATGCTGTAGAAATTGCACTGCATTTTTTCAAGCCAAGATCATTGTATATGGAATACCATACCCATGTCTCTATCAAGGTTATTAACCGTTATGAAAGTATAAATAAATAATGGTACATTAATGTATTTATTACATATTAATTAATCATTGAATAAATTATTATGTTGATGGATTTCATGTTATATTATACATGTGGCACCCTTATGCATGAAATAGAATGTTCAAGAAGGGTGTGCCCTGCGCTCTAATTCATTGGGTAAAATATAGTATCATGATACTCCATGTGTAATGAGTGTTTACTCAATCTAATTAAAGTGAAAAATGGGTTTACTCATGCTTCTTGTGCAATGATGGTTTACTTATGCTCCATGAGCAATGAGCATTGGCTCATTTTAATTCAATATTAAGTGTTACTACCCCATTTCCATGTTATAATTATCATGATTCATCTTGTATTTATGTTCATGTTTCTCTTGTTCTAAATTGATATAACTATTATATAACATTTATTATATTTCTTATGTTATTTAATTTTTATTCCCTTACTGGGACTTATATCTCATCATTTTATTATGAATGTCCTCAGGTTATACCATGCAATGCTAAGTACAAAGGAATGTAGTGGTCATGTAAAGGAAATTTTAAATAAAGATATTGTATTTAATGTTTTAAGTTGTTACTTAATGATACTAATCCACATAGACACGATACCTCTCTATCTTCTGTGTTGTAATATGTGATGTTTATGTAATAAATCATGTTCAAGTCTTAAATAATGACCAGGGTTGTAATAGATGGTATCAGAGGATAGGTTTAGTTATTTTTGGGATTAAGATTAGAAAACCCTAGTGACGCCTTAGAGATAATACTAAGTATAATAATAACATCCATATGATTTGGTGGGTATTGAGTAACTGGTTTATCTAGAAAATAAATCCATGTTTGGATACGATTAGTTATAGGCGACTCTTGTAGAAATGTACCTAGTGGTGAAAACCCCGACAAGGAGTTTCTTGTGTGACCCGGGGTATCATGGAATACCACAACGGGCATTGATACACTCTTGGTTATGATACTCCTGGTGGATATTAATTGGTAAATTCACAAGTTTAATATAAACCATTATTAATTGAATTTAAAAAATGACCACAAGAATATATGATAGAAAGTATATCATGAATATCACAGAATGATGCCGATGGATTCAAAAAATAAAGAAATAAAAGTTATTTATAATTCATTAGTTTTTTACTTGGATTAACCATTATGTGTTATCCATATCTATCCTTTTATTACATCAAATTGACATTAATAGGTGGAATTGGTCTAACAACCAATGCCATGATAAATGAGATGACTCTGCTAATGAGATGCCCAATCATATTGGAGTGGGAATCGCGAACATTGTCATTATACGCTCTCATTTATCTCAATATTTGGATAGAAATGTGGGTCAATAGGAACATGCAACCCCCCATAAGAACGAAAAACTCTCTATCAAGATCTTCATTAGACAAAGGCCTCCTACTTTTAATGGATCATTTGATTCCTCAATCGCCAAACAATGGATCAACTCCACTGAAAATATCTCTTCTATACATTAATGTTCTCAACAAGAGATGGTTCTCCTAGATTCTCATCGTATTGAGAGTGAATCTTATCAATGGTGGATGTTTATCAAAAATACAAAACCTAGTGAGGATATTACGTCATTGGAATGGATGTATTTCATGAAGTTGTATTTTGATAAATATTTTATGCACACACTATGACTTAAGATGGATAGGGACACCATTTTCCTCATGATAAATGGCCAAGACTATGTATGAGTGTATGAGGAAAACATCACAAAGATGGCATGATATGCCTCTGAATATTTTGTTACCCCTGAATGCAAGGTTGACTGCTTCTTTGGTGGGCCAAAACCTAGTCTACGGAAAGCACTAGTGATCTGTGACTTTGACAGATAAGGGGAAATTGTCTGGTGTGCCCTCAAGGTCGAAATGGAGATTGGAGAATTTTAGTGGTATCATGTGGATAAGAATAATAAGGTGGAATTCAATGCTGGTGGTCTGATGGATAAATCCAATGGTGAAAAGAAGATCCAGCACCCAACATGCCAACGGTTCAGAAAGAAGAACAATGTAAATTGACAAAAGGGGGTGAGAAAATGCTTTAGGTGTGGAAGACAAGGGCACCTAGCTGTTAACTATCGGCAAGAAAATCCTACGGCAGAATTCGAGGAGTGGATTTCTCCATTCGATCCTCAATGTGTTGTTCATTGCTACTACTACAAAGAACCAGGCCATCATGGAAATCAGTGTCGTAATCCACGTGTTTTCAAAGGCTACTAACAACCTCCAAATAGCAAGGGATAGCCGTTCCCATCACTGATGCTGATGTGAACCCAAACAATAAAGTGGTGTCATGTACACTATTAATTAATTCAAGAATTGATAACATACTTTTCGATTAATGTTCTATGGATTTGTTTATATCCAAAATGTTTAGTAGAATAATCACAGCACCACCTAAAATCATGGATGTAAATATGTCAGTGAGTATGGAAAATAGGGAATTCATTGCATGTCATGAGTATATCTTCTCCACTGTCAAAATATGTGGATTTAATTTCTCGAAGAAACTCATAATACATCCTCTAGTGGAATTTGATGCAATTATAGGCATGTATTGGCTTTCTGTATATAAGTCCAACATATATTGCCGTGAGAGGGAAATCACTCTCTGTATGGTGAATCAACCTCTGATTTTATACATGTGGAATGAGGAAGACAAATCATTATTAGCACCATCATCTCATGTGTGAATATTACTGCCCTATGAGAATATGTATCTGGCACAGATGGTTTATTATAAGGAGGAAAACATCCTTGAAGGCATGCCTATTGTGAGGGATTTCACTGATGTGTTTCCCAAGGAATGTCCTAGTCATCCTACTAGAAGATATATTGAATTATAAATTGGTATTATACCTTGGGGTGTTTCCAATACCCATGAATCCATATAGAATGTGTAATGCCCCGACCCCAGTTACCCAGAGTCAGTGCATTATTACATAACATTTGCATGGTCATAAAAGATCCAGTCTCGAAAGACCGATTAGTTTAGTAGCCTTGGAATCACTAGATACATTCATCAGTCTTACATTACATAATAAAATGAAAACTACAACCACATAGTTTCCATTGTCCACACTCATATCCCCTCATACTATCCATGCAGGCTATTCATTAATTACTTCTACAAATCATGGGAAAAATAAAACATAGAAAGGGGTGAGCTCAGATGCCCATTAAGGATGACAATATAGCAGAAACTATCATAAATAAGAATAAAAATTTAAGGCAATGTATAAATAAAACAAAATCCTTTTAAAAATGAAATTAAGCATAATATCGAAAAGATAAAATGAAATAATTTCATTTACTTATTCACATGGATATTCTACTAATCTAATAATCACATTCAATATCAATAACCACTTTCATAATGATGGAATGCATAATACCAAACAATCATTACCACATAGTCAAGGACTTGTGCCAAGACTAAAAATTAGATTTTTTCAAGGCCTTGTTACAAGACACTATATTGTCTCATTATACCTACTGATGCATCAAGGAGCTATAGCAGGCTCCACCCGTCACTTGTTATGTCCAATGAATTCCTTATATTAACAGGTCCAAACATAACATAAACATTCGTATTAAAACCAGAATACAGAATGTTATTAAGTTCTCTATAAACCATGAATGGTATAAAAATAACACATCCATAGTCAAACATATCACAAAACCTTCATTACAATATGGATGTTTTGTATCATAATAAATCAACTTCAAAAATGCTTGAAATATATCAAAGGATGTTGACATAGATGAAATCAAAACTATTTGAGTGAAATATATTTTTCTTGAAATCCATTAAAACTAATATAATTATAAAATGAAACATTTACATTTAAAATATCCTTATAATCTTTTATGGGAAGTTTCAAAGATTTTTAAATGGAAGAAAATAGCCGCACCGGCTATATAAGTTAAAAAACATTCTTACCTTAATTCTGTCGAAAAGGTTAAAAGGCCTTGTTTGGAAGATGATCGAATGATTCCTTTATAAAATTCTTATAAAATGTCAACAAGGATAAAAATTAATTTAACCCCTAGTCTATAAAATAGTAAGAATGTTTTTAAATACATTTTTAAGAAACATGGATGTGGATGATAAAGAGGTCCCATTAGATAATTACGTATAAACATCATTGGATAATGAATAGATTGTGAAATAAACCATTACCTTTTACATTTAATTGGTTGAGGTTAGGTTAACCTCTAGTATAATGGTGAAATAAATGTTATTAAATTATAAAAGAATCATATATATTAATATGATATCATATATGATCTTTTATCATTTCTTTGATAATAATATTTTAGTATTATTGTTGTTTCGGGTGATAAATTACTCATTTTATTTTATATTTTTTTTACATAATACGTTTTTTTTATGGATAGGTTCTATAATATTCATATGTAGAATGATATCAAGTCCTTAAAAATTTTTTATCATTAAGTGAGAATTAGTCTTAAATGGATACGATGGGGAATGAATCTCATCGCATTCGTGGAGACGGTAGTCCGTATGTACGCACGAGCAAAAATATCTTCATTTTCATATTAAAATAATATATAATTAGATGGTATATCATATATAAAGAATCTTTATCATGTTATATTTATTATTTACATGAATTATACATCATTATTATACCCATCCAAATAATAATTTATTGAAAAACAATTACACCACGACATGGAGACGATAACCATACTTACCCACGTATGGTGACATTTCATTAAGGATGTATAAAATAATGAATATGGTTGTACCATATTTATAATAACATCAAAGTATATAGATGATACTTGAGTTATTATTTTATAATGGGAATAACAATGGATGAATAATTTTATGAAGAAAGGAACATGAAAGAGGGTGGTGAAATCATTACCTCTTCTTCGGTTTATTTATTTCTATTTGATCTAAATGTCTCCATAGGATGGATTTATGATCAAACTAAGGACTCTAGGTAGAATTGAGTAAAGTTGTGAGAATACATGTGCAAGGGATGGCCAAGACAAATGGATTTGCAACTCTAAATTAGAGAGAAGGGGGAGTTCCATTTTATAAGAGGGGTGTGGGGCACCTTTGGAAAAACTAGAAATATTATTTTATAATAAATTCATTCTCGGTTTCTAATGGGTCCAAAGGGGATTATTTAAAGGTTAAGGTGGAGATGGATCCAAATCCTTTCAACCAGTATATTTTAGATAGGTTTGAGTCACTATATTATCCTTATCATTTATATTTAACTCTTAGTTAAATAGTTTGACATTTACGAAGTCTCTTTGTATTTTTATAATATATAGTTAATAAACATACTATATACATCCAAGTGACCCCCAAGTGGTCCATTAATGATACAAATATCATTATATAAGTCCATTTTCTGAACCTTAGATTTTTTGAAATTGAATTTCAATTAATAATATAATATTTGTTTTAAAAATGCGTTTATGTCAATTTTGACACTATTGGGTATTTTTTTTATAATTTCCTAAAAGAATTATTACTTAGAATAAAATATATATAACTAAACCTAATATGTCATATTAACCTATAAAATTAGTGGATTACATAAATATTCTCAAATAACATATACTGATAAATTTCTAATATCAATTATTTTAATATTTCATTAATTTGGTAATTACTGCATCACCATTGTGTTATAAATAAAATAAATTACATAATGTCTAAAAATTATAAATAAAATACCATTATGTAGGAAATATTTTTATATTTATGATGAATATTTATAATTGTATTTATCTTATGTATAACCATATATTAAAAATCATTTAGTTATTAACTTTGATTTTAACTCTTAACTTTTCATTGAATTAAATAATAATAAATTTCTTAATCTAATCCAAGTGGACCTAAATGATAATATTTTATTCCTATGGTTTTTTTTGGACGAGATACACTTGTAAAATAGATTTTGTACATGTGTTAAGGTAATATTAATATCACTTTTACCCTTAATATCCTATATACATTTAACCGTGGTAAATAAAAGTAAAAATTTACTATCCACCAAAAATTATTTTATCAGATTTTTGAAATTCCACTCACAGATGCAGTAAAATTATGTTTTATGTTAATTTACAAATTCTTCTAGTAGGTGTGTAAAAGACAGTGAAAAGTTCCGTAAAATATTTATATATCTAAACATATTCTAAACTAATTAAAATGAATTAAATTTAACATATATAGGTATTATATAATTAGTTTTACCTTAAATATATTTAAATAAAATAAATAATTATTTAAAAAAAATTCTGTTTTAAACTATAACTCAGTGTTTTTTAACTATTCATCAAAAATTGAATGTTCTTAGAAAAATAGGAACTATTCACCGTAGGTTAATTTTGATATTCCGAATCCAAAAATGAAGTCAATTTTGAGAGATAAAATGTAAAAAATTCAAAAATTGTGTATTAAGATTCTTAACGGCTAGTTTGATTGGTTGTGGTGTTTGTTAGAACTCAAAGTTTCGTACAACACATGCTACTGTATTATTCAAAGAGAAGCATACCATGGAAGCTTGGGGTGTTACATTCTCCCCTACTTTAAATAAATTCTCCCTAGAAATATTTAGAATACTACCGAATTAAAAGACTGGGGTGGTTCTTCATTATAAGTTCTTTGGGTTCCCACGTTGCCTCTTCCATCTTATGGTTTCTCCAAAGAACATTTACCAGAAGAGCCATCTGGTTTTTTCGCACATGCTGTCTTATATCAAGAATCCTAATGGGATCTTTGAAATAAGAAAGATCAGGTTCCAGTTCTAATTCCTCATACGTGAGTACATGCATTGGGTAAGACATGTATTTTCTCAACAGTCATACATGGAACGCATTGTGAACATTAGAGATATTTGGCGGCATTTCCAAAAGGTAATCTACATCACAAATTCATTCTAGAATTTCTAAAGGTCTAATGTACATGGGAATCAATTTACCTTTATTATTGAAATGTATAACTCCATTCCATGGAGATTCCTTCAAGATAACATGATCTCCAGCATGAAATTCCAAATCCTTCTTTCTCTTATCGACATATCTCTTCTTCCTACTTCAAGCTGCTTCGTTGTGTTTTTGGATTACCATCGCCTTTTTCATCATTTCCTCCACCAGTTCTGGGCCTATGAGTTTTCTTTTACCCACATCATCCCAACAGGTTGGTGTGTGAAAAATCTTTCAATTCAGCGCTACATATGGTTCCTTCCGAATACTAGAATGGAATATATTGTTATAGGAAAATTCCACTAGAGGTAAATATTGATCCCACGTACCCTGAAAGTCACGTGAACATGATATCAACATGTCTTCTAAGGTTTGAATAGTCTATTCGGATTGTCCATCTGTCTGAGTGTGGTAGGCAGTTCTCAAATGATGTTGAATATCCAAGGCCTTCTGAATACTCTTCCTGAATCATGAAGTAAAACGGGGATCACGATAAGAAATAATCAATAGGGGTACCCCATGAAGTCTAACAACTTCAATAATATATAGTCTTGCTATACGTTCCCATGGTAGATCTTCTCTTATAGCATGAAAATGTGATGACTTGGTAAGACGATCAACAATAACCCATATTGCATCGTTCCTTCTAGGATTCATTGGTAGTCCCATGAAAAAGTCCATTGTGATATTATCCCATTTCCACTCAGGTATGGGAAGAGGTTACATGACTCCTCTAGTTCTTTGCCTTCCATCTTTCACTTGTTTACAAGCCATACATCTTGAAACAAAATCAGAAATATCCCACTTCATGTTGTCCCACCAAAAATGTTCCTTCAAATCTCTATAAATTTTGGTGCTCCTAGGGTGTATAGAGAAATTGAAACTATGAGAATCGTCCAACAATTCCCTTTTTAGATCAGGTATATCGGGAACAAAAATTCTCTTCCTAAATTTCAAAATTCCATCTTCATAAACATTTTCAATCAATCTCCCATCATTCACAGATTGAATCTTCTTTTGAAATTTTTCATCATCGGTCTGAGAACTCTTAATCCATTCTATTAATGATGGTTCGACAAACATTTGAAAAATAATTTATGTTTCACCTTCCATGGTGATTCCCATATCCGTCATTACTAAATCCATGAAAATACGATATGTTTCAACTCTCATCATGTTCAAAACTCCATGATCCTTTCTTCTCAAAGAATCATCCACCTTATTTTCCTTCCCTATGTGGTAGTGTATCGTGCAATCACAATCTTTGAGTAGTTCAAGCCATCGCTTTTTCCTCATGTTGAGTTCTTTCGGTGAGAAAATGTACTTCATAATCTTATGATCAGTATATATCTCACATTTACACCATAGAGATAATGACTCCATATCTTCAAACCAAATATTATAGCAACTAACTCAATATCATGTGTAGGATAGTTTTGATCAATAATTTTTAGTTGTCGTGATATATAGGCAATAACTCTATCATTTTTCATAAGGACACAACCAAGTCCTTTCTTCGATAAATCAGTATAAATAATGATCCCATCATTCCTCGATGGTAGTTTCAATATAAGAGCATTGACTAATAATCTTATCAGTTCTTCAAAAAATTCTTCACACTATTATTTTCAAACAAATTAAACCCCTTTACATTTGTTCTTTGTTTATTGTTTAGCCAATCGGGCAAATTTTTGGATGAAACATCTATAAGAACCTACTAACCCATTAAAACTGTGTACCTCAGTTATAATTTTCGGTGTATGCCATTCATTTATTTCCTTGGTCTTTGAAGGATCAACAGAGATTGAATCTTTATAGACAATATGGCCAAGAAAAGAAATCTCATGAATCCAGAATTCACACTTGCTAAACAACCCATATAATTCATGTCTTCTCAGAGCCTTCAGGATAATGGACAACTGATTTTAATGATCTTCGTAGATTTTGGAATATACCAAGATATCACTAATAATTCCTACCAAAAAATCATTGAGATATTACTTGAAAACACTATTCATTTGATCCATGAATACAGAGGGTGAATTATTAAATCCAAAAGGAATTATTGTAAACACGTAATCTCTTTAACTGGTTCAAAATACTGTCTTCATAATGTCTTCCATCTTCACACACAACTGATGGTATCCAGATTGAAGGTCAATCTTTGAAATGTATTGATCTTCATGCAGTAGGTCAATTAAATCATCAATGTGAAGTAGGGGATACTTGTTCATTATTGTTATAGCATTGACATCCCTATAGTCGATACATAACCTCATAGATCCATATTTCATCTCAACAAAAAGGACAAGGGATCCCCATGGAGAAAAACTAGGGTGAATAAATCCCTTATTACACAATTCATATAGTTGTTTCTTTAGTTCAACTAATTCCACAATGGCAATTCTATTTGGGGTCTTTGATATAGGCCTTGAACTAGGAATTGAATCAATGGAAAACTCAATTTATCGTTCTGGATGATATCCAAGTAAATCCTTCGGAATCACATCAATATATTATCTCACAATTTGTACATCCTCTATTTGAAAATTCCTTTCCCCACCCTAAGTTATTTCATTCACTTCCTCCACAATAATTGAATTTAGATGATCTACTGGGGGTGGATCTACATAAGAATTAGGTGGTGATAATTCCACTCTAATGATAAGGTATTCCTTATCATCATCTTCAAAAATAGTAACCTACTTCTTCTTACAATAAATTTTTGCATCATGGTTTGAATTCCAATCCATACTGAGGATTATGTAATATTATATTATAGATATAACAATGAGATCCGATGAAAAAGAACATTTAGGTGCTCTAATGGGGACTGATTCACAAAACAATGTTGCAATGATAATTTCCTTAGGAGTTTTTACTAAAAAATCCCTTGTTAAATAAAATTAGACAAATCTAATTTTAATAGAAAACTGGGATGATATTAAACAATGTGATGATCAAGAATCAAATAATGCATTTTCTACACTTGATGAAACCATTAAATTAGATACCACCATGTCTTTCAGAGATTTTACCTCGGAAATAGTGATAACATAATCTTGGACATGATCCCTTGACCTTTTCTGAGGTATGATTCCCTGACACTTAAGAAATTCATTTTCATAATGTCCCATCTCCATATAATTGTACCATTGAACATCAGTATCTTCTTTTTTCCCCTTGCAATCATGAGCTTGTTTTCCTTTTTCACCACACTTGTAACAGACTCCCATACCTTTTAAGCAAGTACCAGGGTGTTTCTTCCCACATTTACTGCAGGATGGATATTCAACTTTTCTTTTCATTCACTTATTTCCATTTCCAATGAGATCAGACGATCTCTTCTTCTCTTGCTTTGCTTTAAAGATGTATGAATTAGAGAATTCTTTTTCTGTCTTAATAGCACATGAGACAATATCTTCGTACGATGAGACATAGTGTGGCACTAATTCTTGAGGAAGAAATGGTTTTAACCCATCAAATAAATAATAAATCTTATTTCTTGGGTTATGTATATAATCTGCAGAATAATTTTCTAACCATGTAATGTTAGCCTCATACTTTGTGAAATTTCTATCCTCCTTTTGTCTCAGGAAAAGAAATTTACTTTCTATATCTTCTCGATGGTAATGAGGAACGTACATTTCGAATAAAATCTCTTTGAACTCCCTCCATTCCATATTTGATACTTCATCATCTTCCATTATGTTTTGAATCAATGACCACCATTGATCAACATCTCCAGTGAGGTGGTAAACTGCCATGATAACTTTTTCCCTTTCACTGCTCCCCAAATCCTGAAATATTTTCTCTATGGAACATATCCATTGCTCAGCTACCAATAGATTTGTACTCCCATTGAATATTGGTCGTTGTTTCCTCATGTGGTGATCTAACATTGATCCTCCATGTTGTGGATCTTGGTGCTCCATACGAGTAAGGTTATTATTCATAACCTGAGTGATGTTTCCCAGTATGGTGATTAGTTGATCAGCACTAATTGCATCACCAGCACCACTATAATTATCTTGACCAGAATGGAAATCTCTACCTGGAATGCGTGCATTGCTACAGTTTCCATTCCTTCCACTGGTCACCATTTCAAAACAATGGAATAAACTAGATCAGATTATGAATCAAAATACATTATTCCATACTTGTAAAACACTTAACAAAAATTTAACAATTTATGGGTATAATCGATAATAATAATAAAAATTTCTTTGAGGATGTATATACTCATAAACCCTTCATAATGATTTGTAAATAAAATGATAATTATCTTAAGCATATCCCCCATGAGTGTCATAACCAAGAGTGCTACAAGGCCCATTGTCGTGAACTAGTTCTCGTTCTAGTCTAGCTCAATACGGTGTTTTTGGGTTTTACCCCTATGTATATCGGTCCCAGAGCCACCTCTACCTACTCATATCCATAGAGGGATTTATTTCTTAGAAAACTCACAAAATCTTTTCAATACCAAAATTATAGGATGTTCTTATATACTAATCATCAAAGTCCATCTTAGGTCTATGTGCTCTAATCACAGTTTATCTAAATCTATTTTCCATGGTTTGTACTAAACTTCCTCTGATACCAACTTTAACGCCTCGACTCCAGTTGCCTAGAGTCAGTGCGTTATTACATAACATTGGAATGATCACAATAGATAAAGTCTCGAAAGATGGAATAGTTTAGTAGCCTTGTTATCAGTAGATACATTAAGTAGTCTTACATTACATCCTTAAATGAAAACTAAAACAACATAGTCTCCATAGTCCACACTCATATCCCATCATACTGTCCATGCAAGTCATTCATAGAATACTTCTTCACATACTATGATAAATAAAACAATGAAATGGCGAGCTCAGATGCCCAGTAAGGATAACAATATAACAGAAACTTTCATAAATAAGAATAAACATTTAAGGAAATGTATAACTAAAAAAGATTATTAAAATTTAACATCAGCATAATCTAGCAAAGATAAAATGAAATAATTCTATTTACATATTTACATGTATATTCTACTAATCGAATAATAACATGAAAAATCAATAACCACATGCATAGTGATGTAATTCATAATTCCAGACTATCATAACCACATAGTCAAGGCCTTGGGCCTATACTACAAATAAGATTTTGCCAAGGCCTTGTGCCAAGACACTAGATTTTCTCATGAGACCTACTGATGCATCAAGGAGCTATAGCGGGCTCCACCCGTCACTTATTAAGTCCAATGCATTCCTTATATGAGCAGGTTTAAACCTAACATAAAAATTCATATTAATACTACATATGTAATTTAATTACATTCTCCATAAACCATGAATGGTATAAAAATAACACATCCATAGTAAAAAATATCACAAAACCTTCAATACAATATGGAAGTTTTTATCCTAATAAATCAACTTCAAATAATCTTGAAATCCATCAAAGTATATTGACACAAATGAAATCAGAACTATTTGTGAGAAATATCTTTTTTTTAAATCATTTAAAAGTAATATAATTATAATATAAAACATTTATTTTGAAAATATCCTTATTTTATTGTAAGGGAAGCTTCAATTATTTTATAATGATGGAAAATAGCCACACTCGTCGTATATGTTAATGGACATTCTTACATTAATCCTGTCGAAAAGGTTAAAAAAGTCCTTGTTTGGAAGAAGACAAAAAGATTCATTTATAAAAATATTACAAAAAGTAAAAAAGGGTTTAAATGAATTAAACCTATAGTCTGTAAAATATTATGAATGTTGGGAAATACATTTTTATGAGAAATTGATGTGGATGATAAAGAGATCCCAGTAGATAATTGCGTACAAACAAACTCAGATAATGAAGAGATTGTGAAATAAACCCTTACATTGTACTTTTTTCTTGGATGAGGGTAGGTTAACCTCCTTTGTAATTGTGAAATAATTGTTATTAAATTATTCAAGAATCATATATATAATAATATGATATCATATATTATTTTTTAACATTTCTTTGATAATAATATCTTAGTATCATCGTCATTTCAGGTGTTAACTTACTCATTTTATTTTATATGTTTTGATACATAAGCGATGTTTGTTATGGATAGTTTGTATCTTATTCGTATCCAGAATGATATCAAGTCCTTAAACATTATTTATAATCATTAAATGAGAATTATTCTTGAATGGATACGATGGGGAATGAATCTCATCGCATTTATGGAGACGGTAGTCCGTACGTATGCACGAGCATCAATATCATTATTTTGATATTAAAATAATATATAATTGGATGGTATATCATATATACTGAATAATTATCATGTTATATTTATTATTTACATGAATTACACATCATTATTATACCCATCCAAATAATACTTTATTGAATACGAATTAAACCACGACGTGGAGACTGTAAGCCATACATATGCACGTATGATGACATGCCAATAAATGGATGGATAGAATAATGAATATTGTTGTACCATAATTATAAAAAAATCACAGTACATAGAAGATACTGGAGTTATTATTTTAGAATGGTAATAAAAAATAAAGAAGAAGTTGAAAAAGAAAAGAACTTGACAGAGGGTGGTGAAAACATTACCTCTTCTTCGGGTTCTTCCAAATAATTTGATCAAAAGGGGTCCTTATGTTGGATTTATGATCAAAATAAGTCCTATAGTTTTAAGTGAGGAATGTTGAGAGAATATTTGGGTAGGTTTTGGCCGAGAAAAAAGGCTTTAATGCTGTAAATTAGAGAGAAGTGAGAGTTTCCTTTTATAAGAGGGGTGACAGGCACCATTGGAAAAGAGAGAAATAATATTTTATAAGTAATTCATATTCGGTTTCTAGTGGTTCCAATGTATATTATTTAAAGGTTAAGGTGGGTATGGGTCAAAATAATTTCAAATAATATATTTTAGACCTGTTTGGGTCACTATATTAACCTTCTCATCTATATATAACTCCTAGTTAAATAGTTTTACATTTACCAAGTCTCTTTGTATTTTTATATTATATAGTTAATAAACATACTATATACATCCAAGGAACCCCCAAGTCGTCCATTAATGAATCGTATATCATTATATAAGTCCTTTGGATGAACCTTATATTATTAGGAATAGAATATCAATTAATAATATAATATTTGTTTTAAAAACTCTTTTATGTCAATTTTGACACAATTGTCTATTTTGTTTTTGATAATTCCATAACAGAATTATTACATAGAATAAAATTCATATAACCAATCCTAATATGTAATATTAACCTATAAAATTAATATAATTCATAAAATGTTTCAAATTACTTTTATTTTGATATTTATAATATCAATTATTTTAATATTTCATTAATTAGGTAATTATTATATCACCATTGTGTCATCACTAAATTAAATTAAATAATGTATAAAAACTATAAATAAAGTTACATTATGTAGGAAATATTTTTAGATTTCGAATTAATATTTATAATCTAATTTATCTTATGTATAAACCAATATTTAAAATGTCTTAGTTATTAAACATTGATTTTAACTCTTTTAACTCTTCTTTGAATTAAATAATAATAAATGTCCTAATCTAATCTAAGTTCACCTAAATGATAATATTTTATTTCTAAGGTTGTTTTTGGTCGATATACACTTGTCCAATACAATTAATACAGGTGCTAGGGTAATATTAATATCATTTTTACCCTTAATTACCCAATTTACTTTTAACCGTGGTAAATAAAAGTAAAAAGTTACTATTCACCAAAAAATATTTTTATCTTATTAAACCACATTTTACTCTTTGATATTAACCATGTCAGTAGGATTTTTTAAATTCCACTCACAGAAGTGGTAAAATTATGTTTTCTGTGAATTTCCAAATTATCCTAGGAGGTGGGTAAAAGACGGTGAAAAGTTGCATAAATTTTTTTTATATATAAATTTATTCTAAACTAAATCGAATGTATTAATATGAAATTATATTGGAATTATGTATCAACTTTGGCCTTAATTAAATTAAAATAAATTAATTATTTAGTTAAATAAAAATTCAGTATTAAACTATAACTCACTGTTTTTTTCACTATTCATCAAAAATTCAATGTTCTCAGAAAAATACAAAAAATTCACCCTAGGATAATTTTGATATTAAGAATCCAAAAAAAAGTCCATTTTGAATGATAAAATGTATAAAATATCAAAAAGTGGGTTTTACTATTCATAATAGTTAGTTTGATTGGTTGTGGTGGGTGTTAGAACTCGAAGTTGCGTACAACACACACTACTGTATTATTAAAATAGAAGCATATCGTGGAAGCATGGGGTGTTATAGAATGGTTGTTGTGGATCATGAGGAAATGATGAACCAACTATCAGATAATCTGGATTATGGGTTTATACACCCATGTGCTACAACATGGGGTGCACCAGTTCTCTTCGATCAGCTGCATAGACAAGAATACTTGGCCATGGAGGATTTATTATCATGATATAATCAAGTAAGGGTGAAGAAGGAAGATATCCCCAAGACTGCATTTCGTGCAATAAACAGGAACTATGAATTCATTCTACTGCCTTTTGGACTAACTAGTTCTCCAGAAATATTCATGGATATGATTAATAGAGTCTTTATGGATTACCTCAAACAAAAATTTGTAGTATTTATAGACGATAATCAGATATAATCCAAAACCAAGGTGGATTATGTGGATCATCTATGAATTTTAATAGAGACATTGCATAAGGAGAAAATCTACGCAAAGTAAAAAATGTGTAATTTATGGTTGATGAGGTCTCATTTATGGGCCATATCATCTCAAGAAATGGGATATATATTGATCCCACCAAAATAGATTCAATAGAGGGGTGTCTGAGGCTATCATCGATAATGGATATCTGTATCTTCTTGGGGTTAGCTGGATCTTATCAACGATTTGTGAGAAATTTCTCAAAATTCTCCAACCCTATTACCAAGCTAACTCGGAAGGGAGTAATATTTTCAAGGAGTGTTGAATGTGAATAAAGCATCAAGGAGTTAAAATGGAGTCTTATCACTATGCCCGTCCCCACATTATGCTCAAATGGAGAATATTTGGATATATTCAATGATGCATCAAAGAAGTTCATGGGCTCTGTGTTGAATAAAAATGACAAAATCATTGCCTATGCTTCAGGGCAATTGATATTTCATGAGTATAATTATCCAACACATGATTTGGAGTTGGATTAGGTGATATTATCTTCATATATTTGGTGGAATTAACTTGTTGGTTTGAAGTGTGAAATATATACGTGCCAAAAAAGCCTCAAGTATATATTCACAGAGAAAGAGTCCATCAAGCTCCAATGAGTATGGTTATAGCTGATCAAAGACTATGACTGCTCAATAAATTACCACACTGGGAAATCGAACAATGTGGAAGATTCTCTAAGTAGAAAGGACTTAGTGATTATATCACTGATGAGAATTGAGAAGGATCCAATCTTCTTATATTTTAGGAAGATGGATATTGGAATCCAAAATAACGGAACATCATCAATCCTTTAAAAAATTGTTTCTCAACCATCTCTTTTGGAAAGGTTTGATGATGCTCAAAGGGATAATGTTGAAATTCAGTGGAAAGTGGAAGCTATCAGAAGAGGTAAATCTTCAGATTTCAATGTAAATGAATAAGGAATGGTGATATTTGGTAAAAGAATATGTGTTACATAATGTTCAAAGGTGATGAAGGAACTTTTGGATGATGCACATAGTTCAAATTTACCTTTTCTCTCAGGAAACACAACGATGTATCAAGATTTATGAGTGCATTATTGGTGACATAATATGAAGAAGGAGATCACTGAGTATAAATCAATGTTCCTGGTGTGTCACCTAGTTAAGGGAGAGAGGCAGAAGTCGTTGGGGATGATGCAACCATTTCCCATAAAAGCATGAAAATGGGAGAACATCACCATGGACTTTGTCCCTGAACATCCGAAGAAATCCAAATGAAACAATCCACTCATGGTTATTGTGGATAGTCTAACAATGCCTGCCAAATATATTGAAATAGGAGTGTATTTTTCATTGTATCGACTAGCATAGATATATATTAGGATATAATAAGGATGCATAGAGTACCACTATATATTATATATGTCCAAGATCCCAGTTTCACTTCTATGTTTTGGAAAATTCATCAACATGCTGTAGATACTGAGCTGAACATTAGTACGTCTTATCATCCCCAAACTGATGGCCAATTTGATTAAACTATTCAGACACTATAGTATATGTTAATATCATGTTCTATGGATTTCAAAGGAGGGTGGGACCAACATCTTGCACCGGTTGAATTATCATACAATAACAGTTTCCGATTAAGAATCTGAATGGCATCATATGAAGACCTATATTGGAAGAGGTGCAAAACACCAACATGTTGGGATGAAGTCGGTGGGCGTAAACTACTAGGACCATACATGGTTGATGAAATGGTGGAGACTGTGAAATCCATTAAGCATCATATCAAGGCTATGCTGAGTCGGAAGAATATTTATGCAGATAACTGTCAATGAGACATTGAGTTAAATGTTGGATACATCGTATTTCTATGAATACCTCTTTGGATGAAGGTAATGAGGTTTGGAATGAAAGGACAGTCATTTCCTAGGTACATCGGCCCCTTCGAAATTCTTGATCGTGTTGGGGTTGTGGCCTATCGAGTAGCACTTCCACCTTACATGGTCAAAGTACATGATGTCTTTTATGTATCCCTCTTATGAAAGTACATAACATTCCCTTCACATTTACACTCATCATAGGTTGTAAAACTAGAGAATGATCTGTCTTGTAAGGAGAAACCTGTGAATATATGAGATCATAGAGAAAAAGTTCTATGAAATAAGACAATTCCCCTCATGAAGGTGTTGTGAAAAAACCAAATGTCTGAAGAAGCGGTATGGGAATTATAGGATGTGATGAAGAAATTTTAACCATATTTTTTTAGAGTTGGAAATGGAAATTTCATGGGTGAAATATTATTAGGGGGGATGATTATAATGAACCAAATATTCATTATTGGAAATTCATTTTGATCCTTTTAAATTTCTGATTACGATTATATAAAATGTGAACATCATTGGTTTTATGTATTTGTATTTTAAAATCTGGTTATGAATTGTGACCGTTGCTAATATAGTTGTTTAACAGTGATCACCAGATTAGTATAAATATAGGGATTTAACAACTCTAATTTACTCAAACAAAGGAAGTGATGGCCTCATCCAATATAATTTCCCAGTACGAAGCCCATTTTTCGGGGTCAAAAAGGAAGTTGTGTCATTGGGCATCACTCTTGACCAATCCCACACATATCTTGTACATGTTATGCTTCAGTGGAACCAACTATGGGAGAAGTGGATGATAATAGAGATTACCACCTGAGCGATGTTATATGAGCCACCTCAAGAGTCTTCACCATCGGTTATATGACAAGTCTTTAGCACTATTATTATGTTCATTATTTTGGTATGTAAAAATGAATATAAAATTATTTTATTATTGTTACCTCATTAATAGTTTTTAATGAATAAATAGTGTTTTAGTTAATATTCAACTAAAAAAATCTATATTAATGAATTAATGGATTTTTTAATTAAATGATATTTTAATAAAATATTAATAATTTAATTTTTGTTAAATATAAATTATCATTCAATTTTTATGAATGCAATTGTAATTTTTATTAAGGTTTAAAAATTGTTTTGGTCAAAACCCACAAATTTTTGGTAAATGTCTGTTTTTATTTTTAAATAAAAATTAAAGAATTTAATAAATTATTTCGATAAAATGAATATTATATTTCAAATCATGACCTCGAAATTATACAATGGGGAAATTTTCAAAATTTTCTGAGAGAATCGAATTTCTGGGAAAAAATTAAATACCGTTAAAATATATAATGTGTTTTATGACATCATAACGACCCAATCGTGATGTAATAAAATACAATAAACAATATTTTTAGAAAATATATGTTCTAAAATTAAAATAATAAGATTTTGGGTTTGTTTTAATTATTTTAGAAAGCTATGATGGGCCCCTCAAGTCTTATAAACTATTTTGACTTTTTAAATTGTTTTTCATTAGAGTGTGACCCTCCTCCACATAAGACAACGTATTATATTAAGAAGATCTACCCTTGGCCTTATAAATTTTTTTTTTACACTTACCTTTGGAAAAATACATAGAATAAAACCATGGTCTGGTTTGTCGTTTGGATTAGTTTAATGAGAGGTATCCCAACCCTAAATAATAAATAATTCACTCTCTTTTCCTATATAATCCCACCCAATCTCCAAATTCCACTATAGTCAAAGCCTTTGGAGTTCTACCAAACCCTGTCCTCATACATCTAGAATCATTCCAAGGTTCCCTAAGAAACCATGAGGCCTCTCTCACGCCTCTCCCATGACTTTGAGATCTCACATCAATGTAATGTATTTCTTTCTTTCTCTTTTTTTTGTCCAATTTTCTTTAAGTTGTTATACCCTTTTGTTTTCAATTAAAAATTTTATGGAATGATTTTACACCTCCCCTATACTACCCTCTTTATGTTTTTATAATAAGATACCTCTTTATCACTCATTAATTACCCCATGTAAACCTATTAAAATGATGACCTTCTGAGAGGGATTTCTATCTCCTCTTTTACATTCAAGTTACTCTTTTATATTATGCATCTAAATCCAATTATGTTCATTGGGAAATGTATTTACATGACATCCTTACTGTCTATTTCTTTAAATTTTGATGTGGCACCAATTTTGCGCTAATCAACCATAGTGTATGAGTTTTTATTTCACACTGTTGTGCTGTTGAAATTGCACTGCGTTTTCCATGCTAGGATTATTATGTAGTGAACACCATACCCGTGTCTCTATCATGGGTATTATAATTTATACGCATATACATATAGAATGGAACATTCATGTATTTATTCCACATTAATTAAATTTTTAACAACTTATAATGTTGATTGATTCCATGTTATATGATTCATGTGGCACACTTTTTCATTAAATTAAATGTTTAAGAGGGGTGTGCCCTGATAGCGCTCCAATGCATTGGGTAAAGTATAGTATCATGATATGTCATGTACAATGAGTGTTCACTCAATCTAATTCAAAGGAAATGATGGATTAATGAATCTTCCAGTGCAATGAGGTTTTACTGATTCCCCATATGAATTGAGTCTTGGCTCATGCTAATTCAATGTTAAGTGTTATTTCCACATTTCCATGTTACGATTATCATGATTTATCATGATTTTATGTTCATGTATCTCTTTTTATCCATTGATATGACTATTATATAAAATTTATTGTATTCCTCATGTTATTATATGTTTATTTCTTTAATGGTCTTTATATCTCACTGTTTTTTATGCATGTCCTCAGGTTATCCCATGCAATGCTATGTACAGGGGAATATAGTGGTCATGTGAAAGAAGTTTTCAATAAAGTTGTTGTATTGTATTTGTTAAGATGTTATTTAATGATCCTAATCCCAAAAACACTAGACATATTTATCTTCTATGTTGTAACAAGGGATGTTTATATAATAAATCATCTTTATGTAAAAAATAAAAACCAGGGTTGTCATAATGTTGATGCAAAATAAAATTTATACCTTATCACCATCTATTCAAAAAATAAAAAATCTGCTCATATTATATGCAGACTACCACCTCCATGAATGATGTATTTATTTCTTTCATTAGAACCCTTTAATGCTTTTTGAATATATGTATTTAATGAAAAATTATGATATTTATACAATATTAATGGATTTTTAATGATAATTTTGTGAATATATAAATAATATAAATAGTAAATTCTCATCATAATATTTCACAAGAAAAGACAAGAATATGTAGACAATTTATAAATAACAACTTATTACAATTCAATATCATTTATATTATTAATATAACTATTATTAAAACTTATAATTTAAATTAATGAAATATTTTTGAAATATATGAATATCTAAAAGTTTGATATTTTAATTATAATATAACATGTTTATACTCATTTAGTGTATATAACCCACACTTTTTTGGGTTTTTTACCACCTACGTGAAGGATGTTATAATGATTTTTTTCAGTAATGACTAATGAATATTAAATAATTATGTTATCATTTAATAATGATGATTTTATTATTTTTTTCACAATTTATGGATGGTAAGAGTAATATTTAAATCATCACCAAGATACTAGTTATTAATGTTAATAATTACAAAAATAATATCTTTAGGGATTCCATTATCACAAACCCTACATATTCCAAGAATAAAATGTTTCTATAACTATATAATAAATTAAAAAATATTTTAACTACATTTAATAATATTTTTAATGGATTTCATTTTATCTAAATGAGTAACGACTTCTCTATTTCAAAAAATTTATGAAATTATCCAAATTACTAGCATCTAATAAGAAAAAAATACTATAAATTATTAAAATATGTGTAATTAATTATTTTAATTATATTTTATAAAATATAGTATATATGAATATGTTTCTTAAAAATGTGATTAAGTAGTTTTTATTTATTATAAAATATTTTAGAGTGTGTTAAACTAAGAGGAAGTCTTGGGTAATGGTTTGTTTAATAATATCATGGTTTATTTGGATTTTATATGTTTTAATATATCACAGTGGAATTATGTGTTATTTAACTACTAATAAAAATATATTTTGTTTTTTTTTAATTTTCTGATGTATTAATTAATTTTTTTCTAGTCCTTGGTACACTAATCAACAAAAATAATATGAATAAACAATATGACCTTATATCACATTTTAGTCGGTATGATTTCCCACCATATCCATAATATTTTATTCTCTTTATAAACGATCTTTTTTATGCTCCAATGATTTATTATGGGCTATTTTTATTTACTCCTACCATATGTTCATTTTTTATAATAATATTTTATCTTATTTTGGTAGATGTCATTTTTTACTCTACACGAGAGACTAAGAAGAATCTCTTATTATTGATTTCCAAATAAATGGGGTTTTATAATTTCAAGACCTATCATCATTATTTCGATTATTTCCCATGTTTTTTTTAATTTTTAAAATAATATATTTCACTATTATTCAATAATATTTTTATAAAATTGTATACAAATAATATTTTCATTAATTTCATGTAAATGGATATAATTTTAATTATATATATAATTATATTCTACTCAAATGTTTCTTAAATAATGATGATTTATTTTCCTTATTATATAATTGAAATTTTTTGAAATTTTTCTTAGAATCCTTTGATCCCCAAGGAACGATTTTTGTAAATAACATTTAACTATATTTTTCTACTATATAGCACAAGTTATAAAAAATTACATTTCAATGTTTTACTACTAGTTTCCTCTATTTATCGAAGTTACTTCAATTTACATTATATTAAAAAATATTATCGATTTATGGTCTCATTTAACACCTTAATAATTTTTGGTTGGTACTTTATTCTACGCACCCGGTTTCTTCTGGGTTCATACATTCATTGAAGTTATATTCTCAGTCACTCTTCAAATTTATTTTGACTTTATTTTTCATCTTCAAATCCATGTTCTATAGTAAAATATATATATTAAATGTGTTGTATACATTTTATTAATTATATTATTATTGTTATATATAGTTTTAGTAGAATGAATATTTCTATGAATGTAATTTAATTTGATTGGGAATATTGAAATTTCATATACCTGATTCCAAATGGTTGTTTATTGATTTTTAAGGAAATATTGACTATCTATTGTATTATTCATTATATATATGAGGAATTAATTTTAATAGACTAATTATGAGTGTGGAACATAATTATATATACCGTTGATGCATTAGGTAGGACGCATTAGACAAACTTATTAGTAGTCCTTACATATTATTTCAATATATTTTTTAAACTTTATTATTTATTCAAAATTTAAAGGGTTATGATGTGATTATAAAATTAATATGAAAATAATTAGGAATTCCATAATTCTAAAATCATTTATTATTGTCCACAAGATTATTATTGTGTATTTATAAATTGATATATTTTGTTCTAATGTTTTTTATTATTTGTAATATTTACTGATTATTTACTTTACTATATTTTTTATGCCATATGTTCATGATAGATTCTTTAGTGCAAAACCAATTTATTTGTTATATGAGGATACCCTTTATTTTTTTCGATTATCAAGGGTTCGTAGATGGGATATTTGAATGAATTCATGGATTCACTAAAATAAATAAGAATATTTTTTAAAAAAGTATAAGTTGTGTTTTAAGATTCCATTGTAATATGAAAATCAGATATATATCTAGTATAGAAAAAAATTTAAAACTATTTGATCCAAGTTGAGGGACCGTATCTATATTTTAAAAATTTAATATAGTAAACATCATCATTGGGATACTAGAGTTAGGGTTATGAAAATGCGTATCATGTTATGTTTTGTATGAAACCTAGAACTATGTTTTTGAATAACATAGACAGCACATTCATTTTTATAAATGATTATAATATACTTGAAATTTTATCTAGAATGAATTTTATATCGATCAAAATTTCTAATTTGATGATCTAATTAATTTTATTCAACAATTTAGAAATACATTCTTGTCAATAAAATAAAAAAAAATATGAACACTCTTATTGGATATATGAATTTTCCTCTAGATAATGTTAATAAGTATGGTGTTGGGGATCAGTAGATTATGGATATTTTAGGTCTATTAACTCATGTTATCCTCAATTAGAATATCAAAATTGAACAAAATATTTCATAAATTCATGAAAGAAACTATGTTATACCAATAAATGTGATAATGAACCCCATCATTTAACGAAACACCTATTATACCGTCACAAAAAAAATTATCAAGTCCCATGAAAACATATATTTTTTATTTGTGGAGTTATAAGAGGATCATGGTTATTTTGAATTTTTATTTATTAAATGTGTATACTTATCAATAATGTTCATTTATTAAAAATACTAAGTAGGAGTATTAGAAGATAGAAAATATGGAATGGAATAATTTTAATGTGATATTCATTAAGAAATATTTTTCATGAGATGAATAGAATAATATGGAAAGTTTTTTTTTAATTTAGAGAAAAAGGAATATGAAATTATTACTTATTATAAGAATAACATTACTTGATTAGAAATGAACATTGTATAATATTAATATAATCCATAATGCGAGGACATATCTTTGATGGTTTTAATATGATACTTTTACATTTAATAGTCTCTGAAAAAATTTCTAGCAATATGATATTATATCAAGTTATGTCATGAGAGAGAAAGAATTATATATTTATTTGGATTTTACTATAAATCTGAAAAATAATAGGATTGATGAAGAAAAAGTAAAAATATATTAGGTGATGAAGAATAACGTAATGGTGAAACTTCCAATATGTGATAATTATCTAATGAAATACCCTTGTACATGCCTTATGGGAATGGGAGTCAATTACATGCATGTAGATAAATTTCATATGGCTTACGATTGAAAGGGAATGAAATAATAAACCAATATTCACTACTTCAACTATAATGAGATGTAGAATTTTTGTAATTAATTCACAATGTATTAGGAGAATCTATCTCAAATGAGGCCAATGAGTTTATAATAAACATATACGTTTTCCACATTTGATTTATAAGCCATTAAATAATTGAAATCATATAATTTTATCATATATATATTTAATGATTTGTTTCTTTCAAGAACTTCACACTCTTTCATTCCTTAAATTTTTAATGTGTTTTTTAAATTACTTTCTAACAACATATGGATGGAATTTTAAATCAATACCCCAAATTGAAATCCTGTTGTAAAGAGGATATGTCATTCAGTTCCCATAATGATGCATCGATAATAAAATAACCACACGAAATAATTTATTTATGATATATTATGATTTTTCAAAGAAGTTACTATGATGTTTCCTTATAGATAATGATATATTTGTTTTTTTCATATCAAGGATTTTAAATATGATGGATTGAAATTATCTAACACATGTTCTTAGGTTGGTAGCTGTTATATTTTACTTGAAGATATTGGGGAAATATATATATGGTGAGACATGTGAGATACAAATGGATCAAAATAGTTATAAATACATATTCATATATAAGGATTTCAAAAAACAAAAAAGGATATGGTTGTAACTGCTTTAGGAAAATGATTTATCAATAAAACACAACCCTAGGAATGAATATAAGATTTATAATGAATTTATTAATAGGGATCATAGTGTTCAGAAAAATACGAGTGTATAAAAATAATTCCATATAAATGTAATAATATAACTTTGATAGGGAATTTTTTAAGGAAGGATAATAACCTCTTATTTTTAAATGATTGTCAAAATAGTTTTCCTATATATGATTAAATAGTCAAAACTTAATGATACCAGTTTATAAAAAAATAGAATGCATGAGTAATGGGATGCTGTCAGACATAGTATATTTGGATAGTTTATTGAATTTTGGAAAGAGGATATGTGTTTAGTTGATACATGATCAGAATAAGGAATAACTAAATGAATCACATATCTTACATTTCTCAATAACCTCTGGTAACACCACGATTTATAAGAATATTAGTTAATTTTTATCATGGGTTCAATATCTACCATAGGTAGATCTTCTATATAAAATTTTCATGTATTTGAGAATTTAAGAGGCACCGTATGAGGAATATCAGAAGAAGGGATTCCATACACAAACTTGGTGAGAATTGGTTGGAGTTAATAATCTAGTAGGTCAAAATAAAATTGATTTGACTACTATTATAGTGTGAGATATTTTCAATCATATCATGTCAATTGAAATTATAAAAAAAATTATTCTAATACTTGAAATAATTATATATAATTTCTAGTGAGGGATCATATCTAATAATATATCCATATAATTGATTTTAAAATTTTAGGTAAAAAGGGGATCTTTGTCTTAGGTACAGAATGAATTTTGAAATTTCATTGGGAATTGATGTTTTGGAATACTTTATGATTGTTACACCCATCATCTGTAACGTTTGTAACATCATCCATGTTTCATAATTAAGGAATTATATAGAAGACCAAACATATATACTCACCACATAGTAGATATATTTGGATCCTATATTTCATTATAACTATAACCATACATATTATCACGATATTAGAGAGTAATTATTACATAATTTGAGAAAATATTTTTTGAATGAACTTTGGAGGAATCATATGACCCTGGATAAAATGTGGGAATATAAATTAATAATGGTGGATAATTACATAATTTATTATAGAAAATTTTATATATTAAATTTGGATAATTAAATTATATAATGTGGGGATAATGTAATAATAGATATTATACTATCGAAAGTGAACAGTACACCCCCAAACTATAACATAATTCACATTGTATTCATAATAAAACTTAAATAAATTTATTCATGACTGTGTCTGAAAAAAAATATTTCTGAATTTTATAAATTTAATTCAATTATATTGTAATAATTTTGAGAATTAAAATCTATAAATTATGTTAGGTTTATTTTTTAGTCAATATAAAAAAAAAAATTTTGGGATAAATTAGAAATATAAAAATTTAAAAACTATCATAATTTTATTACATAATAAAAATATAAGAATGAATTAAAAATATATGAAACCTATTACTAATACAAAATATTTTTTAGAAATAAATAATAAATATTCATTTAATAATTTGACGATGAATTTACACATCAATGCTTGACATTGTAGAAACAATAATATATTTTATTACAAGAAATAACTATTTTTCTTTATTCCATTATAATTAGTTTTTCATAAATATCAACTGAGTTTTATTAAGTTTTAAAGACAAAAAACAAAAAAAAATTTAATAATAATAATAATATAAATATCATGAGGATCAATACTACATGATATTTTAGTGATAATTCGTTTATATTCTTAAAAACATTTCTAAATACCTATTTTTGTTTTATAAAGAAAAATATTATTGAAATAAAATTTTAACACCAATTGGAAGTGAATATTGAAATTGGTTTTGATATTATAAATTTACATTTTAAATAATGTTATAATTATAATTTTTAAGGAATGAAAATAAATTACATATGTTAAAAATCGAGTTACATAGTTAAAATAAAATTTTGGAAAAAGTGTTAAATAATATAGATGACTAAAATATGAAAAAAATGTCCCTTATTTGATTAGATGAGAGATTTTTCAATAAATATTCATCTATATCCATTATTTAACACCATTAATTCTATTTTCATTTGAATTTAACATGTATTTAATATGAAACAATTAGTATGTACAAAAACAACCAGCTCTCTCACCTATAGAAGGATCCCTTCACCACCACACATCACCTTAAACCATAACCCCATTGTCTAGAAAATATCTTCCAAAATACATCCCCAAAACTACCAACCCTATCCTATGGGTTCATGGATATTTTAAATATCCTTATAAGATTGCTTAATTAGTTTCCTAATGTATGATGTCCAAGGGATAGGTAATTATTTTATTTGAGTAGTTTATAGTTTATTTCTAGTTATAACTCTTGAAAATATTCTATTATCGTAATAAAAGGGTGAAATAATTACATTTTTATACAAAAATGTTATTATTTTGATGGAAAATATATTTTTACCTTCCTCATAACCACTTGAAGAATGAAAATGTGACCCATGGAATGTTCAGACTACCACCTCTATGAAGGAAATATTTCATTATAAAACACCTCTATACAAATAGTGTTAAAAGATTTTTATTGATGTATATCTATAAATTATATTTTTTAAATATCATTTAATGTTTATTTTCCATTATATTTTTTATATAAATAATAAATTTTCATTATAAAATTTGATTTCTTTAATTGAACATATCAAAACACTATGTATGTAATCACTTTTTTTTAATTATATTTAATTTATATTATTATACTAACTCTATTTAAATATTACATAAATTTTTAATAAAATAGTTTTTAAAATAATAATCAACTGTAAAACTGATATTATCATTATAAAATAACATGTTCTTATAAATTTAGTGATTATAAAAAGCTCTTTCATGTGTTATTTTTAACACCTTATAAAAAAAGTTATAATATATATGTCATGAATGATTACGTAATGTTAAATAATGATTTCATAATGTAATATTGATTAATTTAATATTTTTAATTTTATATAAAGGTAACAATAATACTATACTCATTATTAAGATACCCCATTTTTTGTAAATAATTATCAATAAAAAATTATCACGGACACCTTTTTGAGAAAATATACTCATTACTTTCATGAAATAAAAATGAAAAATCCTAAATGAAAAAAAATTCTATTTCTTTTAATAGTATTTGAATGATGATGTTTTATTAAATAATTATGTCTAACTTCCAAATACAAAGCCTATGTGAAAAGATTGAAATTATTATCCTCTGTTGATTAAAAAAGAACCAACTAGTATAACTTTAATGAATGAATAAATCAAAGAGTATAAATTGTAATATATTTTAATAATGTTCTTAAATACAAAATTAATATTTCTATTATTATTACAGCGGTGGTTAGAAAATTTTCATCTATGTGGATATTTATGGGATGACATTATTTTACAATATTATCACTTTTTGCTATGATATTTACATTTATATTTAAATATGGTGATTTTTTATGTTATTTCTCCCATAAAATAATAAATGTTCTCGTACTATGGTTATTTTTATTATTTTAAAATAATAGTTCCATTTTCCCTCTCTATTGTACTAAAATAATTTGAAAAAATTATTATAATAAAAATGAAACAAATATTCCTTTTTAGCATGGGAATATTTTTCATATAATTCCATATTATATTTGTTATTCGGAATATTCTTTTCTATAATCAATTTCATTAATTTTATATTAATTACTTTTATTTCTATTAAAATTATTAAATGGAATCAGTTTAATTTTGTATATTCCAGTGATTTTTTACTCGCTTTACAAGAATGTGAAAATAATTTCTTTCTAATGTTTTCCCCATAAAAAATGTTCTCATAATCATGACCAATCGTCATTATATAGATTCCTTTACATGTTTTTTTATTTTAAAAAATAATATCTATTACTATTATTCTGTGAATATTTTATTTATATTCCATGTTAAAAAGGATTTATTTTTATTAAGTCTTAAAAAATAGATTTATTTTTTTCAAAAATATTATTTTTCTTCCAATTCATATGTTCATACTAAGAAAATATTAATTTTTCATTTTACATTATTTTCAATTACCTTATTAAAACTTTTTTAAAATTCCCCATCACCTCAATGAAATATCTTTAGAAATAATATTTAACTTTTATCATAAAAATGTAAAAAATATTTAATAAATGTCATTAAATGTTTGAAATCAAGTTTCATCTATATTTTTAAAAAGTAATTTCATTAATTTAATATTTTTAATTTTTTTATTGTTCATATCTTCTCATGAATTAATAAATTACGTTTTATAACATATTTTATGAGAAACTACTGCTCTTGATTCATATATTACGTCAATTTCTTATTTTCTAAAACTCATTATCTATCTTTTGAATAAATTATTCTCCTTTATATCCATATTATCTAATTTTATTGTTAAATTAAATATAATGTATATAACTTAATAAGCATAAAACCATTGTTATATACTATGTTAGTTGATGTAATCAATCTATGAAATTTATTCTATTGTATGGGGAATATTTATAATCTATATAAATGTTTAAATAAGAATATATATTGATCATTATGGAATGTTGATTAAGTGTTTTATTATTCATTTAATATAATATAAATTAATTGAAAATATTTAGGGATAAGGGGGACCAGAATTATATGTCCCCTAAATGCATAGAGTAGGTATTATGAGAAAAACTATTTGGAATGACATAAAAATTATTTGAGAATGTGGTGCATTCCTTCCCATTTATAAAAAATTACTTGGTTTAAGCCATGATGGAATGATTATGGTTTTAAAATATTTTTCATTACATCTTTGATATGTCAGTTACTATTATCAATGTGATTGTCAAATTTTTATTATCTATAGATATATTTCATGCTGAAGATATTAATTATATTGTTTATAAAAAATAAAATAATACAATTTGAAAATAATATTGAATAATATATGATTAATGTAATCCATAAGATGGTGGATAGATCTAATATCATGGTTAAGGTTGAAATTGACAAAGAATAGGAAACTACCTAAAGTAGATTCATTATCAATATTATTCACTACTGGGTCTTTTTAGAGAATGTCTGTGATTTGTTATTTTCATATTTCTATCCTTGTGGTTATCATTTTAATTGGATTAATGGAAATTTGTATTATTTAAATACACCCATTTGGATCTCCAAAGAGATCTAATATATCCATATTTATTCTTCACTTCTCATGATTCTATCATTTGAAACATTTTCATGGTAGTTTCCTCATGATAAAATATTCATTACAAAGGTAGGTATGGAACATTTGGAGTATCTCACTTTTTAGTTGTGGATGACATGCTATATTTCAAAAATAGAATACATAGAAACATAATAGGAATTAAAAACCATTTAGATGGATATGACAGATGAAGTGGATTAATGTATATCCCCCTTAAGTGCATTGTGTTCTTTTCCAGATCCTTTCTACCCAATAGAAAAACGTGAATGAATTATTTTCTAGGAACTCTTCAATGTAATTTTCCCATGGGTTTCTCAGAAAAACAATTTCCTTAGGTTGGTTCATGACTAGTCACATTAATAATATATTTCAATGTATCATTGGAAGGATTTATAACATCAATAGAAAGATTAAATCTTTTAGAGGATGTGTTATCCTCATTGACAATGTCCTTACTTTCATTCCCAAGTATGTGATAGACTCCATTAATATTCAGTAAGGGGTCCTATTCCATATAATAGGACAATAAATGTCCTTAAATAGGACACTCAGATTGATGGTAAACACCACTAGCCTATCATATATAGGGTTTCAAAACCTATTCTTGAATGTTGAATTATGCTCATGAGTCATGAGGAATCCAAGAATTAAATATATCACAAAACACCGTGGGAAGTCACAATGAGAAATTCCTTATGGGATGAATTTATAATAATAAATTATAGTGAATATCCATATTATATAATTATTTTTCAGTTATTCTCTTATAAAATATTGTGATTATTCTGAGAGCCTCTCCAAATTCTTCTCCAATAATCCCGTTTGGGGATTGGACAAGGTGAAGTCTCAAACAAGAAAAAAAATTGGTTATGATTATTATTTATTACCTCGTATTCCCATGCCAGACATTGTTTTCAAATCATCCTTGGAAAATTTAAACTATACCAGATGTGTTCTCACTACTGAGAATCAGTACATTTTTTATATTATTTAGTTTTTATACAAATATGGAAAAAAACTTCATAATTTTTTTCTCATGAAACTTTTATAAAATGGTTTCCACCAAAATTATTCAAGATCATACAATAGAATATCTAATGGGTTTTTGTTTTTAGGACTTAAACATCGAATCTGTGATTAGTTTTTTTATTTGGACATCATAATATTAGGTAATACTGACTCATAGTGATATTTATCATAAATGGATCTATGTGGAATCTAAATACCAATTCTAATTGAAGCATCATATGGAAACATCAGAACACATATTTCCCCTTAGTATAAAACTTATATTTTGGGTCTATTCTGTGGATGTCTAAATATTGATCCATAAAAAGATTCTTTTATTATTTTAAAATTATAATGGTTTTGTGATTCTATATTGATGGATGAACTATGAAAAGGGAACACAGTAGATATAAAATATATCCCCCTTTACATTTGGGAATCCATTAGTGATATCAGATACAACCAGTTGAAATTAAATCTATAACATATTAAAACTATGTAATTTTTGAAGATCCTTGATATCTTTACTTAGATTATTGATGTGAAATAATGGACTAGATTTTTTTACTATAACAACCGTCTAGTAAATATTCCCACTCATGATGTTAGTTGTGTTTTATATAGATTTTATATCATTGTGATAATGATATATACATATCACACTAGTTTTGAGGGTGTTATGAGTGGTGAAGTAATTATTCATGATCATCTTGGATTTTTTGTGGTAGCAATCAGTGCCACCAATAGTGATAATAATTCCATTCTTTTGAAGGATGAATCTATTTTTAATGGTCTCACCATTTTCAAGGATAGAGATATCACCCTAAAAATGGTGGAATTGTTTTAATATTTCATTGTTAACATCATAAATAATCAATATTATTCCCAATGGGTAGTTTTATATATAATCCAAAAGGGAAAATTGTTTTCTCACAATTTCATATACCAACACATGTGGAATGAATAAGAAAACATGGAGGATATCTTTGTACAAATTAGAGTTATATCTCACCACATACCAATTTTTATTCTCATAGATACCTAACCCATGTTTTAATATATTATTTTTTCATGGAATATATTGGACTACATTATTTATTTTTCCTTGATCATATACTTTTTGGTTCTTTTATTTTTTTAATAAAATATCTATATATGCAACTCTTATAAATTCATTATATGTTATGTATTCATGATATCATTATTATTATGAAACCCCTAACTGAAATCTAATATCGCACATTATTTTTATTCTTTACTAAAGGTTCCATATGATATCTTTGATTGCATTCATGTATTTACTAAAAAGAAAAATATATTTTTCATGAACATTATATGATGTGTTTTTTATTTATAATGTAATATAGAAATCATCTATTTATATAGTCACCCATTACTATTAATTAATATCATACTATATGACATGAACGTTTATATCTTCAAATAATTTAATATAGAAAACACGTTCTCTAGGTTACCGGAGTAAGGGTTGTTACTATTGGTAGAATATTTAGTTTAATTGCTACATCATGAAATTATTTTTTTGATGAAGCTAGTTAGCATAACCATTAAAATAATCCTATATAATTTTTGAGAACTTTTACACGAATATGAATTTTTATGGATTAATATTAATAATGTTAATATTTTCTTAATTGAATGTCATTTTTTAGAGATCGATCTTTACATATGTACTAGAAAACATATCAATGAACATAATTATTTTATGTATTTATTTCATGGGAAAGTCAATTTGATTGGTGTTGTATCTGAGAAGATTAAATTATATTAGGGTAGTTGACTTAGGTTATGACCAATAACCAAGAACATAAGGATAACCATGTTTCATCACAGTACAATTCAAAGTGTTGGACCACATCATAAGGCAGAATACTTCATTATTTAATAGAACTAATAACCCATTAGTATCTGAACAAATGATGGATTTCTATCAAAAATAATTTTCTATATTTCGTGAGTACTGAAAGGGAGAAGGTTACTTCATTAGATTATTTTTTACAGGGATATCATAATCAATGGCTTCCAATGATTTAATAATCTAATGAGGATGATAAGGGTAAAGAAATAATTTAGTGAAATACATTTATGGTGATATTCCTTAAGATATATGTTCGGTGAGATCAACTTTATAATACGTAATAATAATTTATTAATTTAAATAAGTAAGATAAAAAATGTTTTATTGAGTATGGGGATAACTTTTAAATATTAACATGGAATCATACATTCTATATATATAATCAAAATGAATTATGAACCATTTCATTTTTTGGGATTCTGTTCTAAAACTGAAGAGGTATAGTCTCTCAAATATCTTCATCATTTAAATATATAATATCATGTTTGATTAAGATATATAAAGTGTTATCCTATTTTTATATTTTCATCGTAAATAGATTGAAAATAGTGATGACTTATAACAAATGTAAAAATAGATGGTTTGAAGAATAATATGTGAATCTTCTAACATCAAACATATGATAATTTTTGAAGAAAACAACAATGTAATTTTTTAATTAGTATCAGAATATAATTAAATTCTATAGTTAATGTCCATAAGGTACATGAATATATGGTCAATAAAAATGATACAAATATCCAGTTTTTATACTATAAGGTTAGAAGGTACTATTCAAATCTATTCCCCAAGATTTAGTGTAATATTACAAATATGATACCGACAGGAAAAAATGTTAAATATATTCCATAACTGAATTTAAAATACATAAATATTTCAATGTGGGTACTTAATTACTATACTCAATTATAAAAATAATTTTGGGATTAAGGAACTATAATATATTTTATATATTAAAGGATTTAAATGAAAATGAAACCATTGCCTAAGACTATACGAATGTAGTTTTCAATCAAGACAACTAAGAGAAATCATTTTAGAATGAGGATATGCCAGCGAGCCACCCTTGTGATGCCCCAGTATTAACAATACCTCAATAAAAGGACAAATTAGTGATATATTGTGATCCATCAATGAAAATTAGGTGATTTATCCTTATATATAATGATAGAGTTTTTTATTATTAATTAATTTAACAAATTACCCACAAATGAAATTATATATCTCATGATCTTGAGTTGGACTATGTAATATTTGATATGATGTATGTAGTAATTATCAATATGGTGAGGGATATGTGATAGATATCGGTCAACTGAGTAAGAAATGATTATTATAATATATGGAACTCAACATGAGATAAAGGATTTATATAGAAGTAGTCAAGGATTATGATTTAACAAGGTAATACCCTAAGAAAAGAAAAGAAAATTGTAAATGTATTTAGTATAAGGAATGATGGTGTTCTTAACAAGATGAAGATTGATAAAGATTTTGTAATCATTATGTTATAATAGTTGGTTCTGTAAATTTTTATAGAAGTATAAATATAATGCCTTTTACAAATGATTTATATACCATCTTTAATAGGGAATATAAATAGGTCTCAACAATATGACATGTGTTTGGAAATGAAAATTAATTCCATGAATGGTGGTATGTTGGATTTCATAATATATATTGATGGTAATTCAAAATTTGGAATGATACTATATGTTCGATCCATATAATAGTTTAATAATTATTTATAATATTAATATCATAGATTACGTTTATATATAAACACTAGTAGTTCTAATATGTTTATGAATTAAAGTGAAGATTATTTGTTGGATTAGTATACACCTTTGGTAAAATTTATATATAATAATAGAATCCATTAAAGTATTAAAATTGCATCGTTTGATGAAATTTTTGGGAATAGATAGCATACATCATCATATTATCATGAGGTTAGAGAAAATAATCTCATAAGACCAAAACTATTAGAGGAGATAATAATTATTTCATGAACTATTTAGAATGATATTAATTTACCTCCATCATATGAAATATGTTTGATGATAATTAGATAATTTAATTTTAATTTGAAAATGGGGGGTCATGTATGGAAAAACAATCTTATTGGATGGGAGTTAAATATTTTTAAGGAGAAAAATGTCTTTGTGTATAATGATATTTTTAAATTCAATAATGAATTAGGGTTGTGGCATACTGTTTTGTTGTTCCACCAAACACATCTAACGGAGTGAAGTATTTCGTGTTTCTTCACTAAGTAAGTACATTAAAAACCAACAAGTAAACAAGTACCTAATGAAATATAGTTGTAACATTATTTGATTTATAATTGAGATCATTTATCAATTCATGATAGTTGAGATATAATGTTAAATAATTGGGAATCTCAAATGGTGAAAGTACATTAAAAGAATCTTATGAAAGAGGAGGAAATGTGGGAAAATGATGAAATAATGATGGATAATTACCCACATCTTTATTTGATTACTCATATAACATTTTTAAGAAGAAATAATTTAATAGGGGAAATTTAACACCAATAATACCACTATAGTAGGTAAACTCTACCTCCCTATATAATATGGCATTGAACATTCTATTCACAACACAACATAAATTATTTTATTCATGAATTTGATTAAACGAAATATTTTTTAATTATTGAGTACAAATATTATAAGATGGTCCTAATTTATGGATCCAAAAGGTTAAAATTATATTATGGGTTTTTTTGAAATATTTAAGAGGCAGATTTTAGTATGAATAGAAAATTTATAATATTTAAAATACAATAAATTTCTAAAATGATCATGATATAATAAATATTTTAAAATTTATGAAAATATTTTTATCATCAAAAAATGAATTTATAAAATAAAACTAATTCAATTAAAAAATATTATAAGTATTTATAAAACATTGTTTCACATTTCAGAACCCAAGTCATTTTTTCCAATAAAAACTGTTTTTGTACATCTTTATTAATTTAGTTTCGAAAATAATCTAGTTTTTTTCTATTAATATGATATTAAAAAAAATTTGTTTACTAATAAGATAAGAAATATATTAGTAATAAATAATAAATATTATTTTACTGTAAATTTAATTTTTTAAATAAATTGACATTTTTTTAAAAACCGTTTTTATTGCATTAAACGTACTCTGATTAAAATGCACATTTACCATCTATATGAATTAAAAAATCAAAAACGTTTTTAATATTTTAAATAATAAATTTAATATTATGTTATAAGTTCTATTTTAATTTTATCCACAAAAATAAGTTACCAGTGTTAAAAATGAGTTTTCATGGTCAATGTAAATTATGGTGAAAAATAAAAAACCTAATAAAAGGGGTGAGAATGTATCAAATATTATGCCTTATTTATAATTACAAGATTTATACCAACTAATTATCATATAATATCCATTATTATTCACTTATGGATATATATTACTTTAAAAGATAAATGAATCTAGTAAAAAGTAATGACTATTATCAAAAATACCAACCCACTCACATACAAAAGTATAACTTCACAATGCCACTCTTACAAACACTATAAGCCTCTTATGGTTTAAGGAATAAATATTTTATTGATAATATTATTATGGTTTTTATTCATAAAATTTCCAATCAATTAATAATATAAAAAATAAATAATGATTATAATATTTTCCCACCTAAAATGAAAAGATCAAGAAACATTTTAGTTAAAAATTATAACTTTATTGTATCTCGTTCATCTAAAAATTTTAAAAATTCATTTATCACATTAATAAAATAATTTTTTGGTAAATATGTGTCTCTAAATATGATATTACCATTATAAAATAGCATGTTCTTTCTCATATGGTCTATATAAGATGTAATTGTTTTGGTCGATTTTACCAAAAACTGTAATGATATATTAATATTTATGACATTTATTATTTGATAAATTTAAATACTAGTAATATCCTATTTTAAAGAGTAATATGAAATAATTTCATATTTATTTAATGGTAATATTAATATTTATAAAATTATTAATTTACAACTATTATTTGTTAAAAATTACTCAAACTAGATTGTAATAGTTTTAATTCTGAAAAACCAAACCCATGAATTAAATTAATTAAAAATTATAATTAAAAAAAACTAAAAAAAAATCGGTTACATTTAATAATATTCCAATTATGAATGTTTTATCATATAATTTATACCAACATCTCCATAATGAAACATGTACTAAAAAGTAAAAATTAGTAACATCCCATGATGAAAATAAACAATAGCTAACAAGTATATATTTAATGAATTATTACAATTTAAGAGTATAAAATTTAATATATATTAATAAGGTTTTTAAATATGTTATAAATAAATTTATTTCTCTTATAAATTATATTAGATCATGTTTGACATAACTCATGTCCTAGGTATGAGTTTATTTAATAATATCCCCTCTAATCACGAATGTTTTTGTTTCAATTTCTAATTGGTGAATTTTTTGTTTTTTATCTTATAAAAACCATCTATTTTCTTCTCATATGATTATTTATAGTTATTTTAAATATTCAACAAATTTTTCATCTCTTCTATACACAAATAAACTTAAATAACGTTTATTAAAATAATTAACCTTATTTTACCTTTATTATCATGAATCATTTCCCCCATATATATATTATTTACTATGTTTCAATACTGTTATGTTATATACATAAATTATTTATTTAGATCAATATCTGAACTATGAATTTTTATTAAAAATTTTAAAATGAATATTTTTAATATTTTTATAAAATTGTATTTTTACTCTCTTTACATTTGTGTGAAAATAAGACTTGTTTAATGTTTTATATATAAATATATTTTAACAAAATCCTAGAAGTTTTTCATAATTCATCTTCTTTTATATTTTTTATGTTTTTTTCAAAAATAATATATATTCCGAATATTCTGTGAATTTATCATTTTTATACCAAGAGAAAAAGTTATTATTTTCATTAATTTTTTGTAATGTAATTTCATTTCACTTTAGTATTTTATTATCATTCACTCCAATTTTTCTTACATAATAATTGAATATTTGAAATATTTCACAATTTTAAATTTTTTTATAAATCAATATGTAATTTTTTTTGAAACTTCATATAATGTGAATTAGATGTAACATTATTTTCAAATTTGGTCAAAAACACATTTATGAAAGCTGTTTGTAATTTCATTCTTATACTATCCTCTATAATTTAGAAACTACTTTCCTTTTAAAAAAATATTTATTTATGGTATCTTTTTTAATTATTTTTAAAATTAGTAATTTAAGGTAGGTAAATTATTTTTAATACAAAAATTGTTTTCAGATAGTAAATTTCATTATGTAATGCCCTCTATAAATAATCTTCATTACTTTGACTTTATTCATCTGAATACTATTAATTTTATTTAGTAAAAATGATATATTCAATACCATATCTATTTTTATTAACTGTATAATTATTTTTATATATGGTATTATTTTAAGAATTATATTATGAAATATATTTTATTGGTTTGGGAATGTTAACATTCTATGTACATAGATCAATACTGATATATATTTATTAGTACAACATGATTCATATGAGGTTTAATTTTTATTTAATATATGAGTAATGAGTGATAATATTTTATTAATTTGAGGGGAACTATATTATGTTTCCCCCTTTTACATCTTGTTAGAGTCATTAGGAAAACTAGTTGGCATGCCTTATTTATTTTTATTTTTTTATATATACCCATTTATTGAAAGTGTGTTAGTTGAGGCTATGATGGTAAGATTGAGATGTCTAAAATTATGCATTCCTGCATTTAGAAATTATTTTTGAATTTCTATTTGATTTATGTTGTTATTGTCTTTAGATATATCCAATTCTTAGGTTATTGATTATATTTAACATTTATTAATTATTCATTCTATAATAATGTATACAACTTATTTATTTATTTTATATTCTACTATATATAACACCTTATTGGGAATATAAACTCAACCATTGGTAATTTACTTACCAAATTGTACCATTCATAGATATTTGACTATAATAAAGGATATTATAAAGTAAATAAAAAATAATTTATGTTGTTTCTAATTTATTTATTTTGTTTCTTCTGTAATATTGAAATAATATATTTATGGTCTCCCCAAACTACTAAAATATTCAACCATTATGATTCATCCTCTTATATCATGTACTAGTGAAATATAGTAAAAAAAACTCTTGGTTTAAAATGTCAGGGTTGTTACAAATATTTCGAGGAAGAATATTTGAGAGGATCCATTCCCATGTCTATCATATGTTTAAGATCACTTGAAAATATACTTGGATGAAGTTGGAGTAACATGTGAAGATTGTTAGTGAGTAGTTATTCATGTCAATGATAAATAACTATTTTTTAGAAGTGTTATCTACAACATTTTATGGACGTTGATTTATTCCAAGAAGTGAGAAACTTAAGGAATTAATTATTCTTAAAAGAAGGATATATTTGAATTGAAGGTGATTAATCCATGAATTCATGGAGGTTGAATTTAATTTTTAAAAGGATTAGTGTACGATCAAAATAATGATGTAGATACTCAAAATAAAAGAGGGGGGTGAATTGTATCCTTTATAAAATTCCTTTGGAACTTTTAATGTTAATATAAAATATTCTATTGTTTAACAAATTTAAACAAGGTAAATTCACAAGACATCATAGTTCTATAAACATGTTCGATTATGAATATATGGTTACAAAAAATGAAACATAAGAAATTTTTACAAGGAAAAATATTCTACCTTAAAGCATATAGAATCTTACTAATCATGTTACAAGTACAAGAATGAATAAGATATTATTAATTTCGATATTAAACAAAATGTGGTGGGAATAAAACATGCAGAAACAAAAGTGACAAGTATATAATCGTTTATCCTAAAGAGTAGTCTATCCAATTACCTTGGAAATGTGACTCTTGATTTATACATTCAAGAAAGTCCATCTTGTCCACATAAGGATAAGCCCTCAATAAGAATATCCGATTCTATCTTACTATCCCTACAATCCCTCGAACTTCAAGGTAGTTGGCACCTCATTCTTCTATATCATGGAAGTCTTAGAACATTAAGGTAGTTAACACCTCTGTCTTCCTATCCCCAGAAGCCCTCGATTTTACACAGAAAAAATAGGAGTCACATGAAGAAATCTGAACAAAATGTTTAGTAAACACAATGAATGAGAGAATCTCTCTCATGAAATCACTTCAAAAGCATGTAATCTATAGTGTTTTAGATTTGTTAACATAGTGTATATCAGTTGTTGAGCTCATTGAAATATGCTCATATTTATATAGACTTGTCCCACAATCGGCTCCATCCCCCAACATTCATATGTATCCTAGAATCTTAGAGGGACCTGTAAATGTCTCACTCAAAAAATGGTCAGTTAGAAATAGAATTCATGACATTGTTTTATAATTATAACTACTGTATGTAAATATGGTTATTCATCCAAATCTATTTTTTGGAGTACAAGAAAAAATAATGATCAGATTCTAAGAAGAAAACATTTAGTGTCTACAATACAAGGATAATAGGATTCTGTTTTCACGTTATTCAGAATCCAAATTCTATTGGAATTTGGAGGGTTATTTCTCTGTATTTTGGAACCTTAATTCAAAGGAATTCAGTGTATGAAATCTATGAAATTTGGAACCTATATTCTATTTAATCCGGAGTTTTATTTCTAAGGAATTTAGAACCTTAATTCTATGGAATGGGGAAACATAATTCTATGTAATTAGAAACCTTAATTCTAAGGAATTCTGCTTCTGAATTCTATGAAATTCAGAACTAGAATTATAAGGAATTGAAAACCTAAATTATAGGGAATTCAGAACCAGAATTCTATGGAATTCGGAGTCTGAATTCAATGGAATTAGGTATGTGAATTATAAGGAATTCAAAACAATTATTATAAAGAATTCATAACCTGAATTATAATAAATTTAGAGTCATAATTCAAAGAATATTAAAATATGAATTTCAGAGAATTCAGAATCTAAATTTCAGGGAATTCTGATTCTAAATTATAGTAATTTTAGAATCTGAATTTTAGAGAATTCAGAATCTAAATTTTATAAAATTTGGAATATGAATTTAAAGAATTGGAATCTGAATTTTAGAGATTTTGGAATCTGAATTTCATTGAATTGTTAATTTGAATATCAGTGAATTTGGAATCTGAATTCCAAATAATTTGGAATCTGAATTTTATCTAATTCTCAATCTAAATTTAGAACATGAAAAGAGAATAAATTATAACTAAGTATTTATAGGATTCAAATGATTTAGAAATGAAACTAAATTTTACAAGTATAAAAAAAAGAGTTAGGTTTAGAGAAACTATATCACGAACAATGAAAACCAGGAAGAGAGGAACATTTCCAACAGAATGAAATATTTTCCATTAGAAGATAAATCATAGTGGAAATAAGATTTTTCATTAATAAATGCTATTTCTGACTTTTCAAACAAGAATGAAAGGATAATTCAATAAAAAAAATTATTGAATCAACAATATACCACTTTATGGATGACACAATCATCCTTACTAAAAAAATATAAGGACGTAAAAAAAACTTATCAGTTGTTACTTATGGATCATTGTGAATATAGATAACTCCCCCTAAGGCTTTGGAATCACTAAGGATCTTATTCTTGATTATTTGTATGATATTTTTCAATATATTCCATAATAAAATCATTATTTATAAGAACATTCCTCTAGATGAACACCACCATACTTAAGGAAATATCTTCTTTACTTTGTATCGTTTTTATCATTCATTTTCCTCCTTTGTGTTTTTCAAAAAGGAATGAATGTAATGGAAAAAATTGATGGTACCTAAAAAATTAGTACAAAACAACCATAAAAAATATATCTGAAGGTCAATCAAAATTTCATTAATGATTGAAATAATTTGAACAATACAACAAAAGATCCGAATTAAAAAAGACTATCCCTCTTTCTCCATTGGTATTAGCTTCTTCAAAATAGTTTTTACCTTCTTGAGCACCTTTTGATCATCTTCTTCTCACTTAGGCAATTGATCATAGTCTTCACTTTTTGTCTCTAAGGCATGAATATTAGCATCCTAACCCATAAGATTGTATACCTATTGTTTCAATAGTTCTTCATGTTTAGAAACCTTCTCATCAATCTCCATTATAATATCTTTTTCCCTCTTTAAATTCATGGCTATAGAATTTATCTTACCATTCAAATATAGAACATCCTACTTTTGAGTAGTCTATTCAAGGATTAACATTTCTTAAAAACTATGTGAAATATATTTAGTCTTCCCATCATATGTATCAAAATAATCTTTGATATTATCATGAAATTCATCAAAAATTCTCATTTCTTCAGTAAACATCTATGACCTGCTTTTCATCTTCTTGAATCATCTTTTATGAACTTCACAACCTATAAGGAAGGTCATAAAATCTGCCTCTATTGCAACACATTTGACCATCAATGTGGAAACTGAATCTAACGTCTGGTTTATGATTTCCTTATGCATTTCCCATCTTGAATCTTTGATTTAAAATAAAGGAATAGTTCCAATAAGCTCCTTTAATGACTTGACAACAAAATCATGTCCAATGAAAGATTATTCTGAATCCTAATGTTTGGTTGGTAATGATTCTTTATCTATATCCTCATCTTTCCTATTTAATGAAGCATTATCTTCTTTCTTCTTCACCACATATTTACTATGTAAATCTACAACCACTTTCATTCCCTTATCTGGACTCAGAATGATATAGTTTTCTTTAAGAGATTCATGCTCACTATCAGATAGTTGAACAATATTATCTTCCTCAATTTGTTCTTTCCCTACATCAGATAATAGTTCTTCTGGATGAGAAAAATCATGATTACTACATTTATCACATGTAGGCTTATTTACATCCTCTTCATTCTTCTTATCTGTTCATGGTGTATCAATAATTTAGTATTCAGTTTTGGATATCCCTATTGATAAATTCACAAATGGAATTTATTTCTCATGGAACTCTTCAAAATTTCTTAAAATATCGTCAGTTTAATTGCCTTCTCCTTCCTCCTATTGTTTTTATTCTTCTATTTATTCTTCCTCTTCATGAGAAAATTTTTCTTCTTGGTATGATTCTGAAACAACCGCTCTTTTTCCCAATGTCTCTTGTAATGGTTTTGTCAAAAAGGATTCTGGTACCAGAATTTGTTTCGGGGGTCTATTTGTACCCCTGAGAAGAGATTTAATGACTTCAACTTCTAAAAATTTCTTCCTTTTCTTCTTTTATCTATTTTCCTTTTTAATATTCTCAACATCTTTTTCCTTTAATTCTTTTTCTTCATTAGGATCCAAACAAAATATAGGATCCAATTTTTTCCAGTTATTTTTATCTTCAATCCACATAGCCAATTCTTCATTAGGATATGATTTTTTCTTCTTTGACTTCGGTGGTGCTAACTGAATTTTCATGGCCACATGAGTTTTTTTCTCTTTCGGCTACTTAGCATTTCTCTCCCTTCAAAATTTCATGGAGGTTCTAGCCACATTATTCTTATTTGAAAAATATTCTCATTCATCATCAAAAAATATAATATAATTCTCTGGATTAACTTGAAAATCCAATTTTCATTCTCATTAAGGTGTCATCACTCAGTAAAATTACATGTTAATTTCTCGGCTTGGAATTGAATGGGAATTTTAATGACTAATGAAAATGAAAAAAATTCATTGAAAGAGTAGTCTAATAAATAATAATCTACGACTTCATATTTCCATTCTTGATATTATAAATCCTTACAAAGATACACATGACCTGGATTATATTCATTATATTCACCAGGAAATCCAAAATATAGATGTCAATATTCTTTAGAGTATCTATTTCACCATTCATTGGAATTATAATGCCTTGAAACCACAATTCAAGAATCCAAAATTCATAGAGTGGTGAATGATCTATGGATTCATCACTCGTTTCAAACCAAAACACTATATTTCCTTCTCCTTATTAAAATATCCTAATTCATCTGGTAATTTTTGAGTACAGAACTCTGGTTCCCCCTTCATAATGAATACCAATCAAACTTGATTCCCTTTTGTATGAAATAGTGTATGTCTTTCCATAACACTTGAAAGAAAATTTATCTTTACCACCTTCATTGAAAAAGATAACTGTTTCATAAAACTGCACCATCAACTGCGGATATACCAGATCCTCTGCCGTCAGCATCAAAATACTAAGGATCTCCCATCCATTCACCTTAATATATTTTGAACCAATAGAATCATGCTATTCAAGGAGTTTCTGATCAACTTTAATCTCTCGGTATATATGTCACTCGAATATTTCATTAACAGTTGACATTTTTTTATTAGGAGACGCTTCAGCAGAAATATGGAACTGAAGAAACATTGAGGATTCATAACGGCCTTAAAATACCAAGGATGAGCTTCAGCATGTAATATATTTAAAAAAACGATGTGGGAAAACCATATTGGGGGACTTCATATAGGAGATTAAGACGATAGTTAAACTTCAATGGATTATCCAATGGTTGAAAATTCTTCTTATCAAAACTGACGGTTGAGATGAAAACCAAAGAATGAATTTGATAGGTTCCGGTATTTTTCGGGGATTTTTTAATAAAAATATCCATATTGAAGAAAAATAAATGAATCTGAAACGAAAAACAACAACATGTAAAAGATGATTAAAAAATTCAGAAAAGAAAATAAAACATTCAAAATGCGAGAGTGAGTTTTCGTATTGACGAAAAATTATCTTCCTGAAGTGTTTTACATTCCTAAAAATTTTGACTAAAAATTTCACTACGAAAAATTCGACTCTAAAAAAATTAACTATGAAAAATTTGACTACGAAATATTTGACAACAAAAAATTTTACTAATAGAAATTGTACTCCCCCTATGAAAAAGAGTTTGATACTGTAAGAATATAGGTTTAAACATTATGTTCATAAAAAATATTACCGTATTGTTATCATTCTAATGTTTTTTTAATATATTCAAATTTATTGGAGGGTATTGATTTTTTGAAAATATCTACAAGTTGATCTTGTGTTCCGATAAAATGAAGAATGATATACCCTTTTTCAGTGTGATCCCTATGAATGTGATGATAAATATCTATATGGTTTTCATTAGAGTGATGGGTAGGGTTTTTAATTAAGGCAATGAAACTAGTATTATCACACAATATTTATGTTTTGGTAAACCTCGTACCTTATTCTGTGAGTGTGTGATGTATCCACAATACATGAGCACAACATCTTCTAGCTGCAATATATCCAGCTTCAGCACTGGAAATTTCTATTGATTTTTTCTTTTTGCGTCACCAAGAAAATAAGGAATATCTTATAAAACGACATGTTCTAGATGTTATTTTCTTATCCATTCTAAATCCTCCAAATTCAGTATCCAAAAAAACATTTGTGAACAAAATCATTTCCAGAAGAATAAAAGAGTCATAAATCCATGGATCTCTTTAAGTATTGAAACACTCATTTCATTGCCTTTAAAATAGATTCCAAAGGATTGGATTGATATCTTGCACATAAGAATAGTACAAAAATTAAGTCTGGACATCTATCATTTATGTAATGTAGACTTCCTATCATACCTATAATTGATGATTGATCTAATGGTTTCTTAGTTTCATTATGATCAAGTGAATTTTAGTTACCAAAGGCAGTACGTATACTCTTAGTGTTTCCATATCCATAAATTTTAAGAATAAAATTAATATAAATATGTTGGTATATATTGATTCATTCTTGTTTTTGAGAAATTTGAAAACCAAGGAAAATTGATAACTCACCCATTATATCCATTTCAATCTCATATTTTAGTAGATCCACAAACGAATAAGTTAGAGGTTGATGAGTAAAACAAAATATAATATCATCCACATAAATCTTAGAAATCAAAACATTTTTCTTATCTTTATTTATAAAAAGTGTTGGATCATCATTTCCCTTAATGTAAATTTTTTTTACAAAAATCATATAACCCTATCATACCAAGAATTAGGGGATTGTTTTACTCTATATAAATATTTAGTAAGTTAGAAAACATGTTAAAGATATTTTATATCTTCAAAAACAGGATGTTGTTCAACAAAAACATCATCTTGAACATAGAAATTAAGGAAATAACATTTAAAACCCATTTGAAAAATTTTTAAGTTAGTAAATGTTGTGAAGGCATGTTGAATACGAATAGATTCATGTATAGATATTGGAGGATAGGTTTATTCATATTCTATTCCTTTTTTTTTTGATTATAAACTATATCAACTAATATGGCTTTATTTCTTAATATGATTCCATTTTTATCACACTTATTTCTGAAGACCCATTTTACTCAAATAACAGAATTTTTCTTAGGTCTTTAAACCAAGGTCCGACGTTATTCTTTTCGAATTCATTTAACTAATCATGCATATATTTTATCCAATCATCATCAATTAAATATTCATTAGGGTTTTTTTCTAATTGGGAATGTAATTCTAGATGTTCTACTTTATTTCCTAAAGAATATATTTTCCTTATATGTCAATTTACATCACCAATGATACAATCACTGTGATTATTCTTAATAAACAACTGATTTGGGTTTTTTAAAACCTGTTCATCTGCATATGGTAGGAAATCTCCTATGGTAAATGTTTCAAAAATATATTCTTGAACATTTTCCTTGTGAGAAGGATTTTCTATCAAGAGATTATAATCACATTTTCAAAACACATCCAAATATGTAGATTGAGGATGTTTTAAAAAAAAGGGATTGGTCTCATCAAATTTAGTATTTACTATTTCTTCCATATAAAAATTATATATATTAAACACTCTATATTCCTTAGAAGTTGTGGAGTATCCTATAAAGATTCCATCATCAAATTTGGGTGCATATTTATATAAATTATATTAATAATTCAAAATGAATACTTTCCAACAAAAAACCATGAAGTATGAAATTATGGGTTTTCAACAATTCCATAACTCATAATTAGTTTTATTAAGAAAATTTATAATCCAAAATAGATTTATAGTATAACATGCAGTATTGCATCTTCAGTCCAAAAATGTTTGGCTACCGAATATTCAATGAACATGGTTCTAGTTATCCCTTAAAGAATTATGTTTCTTTTCTCAACTACACCATTTTATTGAGGAGTTCATGGTGTTGAGAAGTTATGAGTAATGTAATCTCTACTACAAGAAGATTCAAAATATTTTTTTTAAATTATCCTCTATGATCAGCATGAATAGTTATCAATCTATGGTTTTTCTCATTTTTTTCATGGGATCAAAAACTTTTGAAACATGTAAAAACTACATATTTCTATGCTAAAAAATTGACCCATGTCAATCTAGTGTAACAATCAACTAATACAAATACATAATATTTTCCTTCAATGCATCTAGTTTGTGTTGGACCAAAAAGATCCATATGCACCAAATATAACGAATCAATGGTTGAGACTTCTCTAACTGATTTAAAACATGATTTATGTTTCTTTCTATATTGAAAAAGATCAAAAACTTTTGAAGAATCAAATCTAAGATCTATAAGATCCTAATCTAACATTTTTTAGTGAATTTGCATAGGTTACTAAGGTTACATTGTCTTCACCTTTTATGCCATAACCATGAATGATCATCCATTTCACTAAGGCAATGTAGGTCATGGTTCTTAAGGTCTTCTATGTGTAGTGTGTAAACACTCTTTTTACTATAGGAAGAAATAATAATCTCTTCCTTGGAATTGTGTACTACAAATATATAATTCCAAAAATTTACAAGGTAACCTTCTTCTCATAAATGAATTGTGCTAATAAGGTTGTTCTTAATACCATTAACAAATAAAACATTATAAATAAATGTTTTTTAAGAAGAATAATATTACCTATAACAATAATTACTCCATTAACATTATCTCTGAATGTTACTTTTCCTACCTTTGTTTTAATAATCTCTTGAATGATGTTTTGGTTACCAGTAATGTGTTGGGAAATTCCACTATTCATGTACCATTTATTGTTGTTGGAACTATCTATACATTAATGAAAATAAGATTGTTAGACATTAGGAACCCAATCATTCTTGGATTCAGAATCTTTAGAATGCTATATATAAGGAATCCCGATATTCCTTGATAAAGAATCTTTTTGAAAAACTAAAGACGGATATTTTGTTTAAGGAACAATTTTTTCCCAATGCCCACCACACTGACACATAGTAAAAAATGGAGCACTTTGAGTAACAAAAATAAATTATTACTAAATACTTGTTTTAAATGAGTATAACCATATCTAGAATTATTCTTTAGCGATAAAATTTGGGAATACATATTTTCAAAGTATTTCTTACCCAAGGTAAAGTTTGAAAAAACACTTATTCAAGGAAAATATTTCTAACTTTAGTTTAATTACTATGTTTTTATCCTTAAAAACGTTAATATTAGCACTAGAGTTATTCTCTAAAACATTTTTCATAGAAATTAGTTTTTTAGATCCTTACAGATTTTATCCTTCTCATAATTAAAGTCACCAACAGTTTTTGAAATATGTTCATAATCATAAATTTTATATTCTATATATTTAGAATGTTTTGATATTTCTTTAGAAAGAATATAAATTCTAGAATTTACCTTATCATGAATTTTCTAGCCTTTTGAATTATCATTTTCAAGGAGCTTAGAAAACCAGCAAACTTCTTAATAATTTGGTAACATATTTTCATCATTAGAAGAATATTATTCATCTGAATATTGATAATCATTCTAATAACTATAATTATAATTCAAGGATACAGTGGTCCTGGAGTAATCATTTTGTACCTTAGCCATTAAAAAATGATTTTAAATAGGTAACTTGGCATGTAAACCAAGATTATTCTGACTAGAATATTAATACATTGATGATTCATCAGAAGAGTCTCCACCAATGGAACACTAGGTTTCATTAGATTTTAAAATATTCTCAGATTTTTCTTTTTAGTAATTAATTCTATGCATCTCAGAATAATTTTCCTTTATATCATTTCACTTAAGCATAGGACAATCTGGCCCTTTATGCCCAGCTCTTTTGCATTCATAACAAGTGAATTTAGAGTCTTTCTTGTCCTTTCTCTCTTTCATTCTTATATATATTATGAAAGTATTTCTACCCAACTATCTTTTTCATCCTTCGAGCAATATTATCCATCTCATTCATAGAATGTTCACATTCCCTTGATACATATTTAATAACATCATTTTCAGATTATGATCTTATAACATTTTCAGGAGTCTTGGATTTTGTAGTAGTAAAGGATACAAATCCATTTCCATTCTTCTTTTTAATATTATTAGCATCTCTCTTCATCTTGGTTTCATGTTGAAGAAGATTTTCAACATTTCATCAAGAGTAATCTGGGAAACCTTTTTATTTCCATCTATAGATGTACTCTTAGATTCCAACTCATTAGGCCTGATTTATATAATCTTGTCCACAAGTGCCTCACCATCTAAACCTTTCTTACCCATGGATTTTAAACTATTAACAATAGTTATAACCCTCTATTGTACCATTTACACTGGTTCTCCATAAAGAAATAGAAAACCATGATATTCTAATATAAGCATAGCTCTTCTAGTTTCTATAACCTTGGATGTACCAAAATTTGTAACCAACAATTTCTTCCAAATTCAATTTGCAGCTTCGCAAAAGAAATTTGGATATATATATTCATGGTCAGGGAAAACAGTAGAGTAGAGCATCCCTTCTAGTTTACTTGATATTCTAATTTTTATGGATTATTAAAAGTTTTGACTTCCATATAAAGAATCATGTAATATCCAGTAATCATAACAATGTTTTCCACACCAGTGTTAATAAAAAAGTATTCATATGATCTATCCAATATTAAAAATATTTCCCATCAAATATAGGTGTTCTAGTAGGATTATAATTGTAAATCTAACCAACATTCATACCTCCCATCATAAAAGAAAATATTTTTCAACAAAAACTAGTTAATAGAAAATGTACGCAAACAAGGATAAAAATCCTAAGCAAGGAAAATATAGGACAATGAAAACATGAGAAATAAAACATATATTTAAATATAAGAATTTCAGAGACCTCCTATGATAACAATTGTAGGATCAAAATAATGTTGTAGATGCTCAATATACAAGAGGGGGTGAATGGGTTAATTTAAAATATTCCATTGGAACATTTAAAGTTGTTATAAAACATTCTATTGTTTAACAAAGTTAAACCAGGTAAATTCAAAATACCTATTAGTCCTATAAACATGTTATATTTTAGGAACATGGTTCCATAAATGAAACATAATAAAATATTACAAGGGAAAATATTCTACGTTAAATCATATAGAATAATACTAATCAGAATACACATAGAATAAATTATAATATTGTTATACTTTTTTTATTCATCAATATGTAGTGGAAATCAAAATTTAAACCACACATGTAACATCTATAAAATCATTTAACCCATAGAGTAGGTTATCCAACAATCTTGGATAATGTTCTGTAGACATATGCTTTTAAAAAATTTTATCTTACCCACATCAGGGTAAGCCCTCGATAAAAATATCAGAGTCTATCTCGCTATCCCTGAAATCCATTTAACTTAAAGATAGTCAGAACATCTATCATCATTTTAAAAAAAGACCAAGAACTTTAAGGAAATTAGCACTTCTGACTTCCAATCCTCAGAGCCCTCAATTGTAAACGACCACAATTGTAGTTTCATGAAGAAATCTGAATAAGATGATCTGTACAAATAAATAATGATAATATATCTCTCTAGAAATCACTTCAATAGTATGTAATCTATAGATACGTAGAACAGTAAATTTAGTGTATACCAGTTGTTTAGCTCATTAAAATGAAATCCTATTTATAGTCACTTCTCCAACGGTTGGCTCTCTCATCCAACAGTCATATTTTTCCGTGAATCATGGAGGGACTTGTACATTTTTCACTCAAACAACAGTTAGTTAGAACCAAAATTCATGAAATCGTTTCATAACTATAAAAAGGGTAAGTAAATATGGTTGTTGAGACAAATATATTTTTCCGAGTGTAAGAAAAAATAATGTTTAGAGTCTAAAAAAATATTCAGATTCTATATTTCAAGGATTTTTGAATTTTGTTTTTCAAGGAATTAAGAATCAGAATTATATAGGAATTTTGATTCTTATTTCTAAGGAATTCAGAACATTAATTATAAGGAATTCAGTGTTTGAAATCTAAAAAATTCTTAACCTGAATTCTATATAATTCAGAGATCGATTTCCAATTAATTTGGAACCTGAATTCTAAGGAATTACAATCCTGAATTCTAAATAATTCGGAACCAGAATTCAATGTAATTCAGAGACTGAATTCTAAATAATTTGTAACAAGAATACTAAGGAATTCAAAACCTGAATTATAAGGAATTTGGTACCTGAATTCTATGTAATTTGGAGTCAAATTATAATGAATTTAGAATCTATATTTCATAGAATTCTGAATCTTAATTTCATGGAATTTTGATTCTGAATTTATGAGAATTCAGAATCAAAATTTTATAGAATTAAGCATCTAAATTTTAGATAATTCCGAATCTGAATTTCAGAGAATTCAGAATCTGAATTTTAGTGAATTTTGAACTAGAATTTTTGAGAATTTGGAATCATAATTTCAGAGAATGAGGAATCTGAATTTTAGGGAATTCAGAATCTGAATTCATAAAATGAAAATAGAATACATTATATTTATGTATTTATTGGATTCCAATTTTTTAGAAATGATACTGAATTGTAAACTTATAAATAAAAGGAGTTAGTTTAGTGAAACTATATCATGAATAATGAAAAAAAGTATGAGGGGAAAATATTTTGGGAAGGAAAAATTTTCCTTAATAAGATAAGTCAAGTGGAAATAAAATATTAAATATGAAAGGTTTTTTGTGATTTTCAAAAGTTTATGGAATGGAAAATTCATAAAGAAAACTTATTGAGTAATCAATTATTTTGAATTGGATATAATTATTGATCTATAATCTGTTAAATAATGTGATTGAGGTGTGAATAATTTTGGAAAATATTTATGAATGGTATAATTATCAAAAGGTTGGTACACAGAATTCATAATGTCTAGAAAACCACTTTTGATAAACTGATATGAGCACCACTTTTAGGTTCATACAAGGTGTTATAAAGTTCGTATAATTATTACTTGTCTTCATAAGGTTAATGCATGTTTCTCATATGGTTGAGACAAATGGTTCAATGTATGAGATAGTTGGTCATATGTTTGAAATAATGTATTTGTAATATTGGTGTGTGACCTCATAAATATTGTATGACGTCCTTGTTTATTTTATGTAGGGACTCATAATATTTAGTAGAACACCTTATAAGGTACACCTATTTTGGAATCCAATGTGATTCTATGTCGATATCATTATTCCTACTCTCATTTAAATAATTTTTTGTAAAATATCATAATGAATATAAATTATGATTAAAAATTGATATAATAGAAAAAATAAATAATATAAATGATCAATAATTCACTAAGATAAATATCAAATTGAAATATTTTGATTCATGATATGATAATGAATCATACATAATGATGATCCTGATAATAGTTCCACACAACAAGGGAGTTTCCCATATCACACTACCTTGTATACGTGGAAATAAAAAATTAATTTAGTGTAGTGATTTTTTTGGAGAATAAAAATAGAAAAGAAGATTATAATGATTATTTAAATTATGATTAATGGAGAAAATAATGAACTGTATTTTTTGAGAAAATAAAAAAAGAATATTTGTAACTTAAACTTTGATATTTCATGGGTTTTTAATTGAGGAAGATTATTTAAATTAGTTATAAAATATTATTAAGATGAAATAGATTTAAAAAGTCCAGTAAGGGTTGATGAAGATATGTTACCCATTAATAAAATTAATATATAATTATATATATATATATATATATATATATTCTCTCATGTTGATGTAAAATATGTGAGTGAGACCTTGATATTTATGTTTTTTAATTTTGAATTCTAAGAATGTAGGTTCTCTGGTGTGCATACATGACCCATATTCATAATGTTGAATTATGATGATAGTGATGTGTGACTACATTAATAATAGAATAATTAATTTTTTTAAAATAAATATGTAATGAAGATATAGTGATGATTTTAGAAGATACATATTTCTGATGTTGATAATAAGAGGAAGGATAAGAACATGAAATAAATAAGGTGTCCCATAATTTCCTATAACCTATCATACATAAGCTAATTGAATTAACAATACTGATCTAGATATTCTAATATCATAGATCCTAAAAAAATTATATATATCACTGATTTTTTTAATTGAGTATGAACGAAATATTTTTATATGTTGGGATCATAATATAATTTACAATAGAAGACTATAATTAAATTATCAATCATATATTGTAAAGTGTGTGGTATATTTTTTAGTTATAGATAATGTTGAAAAAAAATCCATTTCCATTGATATAAATAGTTTTTAAGATATTATGTTGAAGGTCATACCCTAAAATATGATTATTTTTTAATAATAAATGTTTTTTGTTAGAGTGACATAAAAACATCAATACAATGGGAATATATTCATAAATCACATAAAAAACATCATCATCACACCCTGATGTTCTTATTGTGTTTAATTCCTATTTATGTCTGGATGCATACCTGCCAATGGTAATATAAAGAATATAAAGAGATCCATTCAGGGAATAACTACTGTGATGGTATGAAAGAAATGAAAAAATTGGATTAGAAATATACCTTCACAGATTAACCACCATATCAATGATGAATCCATTCCATTTTGGTTATGAAAATTGGAATCAGTGAACTAGGTTACACCTCATATTAGTTTATTAATAATCTGATGTTTGAATGTCTAAATATCTTCTTCCAAAAGTTATATGATGTATTTATTTAATGAATCTTCTGAGTATCATATAAAATAAACTATGGAAGAGAGGTCTACCAAGACACTAAAAAATAATTTAAATATATATGAAAATAAGTTGAGAAATGACTAGTAAAATAATTATGTACAATGATTAATTGAACAAAATCAAGGTGCAGTTCATCCTAATATCTCGATTTATATTATTTCTCATAATGATTTGTTAAAAGTCATTCCACATAAGAGTAGATGAATAAAAAATATTTTCCAATGTTTTAATATCAATGAAGATAAATTAGGTATAAATAATAATGATAAAGTGGTAGAATTAACTACCAAGGATATGGGAAACATTTCTTCTACATTTATTTCAGGATATATAAATGAATCAGGTGAAACTAAAATCTCATCTATTATTTTTCTTCTAAATGAAAAAATCATAATAAGGGAAGACCATATCGTTGTACGTACATGTGATAGATTTAATGATTGTTCTTATGCATATATAATTATGGCCAAGAAAACAACCATGTGAAATAGTCACCATTATTTTAAGCTACATCAAAACATTACATGATGATATCACCCATCTTGTGGAAGATTTATAAAATTTAGATAAAAACGTTTTGAAAAAAAAAGATTTTGATGTGTATACCATTATAAAAATAATTATGATCCTTATATTACATTAATTTGTATATTAAATAATGATTTTATAGTTTAAAAAATGAGTGGCCTGCAATAATTCATGAAATATAAGAGGACGAGTAGAGTAATGAGAAAATAACTATTTGTTTAAATGAGTGTCTTTTGTTAATAATAATTAAATTGTGTTAAAGGGAAATGAAATTAAAGAGAATGTACATCTACTATAAAAAATTAAAAAATGCATGAAGATGATGTTGATAAAATATATTAGTGCAATGGATACAAAATAATGATAATGAAATATAAAAAAACCATCATTAATTTGATGTTTGTTAAAATTGATGTTTAGCATTCAAATTTGGAAGAAACACAATATATGAGTTCATAGGGGGATTAAAGAGGTTTTATAATAATACATAATTAAAAGGGGGATATTATTCTAAAACAACTCTACATAATTGAAAAAACATCCAAATTTCACCAAAATATCATTCCCAATAAGCTACTAAATGAATGGTACGGTCCATATAAAAATTCATTGATTGTAAAAAATATGATTTTCTAAATTATATATATCTAAATATAAAATCTGTAGAAAATGAATGTTGAAAATTGAATTGAATCCAACATTCACATATTGGGTGGCTTGAAGTATATTTATACGTCATGATTTCCCAAAATAATCTTATTAAGAGAATTAAACAGTAAAAAATTGTATAGAATCTATTTTTTATATACCTCCCTAAAAAGTAGGAGATTCAGATTTTCAGGTCTTTATTAGTGTTGTAATAAGTATGATCACATTATTTCTAATTTATTGAATAATATATCTACCACTATAAGAAAATATTATTCAATATTTTGGGTCATAAAATCCAAGATGAAGAACAATCCACATCAAATGAGTAAAATATGTCTATATCAAAGATATTATAAAGTACTAAACAATTATGTGGAAAATGAAATATAAGTGTCCAGAAGAGAGATGAATTATTATATGAATCAAATAATAATGTTTTAAAATAAAATGACAAATGTAGATCATTAAAATTGTTTACAAAATATGATATATCTTCGAGAAAGAAGATATATAATGTTGGTAACCAAAATAATCATAGTTAATGACTGAATAACAAAGAAGATATATCCTAGTGTATCATATAAGTGAAAATCATAGTTTAAAATAACCAAAAACATTCAGTTAATAGAGATATAATATATAATAATGGTTTCTTTAATTTTTTGAAAAGTGAAAACTCTATGTGTACATTCTAGTTACCCTTTGAAATTTTAAATTAATGGATGCAAGAATAAGAATAATGAGAAAATAGTCCAAAAAAAATAATAAGATTGAATTGTTGAAGAAATCTATAGATAATCCTTATGGATGAATCAAAATTTATTAGGACACTCTATATTATAGTTTGACCATTTGGATAACTAATTTTGAGAAATATATAAAAATTAAAAGTGAATAATAGATGGTAAGAGATAAAAAAGATATTATTCCACATAAAAAATATTGAAATTGAATTGCATGAATGGTTTTTAATTGAATACATCCTTAGATATCAGAAGTTGTTGTGTGGGAGGTTCTAACAAGATGAAAAACATTGTGTATTGTCCAGTAATTAATATATCTCAAGAATAAATCATTAATAACATGAAAAATAGAACAACTAATACATGTAACATGAAGGATAATTTTAGAAATAATAATACACATAAAAAAATATGAAAATAACACATGAAACCTAATTATAATTAAAATTGAAAATTAAAATAAAATACATGAAGAATGTTTTAGGGAAGAGATTATTAATAAAACATTATCATGGTTGAGAAAAAAATTAATCCTTATTTATATATAAATGTGACAAAAATTAATCCAATATACTCATAAATATTTTGTGTTCTGTATAGTTTCATTCATTGTAAGGAATTTCAGTTGAATCTAATTATTAAGAAGATAAATAATAAAGGTAAGTAAGATAAATAAATATTAGTGATCTAATTTGGTCTCTATTCATAAGATTTATCAAATGATACTCTGAATATATTCTAAATAAAAATTAATACATTGCTAAAATAAAAATAGAGAACATACTTTGATGTGGAGTTTATATTAAGAAGTTACCAGAATTATTTTTTCCATAAAAATAAATAATTTTTATATATATGATTGAAACAATCATTGATTATATATATGTTTCTATTCTATCATACATAAGATTTTAAATAATAATGTATACTATTAATTGGGATAATTATCATTTAACCAATGTAAGGAGATTAAGGAAATTTAAGGAGATTTGAAGGATGATTTCTAACATTCTAAATATTATGTAATATTTTTAACATGTCTATTGAGATGAGTGAAAGATCTCATTTTGAAATTCCAAAACTATTGAAGATATTAATTTTAATAACATTATTTTAAATTGACCATATCTGAACAACCCCTAAATGAATCATATTATTGAGTAATATGTGTGGTAAACATATTTTTTTCATTAATAGAAAACATTAATGTTTAAATCAAAACTATTTTCACAAAACTTATCATGAATCACATAGACTATTGGTGGAATTATTGGTGAAATATTACTTAATAATGTAGTGATACCATCCTATTCCATATACATTATACTTATTGTCAATATGGGGAAGAAAATGAGAGAATACAAACAAGAAATTTATAGAGAAGACATGATAATAAATTAAGAAGTTGAATTTTTTTAAAAATTTAAATACCATTTTCTATCATTGGTATTTAGAATAAATTGAAATGGGTGTTTTTCTGTCTGACCTTGTGATTGTTTTTTATTTATTGTCAATAAGGATCAAAAGAAATATATCAAGTTACATGATGCCAATATGTAAATAATGTGTTTCTTGGAGGTTGTTTAAGGTTCCCATGAATTCTGATAAAAGTCTTGGTGTTCCAATGAAATATATTTTTATGGTAATGAAATATGATGATTACACGATGAATGGTGGTTTAACATTATTCTTGTAATTGATGTAAGTTTACACCAATTTTTATGTAGAATATAAAGGAAAATAAGAATCATGTTCCACCATATAACTCAAGGAGATCCAGTTACATGATTGAAAATATTTTTTGTTGTAGGAGTTTTGGACATCATTCAAATGGAAGGGAATGTTAAGGATTCTTGTATTTTATGTACATGATATGTTATTAAATATTTATTGAGACAAATTATTTGATTCATTTGGATATTTATATAGGTCGAATTTCATAGAAATAATGGATTCAATATTCTACAACATGGTAATTGATATAGATATTTGGTTTATTATGATTTTATAAGATCAATAAATGTGGATATCATAAGTACAATATCACATGAAAATGAACCTGGATGATGTTAGAGTCAAAATAGTTTATTTTTATTGATATTTTCCGCCTGTTAAAACATGTACAGATTATGTAAATGTATTGTGTAAAATATTTTATGGAATTTGAAGGATTACATACAATTAATTACATGATTAATTTATTATTCATAGTTGAAATATATATTTTATGTGATGATGATCAATACATGATGATTTGAATAATTACATTAGTTCAATAAATTATGTATTGGAAATAGATTTCATTCTTAATTAGATTATTTATAAATTATGTGGAAGATGACTGAAGACATGGAGGAGATTTTTATCTCATTTTTTTAGAAAAATTGACTTCATAAGGTTGAATGACCTAGCATAATAATTTTGAGATAACTACCTCTATTAGGTTCAGACTACGTTTTATATGGTTGAGACAAGTGACACATCTCCTTTTAAAGAAAATGAATTTTTCTCATAATTTTGTATCATTTTTATGTATGGTTGAAATAGTTGGTTTTTTTTTTGAGATAATTTCATTGTATGGTTTGTGTATAACATTATAAGGTTTTATTGAGGATCCCCAAACATTGATGTATGGAATTTTATGGTTAGGCATAAGACTATATAAACATCATTTATTATAATCCCCTAAGTTGTTCAACATCCATGTCATCATTCATTTATCCTATTAATGTATGATACATGAAATTTATTAAATAATATCAATTATGATTTAAATTTTATTTTTTAAATTAACATTATGTAACATATTTTTTACTCACTGAAATTAAAATCACAATGAAATATTTTGATTCATTTTGATATAATGAATCAAGATAGAAGATGATCTTCAAATGTGTTCCAAACAAAAAGTTAGTCCACCACATCAAACTTATATACATATACGGTAATATAAAATGAATTATGTGAACCTTATTTTATGGAGAATCTTGATTGGAAATAAATATAAATATTTTTTCCAATATCAAGAGAAAAAAAAAGAAAATAAGGAATTTAGGTATTCAAGTTAAAAAAAAGGAAGAAATATATTCTATAAATATACAGATTTCATGGAGTTTGAATAGATGAACACTATTCAAACACAAATTGAAATATTCAAAATATGCTATAGCGAAAAAAGGATAGCATAATTCAAAAAGATATGTGACCCAGTACTAAAATTTACACATATATTATCTAAAACATGAAATAAAAGAATAGGGATACACCTGACTAAGTGTATTATGTCTTTTTAAAGACTAAAAAATTGTATTATTGATTGAACATAATTGAACAATATTCATTAAATTCAAATAAGACGAATGTGGGTCAATATTGTGTCCAAAAATAAGCATCCAATTTTATAAAATAGATTGGTGTGAGTGATGTAGTTATTTATACCAAATATGAATTATGTATGATGAATACGAAGGAGAACAAGAAAGAATTCAAACCTTTCCAAGTGCATATCATATTTATGATCAAGTAATTGAGAATCCAAATCAATATAGATTATTATAAGAGTCTAACGAAGATTGAGGCAACATAAGGTTTTTTTAATTAACACCATGTTAATGATTTTTATATTCTGAGGAAGGAGATTAAGCTATATGTGTTAATATAGAAATTGATCTGTTTTATTGGTCATGCATCATATGGATTATTTTGAATCCTAAATTACCTAGGTATTACCAAATATTAATCCATATCAAACATTTTATATATTTACCATCAGTATATTGGATCCCAGACCATACCCTTTTCTATAGTTCTTTTGATAATAATATGCAATTTCTATGTGAATATGATAATAACTAACATACATCGGGGATTTAGATACACCTCGAAAGTTGAATCGTATCAATAAACCCTTATGTTCTTATTATATTTCATTATTTTTTATATCTTCATGAAAAATGAACATTTATTAGTTATAGAAAATAGGGATATCTATTCATTTTATATGTGGATTAGTGATATGGTATAGAATATTAAAATTAATTAAAAGAAAACCTACACTAGTTCACCCCCACCCCCTGAGTGTTGGATATCTCCCATTATGATATTATCATCATTTACAACATGAATCAAGATTAGAAGACCAATATATATGGGAACATAATAACATTATACTTATACAATATGTCTAATAATGTTGAAAATTTTTCATCCCTAACTGCTAATGGTTAATGGATCAATATCATATTGATCTAGACTGACAAATTTTGGGGATATAGTGATGTTTTCTTTACTCCTTCCAACATTAAAATTCAGTGATATAAGAATTGTGTGTGGAAGAATATTCGGAATATCAATATGATAACCCAATTTTTAGACCTCTAATATGAATCAAATTTTATGTTTTTACACTAGGATATGGGAGTAAACTATTTTATGGGACTAATATAACTTCATATGTATGAACAAATTCCCCTAACATACCATTAGTGCTTCAATAAATCCTTAGTTGGAGAAGAATAGGTATTCTTGGGGAAATGTTTTCTATTAGTCCATAAAATGTGAATACATAGACACATTACTCTATATAAGTGATGGAAATCTATACATGGTAGATTAATCTATGATGATAAATTCCCCATAATGACATAAAATATGTTCAACTAATTTATTGATTGATCTCAATATAAATTTTATGTTTCACATAAAATTGATTATGGGGGAAAATTTTGATCTATGGATTCATCATTTCACACTATTGTTCCTATAAAATAATCCAAAGAATCAAATTGCGTTTATATAAAGGTCTAATAGATGTCCCTATTGTATAAACATTATCATGGGAAGTAAATATCATTTCACTATCCATGTGTATCAACCTATCCCCAAAGAATTTTTACCACTATATTGATCTAACTAATCTTCAGTTAATTAAATTGTTTCTCTTTGATCAGCTGAACCAAAATCCTATAATTAAAATCATAATGTTTGGGATCATTCTCTCCCAAATTCATGGTATCAGTTTCATCGTATAGGATCAAACAATTTGATTAACGATTCATTACAATGATAATATGATTGATAACATCGTATTGAATTTCAGATCTTAATATGTCCACTTATTTCTAAACATATATGATAATTCCCATTAATCATCTAATTTTTACAATATAATACTAAAAGAAAATAAATAAGAATAAGATATTGGGAATTATACACAATAAATCATAAATGGATTCTCCACCCCAATTGATATATAATGGCTTGTGAATTTGGTTATGGAGAAATATTTATATCTTATATTAATTTCTGTCACCAAGACACATGAAGAACAATTGATATATATTGTGTTCCAAAAAATCTATTAAGTTGTATTTTCTTGAAACTATATAGATGATATTGATTTGGATACAAATGTTGAAACCCATTAGTTGGGTTAATGTGATGACCAAAATGGCTATAAGAATACGGGCAAGTGAATTTAGTCAACCATTATTTCTATGGTCAAAACAAAACATTAAAAATTTATGAAATCCAACATCATATGTAAGGTATAATAACAAAAAAGTTTTTCCAATATTCCCCAAATTATGAAAAAGAAATTTAATATAAGTGTTTTTATTTATTTTATGGATCTCAATATACATTTTCCAAAAAAAATTACAAGTTTCTATCATAGATCGACTGATTGATTTAATGGATTGTATCTAGAACCTCTATTTTATATATGGGTATTATAGCTACAACTAAATCTAGTTTGTACTCAATGGTGTGGAAGACAATCCCTTTAGGGAACCTTAATGGATATTCTTATATGAATTAAGTATCTTCTTCTTGAGGATCATAAACAATATGTATCATTGTTCCTAGAATTATATATTCAAATATTTTATAGGGAAGCCTTTAATGAACCATCAATGGTATGGTGGTTAAATATGAAAAAACATTCCATCACCTTACCAGTAAGAAAACTATTTTTTAAAAAATATTTCAATTAATATTGATTATTATCCCCTTGAAATTTTTATTTAGGGAAACATCATGTAAATTTTCCAGTTTTAGGGTATTCCATATTGGTTTCAAAGTTGAATCTAAGTATACAAGATAAATCCTTTTTATGACTCCTTCCTAAGAAGAAAATAATAAGGGTAGAATTTAAGGTCATATAAAATATATTAGATGATATGGTACTAATTTCATTATTAAATTATTTCATTTTAATAGTTTTATGTAAAAGTTATTAACCTATCAATGTTATGCGGATTGTGAAAAATCATTCTATGATCTCAGAAAATATTTTTTTTATGAAACAATTTTGATGCTAATTGTTGAAGGCATTCTACATAACCAATATGTGGTGACCATTGCACTGAATTCATTGAATAATAGATTATAAAATGGAAAAAAATTTATTACCTCATCAAGATTATATTGAATACCAAGGCTCAATAAATTGAAATATAAAATAAATTCATTGATTTAACTTCTATATTATTGAAACTGAGACACTAACTACAACACCACAAGGTCTACCTGTTATTTTATATTTAATTCATCAATTATGTCCAAATTTATCTAATGATAATTGGGTGTCTATAATAGTGGGTTGTAATTACAAATTTTTAAGAAATCTAGTTCATATCTATAATGTAAAAGAAAGAGAAATCATTAGTGGGCATTTATAAGGTTCATAACATTCATGATATGTCACTATTAAACACATAAATCTATGATTGAGATGTATTTTCCATCAATAAAATTCTCCAAACAAATGATATCTACATTGATGGTTCGTATATAATCTCAAAAGAATGAATATTGGAAAAACTGAAGGAATGTGATGTTATATTTGTGATCATACTCATCTACCATGTAAAGGCAGTCCTTCCATGTTCCTTATTACTATTGTAATTTACAACTATTAAGAAGGTATAATATCAATACATCATTATAGGTTTTGAACTATCCAAATAGATACAAGTGAATATATTGAACATCAATGGTGACTCATTATTTGTAATAGAAAAAATATTGGTTAATATTTCATTATGCAAGAAGATATGAACCCCCTTAATATTTGTATATGAGGTTTGATGGCTGAATTACCCTTAGAACCAACATTGCATCACATCTTGCACTCACACTGAACCAAAGAAGATGTTTTTTCCAATGTAGCTATGAAAAAAGATGATAAACAATAAGATGAAACAAATATTAACATCACACATTTTAGGTTCATCTCATAATTTATTAAAAATTACAAGGAATACATTAATGAATTCTACATTATCAATAACCATGGTGATCTTATATGCTTATCAACTAATGATACAGTTTTGATAGGTGTCTCCTATAATTGAAAATAACCAAAATATAATTATAATCAAATAAATATATGAAGAAATTGATCTAGTACTAGGATTTAATATTTATTCCTTTTAGATGGATGTAGCCTCTCAAAATTCCAGTAAAATTTAGGTTTTTATGGAATCCTCCTCAGATGTGTTAAAGGGTGAGAGATGCTTAATATTATGAAGTATGTCTATTTCAGAATAGGGGGAATTCAACACTCATGAGACAAAATCTTCCCTCAAATTGATAGACCTATATATTGTTGTCCTTAAATTATCCATTAATGCATAATGTTCAAAAAATCCATAAATATCAATTACACTCAAAATTCATTCATCGACCCCAAAATTACTCCACACAGTATTATACTGATTGAAATTTTCTATGTTTGGAATAGATATCATAGATTCATATACCTCAGCTACAATCAAGTATTTCAAGTATATACTAACTACCAAAAACATCGTCTCTATGTAGTATGAGACTATATAGATTAATAATTTTGGAATAACAGTTATCGAAATATTTGTGAGGGAAGGTATCATCACAAGATTTGATTTCCTTCAAAAAAAATATTTAGGTAAAAAGACACCAATTTTTTTCTTTTATGTTATAGAGTCTATTTCAAGAATATAACATCATGTACAACAATTCATTATTATATTATACTGTGGTTAATGGATAAATTGATACATTAAATATGGATCATTCGTATTTTACATCAAAATAAGGTGGATAAGGATGATAACTATTAGACTATTAAAATTCAATATAATCTTATGTATTATTATAAAAACCCCATATTACCATGAATGAAACCCTATATTCACTTATATATATTAAAAATGATGTCGTATCCATATATTTTCAACTAGACTCACTTCAAACTTCCTTTTTCAACTAGTTTTCTAATGATGAATGGTCTGAATGGTCAGATGTGTTAAATAAATATAATTGTAAATTGTCACAAACGCTGAAAAAACCTAGAGGTTCATCATAATAGAGTAATAAAATAATTAAATAATAAATTCACCTCCACTCATTAGTTCAAGGATATTTAATGATAGCATAGAAAACACTAATGATACCCATGAAGAATACAAGGAAACCTATTCTATTATACGAGTGAACTTAAACCATATATAATGTCTACATGGGTGGGGATTGATCCATGATTATAAAGAATAGAGAGTTAATCAATTTATTAACTAATTAAAGGTTTCTTAAGAAGTATATTGTATATCATACCATCACTTTCAGTTCATCATCATTGATAGATGTTAAACAATATAGTGAAGGTCCATTCATCATGACATTAAACATATGTTAACATGTCTTGATCACCTAACCTTAAACTCTAAAACATATTCATCATAATCCAATAAAATTAAATTATATTAAATGACTTCTAAAATATATAACAATTCATACTATTTGGGATGTTCAATTTTTGAAACTCATTCTCTTTACCTAAGTATTAGAACCATTTTATAGTTCTCAGGGCATGTTCCCTTTCCCCATTTATCAATTTCAACTGTCATCATTAACCCTCAAAATATTTTAACTTTAAGTTACATGATTATTATAATTAAATATCATGTGGTGATGATCAGACTTAGTACCAAACAAAAATATCAATAAACATTACTTTTGGATATGGGGATCTCCACTCATGATGGGTGACTTATATATAGCTCAATGATAAAACATATGCATTCCTATTCCCATTAACATGAGTTATTTATATTCATAGATCACATAATTTATCAATATCAATTTATTCCTATTATTTTTAGGATATGTATTTATATCCATACTACATGAACTATTATCATGTTTAGCCCCAATTATCCCCACATTATCATGGATCCTGGTCCCTTGTTCATTCACATCATGTATTTTTTCCTTTCTCAACTCCAATGTAATGTTATCTTATTTTTTACAAAGACTAATTGTCACAAAATATCCTATATAATGGTCCCTAAAATAAGACCCTAATACACATGGAAGACACTTCCATTCCACAAGAAATTAAACTTCCCATTATATAGTCCACCCTATATGAGCCTAAAATACATAGATTGGAATATTAAATTTTATATATATTCCTTATAGAAAACTCAATATACCTATGAAACACCACAATATATGATTAGTTTTCCTTGAATATTGGTTAAGATAACATTTAATTATTTTCAATCATACAATTGGGTAAATTTCATCCATCCTAGATATCTTGATGATAATATATTTGGATAGAAAATGAATAAGTCCTTGATACATGAAAATAATATAAATAGAACATGAAAAACTACAAATATGTCATTTATCAGCACTAGAATCGGAAATTTATTTTTCATGAAAATCACTTTTATTCTAGGTGAAGATATGGGGCCCCTTTCATCATTGCTCAAAAAACCCTTTTGAAGACACGTTTTAACAGTGCTAAAAAATCACTGGTAAATAGAGTCTTCTATAAGGGTTAAAATTTCACCGAAAAAATTTCCTTTATCAGTTCTTTTTTTATCGATGATAAAAGTCAACTTTTATCAACACTTTTTTTAACTGATGAAAAAGATAAACAAATTAAAAAAATTAAAAAAAATAATATATAATGCAGGGATCGTTTAACAGCGCTTGACCCCCACCCCTGTTTTTATCTGCACTAGACAGAGGCTCTCCCTCTCACATCATGATTCACTTTCCCATGCATCCCCACCCCCTTGCCCACGTGACCCTGATTATAATATAACTCGAACCTGAGACCTCCCCCTCACGTTCATACAACTTTACCAATAAGCTATTTCTTTTTTTTCAAATTATTTATATATCTATTAATTTAAATATATATATATATAGTTATATTTATTATTATATTAATATATATTCATATTAATATAAATATATTTAGTAATATTAATTTATTTATATTTATATATATATATATAATTGAAAATTAATATATATATATATATATTATGTTATAATTTTTTATTCGTATGTTTATTTTTATATTAATATAAATTTGTAAGATTAGATTTAAATACATTTATAAAATATGTTTTCTTTTGATTTTACAAATAAATGAATAAATAAATACATACATACATATATACAACCCTCACACAAACCCATATATATATATATATATATATTTCTGAATAAATACATATATATGTGTATTTAAAATGCCATAAAATGTTAAAATGAACATAAATTTTAATCTAGAAGGCTGTCTCAACTCCACAACTTGTAAAATCGATGAAAATGAATCAATATTCAATATGATTTAATGTACATGACTAGAGGACATCTAGATCAAATTTTATGGCTATCTAAATGTTAAAATATTGCGGTATCCCGACTAAAAAATCAGTTTTAGAGGCCTTATGGGCCTTTTTCAGCCTAGAATAATGTGGAAAAAGGTTTCCTTTTACGATTAGGGCATAGAGTTCATTGCAGGATTCAATTTGATATGTTGTAGAGATCAAAATGACACAAAGATCACAATTTATGATTGTTGGATGTTTGATTTAAAATTTTAACTTATTTTGTATATTTTATTTTTATTTTTTTTCTATCTCCAAATTTTTATCAAATGATTATTAGACAATGATAATTAGAAAATTATTAATTAATAATATTTTCTAAAAAATAATTAATGCAATTTTCATTAAATTTCTTATATTTAAAATGTAATAGTCAATTAATAGTTATCTGAAAAATATTTAAAAAATATTTATTATATTTATATCAATATAAATATACATTTTTAAAAAGATATTATTTTTCATGAGACGTTATTATTTTGGAAATATAGACTATATCATTACTATGAAAAAGTGAAGATAAAGCCCCCCTTTTATCAGCGCTACAAAAAAATTAGCAGATTAAATGTGGCATTTCAGAATCCTAGTTTTTAGGTTTTGTTGATTCCTTATTGAACTAAATTAAAATAAATGAAGTTTATTACACCCCATAATATTTTAAACTATCCAAAGTGGTATATCCCTCACAACCCAAAACTGCATGTGAGGATATATTCTATATAACATAAAAATGACCCTCTATTGTGTGAGATACTGGTCTATATAATTATTTCTTTTTGTGTATTAAATTGTTATAGCTATATTATCCATCTCCAGTTTCATGGTTCAAATAAATTATAAAATAATTATACCATCAAATATATAAAAATTATGTGTTATATTATTTCTATTTCATCTGGATATTAAATAACCCAAAACTCTTTTTTCCCAATCCCAGGTGCATCTTCATTTTAATATTTTTTAGACACTGATGATCATTGCATTCCTATTTCAATTTAGGTTTCCATACCTCACACCCACTATAGCATCCATAAACATACCTCTTTCTCTCTTGTACATAAGCAATATCTAAATATATAAATTATATATTCTAATAAATATGTATGTTTTGATTCTCTCTACATCAAGATATGTTGGGATGTCAGGATCTCCTAATCTAGGACCACATGAAAATTCCACCACCACATCCCTCACACACACATCCAACTGTTTTACTCCTCGCTATTAATTATGGTTTTCTTCAATAACCATTATACTATCTCATTTAAAAAATTATGTGTGGTATGATTTAAATTAATATATAAAACACATTGATCCCAAAATTATTATATATTGGGCATAACTACTAATTCGAATAAACCCCTATTTTATCCTGGTGTTTGGGTCTCCTCAAATCATATTGGGGTTTTCCACCATGATTATAGAACTGATATGGTGAAACATTATTTTTCATCTAATTTGGATCTGATTAATGCCCCAACATAAAGGTCATTATAATAATACCCTAAAATAAATTTATCATGAGTCATAATTGCATGACATTAAACTCTGTAACATGTGGACTATCCCATAAGACATTAAAATTATTTGTGTAGTCTACACTTTAGAACCATACGTTTTGATCCAAAGCCATATAAAGGTGCCTAGAATGTGGTTCATAAACATAAAATAAAACTATAGTATAATTCCACCATTTATAAGAACTATGTCCTTGTACATGGGGTTTTGATATTTTCATTGGATCTCTGGAACTAGATATATACAACTACACTATGGAAAGAACCCTAGATCCACAATCTTATATACAATATTAGGATATTCTTATAGATCTAATCTCTTACCAGAGTATAATTAATGTCCCCATCAAATGAGATGTATCCATTTAGAGGTGATCTGATAATAAATATATGTTATTTGATTCCTATTATTTCAATATACATAGCTAAATTTGATCATATATTTCATACCTATCCATAAATCTCAATATATTACTACTAAATTTCAATTGTCCATAATAATATAACCAGGGGGTTTGAGCTAAAATGTCCTCATACCTTTTGAATATCTCTCTTTCCATAAACCAGACATCTTTTCTTGAGGGTTATGAATCCCTACATAACATTCACAATTATAGGAAATGAGTTATTTTAGTTTCTTGGGACACATCTACATGGTAGTTTTCATTCCATATTATTTAATAATTATAACCATATGTAGTTTTCCATAAAATCATTTTTTCACAAATACCTTTAATCCTTAATAACATTACCAAGGATCCTTTAATTCAAATTTTTTTAGTGGTTATCCATATAATTGTAGTCACATCTCATCACATCTATATTGTAATACCTCAAGTCATGATCTATAGAATCATCATACTATATTGAAAATTTATTGGGTTCTCAAAGCATTAAATACATATAATAGGTTATCACATCACATCCCCAATGTAACACCCCATGCTTCTACGGTACGCTTATCTTTGAATAATGTGATAGTGTGTGTTGTACGCAACACCGAGTTCTAACACACCATAACCAATCAAACTAGCCGTTTTGAATAGTAGTACCTACTTTTTGAAATTATATATATTTTATTTTTTTAAATGGACTTCATTTTTGGATTCGTAATATCAAATTTAGCCTAAGGTGAAATTTTGGTACTTTTCGGATAACTTTCATATTTTCATGAATAGTGAAAATTACTAAATTTTAATTAAAAAAAACTTTTTTAATAAAAATAATTAATAGTGATAAATTATGAATTTGAGTGCTTTTAAAGTATATTTAGAATATATTTTTACAATTTAATATAATTGTGGTCATTGGACATAATTTTACAATTAAACCGAACATAAACAAATGTCAATCTTTTGATAGTTATTATCTCTTAAAAACACGCTTTTTGTTTTGACAGCGGGAATTAATTTTAAATAAATTTCTGCCACTTCTGTGTTTTGAATTTTGAAAAATGGATTCCAGATTTGGAATCATGATGTTCAAATTTTGTAAATAGGTAACTTTTATTTTAAGACATTTTGAATAATTACTGTAGTAAATATTTTATTTACCATGGTTAAGGGTAAATCCGGTAAATAAGGGTTAAAAAATAATATTATAATAATACTAAATTACCCTAAAACGTGTACTAGACTTATTGGTTGATAAATGTTCGACCTTATTCATCTTTGGGTCGATTTAGGGATCCCATGGTGCCACTTGTAGGTGATAGGGACACTTTATTTTAATTAAGTTAAAATGAATACAAAAATGACACAAGCATATATCTTTTAGAAAGACAATTTTTACATAGGGTTATATATGTTTGATTTTAGATTATAAATATTAATTAGAAATATAAAACGATTTACTACATAATGATAATTTATTTATAATTTTTAGACATTAAATAAGTTAATTTATTTATGACACAATGATGATGCAGTAATTACTATAATAGTGAAAAATCATAATAATTGATATTATAAATACCAAAATAAATATAATATGAAACTTTTAATGAATTAAACTAATTTTATTGGATAATATGATATACTATTATAGATTTAATTAACTTTTTTATAAGTAATAAATCTGTTATGATTTTCACAAAAATCAACTATTGAATAGCGTCAAAATTGACATAAAAGAGTTTTTTTAAAAAATATTATATTATTAATTGATATTAAATTACTAAAAATCTAAGGTTCGTCCAAGAGACTTATATCATAATAGGTTCATCATTAATGGACCACATGGGGGTCTATTGGATGTATATAGTATGTTTATTAACCATATTATATAAAAATACAAAGAGACATTTTAAAAGTGAAACTATTTAACTTAGAGTTAATACTTAAAGATAAGGTTAATATAAGTACCCAAACCTGTCTAAATTCTATTGGTTGAGTTTTTTTCGACCCATACCCACCTTAACATTTAAATTATAAACTTTGGATCCATTAAAAACCGAATATGAATTTATTATAAATTAATATTTCTATCTTTTCCAAAGGTGCCCCTCACCCCTCTTATAAAAAGGAATTCCTCCTTCTCATTTATTCACACCTTAAATGCCTTTTGGGTCGTCCAAACTCTGCCAAAATACTATCCTAACTTCTCTCACTAAAACCTGGAGGCCTTATTTTGATCAGAAAGCCGACCTATGGAGCCCTTTTGATCAAATCAAAAGGAAGAACCCGAAGAAGAGGTAATGATTTCACCACCCTTTTCCATGTTTTTTTCTTCTTCCACTTCTTCTTCCATTTTTTTTACCATTACAAAATAATAAATCCAGTATCATATATATACTGTGATGTTATTATAAATATGGTACAACCATATTCAGTATTATATCCACCCTTTTGAATAACATGTCACCATACGTGCGTACGTACGGTTTACTGTCTCCACGTCGTGGTGTAATTGTTATTCAATATATTATTATTTGGATGGGTATAATAATGATGTGTAACTCATGTAAATAATAAATATAACATGTTAATTATTCTTTATATATGATATAATATCCATTTATATATTATTTTAATATCAAAATAATGATATTGTCGCTCATGCGTACGTACGGACTACTGTCTCCACGAACACGATGAGATTCATTCTCCATCGTATCCATTCAAGTATAATTATCATTTGATGATTTAGAAATGACTTTTTAGGACTTGATATCATTCTAGATATGAATAATATACAACCTACCCATTACAAACACGACTTACGTAACAAAACATATAAAAGAAAACAAGTAAGTTAACACCCGAAACAACGATAATACTAAGATATTATTATAAAATAAATATTAAAAGATCATATATGATATCATATTAATGTATATGATTATTTTATAATTTAATAACAATTATCTCACCATTATACAGGAGGTTAACCTACCCCAACCAAGGAAAAGTACAAGGTAAGGGTTATTTCACAATCTCTTCATTATCCGAGGTTGTTTATTTATAATTATCTACTGGGATCTCTTTATCATCCACATCCATGTTTCATAAAAATATATTTCAAAACATTTTTACTATTTAATAGAATATGTTTTAAAGTCATTTATACCCTTTTTGACTTTTATAAGTGTTTTATAAAGGAATCTTTCCGTCGTTTTCAAAACAAGGTCCTTTTTAACCTTTTCGATAGGATTAAGGTAAGAATGTTTTTTTTAACTTATACGGAGGGTGCGTCTATTTTCTGCTGTTATAAATTCTTCAAAGCTTCCCTTACAAGCTTATAAGAATATTTTCAAAACAAAATGTTTTATTTTATATGGCTCTTAAATGATTTCAAATTAAAAAGAGATATTTCTCTAAAAAGAGTTTTTATTTCATCTATGTCAACATCCTATGATGGATTTTTTGCTTATTTGAAGTTGATTTATTGTGATACAAAACTTCTATATTGTATTGAAGGTTTTGTGATATGTTTGACTGTGGATGTGCTATTTTTATACCATTCATAGTTTATGGTGAAAGTATTGACATTTCGTATGCTGGTTTTAAAATGAATGTTTATGTAATGTTTAAACCTTTTCATATGGGAATGCATTGGACATAATATGTGATTGGTGGAGCCCACTATAGCTCCTCGATGCATCGGTAGGTCTCATGAGACAAACTAGTGTCTTGGCACAAGGCCTTGACAAAATCTTATTTGTAGTCTTGGCACGAGGCCTTGGCTATGTGGTTATGATACTCTGGAATTATGCATTCAATCATTATGAAAGTGGTTATTGATATTGCATGTGATTATTCTATTAGTAGAATATCCATGTGAATAAGTAAATGGAATTATTTCATTTCTCTTTTACCATACTATGTTTATGTTCATGTTTAAAAGGCTTTTGTTTTAGTTATACATTTCATTAAATGTTTATGTTTATTTTTGAATGTATCCGCTATATTGTTACCCTTACTGGGCATTTGAGCTCACCCCTTTTCTATGTTATATTTTTCCTAGGATGTGAAGAAGTAAGTTATGAATGACCTGCAGGGATAGTATGTGGGGATATTATTGTGGAATATGAAGACTATGTTGTTGTAGTAGTTTTTCACTTCGTGATGTAATGTAAAACTTTATGAATATATCTAGTGTTTCCAAGGCTACTAAACTATTCGGTCTTTCGAGATTTGATCTTTCTTGTGATCATTCCAATGTTATGTAATAATGCACAGACATTGGGTAATAAGGGTCGGGGCGTTACAGTTGGTATCAGAGGAAGATTAGTACAAACCTTGGAAGCTAGATTTAGTTAAACTGTGATTAGAGCACGTAGACCTAAGATGAACTTTGAGGATTAGTATAGAAGAACGTCCTAGAATTTTGGTATTGTAGAGATTTTGTGAGTTTTCCAAGCAATACATCCCTATCTGGATACGAGCAGGTAGAGGTGGCTCTGGCACAGATGTACCTAGGCGTAAAACCCAAAAACACCGCTTTGATCTAGACTCGAACGGGAACTGGTGCACGACAACGGGCCTTGCTGCACTCTTGGTTACGACACTCCCGGGGGATATGCTTAGGATAACTCTCATTTTATATACAAATAATTATGAAGGGTTTATGAGTATATACTTCCTCAAAGAAAACATTTTTATGATTATGGATTATATCCATAAATATTTCAATTTATGTTAAGTGTTTTATAAGTATAGGATTATGTATTTTGATTCATAAACTGATCTAGTTTATGCCATTGATTAGAAATGGCACCTAGAAGAAGAAATGGAAACCGTATCAATGCACGCACTCCATGTAGGGATTTCCCTCATGCTTAAGATAATAATAGTGGAGCTGGTGATGCAACTGGTCCTGATCAGCTAATCACCATACTGGGACAACTTACCCAGGTTATGAATAATAACCTTACCCGTATGGAGCACCCTGATCCACAGCGTGGAGGATAAATGTTAGGTTGATTCATGAGGCAATAACCACCAACGTTCAATGGGAGTAAAAATCCCTTAGTAGCTGAGCAATGGATAAATTCCCTAGAGATAATATTTCAGACTATGGGGAGCAGTGAAAGGGAAAAAGTTATCATGGTAGTTTACCGCCTCACTGGAAATGCTGATCAATGGTGGTCATTGATTCAAAACATGAAGGAAGATGATGAAGTATCAAATTTGGAATGGAGGGAGTTCAAAGATCTGTTTTTAGAATAATAATTTCCTCGCGACCATCGAGCAGATATGGAAAGGCAATTTCTGAGTCTGAGACAGAAGGAGGATGAGAATGTTGCAAAGTATGAGGCTAATTTTACACGGTTAGCAAGGTATGCTGTAGATTATATTCGTCACCCAATAAGTAAGATTTATCATTTCTTTGATGGGTTAAAACCATTTCTTCGTCGATCCTTAGTCTCACAATCCTTTTCGTCATACGAAGACATTGTCTCATGTGCTATCAAGACCGAAAAGGAATTCTCTAAGTCTTATGACTTTAAACAAAAGCAAGAGATGAAGAGGCATGCCGATCAATCTGGGAATGGAAATAAGGGGATGAAGGGAAAGGTTGAATATCCATCCTGTGGTAAATGTGGGAAGAAACACACTGGTACTTTCTTGAAGGGAATCGGCGTCTGTTACAAATGTGTTGAAAAAGGCCGCCAAGCTCCTGATTGCAATGGGAAGAAAGAAGCTACCAATGTTCAGTGCTACAATTGCAGGGAGATGGGGAATTATGCAAATGAATGTCTTAAGCGTCAGGAGAACTTAACTCAGAAAAGGCCAAGGGATCAAGTCCAAGCTTATGCTATCACTACTGCTGAGGTAGAAGCTCCGAAAGACGTGGTGGCAGGTAATTTAATGGTTTACTCAAGTTTAGTAAATGCATTATTTGATTCTGGATAATCGCATTGTTTCATATCTTCCCAGTTTTCTAAGAAAATTAGATATTTCCAATTTGATTTAACAAGGGTGTTGTCAGTTAAAACTCCTAAGGGAAGTATCATTGCAACAATGTTTTGTGAATCAGTCCCCATTAGAGCACATAAATGATCTTTATCTGCTGATCTCATCATCATACCTATGATTGAGTTTGATATAATCCTCGGTATGGACTAGATTTTAGACTATGATGTGTAGATGTATTGTAAGAAGAAAGAGGTTACGATTCTTGATGATAATGATAAGGAACACCTTATCTTTAGAGCAGAATCGTCACCACCTAATTATTATTTAGATCCACCCCCAGTAGCTCAAATTAATTAAATTATTGGGGGGGAAGAGAATGAAATAACTGTCGGTGAGGAAAAGAATGTTCAAATAGAGGATGTACCTATTGTGAAAGAATTTGCAGATGTATTTCCGGAAGATTTACCTGGACATCCTCCAGAACGAGAAGTTGAGTTTTCCATTGATTTAATTCCTGGATCAAGGCCTATATCAAAGACCCCTTATAGAATGTCCACTGTAGAATTAGTTGAACTAATGAAACAACTAGATGAATTGAGTAATAAGGGATTTATTCTCCCTAGTGTTTCTCCATGGGGATCTCCTGTTCTTTTTGTTAAAATGAAAGACGGATCTATGAGGTTATGTTTCGACTATAGGGAGATCAATTCTATAACAATAAAGAACATGTATCCCCTACCTCGCATTGATGATTTATTTGACCAACTACATGGATCTAAATACTTTTCAAATATTAAACATCGATCTGGATACCATCAGTTGTGTGTGAAGAAGGAAGACATTCCGAAGGCAGCATTTCGAACCAGGTACGGGCATTACGAGTTTACTGTAATGTCGTTTGGATTGACTAATGCACCCTCTGTATTCATGGATCTAATGAATAGAGTTTTCAAGGAGTATCTCGATGAATTTGTGGTGGTATTTATTGATGATATCTTGGTATACTCCAAAATCTAAGAAGATCATGAAAATCACTTGAGCATTATCCTGAAGACTCTGAGAAGACATGGATTATATGGAAATTTTGGCAAGTGTGAATTCTGGATTCATGATATTTCTTTTCTTGGCCATATTGTCTCTAAAGATGGAATCTCTGTTGATCCATCTAATACCAAGGCAATCCACGAATGGCCAGCACCTACGAGTATTACTGAGGTACATAGTTTTATTGGTTTGGCAGGTTATTATCGACGTTTCGTCCAGAATTTTTCCCGATTGGCTAACCCATTAAAGAAGCTCACACGTAAAGGGGATAAATTTGTTTGGAAAAAAGAGTGTGGAGAATGATTCGAAAACTAAAGAGAAGATTATTCAATGCTCCTATATTGACTCTACCATTAGGGAATGATGGGTTCGTTATTTATAGTGATGCATCGACAAAAAGACTTGGTTGTGTCCTTATGCAGAATGATAGAGTTGTTGCCTATGGATCACGACAGTTGAAAATTCATGAACAAAACTATCCTACTCATGATATCGAGTTAGCAGCTATGATCTTTTCTTTGAAGATATGGAGGAACTACCTCTATGGTGAAAAATGTGATATTTATACTGATCACAAGAGTTTGAAATATATTTTCTCACAAAAAGTACTCAACATGAGGCAAATAAGATGGCTTGAATTCCTCACGGATTATGATTGTACGATACACTACCACCCGGGGAAAGTAAACAAGGTGGCAGATGCTTTGAGTAGAAAAGACCATAGAGTTTTGAACAATATGAGAATTGAAAGGGATCCAATTTTCATGGATCTAGTGAAGATAGAATGGTAATAAACAGGGAAGGGGAAATATCAATGCTTTTTCAAATGGTTGACAAACCATCTTTACTAGAATGGATTACGAGTTCTTAGACCGATGATGAAGAATTTCAAAAGAAGACTAAAGCTGTGAATGATGGGAGATTGAGAGACTTTTTGTATGAAGATGGAATTTTGAAATTTGGGAAGATACTTTGTGTTCCCGATATTCTTGATCTAAAAAAGGAATTGTTGGATGATGCTCATAGTTCCGATTTCTCTATACACCCTGGGAGCACCAAAATGTATAGAGATTTGAAGGAACATTTTTTGTGGGACAACATGAACAGGGATATTGCTGATTTTTTGTCAAGATGTATGGTTTTTCATCAAGTGAAAGATGGAAGGCAATAGCCTGGAGGAGTCACGCAACCTCCTCCCATCCCGGAGTTGAAATGGGACAATATTACGATGGACTTTTTCATGGGTAAACCAAAGACCCCTAGAAGGAACGATGCAATATGGGTTATTGTTGATCGTCTTACCAAGTCAGCACATTTTCGTGCTATAAGAGAAGATCTACCCCTGGAACGTCTACCAAGACTATATATTAATGAAGTTGTGAGACTTCATGGAGTACCCCTACCAATTGTTTCTGATCATGATCCCCATTTTATTTCATGATTTTGGAAATGTCTTCAGAAATACATGGATACTGAAATTCATTTGAGCACTGCTTACCAACCTCATACAAATGGCCAATCAGAACGGACTATTCAAACCTTAGAAGACATGTTGAGAACTTTCTCACATGACTTTCAGGGTATGTGGGATCAATATTTACCTCTCTTAGAATTTTCCTATAACAATACCTTCCATTCGAGTATTCAGATGGAACCATATGAAGCGTTATATGGAAAGATATGTCGTACACCAACCTGTTGGGATGACGTTGGTGAAAGAAAACTTGTAGGCCGAGAACTGGTGGAGGAAACGGTGGAAAAGGTGAAGGTAATTCAAAATCACATCAAAGCATCTCAAAGTAGGCAGAAGAGCTATGCTGATAATCGAAGGAAGGATTTGGAATTAGAAGTCGGTGATCATGTTTTCCTGAAGGTATCTCCATGGAAGGGAGTCATACTTTTTGGTATGAAAGGTAAATTGAGTGCCAGGTACATCGGACCCTTCAAAATTCTAGAACGAATTGGGGCTGTAGCATACCGATTGGCAATGCCGCCAAGTCTCTCTAAAGTTCATGATGTGTTCCATGTATCTCTGTTGAGGAAATACATGCCTGACCCAACGCATGTACTCACCTATGATGAATTCGAACTAGAACCCAATATTTCTTATTGCGCAGATCCCGTCAGGATTCTTGATACCAGATAACAAGTACTGAGAAACCGGACGACGCGTCTGGTAAAAGTTTTGTGGAGAAACCATAAGATGGAACATGCAACGTGGGAAACCGGGGAACTTATGATAAAGAACCACCCAAGTCTTTTCATTTGATAAGTATTCAAGATATTTCGAGGATGAAATTATTTGAAGGAGGGGAGAATGTAACACCCCAAGCTTCTACGGTACGCTTCTCTTTGAATAATGTGATAGCCTGTGTTGTACGCAACACCGAGTTCTAACACACCATAACCAATCAAACTAGCCGTTTTGAAGAGTAATACCTACTTTATGAAATTATATATTTTTTATTTTTTAAAATGGACTTCATTTTTGGATTCGTAATATCGAATTTAGCCTAAGGTGAAATTTTCGTACTTTTCAGATAACTTTCATATTTTGACGAATAGTGAAAATTACTAAATTTTAATTAAAAACAACTTTTTTAATCAAAATAATTAATAGTGATAAATTATGAATTTGAGTGGTTTTAAAGTATATTTAGAATTTATTTTTTACATTTAATATAATTTTGGTCATTGGAAATAATTTTACAATTAAACCGAACATAAACAATTGTCAATCTTTCGATAGTTATTATCTCCTAAAAACACGCTTTTTGTTTTGACAGCGGTAATTAATTTTAAATTAATTTCTGCCACTTCTGGGTTTTGAATTTAGAAAAATGGATTCCATATTTGTAATCAGGATTTTCAAATTGTGTAAATAGGTAACTTTTATTTTTAGTCATTTTGAATAATTACTGCGGTAAATATTTTATTTACCATGGTTAAGGGTAAATCCAGTAAATAAGGGTTAAAAAATAATATTATAATAATACTAAATTATCCTAAAACGTGTCATAGACTTATTTGTTGATACATGTTCAACCATAGTCATCTTTGGGTTGATTTGGGGACCACATGGTGACACTTGTAGGTGATAGGGACACTTTATTTTAATTAAGTTAAAATAAATACAAAAATGACACAAGCATATATCTTTTAGAAAAACAATTTTTACATAGGGTTATATATGTTATATTTTAGATTATAAATATTAATTAGAAAGTTAAAAAGATTTCCTACGTAATGATATTTTATTTATAATTTTTAGACATTAAATAATTTAATTTATTTTTGACACAATGATGATGCTGTAATTACTATAATAGAGAAAAATCAAAAAAATGATATTATAAATACCCAAATAAATATAATATGAAACTTTTAATGAATTAAACTAATTTTCTAGGATTATATGATATATTAGTATATATTTAATTGACTTTTTTCGATGTAATCATCTGTTAGGAGTTTCACAAAAATCAACTATTGAATAGTGTCAAAATTGGCATAAAAGAGTTTTTAAAACAAATATTATATTATTAATTGATATTAAATTCCTAAAAATCTAAGGATCGGCCATGAGACTTATATCATGATACTTTCATCATTAATGGACCACTTGGGGGTCTTTTAGATGTATATAGTATGTTTATTAACCATATTATATAAAAATACAAAGAGACATTTTAAAAGTGAAACTAATTAACTTAGAGTTAATACATAAAGATAAGGTTAATATAAGTTCCCAAACCAGTCTAAATTCTATTGGTTGAGTTTTTGTCGACCCATCCCCACCATAAAATTTAAATAATAAACTTTGGAGCCATGATAAACCGAATATGAATTTATTATAAATTAATATTTCTAGATTTTACAAAGGTGCCCCTCACACCTCTTCTCCTCCTTCTCATTTCTTCACAACTTAAAAGCCTTTTGGTTCGGCCAAAATCTGCCCAAATACTCTGAAACCTACTCTCACTACAACCTAGAGGCCTTAGTTTGATCCGAAAGCCAACCTATGGAATCCTTTTGATCAAATCAAAAGGAATAACCCGAAGAAGAGGTAATGATTTCACCACCCTTTTCAAAGTTCCTTTCTTCTTCCACTTCTTCTTCCATTGTTTTTACCATTCTAAAATAATAACTCCAGTATAATATATATAATGTGATGTTATTATAAATATGTTACAACCATATTCAGTATTATATCCACCCTTTTGAATAACATGTCACCATACGTGCCTACGTACGGCTTACCGTCTCCACGTCGTGGTGTAATTGTTATTCAATATATTATTATTTGGATGGGTATAATAATGATGTGTAACTCATTTAAATAATGAATATAACTTTTTAATTATTCTGTATATATGATATACCATCCAATAATATATTATTTTAATATCAAATGATTGATATTGTCGCTCGTGCGTACGTACGGACTACCGTCTCCACGAACGTGATGAGATTCATTCTCCATCGTATCCATTCAAGTATAATTATCATTTTATGATTTAAAAATAATGTTTAAGGACTTGATATAATTCTGGATAAAAATAATATACCACCTATCCATTACAAACATGGCTTACGTAAGAAAACATATAAAATAAAACAAGTAAGTTAACACCCGAAACAACGATAATACTAAGATATTATTATCAAATCAATATTAAAAGATCATATATAATATCATATTAAAGTATATGATTCTTGTATAATTTAATAACAATTATTTCACCATTATACAGGAGGTTAACCTACCTCAACCAAGGAAATGTACAAGGTAAGGGTTATTTCACAATCTCTTCATTATCCGAGTTTGTTTATTCATAATTATATACTGGGATCTTTTTATCATCCACATCCATGTTTCTTAAAAATATATTTCAAAACATTTTTACTATTTACTAGAATATGAGATAAAGTCATTTATACCCTTTTTGACTTTTATAAGTGTTTTATAAAGGAATCTATCCGTCATTTTCAAAACAAGGTCCTTTTTAACCTTTTCAAAAGGATTAAGGTAAGAATGTTTTTTTAACTTATACGGCGGGTGTGGCTATTTTCCGCCATTATAAAATCTTCAAATCTTCTCTTACAAGCGTATAATAATATTTTCAAAATAAAATGTTTTATTTTATATGGATCTTATATGATTTCAAAATAAAAAAATATATTTATCTAAAAAGTGTTTTGATTTCATCTATGTCAACATCCTTTGATGGATTTTACGGTTATTTGAAGTTGATTTATTATGATACAAAACTTCTATATTGTATTGATGGTTTTTTATATGTTTGACTGTGGATTTTCTATTTTTATACCATTCATAGTTTATGTTGAAAGTATTGACATTTCGTATGCTAGTTTTAATATGAATGTTTATGTTATGTTTAAACCTTTTCATATGGGAATGCATTGGACTTAATATGTTACGGGTGGTGCCCGCTATAGCTCCTCGATGCATCGGTAGGTCTCATGAGAAAAACTAGTGTCTTGGCACAAGGCCTTGACAAAATTTTATTTGTATTCTTGGCACGAGGCCTTAGCTATGTGGTTATGATAGTCTGGCATTATGCATTCCATCATTATGAAAGTGGTTATTGATATTGCATTGGATTATTCGATTAGTAGAATATCCATGTGAATAAGTAAATGACATTATTTCATTTTTCTTTTACCATACTATGTTTTTGTTCAAGTTTAAAAGGCTTTTGTTTTAGTTATACATTTCTTTAAATGTTTATGTTTATTTTTGAAAGTTTCCGCTATATTGTTACCCTTACTGGGCATTTGAGCTCACCCCTTTTCAATGTTTTATTTTTCCCCGGATGTGAAGAAGTAAGTTATTAATGACCTGCAGGGATAGTATGTGGGGATATGAGTGTGGAATATGGAGACTATGTTGTTGTAGTAGTTTTTCACTTTGCGATGTAATGTAAAACATTATGAATATATCTAGTGTTTACAAGGCTACTAAACCAATCGGTCTTTCGAGATTTGAATTTTCTTGTGATCATGCCAATGTTATTTAATAATGCACCGACTTTGTGTAACTAGGGTCGGGGCGTTACACCCAAACATGGTTTGATAAAATCCTCATTACAATGATTTATATTATTTTTAATATAGTTTGTATTAACATTGGGCTCTATATTCACAATGTGTTCCCACTTTCTATTGTTATAACGACTATATAATTTTTTTACAAAAATAACAACCTCAAATAATGTGAACCTCTAACTGATATATTCTATATATTCATTGGGATATCCATTGAAATGTAATTATATTACCATTTCTAGAAAAACCATCTCACCATTTGGTCGATGTTTAGTGTCCTTGAAAACTAGAATCGTTTGTATAAATCGGTGGAACAATAATCTTCGAGCATCAATGGCCTAAATTGGAGGGCCCTTAAACAAAAAATTAAAGAGATATAAAATGTTTCAGGTTAAAGTCACCCAAAGGGAACCCTGATTAAAATTAACATCTCATCTCCTTGAGCCTTACCCATTAATTACATAGAAAAAATTTATAGTCGAAATATAATAAATAAAAAATCATATAGGGCCCACCAGATGGACCTATAAAATTTAAATCTATACACATTGACCAAAAGGGTCCATGAAACTTTTTGAGGAAATCAACTACCTCAACAACCCATGCATATGTTCAGGAAATATTATGTTACATATGTTCACAATGCTAATGAATTTAATACAAAGTAGTATAACCTTTATGGTTATCAAAAAATTCATGAATTAAATTTTACCCATCAGTATTCTCCATCCCTAAATTTTTTCAATCGTTACAAACCATTAATGGATTTTAGTAACAAGTTAATTCATCTCCAAAGGAATCCTCTACATACTAATGAAATTCATTCCATAAATTTAGACACTTTATACATGGGTCATGTTTTTATCCAAATCAGAAGACCTTCTAATCTTTATGTTCCCTAGAAAAATTGTAGTGGAACCTATAATTTGAATGTCATTAATGGGAATACCAAAAAAATTTCTCATCCCACCATTTTGTAAATAAAATTTATCAATATATGATATATATAAACATCATAATCCATCTATTTAATAGGATTTAGATACCCTTGAGGTTACACATTTATGAATATTACTCATTTTCCGAGAAAGAGTATGATATATTTCTCATGAACAAATACTTATCCGTAATACATGAACTAAAAATACAAGGAATAATTGTAAAAAAATAAATAAACTAAAATGAATGCATCCACTAATGAGTTAAAATGTAATATATTTGGGATCCTCATTTTGGTATGGTTTTTCTTTACCCTTTATAAAGAGACTCTATAATCATTTTGTGGACAAAATATGACTGTAAACATTATAAAACATCCTTCTAAGAATCATTACCCCGATATAGAAAAACATATCCTAAGGAATATCTAAAATAGTGGCACTAGGAACACATTCACAGTGGGATATCTTAACATTTTTAGATAGAATATACCATTCTTTTCTAATGTTGTTTAACATAAATCATCAGTGATCAATATTTTATGAATTATTAACAAAAACCATATTCCCCTATACATGAAGATTTAATACCTTAGTGAAAATAGTCTCTCCATTCATGTTGGGTATTATTTTATAACATTTGAATGTGGAATTCCACCCTTGTGGTCAAATATATCTAACAATAAACCCAATGAATCTATATTTTGGCTAAAAATACATTGAAATAAAAAATGGAAATAGTCATGGAACATTCCAAAATAAAAACTAAAAAATGGAAATATGAGAAAAATTCATGTCTCTACTCATGGGGTGTAAATATTTGTGCCCTCCTGGTCCATTACATTTCCAGTATTGGTTGTTGGATGTGTACAAGAGAGGTTCCAAGAGTTTTGGGTGGATGATGGAGGTGCTTCAGTATTTCTATTGGAAGTACACATAGTCTGTGTGTATTAGATGATATGAATGTTGGTTTCATGCCTTGTTTTGGGATGGTCACCACAAATATATTTTTAGGGTTAAATTATAAAATGGTTTTTCATATTTTTTTAATAGAACCTAGAAGCAATGGATTGCATGATGTGAAAGGGAACTAGAAATTGTGTAATTCATTGATGTTGTATAATGTTATCAGCTACTCATGTTTTTTCAAAACCCTTAATTTAGTGGATCTTCTGTCATTCCAGTCCTCTGACAACATTCTCATTTAGTGTTTGAAGATTACATTTGATGATGATAGATCCATGGGTTGTAATCATTGATCTACGATAAATTCTCTTCTAATTCTCATTAGTTTTCTTTTGTTCTTCATCAGGGATTCAATGAGATGGAATGGAATGATTTGGGTGTTTTTTTTGGGATCTTTCTTGATGGTTGTTTGGTTCATTATTGGTTTATATGTAGTTCTTCCTTGTGTGGTTGTGGTTTTTGTTCATTATACTTCGCCCTCCGGTGTGTAGTGAGTTGAAAAGCTTCTTTGAGGTAGGGATTCCCTCATTTCTCATTATTGTGTATCTTGTAGGAGGGGAATTCATTTGTTATCATACGGGTTATGGTTTTATTATATAAAATAATGATATAGAATTGTATTACATGAAATTAAATTTTAAATGGGTTAGATTCCATGCTTTTACAATATTCATATTACTTTGATATTCTGGATTGTACAGTCTTGATGCCCCACTTAAAATGATGGCTATTGGGGGATTTGTTTTCTCTGGATGTACATGTTGGGATTGTTTCTTTGGTTGGTATTTTTGTGATATAAACAAAAAATGGAAATTGTATAACCAATTATATTTGGTTAATAAATTCATTTCCCCAGGATTATGATTTCAGTGTTGAAATCCCTAAAATATTGTGGAATGTAATAAAATACAATGTGTAATTCTATAATAGAATATTGATGTGTTGAGATATGTGGTAGAGGATTGTTGGGTCGATTGTTTGTGTTCTGTGCTTTTGGGTTTGGGATTTGATAGTTATTGGTTATGCTTTTGGGGTGAGAGGTGATAGTTTATGGGTCGTGGTTTTGTTGTGGCCATGTGTTGTTTTTGGGGATGAAAGGTTTCTCATGATATTTGTTTATATTTTTATATATACTTGAGTTGTGATGGAAAAAATTAATGTTTAATAATTTGGGAAATTTCATGGGTTGGTTTCGTTAAGGGGATGTAAATTTGTTAATGGAAAAATAAATTATGGTTTTTGTAGTGAAACATGGTTGATGCTAAAGAATAAAAAGAATGGGTGTTAAATGTGGAGAAAATGTGGAGTCCCCTTATATTATTATGTATCTTTACCTTCTAAAATGACTATCACAGATAGAAGTAAACTCATTTAGAGGTGACCAAAAAGGCGACAATATTGTGAGTTGGTAAGATTATTTGAGAACCTATTAGTTTTGATTGAGTGTTTGATGTTGTGTATATACTTTTATTTTCCTTTTGATTTCTAATGGAACGCCATCCACATTGAGTAATATGTGTTGGAATCCAAAAAAACCATGCGGGGGTATCATTCCCAAAATAAATTTATAGGGATAGATGGTTTTCCACTCACTCTTCACAGCTCCTTCTTACAGGTGATAGTGGCCCAGGTGTATACGGATGAGTTGTAATGTGTAATTCTAGGTTTCTTCGGGATGAGATGTAATATGAATCCCATGTGTCTTTAGGATAAGATGTGTTGTGATAGCCCATGATTGCGTGTGATGGATGTGATGTGTTGTGAGAACACAAGTGTGTGTTGGTGGGATGTGTTGTGATATACCCTGTGTTTATGGTAGGGATGTGATGTGATTTCCTAGGTGTGTGAGGGAAGGATGTTATGTTATATATTTGGAAGACGTGGTCCCAAGAGTGCATTTTTCATTGGTGTATGAGAGAGGATAATTAGTGGGAATGTGGTCTAAGATACCATATCATCAATTTTCTTTAAATTATAATATATTAATTGATGTTAATTAATAGGGGAGAGTTCCTTAATGAGGATGGGTTGGTTAGTAATTACGTTTAGGGGATATTTGGATATACTGTTTCATCACAGGTGCATTATTATGATTCTTGGACAAGTGCACAAGATTGTTTTTTCATAATATATGTTTTTATACAAAACCTATGTCTATAAAACTAATTTTAGTTTTCCAGTAGTATTTTTGGGACCATAATAAACCTTATTATTTTGGATCCTTGAGAGTTTTTGTGTCACTACTTTAGTATTACTTTTGGGTTGTCACATTGGATACAATAATCTATATTAGTTATATTTATACATGAATGTGGAATACATTTGATTTATATTTAATGTTATGTATTGTGGTTGTGTTGATGATTCATTATATCTCATATTCTAGTTTTATTATAAAGAATAATTTATTCTCTATCATGATATTTTTGACCCCTTAGTTCTAGTGTCCAACCTACGGCCTGTTATAGGTGGGAATATGGGGTCCTTACCATTCCCCCCTCATTGTGATATCATTGAAAGGATGGGGTTTTGGGATTGTGGTATCAGAGGTGATGGTAGAGAGATATGATATATTTTCTTGTTAGGAACAATGTTGATTAAATGGTTTGGTACAGAAATAGTTCTAGTTGACCTTGGTATCTGACATAAGACATGGGGACTATCTAGGACATAGTATTTTAGGGTCCCCTGTGATATAATGCATATGATATGATCTTAACAATTGAAAAATAGAGATGGACCATCTTGAAGGGTAGATACCTAGAGTGGTTCATGCATCATAATGAATTGTGTTCTTTTTGGATTTTTTTGTATGCTTAAAATTTAGGAATTAATTAAAATTATCTAAAATTTATCATAATAAAAATCAACAATATCATCCTAAAAAATAATTATTTTTCATTTAGATATAGATAATGTTTGTCATTCGTGTGTGGATTATCTTTTTTGGTTCAACGTTATAATCTAGTTGATTAATGAAGGTATGATCCATTTGAGGTGGATTATCTGTGGAAGAGGATGTTGCATGCTTTCAAGCGATATGTTTGTTGTAGTAAGATAAAAGTGTTATAGATGTGGATGTAGAGAGTTGGATAGCATATCTTTAGATAACCATGAGTTTTATCAGGGCCCCAATAGTGTACTGGGTCCCTTTGGAAGTCTGTTAATTGCGAGGATCTATGTTTTAGTTGTGGACAATGTATCTAGAAAAGTGGAGGGAGGCATATTATTTGTGGGTCGACTTCCAGAAGGCATTACGAGGAGAGTTCCCTTCATCGACCATGACTGAGGTGAAGAGTTTGGAGATTATTTCCCTTGATAAGGGGATATAGGGAAGGTAGATGCCAACCTAATTATGTTTCTCATGTTTATGGACTTCAGTTATAGAGGTGGTTATCAGTAGAGTGGTAGAGGAGCTGGGCATGGTAAGATGCAAGAAATGGTGGCTAGACAAGCTTTCGTAGATTTGTTCCAAGGATGTATACAGATTATGGGGATTCATTAGTCCCATGATGATATTTTCCTACTAAAAGTGACACCCCACGATTCCACATTATGCTTCCTTTGAATAATATAGTAGTGTGTGTTGTACGCAATATCGAGTTCTAACACACCCCACAACCAATCAAACTAGTCGTTATAAATAGTAATACCATCTTTTTTAAATATTATACATTTTATCTTTCAAAATGGACTTCATTTTTGGATTCGTAGTATGGAAATTATCCTAAGGTGAATTTATTGTATTTTTATAAGAACAATCAATTTTTGATGAATAGTGAAAAACACTGAGTTATAGATTAAAACCGAATTTTTATTCATTATTTTATTTAAAATTAATTAAGTTCAAAATGGATACATAATATCTATATATGTTCAATATAACTCATTGGATTTATTTTACATTAGTTTTATATATATAAAAATTTTATGGAACTTGTCCCCGTCTTTTACCCACCTCATAAGAGAATTTGGAAAATCACATAAAACAAAATTTTACCGCCTATGTATGTGGAATTTCAAAAATTTGAGATACATGGTTAATATAATTGAGTAAAATGTGGTTCAATAAGATAAAAATAATTTCTGATGAATAGTAACTTTTTACTTTTATTTACCACAGTTAAAAGTAAATAGGGTAATTAAGGGTAAAAATTATATTAATATTCCTCAAACACATGTCCTAATTCTACTGGACATGTGTATCTCAACCAAAAAAAAATATTAGGAATAAAATATTATCATTTAGGCCCACATGGATTAGATTAGGATATTTATTATTATTTAGTTCAAAGAAAAGTTAAAAGAGTTAAAATTAATGATTAATTAAAAAACAATTTTAATATAGGTTTATACATAAGATAAATTCTACTATAAATATTCATTTTAAATATAAAAATATTTCCTACATAATGGTATTTTATTTATAATTTTTAGACATTAAATAATTTAATTTATTTATAACACAAATGTGATGCAGTAATTACCTAATTAATGAAATATTAAAATAATTGATATTATAAATATCATAATAAATATAATTTGAGACTTTTTTTGAATTACACTAATTTTAAAGATTAATATGACATATTGTGATTGGTTATATAATTTTTGTTCGAAGTAATAATGCTGTTATGAAATTATCAAAAACAAAATACCCAATAGTGTCAAAATTGACATAAAAGAGTTTTTAAAACAAATATTATATTATTAATTGATATTCTATAACTAAAAATATAAGTATTAGGAATAGGAAATATTTAATGATATTTTTATTATTAATGGGACACTTGGAGGTCGTTTGGATGTATATAGTGCATTTATTAACTATATGATATAAAAATACATAGATACATGGAAAATGTCAATCTATTTAACTAAGAGTTTAATACAAATGATTAGGATAATATAGTGACCCAAACCTGTCTAAAATCTATTCGTTGAAAGGATATCAACCCATCCTCGCCTTACCCTTTATTAAATCTACTTTGGAGGAATTATAAACCAAATATGAATTTATTATAAAATAATATTTCTAGCTTTTCCAAAGGTTCCCCTCACCCATTTTATAAAAGGGAACTCCCCCTTATCTCAAATTACACATTCAATGCCTTTTGTATCAGCCACCCCCTTCCCAAATATTCTCTCAACTTGCCTCAATTCAACCTAGAGGCCTTATTTTGACCACAAATACAACCTATGGAGTCCTTTTGATCAAATTTAAGGAAGACCCCGAAGAAGAGGTAATGTTTTCACCCCCTCCTTCAAGTTCCATTCTTCTTCAACTTCTTCATTCTTTGTTAGTCCCATTATAAAATAATAAATCTAGTATCTTATATATATTGTGATGTCATTATAAATATGGTACCTCCATATTCATTATTATATCCATCCATTGAATGACATGTCACCATACGTGCATACGTACGGCTTACCGTCTCCACGTCATGGTGTAATTGTTATTCAATAAATTATTATTTGTATGGGTATAATAATGATGTGTAGTTCATGTTAATAATAAATATAACATGATAATGATTCTTTATATATGATATAACATCAAATTATATATTATTTTAATATCAAAAGAATGATATTGTTGCTCGTGCGTGCGTACGGACTATCGTCTCCATGAACACAATGAGATTCATTCCCCATCGTATAAATTGAATACTAATTCTCATTTAATGATTAAAAATAATATTCATGGACTTTATATCATTAGGGATATGAAAAATATACAACCTATCCATAAAAAACACGGCTTATAATTACAAAAAATATAAATTAAAATGCGTATGTTAACGCCCAAAACGACGATAATACTAAGATATTTTTAACAAAGAAATGTTAAAAGATCATATATGATATCATATTAATCTATATTATTCTTGTATAATTTAATAAAAAAAATTTCACCATTATACAGGAGTTTAACCTACCCTCAACCATGGAAAAGTACAAGGAATTGGTTTATTTCACACTCTCTTCATTATCCAAGGTTGTTTATACGTAATTATCTAGTTGGACAGCTTTATCATCCACATCCATGTTTATTAAAAAATGTATTTCAAATCATTATTAATATTTTACAGACTATGGATTAAAGTCATTTATATCCTTCTTTACATTTTATAAGATGTTTATAAAGGAATATTTCTGTCATTTTCCAAACAAGGTCCTTTTTATCCTTTTAGACAGAATTAAGGTAAGAATATCTTATTTAACTTATACAGTGGGTGCAGCTATATTCAACCGTTATAAAATTGTCAAAACATCCATTAAAAACTTATAAGAATATTTTCATAGTGAGTTTTTTATTTTATAATTATCTGACTTTTAAATGATTTAAAAAAAATAGATATTTCTCTCAAATTGATTTTATTTCATCTATGTCAACATCCTTTGATGGATTTGAATCTTATTTGATGTTTATTTTATTATGATACGAAACATACATAATGTATTGAATGTTTTGTGTTATGTTTGACTGTGGATGGGTAATTTTTATACAATTTATGGTTTTCGGAGAATGTATTGACATTTTTATGCTTGTTTTAATACGAATGTTTATGTTATGCTTAATCTTGTTCATATGAGGAATACATTGAACTTGATAAGTGATAGGTGGTGCCCACTATAGCTCCTCGATAATTCAGTAGGTCTCATGATACAAACTAGTTTCTTGGCACAAGGCCTTGACAAAGTCTTATTTATAGCCTTCGTACAAGGCCTTCACTATGTGGTTATAATAGTCCGGCATTATGCATGCCATCATTACGAAATTGGTTATTGATATTGCATGTGATTTTTCTATTAGTAGAATATTCATGTGAATAAGTAAATGGATTTATTTCATTTTATTTCTGCCATATTATTATGAAGATCAAGTTTAAAAGGATTTTGTTTTAGTTATACATTGCCTAAAATGTTTATGCCAATTTATGAAAGTTTCCGCTATATTTGTTATCCTTACTGAGCATCTGAGCTTTCCAATTTTAATGTTTTATTTTTCCCAGGATGTGAAGAAGTAATTTAGGAATGACCTACAAGGATAGTTTGGGAGGATATGAAGACAATATGTTTTTGTAGTTTTTTTACATTGTGATGTAATGTAATCATTATGGATGTATCTATCTATTCCAAGGCTACTAAACTAATCAGTCGTTCGAGACACGATCTTTTTTTATCATGGCAATGTTATGTAATAATGCACCAACTCTGGGTAGCTGGGGTCAGGGTGTAACAGTTGGTATCAGAGGATGTTTAGTACAAACGTTGGAAGCTAAATTTCGATAAACATTAATTAGATCACATATACCTAATATGGACTATGAGGATTAGTATAGTAGATCTTTCTAGAATTTTGGTATTGTAGATATTTTGTGAGTTTTCCAAGCAATACATCCTTGTCTAGATACGATCAGTTAGAGGTGGCTCTGGAATAGATATACCTAGGGGTAAAACCCAAAAGCACCGCGTTGAGCTAGACTCGAACGAGGACTGGTTCACGACAACAGGACGTGCTACACTCATGGTTACAACACTCCCGGGGGATATTCTTAGGATAATTCTCATTTTTTAAAATCATTATACAGGGTTTATGAGTGTATATTTCCTCAGAGAAAACATTTTTATGATTATGGATTATATCCATAAATAGTTCAATTTATGTTAACTGTTTTACAAGTTTGAAATATTCTGTTTTGATTCATAAATTGATCTATTTTATACCATTGTTTAGAAATGGTTCCTAGTGGAAGGAATTGAAACTGTTTCAAAACACGCACTCCATGTAGGGAGTGCCCTCTTGCTCAAAATAATTCTAGTTGATGTGGTGATGCAACTGGTGCTAATCAAATAATCACCATACTGGGACAACTCACTCAGGTTATGAATAATAATCTTACTTATATGGAGCACCAAAATCCATAGCAGGGAGGGTCAATGTAAATCTATTCATGTGGAAACAGCCACCAACATTCAGTGGCAGTACAGTTCCATTGGTAGCTGAGCAATGGATAAGTTCCCTAGAGAAAATATTTCCGGATTTGGGGAGTAGTGAAAGGGAAAAAGTTATCATGGCAGTTTACTGCCTCACTAGAGATGCTGATCAATAGTGGTCATTGATTCAAAACCCAATGGAAGATGATGAAGTATAAAATATGGAATGGATGGAGTTCAAAGATATTTTCTTATAAAAATACTTTCCTCGTGACCATCGAGAAGATATGGAAAGGCAATTTCTATGTTTGAGACAAAAGGAGGATGATAATTTCACAAAGTATGAGGCTAGCTTTACAAGGATATCATGGTATGATATAGATTATATAAGTAACCCATGAAATCTTATTGATCATTTCATTTATGGGTTAAAACCGTTTCTCCGTCATGCATTGGTCTCACAATCCTTATTGATATTTTCTCGAGTGCTATCAAGACAAAAAAATATTTCTATAAGACTTATGACTTTAATGAAAAGAAATAGAATAAGAGATCTGATGATCACTCTGGAAATTGAAATAAGGGGAATATGGGAAAAGTTGAATATCCATCATATAGTAAATGTGGGATGAAACACCCCGATACTTACTTGAAGGGAATGAGAGTCTGTTACAAGTGTGGTGAAATGGACACCAACCTCATGAATTCAAGGGGAAGATAGAATCTACTGATGTTCAATTCTAAAACTATAGGGAGACGTGACATTATGAAAAATAATGTCATTAGCTTCAGGGGAACATACAACAAAAAGGCCAAGGAATCAAGTCCATGCTTACGCTATCACTACTACTGAGGTAGAATCTCTGAAAGACATGGTGGTAGGTAATTTAATGGTTTCCTCAAGTGTAGCAAATGTATTATTTGATTATGGATCATTGAATTGTTTCATATCATCCAAGTTTTCTATGAAAATTAGATATTTCCAATTTGATTTTACTAGGGTGTTGTTAGTCAAAACTCCTAAGGGAAGTATCATTGCAACAAAGTATTGTGAATCAGTCACTATTAGAGCACATAAATGTTCTTTATTTTCTGATCTCATCGTAATACATATGATTGGGTTGATATAATCCTTGGTATGTATTTTCTTTCAGACCATGATGTGAATATTTATTGTAAGAAGAAGGAGGTTACGATTTTATATGATGATGATAAAGAACACCTTATCTTTATAGCGGAATCATCACCACCTAATTCTTACCTAGATCCACCCCAGTACCTCAAATAAATTCAATTATTGGGAAGGATGAGAATTAAATAAATGTGGTTAAGTAAATGAATGTTCCAATAGAAGATGTACCTATTGTGAGAGAATATGTTGATGTGTTTCTAGAAGATTTACCCGGAAATCCTCCATAAAGAGAAATTCAGTTTTCCATTGATTTAATTCCTAGTTCAAGGCCCATATCGAAGACCCCTTATAGAACGACTACTGTAGAATTTGTTAAACTAGAGAAACAACTAGAGGAATTGAGTTATAAGGGTTATACTAAGCCTAGTGTTGCTTCATAGAGATCCCCAGGCTTTTTTGATAAGAAGAAAGATGGATCTATGAGGTTATGTATCGACTACAGGGTAATCAATGCAATAACAATAATGAAAATGTATACCCTACCTCACATTGATTATTTATTTGACCAACTTCCTGTATCTCAATAATTTTCAAATATTGACCTTAGATCTAGATACCATCAGTTGTGTGTGAAGAAGGAAGACATTCTGAAGATAGCATTTCGAACCAGGTATGAGCATTACGAGTTTACAGTAATAACTTTTGGATTGACTAATGCACCCACCGTTTTCATGGATCTAATGAATATAGTTTTCATTGAATAGCTCAATGATTTTTTAGTGGTATTTATGGATGATATCTTTTTATATTTCAAAAGATACAAAGTTCATGATAATCACTTGCGCATTATCCTGAAGACTCTTAAAAGACATGAATTATATGGGAAATTTAGAATGTGTGAATTCTGTATTCAGGAGATTTCTTTTCATGTCCATATTGTATTTAAGGATGGAATTTCCGTTTATCCATTTAAGTCCAAGAAAATCGAAGAATGTTCGACACCAATGAGTATAACTGAGGTATGTTGTTTTATTGGTGTAGCAGGTTACTATCGAAGTTTCATCCAGAATTTTTCCCGATTGGCTAACCCATTAATGAAGCTCACACGTAATGGGGTTAAATTTGTTTGGAAAAAATTGTGTGAAGAATGTTTTGAAGACCTAAAGTGAATATTAGTCAATTACCCTATATTGACTCTACCATCGGGGAATGATTGGTTTGTTATTTATAGTGGTGCATTGAAGAGAGGACATGGTTGTGCCCTTATGCAGAATGATAGGGTTATTTCTTATGCATCAAAACAACTAAAAATTCTTGAGAAAAACTATCCTACTCATGATCATGAGATAGCAGCTGTGATATTTGATTTTAAGATATAGATAAATTATCTCTATGGTGAAAAATGTGAGATATATACCGATCACAAGAGGTTGAAGTATACTTTCTCCCAGAAAGAACTCAACATGAAGCAAAAGAGATGGCTTGAACTACTCCAAGATAATGATTTCACGATACACTACCACTTGTGGAAGGCAACTAATGTGTCAGATGCTCTGAGAAGAAATAATCATGGAGTTTTTCACATGAAGAGAGTTTAAAGTGATCCAATTTTCATTGATTTAGTAAATATGGATATGGGAATCACCATGGAAGATGAAACATCAATGCTTTTTCAAATGGTTTCCAAACCATCTTTACAAGAAAGAATTAATAGTTCTTAGATCGATGATGAAGAATTTCAAAAGAAGATTAATGATTTTAATGATGGGATATTAGGTGACTTTGTGTATGATGATTGAATTTTTTAATTTGGGAGGAGACTTTGTGTTCCCGATATACCTGATCAAAAAAGGGAATTGTTGGACGATGTTCATAGTTCCAATTTCTCTATACACCCTGGGAGAACCAAAATGTATAGGGATTTGAAAGAACTTTTTTGTGGGAAAAAAAGAAGAGGGAGATAGCTGATTTTGTGTCAAGATTTATGGTTTGTGAACAAGTGAAATCTAGAAGGCAACAACCTGGAGGAGTCATGCAACCTCTTCCCATATCTATGTGGGAATAAGATAATGTCACGATGGGATTTGTCATGGGGATACCAACGACTCCTAGAATAAATGATGCAATATGGGTTATTGTTGATCATCTTAACACGTAAACACATTTTCATGATATAAGGGAAGATTTAACAATTGAACGTCTAGAAAGACTCTATGTTAAAGAAGTTATGAGACTTCATGGAGTACCCATATCGATTGTTTCTGACCATGATCCACGTTTCACATCAAAATTCTGGAATTGTCTTCAGAAAGCCCTGGATATTGATCTTCATTTGAGCACTGCATACCACCCTCAAACAGATTGAAAATTAGAATAGACTATTCCAACCATAGAAGACATTTTTGGATCATGCTCAGTTGACTTTTCGGGATTGTGGGATCAATATTTACCTCTGGTGGAATTTTCGTATAACAATAGCTTCCATTAATGTATTCAAATGGCACCATATGAAGCATTGTACCGAAAGAGATGTCGCACACCAACCTATTGGGATGACGTTGGTGAAAGAAAACTCGTAGGCCCAAAACTGGTGGAGGAAACGGTGGAATATGTGAAGGTAATCCTAACCCAAATCAAAGAAGCTAAAATTAGCAAGAATAGCTCTGCTGATAATCGAAGGAAGGATTTTGAATTTAATGTAGGAGATCATGTTTTCATTAAGGAATCTCTATTGAAGGGAGTTATACATTTCATTAGGAAAGGTAAATTGAGTCCCAGGTACATTGGACCTTTAGAAATTCTAGAATGAATTGGTGTTGTAGCTTACCATTTGGCAATGCCTCCAAATCTCTCCAATGTTCATGATGTGATCCACGTATGAATAATGAGAAAATACATTCCTGACCCAATGAATGTTCTCACCTATGAGGAATTAGAACTAAAAGGTGATCTATCTTATTGAGAAGAGCCCATCAGGATTCTTGATACAAGAGAAAAAGTGCTGAGAAACCGTATGACACGTCTGGTAAAAGTTCTATGGAGAAACCATAAAATGGAAGAGGTAGTGTGGGAACCCTAGGAACTTATGATGAAAAATCACAAGAGTATTCTCATGTTTTTGTATTCTAGAAATTTTGAGGATGAAATTTTTTAATGTAGGGGAGAATGTGACACACCAAGCTTCCACGATACGGTTCTCTTTGATTAATACAGAAGCATGTGTTGTACGCAACATCGAGTTCATGCACACACCACAAACAATCAAACTAGCCGTTATGAATAGTAATAACCTCTTTTTGAAAATATATAAATTTTATCATTCAAAATGTACTTCATTTTTGGATTCAGAATATTGAAATTAACATAGAGTGATTTTTTTGTATTTTTTTGAGAACATTCTATTTTTGATGAATAGTGAATAAAAAAATGAGTTATAGTTTAAAACTAAATTTTTATTCTTTATTTTATTTAAATTAAATTATGGTAAAAATTGATACATAATTAATATATAAGATCAATGTATGTCATTGGAATTAGTTTAGAATAAATTTAGATATATAAAAATTTTATGGAACTTTTCACCGTCTTTTACCCACCTCCTAGGAGAATTTAGAAATTCACATAAAACTTAATTTTACAGCTTCTATGAGTGGAATTTGGTAAAACCAAGAGACAAGATTAATATCAAGGACTAAAATGTGGTTCAATAAGATAAAAATAAATTTTGGTGAATAGTAACTTTATACTTTTATTTACCCAACTTAAAAGTAAATAGGGTGATTAAGGATAAAAATGATATTAATATTATCCTAACACATGTCCTAATTCTATTGGACAAGTGTATCTCGAACAAAAACAACCTTAGGAATAAAATATTATCTTTTAGGTCCACTTGGATATGATTAGGACATTTATTATTATTTAATTCAAAGAAGAGTTAAAAGAGTTAAAATGAAATTTTAATTACCAAAAAAATTAAATATAGGGTTATACATAAGTTAAATTAGATTATAAATATTCATTAGAAATCTAAAAAGATTTCTTAAATAATGGTTTTTTATTTATAATTTTCAGACATTAAATAATTTAATTTATTTATGACACAATGGTAAAGAAGTTATCACCTAATTAATGAAATATTTAAATAATTGATTTTATAAATATCAAAATAAATGTAATTTGAGACTTTTAATGAATCAAACTAATTTTATAGGTTATAATGACATATTACGATTTGTTATATAATTTTATTTCCAAGTAATAATGCTGTTATGAAATTATCAAAAACAAAATACCCAATAGTGTCAAAATTGACATAAAAGTGTTTTTAAAACAAATATTATATTATTAATTGATATTCTATTCCTAAAAATATATGGTTCATCTAAAGGACATATATAATGATATTTGTGTTATTACTAGACCACTTGGAGGTCTCTTGGATGTATATAGTAAGTTTATTAACAATATCATAGAAAAATAAAAAGAGACATGGTAAATGTCAAACTATTTTACTAAGAGTTAAATATAAATGATAAGGTTAATATAATCACCCAATTCTATCTAAAATCTATTGATTGAATGAATTTCGACCCATCCCCGCATTAGTCTTTAAATAATAAACTTTGGAGCCATTAGAAATCGAATATGAATTTATTATAAAATAATATTTCTAGATTTTCCAAAGGTTCCCCTGACCCCTCTAATTAATGGTAACTCCCATTATCTATAATTTACACCTTAAAATCCATTTGGATCGGACAATCCCAGCCCACATATTCTCCCAAATTCTGTCACTTCATCCTAGAGTCTTATTTTGATAAGAAATCCAACCAATGTAGCCCTTTTGATCAAATCAAAAATAAAAACCCGAAGTAGAGGTAATGTTTTCACCACCCTCATTCAAGTATATTTATTCTTCACATTATTCGTTCTTTGTTATTTCAATTATAAAATGATAACTCCAGTATATTATATATATTGTGATGTTATTATAAATATGGTACAACCATATTCATTATTCTATCCATCCTTTGAATGACATGACACCATATGTGTGTACGTATGGCTTACCGTCTCCACATCGTGGTGTAATTGTTATTCAATAAATTAATATTTGGATGGGTATAATAATGATGTTTAATTCATGTAAATAATAAATATTACATGATAATTATTCTTTATATATTATATAAAATCCAATTATATATTATTTTAATATCAAATTATTGATATTGTCGCTCGTGCCTACGTACGTACTATCGTCTCCACGAACGTGATGAGATTCAATCCCCAACTTATCCATTCAAGACTAATTCTCATTTAATGATTAAAAATAATGTTTATGGACTTGATATCATTCTGGATATGAATAAGATACAACCAATCCATAAAAAACATGACTTATGTATCAAAAATTATAAAATAAAACGAGAAAGTTAACGCCCAAAACAATGATAATACTAAGATATATTTAACAAAGGCATGTTAAAAGATCATATATGATATATTATTAAAGTATATGATTATTTTATAACAAAATGAAAATTATTTAACCATTATACAAGAGTTTAACATATCATCAACCAAGGAAATGTTCAAGGTAAGGGTTTATTTCACAATCTCATCATTATCCTAGTTTGTTTATACGTAATTATCTAATGGGATGGCTTTATCATCCACATCCATGTTTCTTAAAAAATGTATTTCAAATCATTCTTACTATTTTAAATACTATGGGATAAAGTAATTTATAGCCTTTTTGAATTTTTATAAGATGTTTATAAAGTAATCTTTTAGTTATTTTCCAAACAAGGTCCTTTTTAACCTTTTCGACAGAATTAAGATAAGAATGTCTTTTTTAACTTATACGACGGGTGCGGCTATTTTCTGTCATTATAAAATCGTCAAATATTCCCTCAAAATATTATAAGAATATTTTCAAAGTAAATGTTTTCTTTTATTATTATGTGACTTATAAATGATTTCAAAAGAAGAGATATTTCTCTCAAATAGTTTTGATTTCATCTATATCAACATCCTTTGACGGATTTTAAGATTATCTGAAGTTTATTTATTATGATACGAAACTTCCATATTGTTTTGAAGGATTTGTGATATGTTTGACTGTGGATGGGTCATTGTTATAACATTCATGGTTTATGGAGAATGTATTGACATTTCATATGGTAGTTTTAATACAAATGTCTACGTTATGTTTAAACCTGTTCATATGAGGAATGAATTAGACTTGATAAGTGACGGGTGGAGCATGATACAGCTCCTCGATGCATCGGTATGTCCCATGAGACAATCTAGTGTCTTGGCACAAGGTATTGAAAAAATATTATTTTTAGTCTTGGGACAAGGACTTAAATATGTGGTTATGATATTCTGGAATTATGCATTCCATCATTATGAAACTGGTTATTGATATTACATGTTATTATTGGATTATTAGAATATCCATGTGAATAATTAAATGGCTATATTTCATTTTATTTCTGCCATATTATACTAAAGTTCATGTTTAAAAGGCTTTTGTTTTAGTTATACATTGCCTTAAATGTTTATACCTATTTATGAATGTTTCTGCTATATTGTTATCCTTAATGTGCTTCTGAGCTCACCACCTTAAATGTTTTATTTATCCCAGTATGTGAAGAAGTAATTTATGAATGACTTGTAGGGATTGTATGAGGGGATATGAAGATACGGTGTTTTTGTATTTTTTTTACTTTATGATGTAAGGTAAACATTATGAATGTATCTAGTTATTCCAAGGCTACTAAACTAATCGGTATTTCGATACTGGATCTTGTGTTATCATGCCAATGTTATGTAATAATGCACTGACATTTTGTAACTAGGGTTGGGTCGTTATAGTTGGTATTAGAAGAAGTTTAGTATAATCCTTGGATACTAGATTTAGATAAACTCTGATTAGAGCTCATAGACCTAAGATGGAATTGGAGGATTAGTATAGAAAAACTTTTTGAATATTGGTATTGTAAAGATTTTGTGATTTTTCCGAGAAATACATCCCTCTCTGGATACGAGTAGGTAGAGGTGGCTCTGGCATAGATGTACCTAGGGATAAAACCCAAAAACAACCTATTCAGCTAGACTAGTACGAGAACTGGTGCATGACAACGGGCCTTGCTCCACTCCTAGTAACGACACTCCCAGGGGATATGATTAGGATAATTCTTATTTTTTACAAAAAATTATGAAGGGTTCATGAGTATATATTTCCTAATAGAAAAAATTTCTATGATTATGGATTACATCCATAAATAGTTCGAATTATGTTAATTTTTTTACAAGTATTCAATTATGTATTTTGATTCTTAAACAGATATTGTTTATGCCATTGTTTAAAAATGGCACCTAGTGGATGAAATGGAAACTGTATCAATGCACGCACTCCATGTAGGTATTTCCCTCCTTCTCAAGATAGTTATAGTGGTGCTGGTGCTGCAACTGGTGCCGATCATCTAATCACCATACTAGGACAACTCACTCAGGTTATGAATAATAACCTTACTCGTATGGAGCACCCACTTCCACATCTTGGATGATCAATGTTAGATCTCTTAATAAGGAAACATCCACTAACATTCAATGGGAGTAAAAATTCATTGCTATAAGGGAAATAGATATGTTCCTAGAGTAATTATTTCAGGCTTTGGGGAGTAATGAAAGGGAAAATGTTATTGTGGAAGTATACCGCATCACAGAAGATGCTAAGCAATGGTGGTCATTGATTCAAAACAGAAAGGAAGATGATTAAGTATCAAATATGGAATAGAGGGAGTTCAATGATATTTTCATAGAAATGTACTTTCCTTGTGACCATAGAGTAGATATGGAAAGGCAATTTCTATGTCGGAGACAAAGGAGGATGATAATTTCGCAAAGTATGAGGCTAACTTTACAAGGCTATCAAGGTATGCTGAATATTATATAAGTAACCCATGAAATTAGATTAATTGTTTTTTATTGGTTAAAACTATTTCTCCTTCATGCATTGGTCTCACAATCGTTCTTGATATTGTCTCAAGTGCTATCAAGATAGAAAAATAATTCTCTATGTCGTATGACTTTAAAGTAATGCAAGAGAATAAGAGATCTGCTGATCACTCTGGAAATGGAAATAAGAGGAAAAAGGGGAAATTTGAATATCCATTATGTAGTAAATGTGGGAAGAAACGCCCCTGTAATTTCATGAAGGGAATGAGAGATTGTTGAAAGTGTGGTGAAAAAGTCCACCATGATCGTGATTTCAAGGGGAAGAAAGAAACTACTGATGTTCATTGCTACAACTGCAGGGAGATGGTATATTATGAAAATGAATGTTTTAATCCTCAATGGAACATACCTCAAAAAAGGCCAAGGGATCAATTCCAAGCTTATTCTATCACAACTGCTAAGGTAGAATCTCCGAAAGACATGGTGCTAGGTGATATAATTGTTTACTCAACTGTATAAAATATATTAATTGAATCTGTATCATCGCATTGTTTCTGATCTTCCCAGCATGCTATGAAAATTAGATACTTCCAATTTGATTTAACAAGGGATTTTTCAGTCAAAACTCTCAAGGGAAGTATCATTTCAACAATGTTTTCTGAATCTGTCCCCATTAGAGCACAACAATTTTCATTATCAGTTGATCTCATCATTATACATATGATTGAGTTTGATATAATCCTCAGTATGGGTTCGATTTCAGACCATGATGTAGATATTTATTAAAAGAAGAAGGAGGTTAAGATTTTAGATAATGATGATAATGAACACCTTATCTTTAGACTGGAATCATGACCACCCAATTCATACCTAGATCCACCCCTAGTAGCTCAAATATATTGAACTATTGGGGTGGAAGAGAATGAAAGAACTCTGGTTAAGGAACAAAATGATTTAATAGAGGATTCACCTATTGTGAGAGAATTTTTTGATGTTTTTCTAGAAGATTTTCCTGGACATCCTCCAGAATGAGAAATTGAGTTTTCAATTTATTTAATTCGTGGTTCAAGGCCCATATCAAAAATCCCTTATTGAATGACAACTGTGGAATTAGTTGAACAAAAGAATAAAATATACGAATTGAGTAATAAGGGATTTATTCTCCCTAGTGTTTCTACATGGGTAGCCCATGTCTATTTTGTTATGAAGAAAGATGGATATATGTGTTTATGTATCGACTATAGGGAAATCAATGCTATAAAAATAAAGAACAAGTATCCCCTACATCAAATTGATGATTTATTTGACCTACTACATGGAGCTCAATACTTTTCAAAATTGACCATCGATCTGCATAACACAGGTTGTGTGTGAATAAGGAAGACATTCCGAAAAAAGCATTTCGAACGAGGTACAAGCATTACGAGTTTACAGTAATGCCTTTTGGATTTACTAATGAACCCTCTGTATATATTGATCTAATGAATATAGTTTTCAATGAATATATCGATGATTTTATGGTGGTATTTATTTATGATATCATGGTATATTCCAAAAGCTATGAAGATCATGAAAATCACTTGTGCATTATCCTAAAAACTCTTAGAAGACATGAATTATATAGGATGTTTAGCAAGTCTGAATTCCGGCTTCAGGATATTTCTTTTCATGGATATATTGTCTCCGAGGATGGAATTTCCATTAATCCTTCTATGACTAAGGAAATCAAATAATGTCCTGCACCAATGAGTATAACCAAGGTACACAGTTTTATTGGCTTAGTAGGTTATTATCGACATTTCATCCAGAATTTTGCCCGATTGGGTATCCCATTAATGAAGCTCACAGGTACAGAGATTAAATATGTTTGGAAAAAAAGAGTGTGAATAATGTTTAGAAGAACTGAAGAGAATATTAGTCAATGAACCTATATTGAATCTACCATTGGGAATGATGTGTTCGTTATTTATAGTGATGCATCGAAGAAAGGACTTGGTTGTGCCCTTATGCAGAATGATAGGGTTATTGCCTATGCATCACGACAACTGAAAACTCATGAGAAAAACTATCCTACTCATGATCTTGATTTATTAGATGTGATCCTTGCTTTGAATTTATGGAGACATTATCTCTATTGTGAAAATAGTGAGATATATACCGATCACAAGAGTTTGAAGTATATTTTCTCACAGAATGATGTCAACATCAGGCAAAGGCGATGGCTTGAACTACCCAACGATTATGATTGCCCGATACCCTACCACCTGGGGAAGGAAAATAATGTGTTAGATTCATTGAGAATAAATGATGATGGAGTTTTTAATAGGATGAGAGTTGAAAGGGGTCTTATTTTCATGGATGTAGTAAAGATGGATATGGGAATCACCATGGAAGGTGAAACATCACTGATTTTTCAAATGGTTTCCAAACAATCATTACTAGAGAGGATTAAGAGTTCTAAGACCGATGATGAAGAATTTCAAAAGAAGATTAAATCTATTAATGATGGGAGATTGAGTGACATTGTGTATGAATATGTAATTTTGAAATATGGGAGGAGACTTTCTGTTCCCAATATACAAGATCTAAAAATGGAATTGTTGGACGATTCTCATAGTTCCAATTTCTCTATAAACCCTGGGAGAAAAAAATGTATAGGGATTTGAAGGAACATTTTTTCTAGGACAACATGAAGAGAGAGATTTCTGATTTAGTGTGAAGATGTATAGGGTGTCAACAAGTGAAAGCGGGAAGGCAACAGCCTGGATGAGTCATGCAACCTCTTCCAATAAATGAGTGGAAATTTGATAATATCTTGATGGACGTTTTCATGGGGCTACCAAAGACTCCTAGAGGAATTATTCAATATTGGTTATTATTGATCGTCTTACCAAGTAAGAACATTTTAGTGCTATAAGGGAAGATTTAAAACTTGAACGACTAGAAAGAATATATTTTATTGATGTTGTGAGACATCATGGAGTACCCAAATCGATAGTTTCTGACTGTGATCCACGTTTCACATCAAGATTCTGGAAAAGTGTCCCGAATGCCCTGGATACTGAACGTCATTTCGGCACTTCCTACCACCCTCAAATAGATGGACAATCGGAACAGACTATTCAAACGTTATAAGAAATGTTGAGATCATTATCACATGAAATTAGGGATATGTGGGATCAATATTTACCTCTTGTAAAATTTTCATATAACAGTAGCTTCAATTAAAGTATTCGGATGGCCCCATATGAAGCGTTGTACAGAACGATATGTCGCACACCCACCTGTTGGGATGATGTTGGTGAAAGAAAACTTGTAGGCCCATAATTGGAGTAAATGATGGAAAAGGGGAAGGTAATCCAAAACCACATCAAAGTATATCAAAGTAGGCAGAAGAGATATACCGATAATCAAAGGATTGATTTGGAATTTCAGGTAGGAGGTCATGTTTTCATGAAGGTATATCTGTTGAATGGAGTTATATGTTTCGGTAAGAAAGGTAAATTGAGTCCCAGGTACATAGGACCATTCAAAATTCTAGAACGAATTGGTGTGGTAGCTTACCATTTGTTAATGCTGCCAAATCTCTCCAAATTTCACGATGTGTTCCACATATCACTGTTAATAAAATACATGTCTGACCCAACACATGTACTCACCATTAAGGATTTAGAACTAGAACCCGATCTTTCTTATTGCGAAGAGCCTTTCAGGATTCTTGATACCAGAAAACAAGTGCTGGGAAACAGGACGACTCGTCTAGTAAAAGTTCTATGGAGAAACCATAAAATGGAAGAGGAAACATGGGAACCGAGGAACATATAATGAAGAAACACTTGATTATTTTTATGTGGTAGTATTCTATAAATTTTGGGGATGAAAATATTTGAAGGAGGGGAGAATGTGACACCCCAAGAATCCATGGTATGCTTCTCATTGAATAATACAGTAGTGTGTGTTGTACACAACTTCGAGTTCTAACACACACCACAACCAATAAAACTAGCCGTTATGAATTTTAATACTAGCTTTCTTAAATTTCATACATATTATCTTTCAAAATGGACTTCATTTTAGGATTCAGAATATTGATATTACCCTAGGGTGGTTTTTTGGTATTTTTCTGAGAACATTCAATTTTTGATGAAAAGTGAAAAAACACTGAGTTATAGTTAAAAACCGAATTTTTTTCTTTATTTTATTTTAATTTAATTAAGGTAAAAATGTATACATAATAACTATATAATTTTAATTTATTTCATTGGAGTTAGTTAAGAATAATTTTAGATATATAAAAAATTTATGGAACATTTCACCGTCTTTTACCAACCTCCTAGGAGAATTTGAAAATTCACATAAAATTTAATTTTACCACTTCTGTGAGTGGAATTTCGAAAATCAAAGTGACATGGTTAATATAAAACTGTAAAATGTGGTTTAATAAGATAACAATAATTTTTAGTTAATAGTTACTTTTTAATTTTAATAAAACGGTTAAAAGTAAATAGGGTAATTATGGGTAATAATGATATTAATATTACCCTAACACATGTCCGAATTCTATTTTACAAGTGTATCTCGGCCAAAAATGACCTTAGGAATAATATTTTATCATTTAGGTCAACATGGATTTGATTAGGAAATTTATTATTATTTAATTCAAAGAAGAGTTAAAATAGTTAAAATGAATGTTTAATTACTAAAACATTTTTAATATAGGGTTATACATAAGATAAATATGATTATAAATATTGATTAGAAATATAATAATATTTCCTACATAATTGAATTTTATTTATAATTTTTAGACATTTAATAAGTTAATTTATTTATGACACAATAGATATGTAGTAATTACCTAATTAATGAAATATTAAAAGAATTGATATTATAAATATCAAAATAATTTAAATTTGAGACGTTTTATGAATTCCACTAATTTTAAAGGTTTCTTTTACATATTATGATTGTTTATATAATGTTTGTTTTAAGTAATAATGCTATTGTGAAATTATCAAAAACAAAATAACCAATAGTGTCAAAATTGACATAAAAGAGTTTTTAAAAAAAATATTATATTATTAATTGACATTCTATTCCTAAAAATCGATGGATTGGCCAAAGGACTTATATAAAGATATGTGTTTTATTAATGGACCACTTGGAGGTCACAGGGATATATAGAGTATGTTTATTAAGTATATAATATAAAAATACAAAGAGACATTGTAAATGTCAAACTATTTAACTAAGAGTTAAAAATAAATTATAAGGTTCATATAGTGACCAAAACCTATATAAAATCTATTGGTTGAAATTATTTAGACCCATACCCTCCTTAATCTTCAAAAAATAGACTTTTGAGTCCTTAGAAACTGAATATGAATTTATTATAAGATAATATTTCTATCTTTTCCAAAGGTACCCCTCACCCCTCTTATAAAAAGGAACTCCCCCATCTCACTAATTTACACAATAAAATTTTTTTGGCTTGGCCAACCCCTGCCCAAATATTCTCTCAACTTCTGTCACCTCATCCTAGAGTTTTTAGTTTGATCAGAAATCTATCCTATGGATCCCTTTTGATCAAATCAAAAGTTATAATCCGAAGAAGAGGTAATGTTTTCACCACCCTCTTTCAAGTTTCTTTCTTCTTCAACTTCTTATTTCTTTGTTATTACCATTCTAAAATAATAACTCAATTATCTTCTATATACTGTGATGTTATTATAATTATGGTACAACCATATTCATTATTCTATCCAACCTTTTAATGACATGTCACCATACGTGCGTACATATGGCTTACCGTCTCCACACTGTGGTGTAATTATTATTCAATAAATTATTATTTGAAAGGGTATGATAATGATGTATAATTCATTTAAATAATAAATTTAACATTATAATGATTCTTTATATATGATATACCATCAAATTATATGTTATTTTAATATCAAAATAATGATATTGTCGCTTGTACGTACGTATGGACTACCGTCTCCACGAATTCAATGAGATTCAATCCCCATCGTATCCATTCTTGAATAATTATCATTTAATGATTAAAAATAATTTTTAAGTACTTTAAATAATTCTATATATGAATAAGATATAACTTATGCATAACAAACATAGATTTTGTAACAAAACATATAATAGAAAACTAGTAAGTTAACACCTGAAACGATGATAATACTAAGATATTTTTAACAAAGCAATGTTAAAAGATCATATATGTTATTATATTAATGTATATGATTATTGTATAATTTAATAACAATTATTTCACCATTATACAGGATTTCAACTTACCCTCAACCAAGGAAAAGTACAAGGTAACGGTTTATTTCAAAATCTCTTAAATATCCGAGGTTGCTAATACATAATTATCTAAATGGGACCTCATTATCATCCACATACATGTTTCATAAAAATTGAATTTCAATTAATTCTTACTTTTTTATAGAATATGGGTTAAATTCATTTATACCCTTGTTGACTTTTTATAAAAAGATTATAATGGAATCATTCTGTCATTTTCCATACAAGTTTCTTTTTAACCTTTTCGAGATAATTAAGCTAAGAATGTCTTTTTTAACTAATATTGTGGGTGCGTCTATTTTTAGTCGTTATCAAATTGTCGAAGCTTCCCATTAAATCTTATAATAATACTTTCAAATTAAATAATTTCTTTTATAATTAAGTGACTTTTAAATGATTTCAATAAAAGAGATATTTCTCTCAAATTGTTTGGATTTCATCTATGTCAACATCTTTTGATGGATTTTAAGCTTATTTGATGTTTATTTATTATGATAAAAAACATCAATATTGTATTGAAGGTTTTTTGATATGTTTGACTATGGAAGGGTCATTTTTATACCATTCATGGTATATGGAGAAAGTATTGGCATTTCGTTTGCTAGTTTTAATATGAATGTTTATGTTATGCTTAAACATGCTCCTATTAGGAAGGAATTGGACTTGATAAGTGATGGCTGGATCCCGCTATAACTCCTCGATGAATTGGTAGGTCGAATGAGACAAACTACTGTCTTGGAACAAGGCCGTGACAAAATATTTTTTGTTCTCTTGGCACAAGGCCCTAACTATGTTGTTATGATAGTTTGGCATTATGCATTCAATCATTATGAAAGTGGTTATTGAGATTACATGTGATTATTCGATTAGTAGAATATCCATGTGAATAATTAAATGGATTTATTTCATTTTATTTGTTCCATATTATGATGAAGGTAAAGTATATAAAGCGTTTTTAGTTATACATTGCTATAAATGTGTATGACTATTTATGAATGTTTTCGCTATATTTTTATCCTTACTGAGTATCTGAGCTCACCCCTTTAAATGATTTATTTTGTCCAGTATGTGAAGAAGTAATTTATAAATGACCTGTAGGGATAGTAAGAGGGAATTTGAAGTCAAGATGTTTTTGTAGTTTTTTTACTTTATGATATAATGTAAACATTATGAATGTATCTAGTTATTTCAAGGCTACTAACATAATCGGTCATTCGAGACATGATCTTTTGTGATCATGACAATGTTATGTAATAATGCACCAATTCTGGGTAAATGGGGTCGGGGCGTTACACTACAGATGATTCCATACGATTTCATCCATGACATTGACATTTTGTATGAAGGTGTTGTTATCAAATACATTTAGAGGAGAGTCTTATTTTTAGATGTGGATGGTTAGTGTGTGGTTTACTTTGATAAGTACAGTTGTCAGTTGGGTAGAAGGATTTTGGATAATGTTTTTTATTTTTTTTCTAAATTTTTTGTGTAATCAGTAGACATTGAGATGGTAGAGGTTCCCAAGGACGTTGGGGAGTTTTCAGATTTTATTCAGAGGTTTTTTTATGCTACCCCATAGACACAAAGTTCAGTATGGGATAGAATTTCAGCCCATTGCTTGTCCAATTTTGATTGATACTTATTGTATGGAACCTTCTGAGTAATATGATTTGAGAATGTTGAAATATGATTGGAGTAGAAGTGTTTTATTTGGCCCAACGTGTCATCAGGGGGTGCTCTTGTGTTGTTCACTATGATAGAAGATGATTGTTTGAGGTTTTGTACAGACCACAAGAGGAAGAATCATGTAACTTTCAAGAACGATTTCCCTCATTAGATAAAAGTATGGGCATATTGAGATTGTATTCCTTCCATAAATTTTTATGAACACACCAACCTAGTTCATGGTTCTTATGAACACTATGTTCCCAGAGTTCTTTAACCGGTTCATCATCAAATTCATCAAGTATATCCTGATCTAACAAATTTCGGAGGAGGAGGAAACCAAGCAACTCATATCTATCTTCAAAGGTTGTTGACCCCACAATATTTATGGAATTATTCATAAGAGTATGTTTAGGGAATGAAAGGCTCATTTCCACATGCATTTGGTGTTTGAGTATGGTGTGGTAGTTGGACCATTAATGTTTTCAGTAGTTGTTTTTTGGTTATCGCCCATGAATGGGGAAGAAGATCAAATTTTCCTTAGTCTCTCATGCTATTATCAGAGTTTTGTATCCAAATTTATCTTGAGATGTGTCCTCATCGAAATCATGGAATAATGAAGAACAAGATTTGGTGTGGATTGATCGGTCCAAATCAATGTTTAGTTTCATGAAGTGGAATTTAGTTAGTTAACTAGTGATCTGGTTTTTATAGGAATGGGTGATGATTTCTATGTTTTATGATTCTTATCATCTTCTCTAGGGATATATCATGATTTTGTAGCCAAAAATGATATCTTATGTATATAAAATGTTACATACCTATGAGAATAAATTTTGAATCCATGATCTAGAGCTAGAAGAAGTCGTTTTTTGGTATTAAGTTATGGTTGTATTACCTAACTGAGGAGAGATTTCTAATCATTGTAGATCACATGATCAAGAAGTATATCTTATGAAAGTGTATTTTGATTATGATGATGTGGAGGTGGATAGACTTTCTTCAGGATTATGATTTTACGATATCCTACTACATATGAAATGGTAATGTTGTGGTCAATGATTTGAGATGGATGTTAGGGTATGGTTTTTTCAAGAGTCTGGAAATACTTGGTGAGATATGGAGGAGTTTTCATCATTTCACTATGATTTAATGGTGGAAGGTAGTAATGGATGTTTGTTTCAGATGATTGTGAAATCGTATTTAATATAAAAGGTGGAGTACTCTTAGTGGGAAGAATTAGAGGAAGAGGTGATGCATGATCTAGTTTTCCATGGTGACACTTTCTAGAAATGGTTATTGGATGTTCAAAATAGTATGATATTTCTTGAAAGTACTTTTTTTTTGTTATAAATTCAATATATATTTCTTACTCACTTTCATAACTCACATTTTCCAGTATACCCAGGAGTTTCCAAGAGGAATCATGGCTTGAGAGTGTAGTTTTAGTGGCTCGAGATGAGGTGGGAAATTTACCAGTTTGGGTCGTGGTGATTAGTTTTCTAGTAAATAATGGAAGTGTATCATGTCACTTGTGGTTTTTCATATCTAGTGGATGTTACCTAGTAGAAATGGGATAAAATATTTATGGATTTCATAAAATGGTTAACTTGATATTTGGGAGGTTTTGATGCTCTCTGGGTGATAGTGGATTGGTTGGTGAAATCATCCCACATCTTAGAAATTAAGAAGTCAGGCATCATAAATTCCATGGATAAGAGGTATGTCAATTATGTGATGTAGTTTCATTGAGTTATAAGGTCCATTGTCTTAGATTATGATCCATGATTTACCCCACAAGTCTGGAATAGATATCTATTTTATATTGGCACCCAGATTCAGCTTTTCACTTCTTTACACCAATAAAAATATGGGCAGACAAATTTGAATATCCAAAAGAAGTAGGATATTTTGTGAACATGCATATTAGAATTTGGTTGATGTTGGGTATGAAACATTATTTTGGTATAGATTCATATAATAATAGTTTTTGTTTTTTTCATTATCATGGTTCTATTTGAATCATTGTACAAATTTTTTTGTTTTCTTCTTTTGTGATGGATAAAGGTTGGGGATATAGTCATTTTTGGTCTCAATGTGATGTAGAGAAAAATAGAAAAAGTTTAGATCATTTTTTAGAGGATGAAAGTAGTCAATGACCGGAATAATTATTATGATGATTGTATAATGAGGAAATTTGAGTTTGAGTTTTTGGACCACGTGTTAATAAATGTTTCCCTCATTATATGAGGTAATGCACTGAGAAATGGAGTAATTTTTCACTGAGGTTTGTTAGGCCCATTGAGGTGTTGGGTATTGTTGTTGAAGTTGTGTTCTAGTTGGTATTTCTAACATCATTTGAGAGGTTAAAAAAATTACATAACAATTATTATCTTCATCAGCATCTTCACAATTACTCCCAAGTTATTGAATGGGGATATTATGATATTGAGGATAATGCAATGATTGTGGAGTGTCCCACAGACATCCCAGATCTTTGGGATAAATGCTGCATGGAGAAACAATTTTTTTGGTTCTTTTGTTGTGAAGGAATGAGATTATAGAATAGAGTACATGGGATTATAGAGTTGTATTTAGTTTTTATCTTCTTTGTTATACTTTTTATTTATTTTTTAGCTTTGATTTATGATATGATATTTTTTTGGTCTATAATGTGTGTTTAGTGATATATGATAAATACCTTACATATTAAAAGTGGAGGATCTAATTTATAATAATTATTCATTAACTGTGATGAGATTAAACCCATGTGGGTTATTCAATGCCTCCCAAAGTAGATATTATCTTAACATAGAATATGTAATTCCCTTATTTGTATGTTCTAAATAGTGTGTTTTTTTTGTAGAATTTGTAGGTTTTGAATTATTTGCTATTAATATGGTTGGGAATTAGTTATGCAGAATTGTGGTTGGGTTATAGGATGTGTCATTTAGTTTTCTAGTGTGTTTTGAGGCCATTTGGGTTGTTGTCATTAGCAGGCTGACGCGTTTGAGGTTTAGTGAGACTCTTGAGAGGTATCTCACTTTGTGGTTGTTCCGAGCACCTTTTATTCATGGATTGGTTTTGGATTCTAATGTGTATGAATTTATTTAGAGGAATCAGATGTAATGGTTTATGCCCCCCCAGTTTATTACATTTCCAATTTTGGTTGATGGAGGAGTTCAGGGGAGGATCTAGGAGTTTAAGGTAGAAGTTAGAGGTGCAGCAGAATAACATCAGGAAATTAAATCCACAGAAGTTTATTACATGACATGAATGTTGGTATCAAGGAATATTCAGTGACTGCCACAATGTGTATATTTTTTTGTTAAATAATAATAAGGTGACACACTTTTTAAGGGAACATTGATTCCTGGTATTAAACGATGAGATTGGGGATTAAACATCATGTAATTGCTTGATTCTATACATTTTTAAGGTTTTAATCCATTTGGGTTTTTTAAATTCTTTGACCAGAGGTTATTCAAATTTCCATGGATTGAAATTTACACCTAATTAAATGTTTTGAGATTCATTTTGAATGGGATATATCCTTAGGCTCTTGTCTTCTATCTGTGGAAATTTCTCGTTATGTTCTTTTCATTTTTCTTTGGTTCTTCTTCAGGGATTCACTGTGGTTGTATGGTTTCATTTGGGATGTAGGTTTGGGATGCATCATGATGTTTATAGTGTCTGGTATAGGTTGATCGATTGTTCTTTGTGCTGTGGTTTCGTTTGTGGGAACTATTTTTTACCCTGCAGTACACAGCAACTTCAAAAGAATATTTGAGTTATGGATTCCCACATTTTTCATTATTGTTTATCATGTTGGAAGGGTTTCCATTTGTTTACTAATGGGTTATGGTTGTAAATTACTAATTAATTATATTGAATTATATGAAATAAAGTTAAAGGGTAAAGGTTTTTTTTAAATAAAATTTATTGATTTGATATTAAATACATTTGGGGATAATTCAGGCCTAAAACCCTATTGAAAATTGTGGCCATTTTTGGCTTTGTTTACACTGAATATATGTGTTGTGATTGTTTCTTTGGTTGTGATTTTTGTGATATTAAAAAAATGTAAATTAGATAAAAAATTATATTTAGTTAATAAATTTATTTCTCCATGATTATGATTTGATTAATCATATGCCAAAAATACTGTGGAATGTGAAAAAAATCCACATTGTACATATATAAAATAATCATGATGTGTGGTTGGGGAATTTTCGGTCAATGGTTTGTGTGTCTTTATTTTGGGGTAGGGGTGATTATTTGTGTTCCATGATTCTGGGGTGGTGAGGTGATATTATGTAACATCCCAGGTAAATAAAGAATAAGAAATATTTCACAATGATTAATATTTGTGAATTAAATATTAATTTTACATTAAAAGGGTTTCTATGTTTGAAAGCAGACCCGATACGCAGATACCAGTTTTTTTTGAAATCTTACGTTGCACTCTAATAATATAATATTATTATTTTAAATGGTAGTTAACTCCTAGCTGTTGTATTTGTGTGAATAAAGTAAACTATCTACAATATGATTATACATGTTTTTTAATTGTATTTACATTTATCTAACAAAAGATAAAGGCTTAAAATATGAATGAATCTAATTTTAAAAATAATTTGCATTAAAAGGCCGATTTAACTCCTTTTAATGGAGAACCCTCTTTAAATCTAGTTTTTAAAATTTTTATATGTTTTAATTGACCAAATAAAATTCTTCTTTATAATAGGGATATCAAATTTTACTTTGGGTAATTATTTTGGGATTTTCCGATAATGTTCATTTTTTAATGAAAAGTGAAAAATATTGTATTTTAATTAAAAAGTTACTTTTAATCTAAATTATCTATATTGATAGACTATATTTTCATTTTATTTTAAAGTGAAATTAAAATATATTTTTACCATTTAATCCAATGTTAGTCAGTGGAATTAATTTCACTTTGAAATTGTACAAAAACAAGTATCAATCTTTTGATAGTTATTGTTTCATAAAAATACGCTATATGTCATGATAACGAGAATTAATTTTAAAATTAATTGATGGAATTTTATGTTTTTAATTTGTAGAAATAGAAAAAAATTAATTTCGAATATAAAATATATCCTATGCTGAATTTGTGATATTTTTCTGAAAAACACTAATTTTTTATGAATAGTGAAACCACTTAGTTGTAGTTAAAATAACTAAATTTTTCATTTAAATGAAATTTTACCACATCTGTGAGTTGAATTTAAAAAATCTGACATACATGGTTGTTATAAAGAAGTAAAATTTGGTTCATTAAATGGAAATAATTTTTGGTGAATAGTATCTTTTGACTTATATTTACCATGGTTAAAGGTAAATATGGTAATTCAACGTTAAAAGAATATTATAATAATTCACAATTACCAAAACACTTGTCCAAATCTTATTGGTTGATTAATTAACGACCATGGGGATCATTATTTCTATTTTTGGACCCATTCGGCCACTTGGGTGAGATAATGACAATTGACATTAATTAATTTAAAGTAATGGACAAAATGACGTAAACAAAAATATTTTAGTAATGAATTGTTATATAGTGTTATATAACGAAAATTTTTAACTATAAATATTCATCGTAAAGATAAAACTATTTCCTACATGATTGTATTTCTTTTATAAATTTTAAACATCAAATAAATTATATTATTTATGACACAATAATGATGCAATATTTACCTCATTAATAAATCATTTAAATAAATAAGATTATAATGATTAAAATATTATCCAAAACATGTCCAATTATGATTTTATGAATTTATTTTGAATATTAGTCACCTTATCTTCGACCTTAATTATTTTTTTTACCTTTTGATACCAAATATCATTATATAAAAAAATAATATTTTCACACTTTCCTAAAGTGCCCCTCCTCTCACTTATAAAAAGAGACCACAACTAACCAATTAATCACACCTCTCAAGCCTTTTATCTCATCCAAACTCTGACCAATTAATCTTAGTATATCAATTTCCTCTACCTAGAAGCCATACCATAGGCAGAAGGCACTTCAAGAAGTCCTTTTGGTTCAAACAAATGGATGTTAACCAAATTAAAGGTAACAATTTCTCTTAAATTGTTTTATTTTATTTTACTTATCCAACACATAAAATCTTTTTATTAGTTTATTTGTATCAAAACCAGTATCCTCAATATACTAGTATGTTGTTATGATAAGGATTCATACTAAACATACACACACCTCTATCTAATGGATGATGAACATAATGTTTCTGTGGGTGGAAGACTAACGCCTCACGAAACGATGATTGTTCAAATATCTCCAACCGCCTCTCATGGTGGCCATACTGATGGAACTGTGTTTATATATTATATATATTATTTTTATGATTTCCTTATTATTCTTTACTTCCCAATTATATCTAGCATTTATGATTTCCATAGTGGGTAAATATGATAATATCATTTGAGGAAGTGCAGAATACCGCCCCCTCAAAGTGATGTGACTCGTTAATGTCGTATGTGGGATGTATAAAGGATATATTTTATGATATTATAAATGATATTATACTATATTTATAATATAGTTATGTATCATTATGTTTTATTTCCATTAAAATAAGAAATAGAAATGAAAGTAGCCTTGATGTGTAGATACGGATTACCGTCTCCATGAACGGTGCATTTCATTTCTTACCTCCACATGTTATGTATTATTATAAATAAACTTATATGTAGGATATATATGATATATATGATATCTAAATAATTAATATAATTTGGGATATAATGGAATTCTGAACACATGGACAAATTATAATATAAGCTGTTCATTTTTGAATCAAGTAACAAATATCGAGTAAACACACATTATTAACATAAAAGATTGCATAATTTTTATATCACGGTAATAAGTGATATAAAAGAAATAATACAAATGAAAAAGGTTCTTAAGAAATTATAAAATAACTTTCATTTATTATTCAGCAGATTAAAGAACGATCGAGTCATGTCGGTCACAAGGTAAGGGACTTCGTCTCAATCTCATTACATTGATGCTTATTTTTGTTTTATTCAAAAAATTATGTTATACTGTGTATAAGCCATTATAACTTTTGATTTTATTAAAAAATGAATCTTTTCTCTACGAAGCGTTTTACTAAATGAAAAAAATTATGTTTTTATGTCAATATATTTAAGTGATATATTGTGATTGAAATGTGGAAATTTTTTCATTCCTATAATTGTTTTATGTGTTATGATTTTATAATGGTACTTGGACATTTGATGGGTGGTTAAGTGATAAACCAAATGAAGGGTGGTGCTGTGAATACCGGGATGGGTGGTTACGTTATAACCTCTAATGCATGGGGTATGTAAGTTGGCCGTATGACAATTCCATTTAGTGATATGTGTGGAAGTCAACTGTATGGTTATTCCATTTATGTATTATTATTCCCAAAGTTACATTTATAAGTTATCTGTTCGTTATATGGTTTTTATGGTAATATTTTTCTTAAAAAATGGTAAGCAATGATATTTTATTCAGTGAAGAGTATTTAGTACTTCATAAAGGTGAAAAGTATTAATTATGTTAGAAGTTTTCATGGTTTACTTGTTGTTTTGAAAAACTAACAGTTTTACTTCTTTTTGTATCCCTTACTGATATTTTTATGCTCATCCAAAGTTTTTGAAATGATTTTCACATGACATAATGTGGAATAAGGTCAAGGATGGGATCAGGGAAAACTCAAGCTATCTTAAACATGGAACTAGACATGACTCTTTTTTTAAGAGTTCATGTTTTGTAAAAAAAATGGATATTGGGTAGAAGTGTCTACTTTGTAATTTTTTGAAATGTAATAGTTATGGTCTAACTCTATAAAACACTAAACCTAAAAAGATACACAATGTTAATTTTTTACATAATTCATGATTATGAGTGTTTTAAGGCCAGGTCCTTATAGTTGGTATTAGAGGTCGGTTTAGATAACATTAAGAGTTAAGGGATTGTTAAATTAATGTCCGTAAATTAATTTTTGTTAATATTGAAGTGATATATCATTTACTGATTACCATGTGGCTTCGCCTATGATATTTCTATGTTCAGAATGGTTTTCCACAGTTGAAACAAGGCAGTTGTGATGGGAGACATACAGAGGGAAATGACATTCCAAATCAATATCTTGAGATTGTCCGATTCAGAATATAACAGTATACTGTAGTGATGGATCAGTTGACTCAGGTTATTACCGAATGAATTGAAAAGATGATTGGTGAATGCTCCAGTTTTGGCACAACCATCCAGAAATGGTGAGTTTGTTATCTATAGTTATGCTTCATTGAAAGGACATGGATGTTTCCTTATGCAGAATGATCAGGTAATTACTTATGCTTCATGTGAATTGAAACCTCGTGAGTTAAATTACCAAACATTGGATTTGGAATTATCTGATGTTGTTTTTGATTTAAAATTTTGGAGGAATCATTTGAATAGATTGAATTGTGAAATATATATCGATAAAAAAAGCTTAATGTATATATTCACTCCAAAATAATTGAACATGAGACAGAGGAGATGTCTATAATTAATCAAGGATTATGATTTCATGATCCATTACCATCTGGGAAAAGAAAATAATGTGGCTAATTCATTGAGTCGAAAAATTAATGCATAATTAACCATGTTACATTTGAAACGAGATCATTATGTTTTTGATTGGATGAAATTTTGCATAGAAGTTGTTGTTGCTGGATATTCTTCTATTTTGTATCAGGTGTCAGCGAAATCATCTCTATCACACAGAATTAAGAAACTGCAGAAGGAAGACAGTGAGTTGAAGAAAAAGGTTGTGTTGCTTGAGAAGGGTATGTTGCCTGATTTTAACGTTGATAATTATTGTGTTATGAGATATGTAAAGAGATTACGTGTTCCCTTTGACTTACAGTTGAAGAATGAGTTGTTATGTGATGCTCATAGTTCTCCATTTTCAGTTCATCCTGGTAGTGCAATGATGTATAGAGATCTTCGAGCATTTTACTAGTGGGATGGACAGAAAAGATAAATTTTTTATTTTACTATGAAGTGTTTTACTTTTCAGAAGGTTAATGCAGAATGATAGTTACCGAATGGGTTGCTTCAGTCTTTACCATTTCTAGAGTGGAAATGAGAAAATATATCCATGGAAATTGTTGTGGGATTTTTGAAGACATCTCATGGAAATAATGAAATCTGGTTTATTATTGATCTGGAAGAAGGATGGACTCCGCTTCTTTTTAGGATAACGTTCCCCATGCACCCCATTTTTTTGAATATTTATCGACAGTTACCCGCCCTCCGTCCCGCTCCCCCATGGCGGCATTGGCTTCTATGTCTCTTGATACTAGTACCGAATGATCGAATGGAGTTCCTTCTCCTTGCAAAGGGATAGGTCCTCGGGTTGTCCCCCCTTCTGGTGGGCAACCGTCTCTGTCTATCAGGGATGCCTTATGCAGGAATAAGCCAGGTGCATCAGATCTGTGTTTTCCGGCAATTTCCCCTTTTTCTTACTCGGTTGTGTGGGAGGGAACCTAGATTTCATATATGGCCCCTGTCTCAGAATACAATGAGAGGTTTGATGGTCGAAAATGGACTCTTGTGGTGCACTATAGATCAGATAAACCTTCTCTTTTGACCTTCAAGAGTTTTTTTCCATCCTGGGGCCTACGTGACCAATGTAGGGTCTCGGAGCTACACAGGGGTTCTTTCAGTCTTGTGCTTCACTCGGAGTATGATTTTGTGAAGTCTTGTGTGAGGCCCCTCATATCATGGGACAATGGCGCATCAACCTATCTCACTGGTCGATGGAGGTCCATCAGGGGAGGTAAGGTCCAGAAGCGGTTGTTTGGGTGGGGTTGCCTAGTCTCCCTTTACTGTTCTAGAACATTACCTTTCTTAAGGACCCTGGGGATTATCTAGGAGGGTTCCTTTGATCGGAGATGCGTACTCGTGGTGGAGAAGAGGTTTTGGAGCCCACGATTTGTGTTGAGATGGATCTATCATCTGCCATTCCAAAGTCGATCTTTGTGTGTGTGCCAGACTCAGATTCATAGAAGCGTGATCTGGTGTTCCTAGTGTTTCCCAGGTCCAGCTCATCTTTCCATCTCCAAGGTCACTCAGATCTTCTTTGTAGGTGTGGCTGTTAGGGGCCTTGAATGAAACCTTCCCATCCTTCCAATCTAAGAGGCTTGTCGGCCCATCAAAATGGGGTTCCCTTACCTTCACATGTGGCTTAAGATGCGGTTGCTGGTTATGGGGTTTCCGGTTCTCCCAGGTCTGAACTTTCATGCAAGAGTTTGGATTCTGATACAAAGAGACTTCCTTCAGGTTCTGGCAAGAGTTTTTCTATGGATCCTCGGGGCCCAGCGTGCAGAATGGGGAGGGCTCTATGTCTTCCTTTTTTTATCCCCCAGATCCCATCAAGGATTTACTGGCATTCTTCATGTCCCTTTTTCCAAAAAGGGTAACGTGTAGAGATCGGGATCTATCTATTCTACCACACATTGTGGAGGAGCAATCTTCTAAGGAGACAATGGTGTTGCTGGTTTGTCCCTCAAGGCCGCCTACTCTCTCTCACTCGGCTCTTGTAGATGGATCAGATAGGAAGGAACCAGGAAGTGGTAAGAAGAATGTGTTTTTGAGGGAGTGTCCCTTGGGGTCGTCTCCCATTTCTCCGGCATCACATGATGGAGGTACTACTGCTTCTCCAGGGACAAGACCGGGGGTAATCACTTAGACACAATTGAGAAAACAGAGAGTTGATTCTTCTCCTATCAGTAAGAGGAACAAGCTTCCTGGGGCCAATGTTGGGCCTCTTATTTTTTGATGTCATCTATTCATTTCAGGAATTCCCGTGCCTTGGGAGCTCATGTGAAATCAGATTTCGTTGCTCCAGAAGTCAAGAAAAACAATGTATGATTAGTTGTGGTTCTCAAGCATAAACTAAGGGTTTCTTAGATAAGTTCTTTTTCATGAAAAATTTTCGTGCACGGGTCTATTCATGCTGACTTGATCAATAAGAACATATGGATTTTTTGGAACAAGGAGTGTATAGTGGATTTTTTTATGCGGGTGACCAATATATCACGTCGAAAGTAACAGAAGGGGGGAGTGATTATTTTTTAAATTGTGTATGGGAGTTATAACTTCCAGGAATGTAATCTCCTTTGGAAAGGACATGGGGCCTTTATCCAGATTGACATACCCTGGATTGTCTCATGGGATTTCAACGATGTACTGGACACTATGGAGAAAAAGGGTAGAGGGGCGTTTCCCAGAAAGGCAAGCCCGAACATTGCTCAGTTCCTAACGGATAAGTGCCTCCTTGACCTGGTTTTTTCGGGAGATAGTTTCACCTAGTGTAATAACCAAACTGGAAGGAGGATATGCTGGAGTAGGATTGATCAGTTCTTGGGTGACAAAAACATGATGTGCAAGTTCCCAGAGGCTATGGTCAAACACTTAGTACGTTGGTTATCTGATCATTTCCCATTTTGGTTTCTTTAGTTCCCATGAAGGATCATCAAGAAGCGTTTCATTTTAATCAATGGTGGGACCAAATGGATAGCTTCCATCGGTTTGTGGAGGATTCATGGAATGAGCCTATGCATGGGAACTCGTGGGTGGCCATTCATAATAAGCTGAGGCATTTAAAACTCAATCTAATGTCTTGGGAATGGGAGATTCCTCCTTTTGACCAAAATATAGAGAACCTTAAGCAGAGTATCGAAGGCTTGGAGGCTATCTTGGTGGAGGAGTGTTACGACCTGGTTATTGATAATCTCGTGAGTATTAAGGAGTGCTGGGCAGAGGAGCTTCTAAAGCATGATAGTTCAGCTCGGGGTCACTCCTGAGTGAGATGGCTTCAAGAGGGGGATTGTAACTCAGCTTAATTCCATGATTGAATCAAAGAGATAAAGCACATATCCACACATAAACTCCTATTTGAAGATGAATCTTACTCGAATGATAAGGATACATTGGGGGGTTTAGTTGTTTCCTTCATTAAGGATCTTCTCATTGGACCTAATATGGGAAAGTCCACGAGATATCCTATTGGTCAGATCAAGCTGTGGGAGGTGATTCCCAAGAGGGTGACTCATGCGGATAATAAGGTCCTTGAGGCTATTACTTTTGGGGAGAAAATTCATAAATTCAAGCAACATCTTAACCCGGATAGCACTCCTGGGACAGATGGCTTGCCTGGATCGTTTTATAGAGGGGTTTGGGGGAGGGTTAGGAAGGATATTATTGAGGCGGTCCATGAATACTTCTGGGGTGGGAGAATTTCAAGGTTGGATAGTGCAAAAAAATGGTTCTCATACCAAAAATTAACAGTCCTTATTCTCTGTCTCACTATAGGCAAGTGAGATTATGCACCATCCCCTATAAATTTTTGGCGACAATCATTAATCCAAGGCTATCCATCTTTCTTCCAGCTTGTATTTGTTCGGAACAACATGGGTTTGTGAAAGGGAGATCCATTCAAAGAGTGATAGAGATGACTCATGAGATGCTAAGGGATATCAATATCAAGACCCATGACTCAAACATGGAAATCAAAGTGGATATGAACAAGGCTTATGATAGTCTTGAATGTCACTTCATTAATAGAGTTCTTTCAAGCATTGGTCTATCAGATAAGGTGGTGGATCTGTTATTCAGGAGTTTCAGTTCTCCTTGGATGGCAGTGGCTCTTATGGGAAAGGATCATGGGCTCTTCAAGGCTACTAAAGGCCTTCGGCAAGGAGATCCTCTATCTCCCAGCATCATCATCCTGGCTCAAGACACTCTAATCAGGCTCATTCAAAGAGGTTTAAATGAATGGATTTTAACTCCTTTTAAGAGGAGGATGAACGTACCCTTAGTATCTCACCTAATGTTCACGGGTGATACTATTATATTCATTAATGGTTGGAAGGATTTAGTTAGAGGAATTATTCACATCCTTTATACTTATTTCCACCGGAGTGGGAATATCATTAGCTTAACAATGAGCATCTTCTTTCTCCCAAAACCGAGAACTTCTAGTCGGGTGGCCTCCTTGTGTAGATGGATACACATGCAGTATGTGGAGCTGCCTCTAGAGTACCTGGCCACACCAATTTCTTCAGGGTGACTCTGGGTATGTGACTTTGATCCAATTGAGTTCAAGATAACAAACCAAGTGTTGAACTAAAAAAACAAATTCCTATCACTTGGAGGCTATATTACTGTAGTAAATAGTGATCTTTCTTCCATAACCATGAATGTGGTGGCTACTTCCAATGTGCCTAAAGGAGTGAAGAAAATTATTTACAAGATCCTTTGTTACTTGGTGTGCGATGAAAAAGAAGAAGGAAAGAGGCACTGGGTCTCTTGGGATAAAATGGAGAGGCCGGTGTTGGAGTGGTGGGGGGGGGGGGTTGGTGTCAGGAGACTTTATAGCTCGATTTATTGTATGCATGAAAAGCTTGCCTAGGAAGTTGTGGAGGAACGAACATTATAGGGAAGAACCAAGTCTCACATTGGTGGGGTTATAAAAGATGAAGTGCAAGGATACATATCTCCTCTGTGGGGGAAGGTTTACCCCCTGATTCAACTACTTCTCCTGCATGCTCGATGGATTGTTGGTTCAGGGTGCCTTTATTTTAGGCACAATAATTGGGTTGGTAATTCGCTTGACTTCATGGGGGTGTAGTTCTTCTTTTATTACAGTGAAATAGGTGATGTTGAATCCCAAGATTATAGAGGTTGTTCTAAACTTTGATCAACAAGACCATCTGGCATCCATCTATTTTAATAAAGATCCAGATCTCTGTGTTTTTCCTCCTTGCCATCTGGAATCTTTTCCAATAGAGAGTATCAAAGTTTGGTTTTAGAGAAAAACCACCATGATGAATGGAATGAAGTGTTGTGGTGTAATTTCATTCCAACTAAGTTCAAATTTATTCTATTGCGTATTAGAAGGAAAGTAGTGGCCACTGATTGGTGTGTTTAAAACCTGGGTATAAACATAGCATCTTCATGCCACTATTGCAGGAGTAAGAAGGTGGAAATAGTGAATCACTTATTTTTTTATGAGGACTGGTCATCATAATTGTGAAAGTGTTTTAGAGGCTCTGTTTTTACATCTCAACGGTAGTGGGATGTCTCCTTATTTTTGAGGGAATGGTTTCATGGTTATCTTGGGATGGAGAAGGAGTGTACGGCTTGGGCGAGGATTCTGAGTGTTGGGTGTTGGTGTTTTTAGCATGCCAGAAACTAGGCACGTTTCAAAGGTGAGGTCTCTTCGACACAATCAATTTTAGCGTGGATGAGATTCATGCTACTGGACTGGTCTTCTATTCACAAGGAGTGGTGGGATGATCCTTCATTTTCCAGGCTTCAGATTAAATTCCCTCAGTATATCCCTGCTTCAGACATGGTGCAGGGAAGGTGGGTTTCCTCGAAACCCCCTAGTTATGGCATCAAAATCAATACTGACAGATCATGTGTGTCTAGTAGAATGAGAGGAGGGGGTGTGGTTAGAGAAACCCATGGTGATCTTGTTTTGGATTTATCTTCTTTCTTTAGCATGGGTAACCCTCTCCTAGAGGAGACCAAGGCTATTCTCACGGGCCTCTTTCTCTGCATCGAAGAAGGTGTGATTTTAACTCAGGCCGAGACAGACTCCCTCATTCTTAATGATGCTCTACGGGGAAAGGGTAGATTAGATTGACCCATTTAATATCTATTTAGGAAGTCATGATCACTGATCTTGGACTCCATTCATGTTTCCCATACAAGGCAGGAGGGAAACAAAGTAGCCGATTATCTGGATTCTTTGGCAGAGTAGACTACTGGGAAAAATTGCCTCATTCCTACTTGTATTCTGAATCCTGAGGATGTGAACATAATTATAGGGGATTCCCACATCTTACATTATTTCAGACCTCCTTAAGAAAGGGGTGTTTTATAATAATTTTCCTTTCATTGAATAATAAAATTATATTGGATGAATGGTTATTGTTGATCGGTTGACTGAATCATCTCATTTCCTTCCTATTAGAGATACATTGTCTTTAGATCAACTTGCTCGATTGTATGTTAAAGAGATAGTCAGGTTGCATGGAGTTCCCCTCTCCATGGTATATGATCATGATCCCAGGTTTAGTTCTATCTTTTGTAAAGGCATTACGAAGTCATTGGGTACTTAATTAATTTTTAGTACAACTTTTCATCCGTAATCAAATGGGAAGTCAGAACGAACAATTCAGTCCTGGGAAGATATGTGACGTGCTTGTTCGATGGATTACCAAGGATGATGGGACTAACATATTTCTTTGGATGAATTTTCATATAATAACAGTTTTCATTACAGTATACAGATGGCTCTATTTTAGGCATTATATGGAAATCATTGTCTAACTCCAGCTTTTTGGGATAAAGTAGGTGAGGGGAAGCTGTTTGGGCCTGAATTGGTAGAAGAGATGGCACAAAAATTTCAGTTGATTCATAAGAACATGAGGATAAATCAGAGGAGTCCGAATAATTATACAGATAACTGTAGTACGGATCTTACTTTTGAGGTAGGTGATCATGTATTTCTCAAAGATTATATATAGAAAAGTGTGATGCATTTTGGTAAGAATAAAATGTTGAGTAAGAGGTTCATTGGACCTTTTTAAATTATTGAGAAAGTTGGATCAGTTGCGTATAGAGTGTATTTACCTCCATGTTTATCCCAGGTACATAATGTTTTTCATGTTTCTATGTTGATAATGTATATACCAGATCCATCTCATGTTTTGAGCCTAGAGGTAGTTCCAATCGAAGAGAATCATTCTTATGAAGAATAACTAGTCCATATTCCTGACCGTACAGAGCATGTGTTGTGGAATAAAATAATTAACCTGGTAATGGTTTTGTAGAAAAACAATATGGTAGAAGTGGCAATGTGGGAATCATAAAATTCTATGAGGGATAAATACCCCCACTTATTTTGATAAGTGAATAAAAATTACGAGGATGCAATTTCCAAAAGGGTGGAAGGATGTAACATCCTAGGTAAATTAAGAAATTTTTTTCATATTTATTAATATTTTTTAATTAAATATTAATTTTACTTTAAAAGGGTTGTTATGTTCGATAGCATACATGATACACAACTACAAGTTTCTTAAAATCATACGTTTGAAACTAATAATATAATATTATTATTTTAAATGGTACTTAACTCCTAGACATTATATTTTCAGGAATGAATGAAAATAACTACAATATTATTATACATGTTTGTTAAATGTATTTACATTTATCCAATAAATTATAGAGGCTTAAAATATGAATGAATCTAATTTTAATCATAATTTACATTAAAAGGCCGATTTACCGCCTTTTAATGGAGAACCCTATTTAAATCTAGATTTAGTTATTTTAATGTATTCTAAGTTACCAAATAAAATCCTTCTTTATAATGGGGACATAAAATTTTAATTTTGGTAACGTATTTTAATTTTTTTGATAAAGTTCATTTCTTTAATGAATAGTGACAAATAGTGTATTTTAATTCAAAAGTGCTTTTAATATAATTTATTTTTATGGTTATATTATATATTTATTTCGTTTTAAATTAAAATTAATAATCATTTTTTTCATTTAATCCAATTTTGGACATTGTATTAATTGTACTTTGAAATTGTACATAAACAAGTATCAATCTTTTGATAGTTATTGTTTCAAAAAAACACGCTATTTGATTTGATAATGGGAAATAATTTTAAATTTAAATAATGTCACTTCTATGTTTTGAATTTGGAATAATAGACATAATTTATGAATTCGGAAAATCAAATATAGCTTAGGCTGATTTTTTGTATTTTTTTTGAAAAACATCCATTTTTTGATGAATATTGAAACCACTTAGTGGTAGTTAAAAAAACTGATATATTCATTTAAATGAATTTTTACCACTTCTGTGAAATTAATTTTGAATATCCGATATACATTATTGTTATCTAGAAGTAATATGTGGTTCATTAAGATGAATGTAATTTTTGATGAATAGTAACTTTTGACTTTTATTTGCCGCGGTTAAAGGTAAATAGGGTAATAAAAAGATAAAAGAATATTATAATAATACAAAGTTACATTAACACATGTTAAAATCTTATTGGTTAAGTCAATAACGACCATGTGCATCATTGGTTCTATTTTGGGACCCCATTGAGCCACATGGGTGTGATAATGACAATTTAGATTAATTATTTAATGTAAAGGCCAAAATTACATAAACAAAAATCATTTAGTAATTAATTTTTATATAGTGTTATATAAAAAATATTTTTAACTAAAAAAATTCATTGTAAAGATAAAATTAATTCCTACATTCTAGTATTTTTTTATTAATTTTAGACATCCAATAAAAAAATTATTTATGACAAAATAATGATGCAATATTCACTTCATTAATAAATGATTTAAATAAATAAGATTATAAGGATTAAAATATTATCCAAAACATGTTCATTTTGAATTGGATGATTTTATTTCTAATATTAGTCACCTTATCTTCCACCTTAATGATTTTTTGACATTATGAAACCTATTATCGTTATATAAAAAAAATATTTTCACACTTTCCTAAAGAGCCCCTCCTCTCCCTTATAAAAGAATACCACTTCTAACCAATTCCTCACACCTCTCAGGCCTTTTTAATCATCTAAACTCTGCCCAATTAATCTCCCTACATCCCTCTCCTCTCTTTTGAAGCATTAACTTAGGAATAAGGCACATTAAGAAGTCTTTTTGGTTCAAACCAAAGGAAGTTACCCAAATTAAAGGTAATGATTTCACTTAAATTATTTTCTTTTATTTTACATCTCCAACCCCTAAACCCTTTTTATTCCTTTATTTTGTAAAAACTATAGTATCTTTAATATACTAGGATTTTGTTATGAGAAGTATTATAACTACACATACACACATTTCCATCTAATGGATAAAAAACATATTGTTTCTGTCTATGGGAAACTAACGCCTCACGAAATGATGATTGTTCAAATAACTCCCACCTCCCCTCATGGTTGCCATTATGATTGAACTATATTTATATATGATATATATTATGTTTATTATTTCCTTATTCTTCTGTACTTTCCAATTATATCATTCTTTTTTGGTTTCCATAGTGGGTAAATACGATAATCTCATTTGAGGAAGTGCAGACTATCGCCCCCTCAAAGTAATGTGACTCATTAATGCCGTATGTGGGATGTATAAAGGAAAGATTTAATGATATTATATATTATAGTATACTGTAATTAAAATATAACTATGTAACATTGTATTTTATTTCCATTAAAATAAGAAATTTAAATGAATGTATCGTTCATGCGTATGTACGACTTACCGTCTCCATGAACGGTGCATTTCTTTTTTACCTACATATGTTATATACACTTATAAATTGATGTATATACTATATTTATATGATATGTATGATATATAAATAATAAATTTCATTCTAGATATAATGGACTTTTGACCACATGGACTACTTGTAATATAAGGTGTTCATTTTTGTCTCAAGTACCAAATATCATCAAAATGAACATTATTAACATAAATGATCACATAATGTTTATAACATGGTAATAAATGATATATAAGGAATAATAAACATGATAATGGTTCTTAAGCTAGTATAAATTAACTTTAAATTATTAATCAGGAGGTTAAAGAATTATTGAGTCAAGTCAGACACGAGGTAAGGGACTTCGTCTCAATCTCCTTTCATTGAGGAATATTTTCAAATTATACAATACTTTCTTTTATATGGTGTATAAACCATTTTGACTTTTTCATTCATTCCAAAAGGAATATTTTCTCTATGAAGTGTTTCACTAAATGGAAAAAGTTAGTTTCATTTAACATATGCGGTGAAAATGTCTTTTCTGCCTCAACGAGTATTATATGATCTTTGGATTCCTAAAAAAGACCAATTTTTTAAAAGGAAGAAATTACTATATACTCTATTATGTTTTTTGGTATTGAAAATGGTTTTGATAATGGATTTGTTATGTCAATATATTTAAGTGATATATTGTGATTGAAATGTGGAAATGATTTCTTTCCTATAATTGTTTTATGTGTTATTATTTTATAATGGTACTTGGAAATTTGACGGGTGGTTACATGATAAACCAAATGACGGGTGGTTGCGTGAATACCCAGACGAGTGGTTATGTTATAACCTCCAATGCATTGGGTATGAAATTCAGACATATGGCTATTCTATTCAGTGATATGGGTGGAAGTAGACTATATAATTTTTATATTTATGTATGTTTGTGTCCCAAGTTAAATTTATAAGTTATGTGTTGTTCATATGGGTTTCATGGTTATCTTTTGGTTACAAAAGGGTATGAAATGATCTTTTATTCAGTGAATAGTATTTACAACTTCATAAAGGTTAAATGTATCACTAATGTTAATGTTTTTATGGTTTACATGTTGTTTGGATAAAATAAGAGTTTTAATTCTTTGTGTATCCCTTACTGAGCTTTTTATGCACATCACATATTTTTTAAATGATTTTCACATGACATAATGTGTAATAGGGTCATGGATGAGATCAATGAAAATTCATGATGTCTTAAACATGGAACTAGAAATGACTCTTTTTTTCTAGAGGTTGTGTTTTTTTAAATGGATACTCGTTAGAAGTGTCTACTTTGTAATTTTATGAAATGTAATAGTTATAGTCTAAATATCTAAAACTCTAAACATGAAAAGATCCTCAATGTGAATTATTAACTTCATTAAAGATTATATATGTTTTAAGGCTGAGTACTTATATAGTATGAGGGAAATTGCTCTGGGGTGTCAAGGGGATGTTTCTGGGTTTGATAGGTTGTTTTTGATAAGTGGTTATGTTGTTCTATATTCATGAGTGCTGATGGAATAAATGAACGATTAATAATATATGAAATGGTAGGGGATATTTTGTTTAATTGGACAAAATATCTTTATGGAAAATTAAATTATTGGTAGTGTGGTTAAAGGTAGTTTATTGTAAATTATAAATTTAACGGGTGTTTAATGTGGAGGAAATGTGAAGCCTCATTGGATTATCAGATAACTTCAACTTCTAAAATTACAGTAAATAAATTCATTTTGAGGTGACAACATAGGTGAAAGTTTTGTGTGTAAGTTATTTTGCTTGATAACCAATGGTTTGTATTGATTGATTGTTTATATATATATATTTATAAATATATATATTTTTTAATTTTCATTTCAATTTTGTAACCCCACTAATATTGATCAATAGGTGTTGAACATGTTCATAATGATGTAATGGGTGTCTTTCCCAACATTAATGTGGGAGGAGGTATGGATGACCACCCACTCAATCCTGCTCCCTCCCCTAGGAGAATGTGGCCCAGGTGACTTTTTTTAAATTGGGTGGTGTTTTCCAAGATGTCTTTGGGATGATATGTGATATATGTTCTAGGTGAATTTGGGATGAGATATGATATGTGACCGAGTTTTATTCTGAATGAGATGTGATATGATAGACGAGGTGTGTGAGGGAATATAGTGATGTTTTTTGATAACCCAAGTGTGTGTGTGTGTAGGATGTGTTGTGATAGACTAGGTGTTTGAAGGAGAGATGTGTTGTTATTTCCCAAGCGTGTGAGGGTGGGTGTGATGTGAATTATTTGGAATTGGTGGGAGTGAGAATACTTTATCCATTATGGTGTGAGATTGGCTAATCAGTGAAAAGAGGTATGGGGTACATTGTCATCAATTTTATTTACTTTATATTATATTAAATTATGTGTGTTATTTGATTATTGTTCCTTGATGAGGTGGGGATGGTTAGTATGTCTATTTAGGTGTTTTTTGGATTCACTATTTTCTCATAGGTGCATTAGTACACTTCATCAAAATGTTAACAGAAGTCTTTGGTTTTCCTATTTGTTATGACTTTTTAATAACCCTAATTATATAAAAATGATTTTAGGTTTCTAGTTGAATTTCACCGATGTTTTTGGACCAAAATAGTTCGGATCCTTGATAATTGCTGTGTTTCTGCATTAGTATCATGTTTTTGTATTTATATTGGATACTTTTATCTATTTCATCTTTATTTACACAGGCATGTAGGGTGGTTTTTTCTTTAACTTTCATATGATGTCATGGTGTTGTTGGGGATGAATCATTTTATATCCAAATATTGTTTTATTATAAAGGGTAATTCCTCCAATATTGTGATATTTTTACACCATTTGTGCTAGTCCCTAAGATGGCTCCTACTTGTGGTAGGAGTTAGGGGTCATTATCTCTATCAACTAATTGTGGTATTTGCGGAGGGAGGGGTCATGACATTGGGTATAAAACTTTGATAACATAAGAGAAAATGAGAATTTAAAAATGGAAAATGGAAAACCCTTGATGAAAACCCATAAAGGGGGGACTAAGAGAGAGTTGAGTACCATCCTACTATGAACCCCCCATTAAATGATTAGGAAAAAGTTAACTATAAACTAAAATACACAATTCATGTGTTCCCAGCATTTTCCTAAATCAAAATTTAGGTCATTCTAGATTGGTCCCTCAACCAAGGAATAATAATTGAACCCTTATTTCCTTGAAATACTAGATGAGTTGATCTAGGTGAAATTCATGATGGATTAATTTAATGGTAGCTATTCCATACTGAAAATTATAATCCCTATTCCAAAATTTGACATCATGATTATCATTTTGTTGAGTCACTAATTTCCCATATTGGAATGGACCATATTCATTGTATAGTGATGTTACATATGACACTATATCCATCCTTTATATACCCATAAAAGAGAAAATGTTAAGGAGGAAACCATATTTCACATCCATGAATGCTACCCATAGTGTTTGGTGATGGTATATATAAAATTATTTTTTTCTATATTCATTCAAGGGAACATGCTCAAGAGGAGAAAAATATCCATTTTATTTTATCTCAAAGACTCACCACATATTAAAATTATGCTACATATGTCATCATATGTTTTATTCATATATCTATATGATCACACATGTATAATAAATAATGGGTTGAAACATATATTATCATTGATTCAAGAAACATGAGATTTTAATTTACTCTTTTCATAACCATTCAATGATAAAATGGGTTCTATTATCATGATATAACTATTAATGAGTGTAATAGAATACGATGAATTGATAATTTGAGGAAATGAAAACATCTTGATTCAATTTTTTCATCTTGGTACCAAAAAATATTAATTTTATGTCCTCTTTTCATGAATCATCTTATAATATGTTACTCTTCTATAAAAGTTCCCTAGACGTTCAAGAGTTTCATCAATGTACCTTAAGTTACCATATAATCAAATTCTTTTATTTCTAAATTATTCCAATTTTATGAGGAATTTTTTTAGAATTGGAATATGGTTTCCATGTTATTTTATATGGAATCTATGACATAGTCTTCATTCAGAAATCAGATGTTTTTTATAGTAATATGAGTTCAATTGTGAATGTACAAGACACCTATGGGAATCATGTTTTTTCATGATTTCTCACACAAAAAAGGATGGAGATTCATAAAAATATTTCTCTTTCCAATTATATGGTGGTGATATCCTTCCACATGGTGTAGACCTTGTGTTTTATCCATTCATGATAAAAAGTGTTTTTAGGAATGTAAATACCATTTTTAGGGTTTAGTGTGCACTTTTTGATATTAAAGAAAACAAATTTTATTTTAATTACTTATAAACAAAGGGAATATATAATTTTATAGAAATAAATTTGACCACTAATGGAACCAAAATTTAAATATTAAAAAATTTATAACGATTTAATGTTTAACTTATATCATAATTATTTTTTTCTATTCCAATGATTATGCCCAAGTCCAAGTGCCTATGTCCAATCGCCATGGTTACTTTTCTATGACCCATAGATCATTCATATTCCACTTCATAATAGCCTCTAGGCATGTTTTATTGTTACTTAGCCCTATCCTACCAATACACTTGTATTACATTGCCTATGTGTTCACACTATTATAATTTTAATTAACTATTACCATGAATATATAACTTTTCCATGTATCCTTCTATGAACCACCTTCAATGATAAACCATTGGGAAACTCACTCCCAATAGTTTCCTTTAATTTGTACCTGTGCGTCTCAATATTGGGTACTAAGAATGAAATACATAGAAAAAGACAAAAAAAACACATATTATTGAATTCACCTATGTAAATTCCAAAAATGATCATCCCCATTAAATTATATTATTAATATTGAAGGTAAATGAATTAATATTAATGGGTAATTCATTTGTTATACGAATATAATCACAAAATAATTTATAAAATAACACGTAATATAAGACTCATAGTGCTTATACTGAAGGATCTGATCCCATGGACTATAACATAAATAGAAACCTTGCTTTTCCCTAAATTGGGTGACCAAAAACCCCTAACCCATGTTAGGTAGATCACTTTTCCTTACCCAATATTAGAATAATCAACCCACCATAATAAATATTGGGGTGACCAACTACCCTACCAAATATCTAGGTGATGATATTCCCTTACCAATAACTTGGGAGAAATTTATCCATCCTGAATACTAGGGCTATATATTTGATCTATCATATTCCAAGGATATATTTCACCCATGATTACAATTATTGATCCATATTGAGCCTACCTTAATTCCACATCACCAATTCACTCATGTACCCCACCAGGGTTATAATTTTAATAGACACACTAATAAATAACTATTTCTCCGAGGTACCCTTTAATATCAGTTTTTTACTAAACCATAAACCCAAATATCAAATTTCCCCCAATATCTTAATTTGGAACCTATACCTCAATGTATCCTATATGTCCTATAATTATAAAATACTAGGATATGAACATCATTGTGTACTCCATCAATATTGTCTCAATTTGAGAAATAAAATTATCTAGAATAACCATTTTTGATAGGATAATTAGTTTAATAATGATTATGTATTACCTTGATAACATGAGTTTATATCTTGATGATATTGGTCAAACCTCCACATCCTCATGTGTTCTAGTCTGGCTAAATCATACCCATTATCCAACAAAATGGATTACCTAGTGGGTCTATTTTTAAAATAAATTATCTAAAACCACATATTAAAGCCTTGTACTTGGTATAAACCCGAATAACTATTTTACCTGACTCAATGACCAAGTCATAAAACATTGGGTAGTATATTAAAAAACCCACAGAAATTCTTATTATTTCTAGGAAAGGCTACTGTCTCCTATAAAATTTTCTCCATAATTACCTCCTTATTAGGATATATTCCTCAAGAGTCAATAAATCCTTCCTAACTTCATTACCAATATATAGTTGGTGAAAACCCACACCACTGATAAACCCATGTGTTAGAACATCCTCATTTCTCAAAATACAATATTATATATGATTAAATCTTATGCCAAAGTATATATTTTCGATGATCAGTTTGCATTCATAGTTTTATGACATTATACTATATAGAATAAGTCAAATTTTCATCACTTTAAAAATCATAATTTTACACTAAACTATAAAAATTAATAATGAATAACATAAGTTCTAGTCACAGGAATTTGAAATCTATAATTTTATAACTAGTTTTTTGAATATACACTACATGACATAATGCTTCAATACCGCATAAACATTGTCCTATAGGCATGAAAATAATTTTTACAAAAATATTAATAGATTTAAGAATTTAAATTATATAACATTGGTTTTAGTATCAGAAATTTAAACTGAATAACAGTAGTGTAACTCCCCATGATTTTAAAATATATATTTCTCTTTATGAAATGTTATGATTTCAATAGAATTAATTATATGAAACATCAAGCATAGTTGTACCACATTGTACAACTGCTATATTATTATTATTATTTTATTATTATTATTATTATTATTATTAATATTATAATTATTATTATATATGATTGTTATTGCATAGATGATTAACATATAGGTATCATTATGAAAATCTAAATAATGAAATATATGCATAAAGTTTAACCACTAAAAAAATTTAATTTTTAATTATTATGAAATAATCCCTCAAATTACATATGCATAAAGTCTTATAAGAAATAATTTTTTTATAGATTTATATTTTCTATATATTAGGTATTTTTAATTCAATAAAATATATCGATCTCTACTTATAAATGACTAACTATTTTAATAAGGTATAAAGGCAAATATAAAGTCATTTATAAATTGGTTATTAATTGTTTATAAAAGAAGGTAAATGAATTTGAAAGTAAAAAATATATATTTTCTTTTGAAATTTTTTTTATTATGCGTAATTTAATTTATCTTTATAGATTTGATAAATGGATATTGATGGATTATTTTATAAATAAATTTGCTAATGTATTCAGAAAAATATTAACAACAATATAATGGTTAGTGCACGTAAATTAAGGAGAAACTGTTTTTATACATTTTGTCAATGATATAAGAATTAATTTATGCCACCATAATGAATGAAATTATGTAAAATTGAACAAATATTCTTAATTATAATAATTAATTCTACGTAATAATATTAACATAATTTCTTTCATAGTGAGTAGTTACCATGGTTTAAATATTGTAACTTGAGTAATTGTTAAAAGTGATAAACTAGGGGATAGACTGTGATATAATGTTAGAAAGTAATCAAAAGACTTATAATTAGAACTATATAAATATTAAATATTATCTACCTTCTTAACCTTCCATCTGTTTAAATAGAGTAATGTCACTTTTTTATAAGTGTGGACTACAACCTCTAGGAAGCTATATATCTCCTTTTTCATTTCTGCATAACATGGAAACTCCAAATGATAAATTTATTAAATATATAATAGAATTTAGATATTATTAATAATATGGAAATATATATTATTATTTACCCTTTATATATTTTTTAAATGAAAATATCCCTCATTTGTATGTACTAATTATATTTTTTATGAAGTGATTTATTTAATTTATCATCACTTTATTATATGAATTGTAAATAATATTGTATATAATTAATTAATATTTTACTTATTAAATGTATAATAATATTTTGATAATTAAACCACGAAGATGGATCAAGGGAAAACTATCGAATGCAAATATTTCTGGAGAACATAAAAGGTAACCCTCGAGTGTTGATTTCAATCGGGAATTGTCATTAAATGGTTATTCGAAAATATAACTGAATGATTTATTGTAATAAACATATGAATGTTGTTCAATTATAAATTAATATAAACTATTACTTTAGTTTAAAGGATGTTAAGAGTTCATATAAAAAATTTCACCACCTAAGATAAGGGTCAATCATCTTAATATCATTTAAGTGAGACAAGTTTCATGTTATGCACATATTTTCCTTTATATGGTGTATATATATCCGATTTTAATTTTAAAATATTGAATTTATTTATTTTCTATTTATTTAAGGTTTCATTTTATGTTATTTATGTAATTGGGGTTATTATTCAAAAATTTGAAAAGCGTTATGAGTTTTTGTTACAATATCATATATTTTTTGGAATGCCTATGAATATTTTAGAATAAAGTAAATTATGTGATACATGTATTTTTATCCCCATATATTTTACTCCCATATATAAAAATCTAGTTATTTCATTCTATCTTATTATTCCCCCAAATTGGGTACTAAAAAAGATCTATAAAATGGTTTTATGAAAGGATAACTTTTTTTCTACTTTTTAGTCAAAAATCATTTTCTTTGATATCCATGTTATTAAAAAAATATATATGATTTTACCAACATTAAATGTTTTAAAATTTTCATATTATCATCCATTTAATTAAATTTTAAAAAATTACATGGAATCTATTTAATGTTTTCTGAACTAGCCATTTTTAAATTTTTAGAAACATGTGAAAGGAATGTTTACTTTTAACATATATGGTATGAATAGATTTAACCCCATCAGTTCCTTCCTTTTTATAGAATATTATATTACAATGTTCAATGGATTTAAAAAGTAAATAATATTCCCATATTTCAGTGAATTATAATTTTTAAAATCCTCCAACAGAAAATGGATGTTTTCCCATTATTTTCAAATTATATTTAAAATTATATTTAAATGTTATTTTTAGAGTTAATTAATATCCTATAACGATTTTTATGATTAAATGGGTATATTATCCAATAATAATATCCAATTTAATTGTTTGGATAGATTAATATGGTTATGGTTCCAGGATGATATCATGAATCCCTTTTCTTTCTCGTGGGTTAATATTTTTATAAAAGAGAAGATGAATGTTTTTTTATATTGGTGAACAATTTCATAAGTTTTTAATTTTTCAATGAGTGGGAAAATTATTATTGTAACAACCTAGAAACATGCTCTGATAATTAAATGTTATTAAACACATTATTCATATACTAGCACTGATATGAACTACAGTGACCTAATTGTGTCCATCAATAATTACAGTATCACCAAAACATTATTGTATCACATTAACTTGTGGGAATTTTAGGTTTAATGTTTTAGAGAGTTAGGGAAAAAATTTAAATAACAAAAAACATGTTTATCACCTAAAACCTATGTTTTATCCACTTTTTGAGAAACTATTTATATCATAATAACTCTTCAAATTCCATATCAAAATTCTCCATAGAAGTTATTCTGATATATAAATTTTTTTTAATAAATTTCTTCATAACTAGTGGTAATAAAAACATAAGAATGGTTTATATCGATTTATTATATTGGTTAATTATAAGAGATATTAATAAAATATCTTAAGTGAGAATAATTTGTTCAAAAATAATATGGAAGTAATAGATAATAAAAATTCCCACAATTAAATAAAATATGAAAATATCATATCCTTAGTTGACATGCCAATAAATAAATTCATTTATAATAGTAAATGGTTAATAAAAAATGAAATTGAGAATAATTATTATCTAATTTCATACCTTATCCGAAGAAATCATGACCTTATATATCATGATCCTACCACCAAGGCACTGGAATTAGGAAATATTCTGTTCTGGGTAGGCTTAAACCAATATACATGGAGAATGTTGTATTATTAACCATATATATACATATAGGTTTTATTGTGGACATAAAAACAAATACAAAAGTCAAATTAATTCCTAATATAATTTAATGAATAAGTTATAAAATATAAAATTGTCACTTCATTATTAGTAAACATTCATATTAGAAGAACATGTATAAATAAATTCAATATTTCTAGGATCCTTATATGAGAATGTATTTTATATAATTATACCTCAAACTAGAATTTTATAAATATATTTAAAAATAGTCTATTCAATAATTCCCCCAATCAATCAGTGTGTGACATCTAGGTTTAGTGTACACAAAGGAAAAGCTCAAAAATGAAATTTAATTATTTAACATATGATGATTTGGTGAGACAAATATAGAGACATATTTACTATAATTTAATAACCAAAATTAAATTTCTATTAGTGGATTTATATTTTAATATATGATAAATATACACACTAAAATATAAAAAAAAATCGTCAATATAAATGATATCTCAATGAAGAAAAATTTACATTCAAACCCCTTTATGGTATTCATAACATATGAATCAAAACAACACGAGGGGAATGCCTTGGAATTAAAATATATTGAATTGAAATATAATCATTTTTATAGATGTTAATATGTTATATAATCAAAAATATAATATAAAATATATTGTGTAATATAGAAAATCTCTCATTGAATTAAAAATAGAGACAAATATCCCATATAACTTTTTAAATGTTTGAATATAACACATTAAATGATAGAATTTACATTATATAATTTAATACAATGAATAATGAAAAAATTATGATACTAAATATCAATGGAGTAGTAAGAACACTATAAAATAAAAAACAATGTGCGTAACATATTCACCTCTTAACATATTGAAATTTGACACAATAAATCCTTATAAGTAACCAGGTCATTGAGGTAAGAATAATTTTATAAAAATGATATCAAAATAATTTTGGATTGTAATAAATCAAAGAGGAAATAAAATTCAAATTGTTTATTAGGTACAATAAAATATCTTTGTAACAATAGGTTCTTAATAAATAAATTTCTATCTCAAAATAACCAAATTAAATATTGAAATACAATCTTACCATAAATCTTGATTAGTCTCAATTTTCTCAAAACCCATGTACCAAAACAATAACTATCATAATAAACCATTAAAAGAAATTTTTATTATTTTTTATATTTTACAAAATTCCTATATAATTTTTTTTAAATTTATATTAGTTAGTTATTATAAATATTTGATATTGGGTGTTAGAATTATTGATTTCTTGAACTAGTTTCATAATATTGGTGTTGTTTGTTATTCATAGACAAATTATAATCATTAAAAAATAATAAAATGTAATATAAATAATTTTTTTAATTATTTATATTATTATAATTTAATTCTATGGTTTTTTATAACCCTTAAATATGAAATTGTTGATATACATTTTTCCATTGATTATTCATCAATATATGTTAATATATTAAGTAATGAGTTAAATGTTATTATTACAATTATTGAACTAAAATAATATAATTGTCTAGTTATATAAATAATCTATTTTAATAAATTAAATTTAAAAATTTATCCATGGCAGAAATATATTTCCCTAATCAAGTACTTAATAAAAAACCCAAACAAAAATAGAATATGATTAATGGATGGTTATGAAGTGATTTACGTATAATATAATTATACTAGATGTATTAGGACCTTATTTATTGTTAATTAGTGTGGTATATCCTAATATAAAATTATTATAAGAACAATAAAACCTATATAAATTCATTACATATTATAAAAATGTCATTACATTATATTCAGACATTATTTTGGATGGTTGAAATTATTATGCTTGTATAGTGTTCATATGTTTAATATTTTTTATATTTTTTCGTAGTATAAAATTCTTAATTTTATAAAAATATATATACATTTAAACAACTTTCTTTTCCATACATATAATATGTTTTTAAAAAGAAAAAAAGGAAACTTATTTTTCTATAGAGGTAGTAGTCCACACGTAAACATCGTTAATGGATTAATATTCCATATAATTAGTGAAATGTAAAAGATTTATTTGATAATTTTATCCTTATAAAGATCTTATAAATATAAAAATTATATATTAATTTTAATATATGTACATGTTTTGTATACCGATTAAGTAAAAAAAACATGACACATTATGGAGAAGGTAGTCCACACACCTGTAAAAATGAAATTTTATACACAATAAGGGAAAAGGGGAATAGAGTATAATAGTTATTCCATTATTATAAAAAATTATAGAAAAAAATTTTATTAATTATTTAGTAATTATAAAATTAGATAAGTAAAATTAATATATGTATACAAGAAACAATAGAAAATTAATACACAAATTTAGGACTATGGCCTTCCCTTATAGGACTCCTTAGAAAGGGATGGATTATACATATATATTTTGAAAATGTGATTAATAATATGGAAATTGTAATTTAGGGGAAGTAAAAAAAATTCATATTTTAAAAATTAATAAAAAACGTTGAGTTGTATTGAAGTAGTTGTGGGAGGCCCCTTTTATAAGTAGTGAGAGTGGCATTTTTTAAAATATTTCAACATAATATAAGGATATGACATGTTTTTCAGGTAAAGTGCGACAAAAAATAGAAAAAAATTGTTTGGGAGATAAATTTAAGTTATTTAATCTCTCAACCATTAATTTTATATCATGTGATAATAATGATTCTTTGTTCTCAACTCTTATAATTTTCACTATTACCATTTTTTGTTTTATACTTTTAACTTGTTTTTACATTGGAAATCTAATTTTATTTAAAAAAAATATAATATAATTTATTTGATAATTTTATTCAACTAATTCAAAATTTTAAATAAATTTAATCATATAATATTTATATGTTTAGGTAAAATAAATTTAAAACATAGCACTTATAATGTGTAGAGACCTGTTTTTAGAAAAAAGTGCATTTTTTGGAAAAAAATCTATTTGTTAGATAATTTTTTTAATTAATTTGGTTCACATGAAAGAAAATGGTTTATAATAAAAAAATAAAAATTATGGGGTTTTATATAATGAAAAATAAATATATTTTACCAAAATAATATTTATTTAAAATGAAAGAAAAAAATGGTTTATTTTAATTAAAAATAATTCTATGTATATTAAATGTTAAACATCAGTTTTATAACATATGAATAGAACATGGAAATGTATAATATTAATATTTATATAAAGATAAATTCAAAAAAAATTAAAATTTTATAAAAAATATTCCTCTAAAATATTATTTCATAAAAATACCAAAAATACATATTATGATAATATAAATATTTTAATCCAAAATGAAAATTAATTTTTCAAAAAAATTCTAAATTTTTTGAATTCAAATAAATAAACAATTAATGAAAACTATTTTCATTGTAAAATATATTTTTTGATTAATATGATTTATTCTTATTCATATTCATATCGAATAATATTATAATTTTTGTTAATGTATTATTCCTATCAAAAAAGTATTTTATACATAATATATTTAGTTTCGCATAATAAGTCAATTTTTAGTAGATTTATACTTAAAACATACATCAATATTATATTTTATACATCTAAACAGATGTAATTTATAAATGCATTATAATTGATAATAAAAAATATTTTTATTTATACCGGTATTTTGTAATTCAGTTATATGTATTTTTCCCACCAATTTTGTGGCTATTTATTAAAACTTATATTTTTTTAATTGTTAATTATGGTTCAATGAATTGTGTATCACACACTGTGAAACATTTTAGGTATTAGTGAAATATATTAGTTAAAATCTCTAGCTATTACATTCTATACACGTATTCAAATTGCATATTCAAAATTTCAAAATATTAGTCACCGATTAAAGTCGATGATAATATTATTAATGTATTTATGAATTAGGATATAACTTTTATTATGACCTCTGTTTTACCCTATTAGGATGGAATATTTTACATAGAGTTTCACAAACAAAATTAATATTTCATACAGTCATATACTAAGGTATGTATATTACATAATAATAACTTATAGAAAATATAACTTTATGAAAAAATTATTAATAACTAATTCATTAAACCCTATTGCAACTATAAATTATTATATAAATTGAAACTTCCTTTTACCCTTAAATATTAATAAACACTATGAAATAAGATCACACAATAGCAAATACATACCTCAATCCCAATAATGTTATGGACATCACATAAAATGACTTGAATCAGTGATCATCCCTATGGTTACAATACTTTTAAATTAATTTTTAAAATCAATCAACATATTATTTTCTTAACATCAAATTCATGTTCATCCTAAGAGTAATATATCCCTAAATAATTTTTTCCTCAACAATTATCCCAAAAAATATAAAATTTCTATAAAATCATTTTTAAGGTTATTTGTATCATTCATTATGTTTTTATAAACCATTAAAGGTAAATTAATGAATAAAACTACTTAGATGATTCACATAATCATCAAAAAATTAAATATATATCCGAATATCATCAATAAATATCACTCACTAATCAAAATATACAAATGTATCAGTATTTAATTTCTTTTTAGATATCAACTTCACCACCATAAGTAAGATTATGATGCTAACCAATTCAATTATTATAAGAATATAAACATATTATGTACTATTTAGTATGTTAATCAATAATAAGACATAGTGGATTACATATACATAACATTATCAAATTCATATTCAGGATCTTGATTCAAATAAATACTAAATCAAAAATGGTTATGTAATATCCAAAATATGAATATGACAACATCAATTCAAATATGTATTCGCCTATAACATATTCATTTTCAAAATATGATACATTGGGTTCAATATATGGATGTATTTTTTCATCCCTTGGTTATCGATGATCATTTTCATATTTTGTTACCTAATAAAATTATTTTACACTATACTAAAATCCTTCAAAATACATCATAAATAGAATGTGACTAAACAATGAATACACCTAAAGTTTGTTAAACCATATATGCAATTAGGAATCTTTGTCATGTGTAAGGTGATGATCAATTTAAAACCCTATCCACTAATTTCAAGGTGATTACACATAGAAACCATTTTGATAGATCATGTATCCACTTTTAGTATACAGACATCTATATAATAGATAGGAAAACAAAAAAAATGTTTATCTTCAAAAAATATGGAGATATTTTCCTATACATATATGTACCATTTATCCTTATGTTAGTATTTTCATTAATGTTCTATTATCCTTATTGATAAAATATTTAATTTAACAAAACTAATCTGAAATGTAATATATATCTTCAAAATTATGAAAAAAATTTACATTCAACCCTTAAGTTATCCTCTCAATAAATCCTAAGAACATGTGTTATCTAAAACATCATTTTATGTTAATTGTAATTCCCCAAACCCACAGTCCCAAAATATTTTTCTAATAAGAACCTTAATTTCATATCAATATGAAAATTAAACAAAACGACCAATATTTAATCATCAATAATTAAAATATCATCAATAAATATTTATTCGCATTAATTAAATATATTTTTTAGGTTTATAGTTCTAGATAATTTAGAAAATTAATAAGTGAAAAATATCATGTATATTACATAAAAATTATATTTCTTCCATAATATAAGAATATATTTTATATTTAATTTTTCTATAATATATCTAAAAAATATTTTTAGATAAGTATTCTATTAGACATATTATGTTTAATAAATTTCATATTAATGTTAGGTGAAATAGATACCTAATAAGGGGTTAGCTAAAATTCACAATAAGGGAAAACATTAAAAATAAGAATCAAATATCATAAGTGATAATATTATGAGAGAAAATTGTATTCCATGAATACATTTTCAAAATAATTCCATTATCAAATGAATTTATGAGCATAATTTATGCAAAGATGACATATAATATAATAAAACCATGGATATGAGTAACTAGTTCATTAGAAGATAAATTCATAATTTTAAGCATCTAATTCTTTGAACTAAGCCAATATATCCTTACCATAGATATTAGGATATTACTATAATGGTCCTATTTTTAGGAATTATTCATTTCTCGGAAGGCATACACCAAAATATCCAAGATAGTTTTCATCAAGAGACGTCTCAAAGCATTTAGGGTATATTGTGGGCTTCATCATTCACATATTTGTTCTAATTAATTCATCATAAGAAAGACTGAATAATTTATATAGTATATAAAAAATATTAATCCTTAATCAATAAACAACCATTTATTAATAACATGTATATAAATTCCCAATATTTCCCAATTCAATAAAGGGGATATATTTTTTGTATGTATCCTGGAAACATACCCCATATATGTAAAGGGTTGTAAAATTAAGTAATGATATTCCCTAAAAATGATCTATGAATTCTATGTCAAGACCCTTCAATCAATGGAAGGATTTATATATTGTTTAAAAAGAAAAGTAATTGGATGGAAAATTATATATTTAACAATGTTTCATTTGAAAGACAAATACTGTTATGCATTTATATGAGTTTAATAACCCAAAATAACATATCATGGGTGTATATATAAGGTAATACATGAAAAATATATACACTATGATAAAAATCTACTTGGTGAATATAAATAATATATCAATGAATGAAAATTAAGATACAAAAAGAGCTTACAATAACAGTATCATAACTATTAAAAGAACACAATTGGAATACTAAAAAATTAAAATATACTTAAATTTCACATATTCAACTTACATAATGGAAATAGGATATCAATGAAATACTATAAAATAAAATACAGTGTGTTATTTCAAATAATTCTCATGGAATTTAGAATATAGACAAATAACACAGATATATTTTAAAAAATTAATCTAGCCCCTTTAAATGTAGAATTTCAAATGGAACATTAAATATAATTATTATTTATAAAATCATGAAATAAATTATAAATGTAATAATATGTAATCAACAAAATATCAAACGCTATTTATAAGAAAATTATGTATCAATGTGTTTAATTATGAGAAATAGATCCGTTGTAAGAAAAATAATCCCTGATGTAAGATTCATTTGATAATGAGGCTATAAGGAATAATTTTAGAACCACCAAAATATTCAGGAATGAAAATACAATTTTATCATTATATATAATAAATCATTATTATAATAATATATTTTAATTAAAAAAATTTGCAACTAATGGGATAAAATTGAGTTGCATAAAATTGTTTTAGGACCCTGGGACTCCCTGAGAGTGGTCTGGTGAATCTGGGAGTCAATATTTTATTTTAAAAAAATTAAATTGTCCCCATGTTGGTAGGATCTCATTAAATCTGTAAGATGGATGAGAACTGAAAACAAATAATAATATGCATAGAGACCACTCAACACTTTCACATTGGTTCAAAACTAAGGTCTATTTCAATGGGGCATACGCCGACAGTATGTCAATCGTACAAAATTCTACAAAACATCCCAAGATCTAGAATAAAAATATTCAATAACATCAACTTTATTCCAAGCCCTATGACTTAATAATTTCTTAGGGTACACTGACTACGTCCCACATATCTCTTCCATTAGATCCCATAGTACACTATTCTGATAGTAGATAAACATAGTTTATGGACCTAAATTTTTCTTTAATAATTTGGAATTGAAATTTTTTTCCTGGAAAAAGAAATAGTCGTTACATACACCATCAACCAGAGTTGATTCTATTTAAAATCCAAATATGCTAAAATTATATATACAAAAATAATCTTTTTGATTCCTTTTTGCAAGACACACTCCATCGCGATGCAACCCTACCATTGTGGAACAAACTGTCTTCTTAACGTATCATTTCCTTCGAGGAACAATCTATCTTCACGAAGAATCCATTCCTTCATGGAATTTTTTTTAAAACTCACTAAGATAACATGAAATACCATATTATTATGAAGTAAATTTTTCCCAAAATCATGGGCCTCAATTGAGACTTATAGTCTCTTTAAGATGCAGTACCTCACTTAGAAAGGCTTGTTTGTGATACTCTTCTCAAACTCAATGTATCTTTAGATTTTCACTCCAAACATTAATGATAATGAAGAGTGGTAGCCTCATATTATTGTATTTTTCCATTCTTGTAGCTTCACCACTTCTTTCTAGATTTTCTAGACCATCAAATATGTCATTGTGGCGAACCTCACTTCACAGAGAACCATGGGTTTTATCTATTCAAAATGATTCTCATAATCATATAGACATCTTTAAAAAACCCTTCATGGAACCCATTGTAATTGTAGAACCTTCCATTAATGATCAAAGAGAGCATCGTCAATGGTCCCATAGCTCTTTGTGGTGCCCAATAAAAAAGAAAATCTTTCCATCAATGATTGTTAAGATCCAAAACTCATAATAGTGGAGAAAAAAATATATTATTATGATGCTCTTCATAGTCACAAAACACACTGCTAGAAAACATTAGTTTATCTCAAAATGAAACACTAATATCCCATTATTTCAAAACTCATCCCTTTTACCTAAAAACAACTTTTCATAATGAAATGAAACATTCTAATTTTTTACCCCCAAAAAATGGAAAACATTGGAAATGATGCAATCTTCAATACTGATTTCAGCTTGAACTGTATGATTTCTTTCCTTGCAATCTCTCTGGTCTTCCATGTTAGGATTAACAAAAAACAAAAATCATGCTATAATTTAAGCATGGAATAACTCTAGTTCCAAAAATTGTCACATTAATTTCTTATTAGTAAAAATGTGATATGATATCATGTACAGAAAAATAACTATATTAATCACCAATTTAAATACATTTATCATTTATTATATCTTTTATAATTATAATTTATAATAATTATCTATATTTATATTATATTTTTTATATTTTGGATATTGCTTGTGAGTAATCATGATAATTTTCAGCTTGTTTGGTAATAGATGAGTTTTTTTGTTAATAGAACAAATTTCATTATCACCAGATCAAAAATTTTTGTTTAATTATTGATTTTTAATTATTTATAATTTTATAATTTTATTAAATAGTATTTATTGATACAACCGTTTTATATGATGATTCTAAGGTGCATATTTTTATATTCATTAAAAGACTAATGTTGGATTCTCTACTAATAAGTTCTATATTAGTTTTCCATCCATAAATAAAAAAACAAATAAATAGTTCTCAACGATTATGAAGGGATTAATTGTATTATAATTATAGCAGAAGTATAATGATATTATTATGTTTCTATTAGCTTGATAATTCATAATTCTAAATAAATAAAATTAGAAAATAAAATATATCAATTTATGACATTTTTTGTAGAAATCATTGTTTTATCTTTGAAACATCCTCTAGATGGTCCAATTAACTATGGTTTATTATTGATCAAATTGTTAATATGTTTTTGAATTTTTCTATCCAAACCATAAAAATTTCGTTAAAAATATTTTCTTGTCACACAAATTATCATTTCCATCTATAATAGGAGTTGATGAAAATAAAAAAACCAGATTAATCGTGCCATAGAGGTGGTACATTCCACATACACATGGTGGATGATTTCATTTTCCATAGATCAAGATTTATTTATAATATTTTTTTTATGTAATGAAAAAAATATGTTATAAATATCATACTTATTTATTAAATTATTCATTATCACCTTATATGTAATGTGGTCAAGGAATGAAAACATGCCTCTTTGTAGAGGTGGTAGTCCGCGTGCATACAAAAATGTCATTTTGGTTTTCAATAAGTGAAAATGGGTGGGTGGATAATATTTTTACACATAGAATAATAAATTTTACATTAAAATAATACATATTTAAATATTTATTTATTTGAAAAATAGATTTTAAATGTAATATAGAAATGAAAATAATTTGGGAAAATTAGTTTTGATTGTGAGGACATGGGCTTTCCCTTGGAGGACTCAATGGGAAGGGAGGGTGTATAGAAATAAATTTTGAAAAAATTAATAATATATTAAAATAATGTTAAGGGAAAAGTATTACGATGATATGATAAATATGAAAACAATATTTTGAGTGATATTTAATCGGTGGTGAGAGGCCCCTTTAATAATTGGTGATAATGGCATTTTTCTATGTAATTCAAATTAAAATAATGATGGCACATGTTCTACAAGTAAAGTGGGTCTAAAAAAATATAGTGGGATTTTATAAGGTATATAATTCAGAAAAAATTTCTTTTATAACATATTTTAAACATGTAATTAAGTCATTTACTCTTAGAATTTTCATTTATACTATTTTTTGTTTTACTATGGTAACTATTTTTTAAATTGGTAATTTATATTTATTTATTCAGAATTGAAATTATTACAATATTTGGAATTAATATTTCAAAATATAAATTTATTTTGACATATAAAACATATTTTTGTAAGAAAAGTAAATTATAACATTTTCACATGTAACATGTAAATACTCATTTTTAGAAAAAGTGTATTTTTATGCTTAAAATTTTTGTGTATTATAAAATTATCAATATATTTTGTTTTTATGATTCTAAATAGTTTATTATGAAACATAATTAATTTAGTTGGATGTTATTATAACAATTAATAATTACAAAAAATTTAAAAACAATTTCTTTTATTAGAAAAAATTACTAATGTTCCAAAAATGTTAAATATAGTATTTATAAATTTAGAATGATATTTTAAAATTTATATAAATACTACATAAATAAATATTTTATTATTTATTAATTTTTATAAACAACTTGTTCTTTTTTTATAATAATAAATTTATAAAATTTAATTTTTTTAAACTAAATTTTTTGATACTCACCAAAAAGTGATATATTTTATAAAAATATAAAATAAAATTAATCTTAATGTAATTTTTAAATTAATAATTTCAAATTGATATCTATTTTTTCAAATTCAAAATCCAGAATTTGAGAATTTAACTTTTAAATAAAAACAAAATATTATATTGGAAATTTGTTTCATAAAAAAAATCTTTTCTAAGAATACTGAATATTCTTATTCTTATTTTATATCAATTAATAATAAATTTGTTAATATATTATTAATATAGAAAATATTTTTTATCCTTAATATATTATTTTCAAAAAAAGTTAATTTTTTTGAATGTTTACACATTAAATCATAAATAAGTATTATTTTTTTAGTTAAACTAATTTTATTTATCAATGTGTCAGAATTACTAAAAAACATTATATTTTCTACACATATATTTCATAATTTGGTGAAATAAATTATTTTAATCCCATTATATGGATACACTACAAGGGTTATATACAACTTCATGGTTTTTTTGTCGTTCGGTGTTGAATGTATCACACATAATCTAACATAATTTTTCTTAAATAAATAATGAATTTGAAATCATATGGTTTTATATTTATATAACAATCCAATTCATTTGTTATGATTTTATATTATTAAAGGGTATAACAGTTTTTTTCCCAAACCAAATAGGGTATAAAATAATTGATCCAAAGCCTGAGAAGGTATTTTGGTAGTCATACCAAGACTACTACGTGTAGAAGTTTTTGGTGTGTAGCCATAATATATGATGTTATGATTGTCTTGGATGAAATACATGACATACAATGTGATTAATATCTTGTTGGGATTCCATGAAAGATGAAATGATGAATGTCTTTGTGGATAACATTTGCATTTGATTTATATGCTTATTCATATGCCACAATCATATATAATATTCTAATTCCTAAGTTGTTATATCATTGAATTTTATTATATGATGTTCCACAATATTATGAATTATATTATGAAAAATATGTATGACATAATTGATCATCTATGGTTTATTTATTTGAGTGTGAAAATTATTTTCCATGACTACTTTATAATAAATGTAGTAAAATATTATATTCAAATTTGATCTTTGGATTTTTGTTTCCAATGTTTACCCTTATAATTTGATCTCTCCTCTTAATTTTTTTCCATTTCTCCATGATATAATGTATAGAATTCGGTAATATGTTTCTATAAGGGTACCATATTAGAAGAATATTTGTGTTATATGATGAATATCATTCTTGAATTTAGTTTATTTTGAATCTATTCTCTAAATACACTCAACCATTATAGATCTGATGCATGAAGTGTTGTTTGATTTATATAATATTAATCTAAATTAATGTAATAGATAAGTATGTAATTCTATGATCACATCAATTTGTCCTATATGTATGACTTTAAAATGCATATCATTAGTCTTATAACCATGAAATAAAACTGAATAAAAGTATTAAAACATGTCTCATTTCGTCACTCTTCAGACATGTACATTTCTAAACATGTCATGGTTTCCATTTTTCTTTATATGGGAAGGGCTCAGAAGGATTTAAAAGGTTATCTATAATTTTTATGTATGATATATGTTGGATTCATAGATAAAAAAGTCATTTATTCACCCTACTGGAGAGTTAAACTCAATTTAATATGGTTACATGATGTGTAAATAATAATATGATAATAATTCATTTTTATAAAGAGGCAATGAGTTGTTTTATTATGATGCTTTTCAATTACACAACATTGAATAGGGTTACACGTCATATAGAACCCCATTATATGTTTTAAAATAAGAATCCAAGATTGTTTGTTCTTCCTATAAAATTCCAATATCTCTACCTAGAGGCATTCCGTAGGTGATTATAGGAGCCTCTAACCCCTCCTGGTCTTTTTATTTGGTGATTTACCATTGCTGTGATTGTGGTGTTACCTTTTGGTTAACTATTATGTATATCTATGCATATCATCCATTTTCCCTCATAAGAGTTTTTCGTTCATATTTATATATATTAATCTAAAATTTGTGTTAATATATATTGTTTCTTTTATTGAGTTCCTAGAACATCAATACCTTCGTTCTTATTGGTAGGTTATGTTGTTGGGCATGTCCTTATGGGAGACAGATAGATAGTTCTGTTATGATACCCAATTCATATTATCCATGAATTTATTTAATTAATTTCAATGGTTTTTAATTAAATGAAATACATTAGTTCAAATAAAATGGATGTCAACTTGTTTGTTGGAAAAAACAAAATAACATTGAATTGGGGTTTTGAAATTGGTTTTTTGGACTGAAATTAGAAAAACCATGATTCCAATGAATTGGGGTGTTTATGAAAATTTTGGTAATATATATTGTTTAATTAAAATTTTAGATTTGATGAAAATTGATTCAATAAAATATTAGAATTTAATTATGAAAATTGATTGTGAATTGATTTGAAATACTAAATAGTGAAATTATATTAAATAAAATTTGATAAAAAAATAAGGATTAATCATGGTGAGAAGACATATTTTATATTAAAAACCAATTCTAGTTTTTAATTAAAAATTGGATAATTTTAAATGTAGAATGGGATTAATTTTTTTTATATAGACATAAAATAAATTTCCCAACATTAATTTTTTAGAAAAAATGGAAACCATAGGTAGTTATTGAACTATTTAGACTACACATTATTATTTTAAACATTCTAAATAATATTATTTGCACATCAAACTCCTTAGAATATGGCGATGAGTCCACTTTAGCCAAATTTCAAACGGTCTTCTATACATATTTTTCATATCACCTTGAATGTGGAGTCCCAATATCTTAAAATTATCATACCTTATTAGTCGTATGACAATATTGATCACTTCATTGTATTTAAAATGTGTATATTCCACTATTGTAAACTTTTTAATTTTCATTTTAAATTTATATATACTATTTTATATAATAGTGTTTATTTAGTCCATTTTTAAAAAGTGATATTTGTGGAAATAACTCCTTTTTTTAATGGTAATTCCATCATTTGAAATGAATTTACATCATTTTAAATGTTATACAAGATTTATTATAATATGATTTTGGACTTCGAAACCTGTTAATATTAAAATTAAAAGATCTTTCATGGTTAATTTTATATTGGCATCATGCATCTGAGAAGATGTTTGAACTGCATCCTAGATGATTCTCTTGTTGAAACATAGCGATTAAATCCTCTAGTGGACCCAAAATGGGTTCAGGAGATTTTGTATACCATCCAAGATCTCAGATTAGAACCACCTCCAGTTCATTTTTAGACTCCATCAATTTAACCTCAGAGGGAAATTCTAAAAATTAATTCTCAATAGTTCCATCAGTTGAATCCATCACTGTTCAGGGGAACAATATATGCTAGAGAGACTATGGAATGCTTGAGTAGAATATTTTTATTTTTTGGGTTCATGGAAACAACTAATGGGATTAATGTGAACTATGAATTTTTAAGATGTGAGTACCAAATAGAATATGGCGGGAATGAACGTAATGCGAAAAAAATATGAGGGCTTAGAGGGGATATGGTTAAAAATAATTTTCACAAGAGGGTTCAATCCAGATTCTATGACGTTGGCCAAGGATATAGAGCTTTTCAATCATAAGCAGGCTGAAAAGACTATGATAGAGTTTTCAAACCATTTTTTATGGTCATATATTTTTCACTTGATTAAAAATATAGTTATATGTAGAATGCTCAATGTTTTCAGTTGGGACTTTTTTAGGATATTTTATCTATCATTTTCATGATGATGCTACCATCTTCTTCAGCTATACTATATAGAGTACTGATACATGAGATGAATCTGGCAAGCATGTTATAGTTATTAGGATATTCATTCACTCCCTATAACAGTGCGAATTTCTCTAAGGGAAATATGAAGTGTGATTACTCTGATGGTTTTTCTAGATAGAAGGGTAATTCTAGATCTCCTGATATTCTTATAAGAGGTTCATTAGATTTTTACAATTGCATAACATTGGAACATTCAAAGAGGGTTATCACTAAGGCACCAATGAACAATTGCTCCAATGGGCATTCATGTCACCAGTTGAGACTCTTCCATGTTTATACCACTCTATGTAGCGGAATGGGATCGTATGAACCTTTTAAAATTGTTATGAAATCAGAATATTCATGTGTTAAAGTGTTTTATACATAGGTATAAAGGATAAATATCATTAATGTAGTGGAAGAGTCTTCAGAGGTAGTGGATACTGGTCTAGTGATAGTGAGAGTTTCCATTACTATAGCTTCATCATTAGTGTCCAATCTATTTGATACTGGTTCATCCCATTCATTTATTTTAACATGTTTTTTAATCTTTATAACCCTCTTTGTAGATTTTATCTAATGAAAAGAATGATACTACACTCCATGGTACTAAGAGCGATTAGAGACTATATAGCCCCTCTTATCTTTTCTCTCTATCATAGGTTGAGTGTACTTGGAGTTTTTTAGTTATAATCATGAAAAATCTTGAAATACTTTTTTGTATTTATTACATCATTACCAATAAATCTTGGATTGAATGTTATCTTCCATTGTTCTCCTTTTATACACCCAATGGCATGTGTCATGTTTTCCACATATAATGGAACCCATGTTTGAGAAGAGACACACCTTATTATTTGTATTTGGGGAATGTGATATATGTGTATGATTTATATTTTGAGTTGGAATATTTGAGTGGTGATCTCACTGTAGTGGTTGTTGAGTTTCCAAACATTTTTCTTTCTAGCATATATGGTTTTCCAATGGTAAGGGAGGATGAGTTTTGAATTGACTTAATTCATAGTACTGAACCATTTTATATCCCTACATACCACATATACACAGCTAAAAATTATTACATGATTTCTTGGTTGGACTATCATCTTGGGAACGTCTTTATACACCCGAGTGGATCACCTTGGGCTGTGCCTATTCTCTTTGCTATGAAGGATGATGGTTCACTTAACCACTACATTTATCATCAATATCTCAATAATGTTGTGATAATGAACAAGTATCAGTTTCCATATATTAATAAACTATATGATTAATTTTAGGAGGAAACGTAGTTCATAAATAACTAGATTTGATCTAGATACCATCATATGAAGATAAAAGAATATGTCATTCAGAAAACCACCATTCAGTGAAGCTACTTCCATTATCTGTACATTTTTTTTCTCTTTGGTCTAACTAATGCATCCATAGTCTTTATGGAGTTGATGAGTAAGATTTTACACTACTATCTTGACTCATTTTTATTTTTTATAGATAAATTAAGTATTTAATATATATTATATGAGGATCATGTGTATCATCTGAGAACAATTTTGAGTATTTTGATAAATAAATATCTTTATAAATTTTTTTTGTAGTGTTATTTCTTGGTTATGTAAGTAAATATCTTGGGGAACATGTGGTCGAAACAAGGAATATAGGATCATCCTAAGAAAATGATCATTGTTATGAGTTGATAAAAAACCTGAAATGTGTTCGAGATTCAGATATTCAAGGTCTTACTAAAATATTATTCTTAGTTTATGAAGGGATTCTAAAATTTGGCATCTATGTTGACTACTCTAACTATCAAGGGAGTAAAGTTTACTAGGGATCAAATATTTCAGAATTCTTATAATTATAAAATTTTTATTTTGACTAGTTTTTTGATGTTATATCTTTCAATGTTTGGTTGGGTTATGTGGTCTTCTATGATGCATCAGGATAAGGTTTTGGATGCATTCATATGCCATGTGACCATTTTATTGACTATAGATCACGTCATCATATGAAAAAAGGGAAGAATTTTCTAACCCATGTCTTTGACCATGTATCTATGATGCAAAAATTTAATATAGGGTGTCATTACTATTGTGTAGTAAAGTTTACCATGTATTCAAACCACAATATCTTTAGTTATATCATCTCTCATAATGATTTCAATATTTTGAAGCTGCATTGGGTGGAATAATTATTATATTTCATTTTTGACCTTTCTTATACCTTGGGAAAGGGAAAATTTTTTCAAATTCCCTAAATTTGAATCTTCTATCCCATGAAGTGAATGAATAATTAGAGTAGTTTGAGATAATGTCCCTTTTTTTACATTTTTATATTTGTATAAGGACTTGTGTTTTTTTTGGACAACAATTTTCTGTAGAAATTTGAATTTTGTCATCATAACTTTAAGAGTGGTGAAATTTTATTTTCACCCTAGAATATGATTGTAACAGCCCAAGATTTTATAAAAAAATATTCTTTTTAATTTTATTAATGTCTTGTGTTGTACGCTACACCAAAAGGAGCTTGCACAACACACATCCTTGACTTGACTTGCATTACACGCAATCACGACCTTCCTCGATAGCGTGTGTAGTACGCAATACCGAGTTTCACTAAACAACGATATGCTATAAAAATATTATTAAAACTAGCAGTTATGAATAGTAATAACCACTTTTTGAAATCCAGTAAATCTTATTTTTCAAAATGAACTTTATTTTTGGATTCGGAGTATCGAATTTAGCCTAAGGTGAAATTTTGGTACTTTTCGGATAACTTTCATATTCTGATGAATAGTGAAAATTACTAAATTATAATTAAAAACAACTTTTTTAATCGAAATAATTAATAGTGATAAATCATTAACTTGAGTGGTTTTAAAGTATATTTAGAATATATTTTTACAATTTAATACAATGTTGGTCATTAGATGTAGTTTCACATTTAAACTAGACATAAACAAGTGTCAATCTTTTGATAGATATTGTTTCTTAAAAACACGCTATCTGTTTTAACAGCGGGATTTAATTATAAAATTAATTAATACAACTTCTATGTTATGAATTTGGTAATATAGACTTCATTTTTGAATTCGGAATATGAAATATAGCTTAGGATGAAATTTTGGCATTGATCTGAAAAACATCAATTTTTGATGAATAGTGAAACTACTAAGTGGTAGGTTAAAAACTGAATTTTGCATAAAACTTAATTTTACCGCTTCTGTAAATGGAATTTCAAAAATCCGAGAGACACGGTTAATATCAAGGACTAAAATGTGGTTCAATGAGATGAAAATAATTTTTTGGTGAATAGTAACTTTTTACCTTTTTTTACCGCGGTTAATAGTAAATCGGGTAACTAAGGGTAAATATGATATTACTATTACCCTAACACATGTCCTAATTCTATTGGACAAGTGTAATTCGACCAAAAACAAACTTAGGAATAAAATATGACCATTTAGGCCCACTTGGATTAGATTAGGACATTTATTATTAATTTATTTAAAGAAGGGTTAAAATAGTTAAAATCAAAGTTTAATAAGTAAATCATTTTTAATATGGGGTTATACATAAGCTAAATTCGATTGTAAATATTCATTAGAAAGCTAAAAAGATTTCCTACATGATGGTATTTTATTTGTAATTTTTAGACATCAAATAATTTAATTTATTTATGACACAAAGATGATGCAGTAATTATCTTATTAATGAAATATTCACATAATTGATAATATAAATACCAAAATAAATGTAATTTAAGACTTTTTATGAATTCCACTAATTTTATAGGTTACTATGATATATTAGTGTTGATTTAATCAACTTGGTTCGAACATATAATTCTGTTATGACTTTCACAAAAATCATATATCAAATAGTGTCAAAATTGACACAAAATAGTTTTTAAATCAAATATTATATTATTAATTGTTATTTTATTCCTAAAAATCTAAGGTTCGGCCAAATGACTTAGATAAGGATATATATATTAATAATAAACAATTTGGGGTTCGTTTGGCATGTTATAGTAAGTGTATTAACCATATAGTGAAAGAAAAACAAAAAGACACGGTAAAAGTTAAATTAATTAACTTAGAGTTAAATCTAATTGATAAGGTTAAAATAATACCCTAAACTTGTCTAAATCCTATTGGTTGATAGGATTTCGACCCTTCCCCACTTTATCTTCGAAATAAGACCCTTTGGAACCATTATAAACCGATTTTGACTTTAATATAAAATAATATTTTGAGATATTCCTAAGGTGCCCCTCTCCTCCCTTATAAAAGGGCACCTCCTCCCCCTCCTCCTCACACCAAATTGAGCACTCAAGCTCGGCCAACCCCTGCCAAAATCTCTTCTCAACTTCCCTAGAAACATCCTAGAGGTTCTGGTCTTCCTCAAAGACCAATTATAGTGCCCTAAGAGGAGGTCTCAAAGAGGCACTTCAAAGAAGAGGTAATTACCGTTACCAATTCTTTCATCTTTATTTCTTCTTCCACTTCTTCTTCGTAGGTTGTTTCATTATGAAGTAATAACATCAGTATCACTCATATACTGATATGTTATTATAATTATGAAACAACCCTATTTCACCATCTATCCATCCTACGGAAAAAGAAATCACCGCGCGTGCGTACGTACGGAATACCGTCTCCACGCTGTGGTGTAATCTATTTTCCACCACCACCTTACATGGATGGGTATAATGGTGTAAAGAATAACTATACATAGTTATTACAACATCATATTGATTCTGATATATTGTATAATCCACTCCAATTCAATTCAATATTTATAGAAATGATATCATCGCTCGTGCGTACGTACGGACTACCGTCTCCACGACGCGATGAGATTCATTCTCCATGTTAACCATTTAAGAATGATTATAAAGTATATATAAGAAATAATAATGAAATATATGACATTATAAATCTACTGGATTTATGTATATATATACATATGTATGTCATCAACTTACTTCCATTTCAAGACAATAAGGAAAGGAAAACAGCGTTCATGCGTACGTACGGACTACCGTCTCCATGAACGGTGTTTTTCATTTTATTTATCTACCTATTATATATATATATACTGAATATATATGATATATAAATCATATTTTATATTCTGGAAGTAAGTAAATCATGATATAAGTAATAATGATGTCAAGAACAACAAGTCAAAACACCTACGATAAATGAAACGATTTTACCCAAAACGCTTTTTTAACGTGGAATTTACAAAAGAACGGGTAATATAATGTCATAAGTGAACCATATATGATATCATAACAATGAATATGATTCTGTAATAAGTCAATAACATGATTTAAATCATTATACAGGAGGTTCGGACACTTACAAAACAAGTCAGACCTAAGGTAAGGGAAAATATCACAATCTCATTTTTATCCGAGATTGTTTATTCGTAAGTATTTACTGGGGTGTATTTTATCATCCACATCCATGTTTCATCAATATGTAATATTATTTCCATCCACATGCAATTGTTTAAATCCATTTTTACCCTTCGGTGAGTTTTTAGTAAAAGATATGAAAGGAATCTTTTGTCGTTTTTCATACGAGGTACTTTTTGACTTTTCCGACAAAAGTACGAAGAATGTTTTTTTTAACTGAAACGGCACGAACGGATTTTTACAGTTTTATAAAGCCTTATTTTAATGAAGCTTCCTCCAAAAGATTTCATGACTATTTTCAATAAAATATATTTCTTTTAAAATTTCATGATGTTTTGTGAAAAGATATTGATTTTGAAGAAGAAAGGATATTTTCCTGAAGAATTCAATTCAAGTGTTTTATCAAAATTACTTTCCATCTACGATAATAAAGGGTTCTGTTTCTATCCATATTTTTACATTGATTTGACTATGTTGTGATGGAATTATGTTTATGAATTCCTTTATCTTATATGAATGGTTTTATGATGTCATGTTGTTTAAGAATCCCATTTTTATTACATGGGTTATGCAATGATGTATGATTTATGATTTTGTGGCACACATAAGAATGGTATCATTATGAGATGGGTGGGACCTATATCTCCCTCCAATGCATTGGGTAAAGATTTTATATCTCATGAGATAGACAGGGCTGGAACGGTAGGTTATACCGGTTCAGTGAAACAGGACTGAAACGAGGGTGACTCGATTCAGAAAGGGACTTTGTCCACTAAGATAGTCTTGGAAATGAGTCTTGACTAACAAGAAATGATTCTCTATGATTATGTGTGAATGCCACAAAGTTTCATGTTTTACGTTATGATTATTGTGATTACATTTCACTACCATGATTTATCCCATGTTATGAAATTATGCTCTCTTTTGCAGGTTATGATTTCCAAAATGTTATGTTCTTATGAATATGATGTGATTGATATTTCTTTTGTTTACCCTTACTGAGCATTTGAGCTCACCCTTTTATGTTTTCTTTTCCACAGGATATAAAGAAAGGTTTTAGGTAAAAAAAAGTAAGATCTTTATGGGAGATGTTGAAGATATTTCCCCACGATTAGAAGATTTTATTCCGAGTTTCCAAAGACACTAAACTATTACGATCCTTGTGTGTGTGTTTTTGTTATGTACTAAGTATTCCGCAAATGTAATGTAATGTCCATGTACGTCAGGATACGGGTCTCTACAGTTGGTATCAGAGGAAAGGTTTAGTCAACCTTTGGAAACTAGGATGCGAAAACGTTAGTGAGATCCCTAGAGATATTTCTAAGGTATGTCTAGGGATGCCCCTAAGGATAAGTATACGTATAGGATATAGTTCTAGAACTATGGTAACGATATTAGATTAAACCAAAGATGATAGATATTTAAGTTACTCCCCCTTTATTACGATTTTTGCATCTAAGACTATTCTGTTTGGGTTTTAGAAAATGGCTGGAAACAAGATGATTCACAATAATGGAGGATATGATGGACAATGGAATGATATTCTTCATGAGCAACCAAATGAAATGGGATTTGGATGTCCAAACATCATTATTATGCCGAATCAGCAATCTCACAACATGATCAATAAAGTAAAATTTGGTAAGTTTCCTGACTCGACTAATAAGAGAAAGATGGAGTTCCATGATGATCATAGAGGAAAGAAAGTTCAATTTCCCCTATGTAAATCATGTGGGAAGAGGCATCAAGGAGAATGTTTCAAGGGAACTGGAAGATGCTTTGGGTGTGGAAAAGAAGGACACAAAGCAAGTAAGTGCAAAGGAAAAGGGTCGGTTAACACCATGGATGAGGATAATGGTATTGCTACGACATCAAAAATGGTTAAGTGTTTTAAATGTGGAATGTATGGGCATTATGCAAACAAATTCCCTAAGGGAAAGACTCATGAAGAGAATCAGTATGGTCATATGGGTAGTATTTATGTGGATGATGATGAAGAGACTACAAATGATATGTGAGATGAAAGAATTTTTGAAGCTCGGTCAATGGTTTGAGAATGTAGTGGAATGATTACATGTTTATCATGTGTAATTTTGGAATAAAGAGACATCTATGGATTGTTACACTGTTGTCTTTCCTTGTGATTTGAAAGTGTATGATTAATGTTACTAGTATCCATGAAAGGTTATTCAGATATTTTTGGAAATTAGATGATATGCGCATAATAAAGGGATAAGGAGAAAATTAAATGTTTGATAGTATTCATGAGCTCATGATTGATATAAGGACTAATTGATATCATGGTTTGAGTATAAATAATTTTGAGGATTTTGGTATGTGGAAAGTGTTAACTTTTAACTGCACTCATGTTTTCACTAAGGTATTCAAGAGAATACACGATTAAGGACTTTGAATGTTTGGAATGTGACCAACAAGACATATCTTATGATATGTGGGGATCAACGACAGTATTAAATCTCTGGTAATCGATGTCACTATATTATGAGAGTGGACTGCAGTATTATGTATAAGCCTAAAGATTAGACTGGATTATGTTGGACATAAGTTAGTATTGTTTAGGGATATAAGATTTTCGATATTATTGATGGGATGTTATAGTAACGTAGTTTTAGAAAAAGGGACAACCTGCAGGACGGGCGACAGCCCATCGCTTCGGACAAGGCTGTAGGAATCGAACCCACAACCGAAGTGCGACTGGCCTTTATCGCCTACCACTGACCTACAGGAAGTCCCTGTTTAGTAGAAACTAGTTTTATTATATTAAGCAGTATGATATATGAAGTATAAGTCCATTTTAGGAACCATATATGATTAATCTCACTATAGATCGACTTATGCATACAATTTTTGCTAATCTTTTGTTTGAGACAGATGGAATGACCCGTCATTCTATCACATGATCTGCTAACACTTCATGAATGACAAATTCAACTTCATTTATTTAAGAGATGAAGTGGAAATTGTTCAAGGCACGAACAATAGTGAGATTGTACCAAAATAAAGTAAGTATTTATTCTAATTCAAATTTTCAACTTTAGGGAAATGATCTTGAAAACCAAAAATGTTGTCCTAGTGATCTTATACCTGATGAATCAGATGGTACCTTAGATCGTCAAAAATTTATGGATTTGTGATTACTGGATTTTCCATAGCCATGTTCTCTACCACTCTCCATCAGAACATGATGGTTAGATTTCTCTTCCATATCCATATTTTCACCTATGTGGAAACCCAGTGATTAGTTTATTTGGGTAATCATTACATTTCATACTTTAGTTTTTAAAGCCATGTTTTGGTATTCCCTTTTACGATGTGGGTTTCTATTAAAGAAACTTTTGAATAGTAAACCATTTATAACCCCGACGAATTTCGAGGGCGAAATTCATTTTAAGGGGGGTAGAATGTAACAGCCCAAGATTTTATAAAAAAATATTCTTTTTAATATTATTAATGTCTTGTGTTGTACGATACACCAAAAGGAGCTTGCACAACACACATCCTTGACTTGACTTGCATTACACGCAATCGCGACCTTCCTCGATAGCGTGTGTAGTACGCAATACCGAGTTTCACTAAACAACGATATGCTATAAAAATATTATTAAAACTAGCCGTTATGAATAGTAATAACCACTTTTTGAAATCCAGTAAATCTTATTTTTCAAAATGAACTTTATTTTTGGATTCGGAGTATCGAATTTAGCCTAAGGTGAAATTTTGGTACTTTTCGGATAACTTTCATATTCTGATGAATAGTGAAAATTACTAAATTATAATTAAAAACAACTTTTTTAATAGAAATAATTAATAGTGATAAATCATTAATTTGAGTGGTTTTAAAGTATATTTAGAATATATTTTTACAATTTAATACAATGTTGGTCATTAGATGTAGTTTCACATTTAAACTAGACATAAACAAGTGTCAATCTTTTGATAGATATTGTTTCTTAAAAACACGCTATCTGTTTTAACAGCGGGATTTAATTATAAAATTAATTAATACAACTTCTATGTTATGAATTTGGTAATATAGACTTCATTTTTGAATTCGGAATATGAAATATAGCTTAGCATGAAATTTTGGCATTTATCTGAAAAACATCAATTTTTGATGAATAGTGAAACTACTAAGTGGTAGGTTAAAAACTGAATTTTGCATAAAACTTAATTTTACCGCTTCTGTAAATGGAATTTCAAAAATCCGAGAGACACGGTTAATATCAAGGACTAAAATGTGGTTCAATGAGATGAAAATAATTTTTTGGTGAATAGTAACTTTTTACCTTTTTTACCGCGGTTAATAGTAAATCGGGTAACTAAGGGTAAATATGATATTACTATTACCCTAACACATGTCCTAATTCTATTGGACAAGTGTAATTCGACCAAAAACAAACTTAGGAATAAAATATGACCATTTAGGCCCACTTGGATTAGATTAGGACATTTATTATTAATTTATTTAAAGAAGGGTTAAAATAGTTAAAATCAAAGTTTAATAAGTAAATCATTTTTAATATGGGGTTATACATAAGATAAATTCGATTGTAAATATTCATTAGAAATCTAAAAAGATTTCCTACATGATGGTATTTTATTTTTAATTTTTAGACATCAAATAATTTAATTTATTTATGACACAAAGATGATGCAGTAATTATCTTATTAATGAAATATTCACATAATTGATAATATAAATACCAAAATAAATGTAATTTAAGACTTTTTATGAATTCCACTAATTTTCTAGGTTACTATGATATATTAGTGTTGATTTAATCAACTTGGTTCGAACATATAATTCTGTTATGACTTTCACAAAAATCATATATCAAATAGTGTCAAAATTGACACAAAATAGTTTTTATATCAAATATTATATTATTAATTGTTATTTTATTCCTAAAAATCTAAGGTTCGGCCAAATGACTTAGATAAGGATATATATATTAATAATAAACAATTTGGGGTTCTTTTGGCATGTTATAGTAAGCGTATTAACCATATAGTGAAAGAAAAACAAAAAGACACGGTAAAAGTTAAATTAATTAACTTAGAGTTAAATCTAATTGATAAGGTTAAAATAATACCCTAAACTTGTCTAAATCATATTGGTTGATAGGATTTCGACCCTTCCCCACTTTATCTTCGAAATAAGACCCTTTGGAACCATTATAAACCGATTTTGACTTTAATATAAAATAATATTTTGAGATATTCCTAAGGTGCCCCTCTCCTCCCTTATAAAAGGGCACCTCCTCCCCCTCCTCCTCACACCAAATTGAGCACTCAAGCTCGGCCAACCCCTGCCAAAATCTCTTCTCCACTTCCCTAGAAACATCCTAGAGGTTCTGGTCTTCCTCAAAGACCAATTATAGTGCCCTAAGAGGAGGTCTCAAAGAGGCACTTCAAAGAAGAGGTAATTACCGTTACCAATTCTTTCATCTTTATTTCTTCTTCCACTTCTTCTTCTTAGGTTGTTTCATTATGAAGTAATAACATCAGTATCACTCATATACTGATATGTTATTATAATTATGAAACAACCCTATTTCACCATCTATCCATCCTACGGAAAAAGAAATCACCGCGCGTGCGTACGTACGGAATACCGTCTCCACGCCGTGGTGTAATCTATTTTCCACCACCACCTTACATGGATGGGTATAATGGTGTAAAGAATAACTATACATAGTTATTACAACATCATATTGATTCTGATATATTGTATAATCCACTCCAATTCAATTCAATATTTATAGAAATGATATCATCACTCGTGCGTACGTACGGACTACCGTCTCCACGACGCGATGAGATTCATTCTCCATTTTAACCATTTAAGAATGATTATAAAGTATATATAAGAAATAATAATGAAATATATGACATTATAAATCTACTGGATTTATGTATATATATACATATGTATGTCATCAACTTACTTCCATTTCAAGACAATAAGGAAAGGAAAACAGCGTTCATGCGTACGTACGGACTACCGTCTCCATAAACGGTGTTTTTCATTTTATTTATCTACCTATTATATATATATATACTGAATATATATGATATATAAATCATATTTTATATTCTGGAAGTAAGTAAATCATGATATATGAAATAATGGTGTCAAGAACAACAAGTCAAAACACCTACGATAAATGAAACGATTTTACCCAAAACGCTTCTTTAACGTGGAATTTACAAAAGAACGGGTAATATAATGTCATAAGTGAACCATATATGATATCATAACAATGAATATGATTCTGTAATAAGTCAATAACATGATTTAAATCATTATACAGGAGGTTCGGACACTTACAAAACAAGTCAGACCTAAGGTAAGGGAAAATATCACAATCTCATTTTTATCCGAGATTGTTTATTCGTAAGTATTTACTGGGGTGTATTTTATCATCCACATCCATGTTTCATCAATATGTAATATTATTTCCATCCACCTTCAATTGTTTAAATCCATTTTTACCCTTCGGTGAGTTTTTAGTAAAAGATATGAAAGGAATCTTTTGTCGTTTTTCATACGAGGTACTTTTTGACTTTTCCGACAAAAGTACGAAGAATGTTTTTTTTAACTGAAACGGCACGAACGGATTTTTACAGTTTTATAAAGCCTTATTTTAATGAAGCTTCCTCCAAAAGATTTCATGACTATTTTCAATAAAATATATTTCTTTTAAAATTGCATGATGTTTTGTGAAAAGATATTGATTTTGAAGAAGAAAGGATATTTTCCTGAAGAATTCAATTCAAGTGTTTTATCAAAATTACTTTCCATCTAAGATAATAAAGGGTTCTGTTTCTATCCATATTTTTACATTGATTTGACTATTTTGTGATGGAATTATGTTTATGAATTCCTTTATCTTATATGAATGGTTTTATGATGTCATGTTGTTTAAGAATCCCATTTTTATTACATGGGTTATGCAATGATGTATGATTTATGATTTTGTGGCACACATAAGAATTGTATCATTATGAGATGGGTGGGACCTATATCTCCCTCCAATGCATTGGGTAAAGATTTTATATCTCATGAGATAGACAGGGCTGGAACGGTAGGTTATACCGGTTCAGTGAAACAGGACTGAAACGAGGGTTACTCGATTCAGAAAGGGACTTTGTCCACTAAGATAGTCTTGGCAATGAGTCTTGACTAACAAGAAATGATTCTCTATGATTATGTGTGAATGCCACAAAGTTTCATGTTTTAAGTTATGATTATTGTGATTACATTTCACTACCATGATTTATCCCATGTTATGAAATTATGCTCTCTTTTGCAGGTTATGATTTCCAAAATGTTATGTTCTTATGAATATGATGTGATTGATATTTCTTTTGTTTACCCTTACTGAGCATTTGAGCTCACCCTTTTATGTTTTCTTTTCCACAGGATATAAAGAAAGGTTTTAGGTAAAAAAAGTAAGATCTTTATGGGAGATGTTGAAGATCTTTCCCCACGATTAGAATATTTTATTCCGAGTTTCCAAAGACACTAAACTATTACGATCCTTGTGTGTGTGTTTTTGTTATGTACTAAGTATTCCGCAAATGTAATGTAATGTCCATGTACGTCAGGATACGGGTCTCTACAATGATCTTAGATAATTTTCCTGTCCATTCTATTGGTCCTGTAATAGGGTGTTTACACCAGGACCAGATTTTGGTAGAAATTTATGTTATTAGAATTTTGGAAAATTAATTAATATGTTATATTTAATAAATTAAATATTTAATTGTTCAAGTTGGTTATTTTTTCAATATCATTCGAATAGAGAATAAGATTGATATTATTTCATCTTCATTGATTCTATAAATATTATTTAATCCCAAGTGATGCATTAACCAGAGTTCAGTATTAGGGTCAGCTTGCACCCCTTTATTCTTTTCTTATTTAATTTGTTATTTTCATTCTTTTCCTTTTCTTTCATTATTTTCCTTCCATCATACCATAAATTCCCTATTGTGTCTCCTCCTTTACCATGACCTAAGAGATAAAGGTATATAAAGATAAATATGATGAAACTAAGTAAAATAGGTACCATTGTGAATCCCTCGATACTTTTGATCGATGGGCGGTAGTGGTACGCCGCATAATCGAATGAAGCTTCAGAGATTTCCTCCCGGATGTAGGCTTGTTTTATTTTTTACTAAATATACAGTGGTATGTGTTTTTACATGTTTTATAATAATTATAGTATTTGTTTGTACCCACATACTGTTGGATATATTGGTTTGGGGGATTAAACGAGGGTTTTATGAGATCCAAAGTGGTTTTCATTTTGGAAAAACTGATAACCCAATGTGAGGTTCAAGGGAAGATATTGGGTGTTATTTCAGTTTAGGGAAGATGATGACTAAGGATTACATATTCTGTATGAGGTATAAAATCCATTTGCTAGTTATTGGATGTGTAACTGTATACCTGTCTAGGATAAACTTTTTAGGGGTACATGGTCATATAGGGTACACTACCAGACCTAGTGTAGGTGGAACGCTATGTAGAACAACATGTTGTAGACATGTATCCTAGTACGAAAGATATGATAAGTTGGCTGGTACCCTACGTATGGTACATTCTATGTTCCTTACTTACTCATCGTGAACCTGAGGCTTTTACATGCCTAGGTCAATGGGGGTACATGGACATGAAAGTCGTCTGAAGTACACACCTTATACCAAGGGTGAAATTCTATGTCTTGTCCATTTTAAACCATTTGAGTGGTTTTCATGTTTTCTTGCCCTAAAATTTTATTTGGACTTGATATTAGTCTATCAAGGGTAGTTTTATACATAGATCATGATGTTGGAACTTGTGGATTAATATATGAAATCCTAATGGGTGTTTTGGGACTTCTAACTAAATTTAGAGGTTATTACTCCAATAACAAAATCCAATCATTCTCTTGGATAGAGACATGAATATGAATGGTAGGTTGGGTGTTCATAATAACCCAATTTGAGACCCTGATCTAATATGGTCTATGAGATATCTACCACGACCTTTCATTTTGAGGTTGTCCCCTGGTAAGATATACCCTTTTAGCCTATAAAATTATGTGAATAGTTTCATATGATTATCCCCTAAGACATTCCTTTATTTTTGAGCTATTCTAGGGAGTCCCTTAACAGTATTTCATTAACTAGATCCCTTGAAGGATTCAGTTATCCTCTTACTATTAATCAGTATCCCCTCTAGGATTCCACTTATTATGTGATTAGTTAGGGAGTCCCTAGTAGGATTTTTATGCCTGCATATCATTTTGGGGATCTTGAGTAAGATTCCACTTATGTGTTTGGCTAGAGTAACCTAGAGGGTGTCCCCTTGTTTGACTAAGCATGAGCTATAATGATGGGGTAGGGTAGAGATGGTAGCAGGATTCACCATTGAAATCATACCAATTTTGTAATTTGGTGGATCTATGGATGGAGTGTTTGATTGGATATTCAGGCAACCCTCAAATTTTTATATATATCATTAACATGATAATTACTGATGCAGTGATGGTTACCATAGTTGATTCCTGGTTGGTGGCTATTGAGCTGAACATGAGTTGTCTTTATTTCTTTTGGCAAGCCTGGATATTATTCTTGGGATCTGTATTGGTTGTTGGGATTCCCATACACGCTGAAATTGAATTTTTATTATTTTCCATTCTATTTATTCTATTTATTTGTATACTTATAGGAACTACATGGTACATCATTGTTGATCCTAGATGTATATATAGTGATATATATATATATATATATGGGATATCCTGGGGATTTTATTGGAATCTATATGCTGAGAATAAATTAATTTATATTATATACCTTGACTGATGCCTGGATTCCCATTTTCATAATTCACTAGACATTCCATTGAGGATAATAACCATTTATTCCTTAAGTGAAACATTAAATTCCAATTAAGGAAATAAGTGGCCAAACTCATTGGTTGGTTGATATGTGGCGGGGATGATTAATCTCTCTTTAGATTATGATATACGGGTATGACACCCAAGACTCATGGTAGAATTTTCAATCTCATGTGGTCGGTGTGATTACGATCTCCACAGCCTATGATTTTGATGAGTATGCTCTCTTTAATGAGTTACAAGAGTCAAGGGTTGTAGCATGGAATATTACTGGTGAGTTCTCTCTATTTGAGTATGTCACCCAAGAATCATGGAATATTATAAAATATCATGATTTTGGGATGATTATGATTTCTTTGGCCTATTATTGGGATTATTACACTCTCCCAAATCAGCTACGAAACCCATGGTGTGTAGTAAGAAATTTCATCGGTGAGTATTCCCTATATGTGTATAACACTAAATACACGTGGAAGATTATTCACTCTTGAGTGGTGGGGATGATCACCATATCATCAGAATATGATCAATATGGGTATTCTCTCCCATATTAGTTTCAAGAATTTATGGGTGTTTCAATCCATCTCACTAATGAGTTCTCCATATAGGTTTACTAATGGTAAGACACATAGGGTTCTTCCGAGTTCTGAATGTCATGACCACCTATGGACCATGAAAATGGGCTCAGACATTGGACTGGATTTTCAATCTTTTGAAGCATGGTTACTGACTCAGGGAGATTTTACCATATTTTTTGGACATACTCACTAGAATCCTTCATTACTGGATTGACTGTCGGTTTACGTTATCCTTTTTGGAGATTGGAGATGAGTACGGGAGAACCCACGAGTTGGAAGAGTATCCCCCTATACTGTGAAAGGATTTCCAGATATATGATTTTGTCGTTGGATGTATTTGGTATATATAGATTGGTATTATATACTAAGAGATCATCTTGATGGTTCACGACATCAATGGAATGAATTCCATCTCAATTCCATTGCATAGGATGTCCAGGTGATCAGGATTACAGACCCACCGATCAACTGTTGATGTGGCTTCAAATTATTTGATTCACATGTTAAGGAGTATTCAAATTTCATTATTTATGTACAGTTATGGGACTATTCATACATATGAATATAGATATAGACAACCATGGTGTCACTTTCACAGTTGATCGGGGTTATGGAACTTAGGTTCAATTGTGATTTCACATTTGGATTACATGTTTTTAGTTGTGTCCATGTGGGAGGAGTCATTTTTTTATACAATTAAATTATCACATTTATAGGTTTCTTTTTGGGGTGTCCTACATATATTTATTATAGCCCCAAAAAGTGATCCTCAGTGTACGAGTATAATATATGACTACTTTTCAGGTTAATAAAAAGTTTCTTGGTGGAAAGGGACGAGTCCTAGAGTTGCATGTTCAAACAGAGCTACTCATGTGAGTTCTTCTAATCTGGTTGAGAATGTTTGAAAGTGTTGGTAGACTAGGAATGTGGTTTAGATCTGAGATAGTAGTAGAGCCCTATACATTTACATTCAATTTCTTTTGTATTCTTGTATTTGAATAGTCATCACAGTGGGTGAATAGTGTTGTATTGTATGGATTGTTTTTCCAACATTTAATTCATTTAATTTATTATTAAAAAATATTCAATTGTTGTTTATTAGTACTTCTGTATTATTTTTAACTTCTATTGTGTATGAAACATAGTTATTTAAACTTATTTCATACTCTAGTATGAGGAAATATTCTCCACACTATCACAATCTAGGTCATCACAATTATTTATAAGCCTTTGTAATAGAGGGAGGCACTCTTGAGGCATAGTAACCAACAATATCATGGAACTATTTTTGTGAAATCCAGTCCATATGTAAAAAATTGGAATCAAAAGGGTTATTTTACCAGAATTTAGTATTTGGGATTTGTTAGACATGAGTATTAGTAATGTTTCGTAACATCTGATGGATATCAAAATGGTGTGTTGAGAACACTTGTTTCATTAAGAAGTCCAGGTTTCAAGGGTTTGGGATTGTTGGTCTGATATGTGATGTTACTTTATTATATGATTTTATCCATGATATATAATCATGTTATTGTGATGTTATGAATTATTGTAGATATTTGGACCAGGGAAATTTTCAAGAGTCTAGGGATGGATTTTGACTCTAGTATGGTAAAGTTAAGATGAGTCAAATGCATCATTTTTTGGCATATAGGATTCACATCATATTGGCCGAATAGTGTGTGATTATTAAAAATGAATATTACTTATTTAGTGGATTGTTTCATACATATATATATATAAATATATATTATTCATATTGAAGGTTATGTGGATCAATGATGGGGGTTTTTATTGAGGATGATGGATCAGTCCTCATGCATAGGAGGTGTAGTGACCTGATATGTGATATGGAATGTGATGCCTTTTATTGTACCAATTATAGGGTGTTGTTTCTAAGGATTATGATTATCTTGTACAATCGCTTAGTACGATGTTGATGGATGCCAATAAATTTTTTTTAACTAGATCTCAAGGGGTTATTTCCTTTTATGGATGTCCTATAAATGCGAGTTTAGATTCTCTTCTATGTTGGTTACCTGATTTCTAGGGGGTAGTTCCTTCTGAGGATGCGTGTAGAGGATCATTCACTTGTAGTTCAGGTATTTAGTTTTTTTCCTTGTAGATTGATGCCCATTTTTTTGGAGGTCATCCTACGTGATTTATATTGGAAAATGTTTTCTAGTGATGCATTATGTAGCGAGCTCAGTCTTAGGATCATTTTAGGATTGAGGCATGGTAGGAGCTTGAGTTTTTGTTTATAGAAATGTTGATGCCTATAAATTTTGAGGAATCACCATGAGTTCTTGTTTTTATATACTATATTAGATGATCATGGCTATTCAGGTAAATATCCAACTCTACCAATGACTCCATTATTTTATAATGTAGTCAGAGCACATATAGATTCTTGTGACTAGTAGAACACCAGAAGTCAGGTGTTCGTGAAATAAATTGTGGCATTTGTGAGGTTCTCAATCATGAAGAGGATGTCCAAGAGATATCTAGATTAAGGTGACTGGTGTTCCATATCGCATGGTTAGCCAAGCCTCATGTGAACGATCCTTATAGTTTGTGTTATGTGGTAAATGTACCTACTGGTTGTGTACGACATCGTTTAAAATCTAAATCATTGAGTGGTCGGGTCAGATCTGAGTATTGATGATTCAATAATTTTCATGGGTTTGGTTCTCGGATGTTGTGTTGGAATTCCCCTCCTTATTAGAGTTGAAATCATTAAATGATTGGCTACTGTGAGTCTTTTTACTCATGGATAAATCCTGGTCAGGTTTTGATAGGATGTGAGTGTGGATCAGGGGGATTTATACACTCGCTTCATGGAATTATAGTGCACACTTGTTAGTGATGATCATTCTAACTATTGATTCATATTGAGTAGGTTGAGAGGGAATCAAACCTATTATGTGATTCCTTTATTTCTAAATGTCTTATCTAGTTATGAAGAGGTACATGTCGATGTTTCCCTCAAGGAGCGGTGTAAGGTTACCCATATGGTGGTTAGTGAACCATTTGTTATTTGAGGGTGGTGACCATCATTTTACATTGAAATTTGGTGTTATTCATTGTATTTTGTGATTGGGGTATTGTTTTGGGATGAATATATGGGTATTCCTATAGCGGGTAGTATTAGATCGGTCATAGTTAAAATTATTCAGCATATGAGACAATTGTGGATGCTATGATGCTGTTTGTTAGATAGTCCAAATTATTTTCATGTGAAGAAGATCAGGTTCAAATCATTATTTCTATTCTTACCACTAGTTATTTTAGGGATCATAAATATTATGGTTAGGATTGTATAAGGACAAGGGTTTTTTTGGACATAAATTTTGAGAAAAAATTTGAATTTATTCTTCTGATTCTTGTGAGGGGTATAATGGAATTTTTCCCCAAGCTGATGGTCATGGACAATTTATTGTACCACTCCAATGTTCCCTGACTAGGTTGTTTAACCTAGTAAATGTGTTTTCAAAAAATTTGAGTCATTTTAATATTGGATGAATATTTAATAATTAATATTTAATAAATTATATATTAAATTCAATTTGGAGGTTTGTTCAGACATATTATTTAAATAGAGAATCAGATTGATATTTCATCTCCTCCATTTAATTTGCAATAAAATTATTATTAGAGGTGATGCATTAACTTAAGTTGGATGTTGGGCTAGCCCAATCCCCTTTTTTATTTATTTTTTCCTTTTATTATTTTCAGTCCTTCAGTATTACCCATATCCAATTATGGATCCTACATTTCCATGACGTAAGAAATTATGGGAGTGGGATAGGAATAGGGAGAGAGGGATGAAACTTGGTACCATTGTGAATCCCTTTATGTGTTAAATCAACATGGGGAATCGTTAGAACAAGAAATCGAATGTAGCTTCAGTGGTTTCAACCCAAAGGTAGTATTAATAATATTTTTACCCCATGTCACCCTAAAATATTTATTTTCATGTTTTTGATGTGTTATAGTTATGGTAAGTGGCTTATTGATGTTGGATCTGTAGATTTAGGGGTTTAAACATGTTTTTCATGAGATCTGGAGGGTTTTTCATTTTATAAAACATGATAACATGGTGTGTGGTTCTGATGAACATGGCATGTGTTCTTCCTGAATAGAGAAGGTGATGTTTTTAGAAAAAACACCATTTATGCGGTGTGCAGTCCATGTAAAGGTACTGATCCATGTTTCTAAGTACACGGGTTGAAGAAGCTATGTTGGGGAATATGGTCAAGTAGAGTACATATCTAAACCCCATTTGGGTGGAATGCCATGTAAAATTACATATAATATTCAAGTATCATACCATGATAGACGAGGGACACAGGCATGTACCCCATGTTGGGTACATTTCATGTTCCCTCCTTACACGTCATCTACCCAGGGAATTTACACACCCAGGTCTATGGGGGTACATTCCCATGTAGTTCATTGGGAGTACACATCATGGATTGAGGTTTACATTATATATAATAACCATTTTGATCCATTTTAGGGGTTTTCATGACTTCTTGCCAAGGAATTGTATTCAGACCAATTTGTGGTCAATCTTCAGTATTTTTTAAAAAATGTGGTAATCGTGAAACCTGTTGAGAGACCAGAGGACTACTAATGGGAGTATTGTGGCTTCTCTCCAAATGGATATGTTCATCCTCTAGTAGTAGAATCCAATCATCTTCTGAGATAGATGCTTAAATGTGAATGAAATACTTGGTGTTCGGAGCAACCCAGTTCAAGACCATGATCATTGATGAGATTTTTTTTATTTATTATAATCTATGATTTTGAGGAAATCCACCATGTGAGATGTTCCCTTCTATAATATAAGTCAATGAGACTAGTTTCTTTTGAGGATCCCCTAAATGATTCCTTGGATTACATGTTGTTCAATGGAGTCCCTTGTAGGATTGATTAATTATATGTCATTCAAAGGATCTTGTGTAGGATGCCTCTATCCTCTTTCTAAAATAGAGGATCCCTTAGAGGATTTCTCTAGTTATGTACCGGCTTTGGGAGTCCCTTATTGGATCATTGAACCTTAATATTGTTTTGAGAATCCAGAATTGGATTCCTCTACTTTACATTGCATGATGGTCCCAATGGTTTCCCCTTTTAATGACTGAACCTGAGCTATTATGGTGGGCTTGGGTAGGGATGGTAGCTGGTATCACCTGAAAACGCCTTTCAAACTTGTAAACTAGTGGGGTAGTGGTTGGAGTGTTGGGTTGGATGGTTGGTCCACCCTCACTCATTTTTTTATTTCTTTTACATGATTATTTGTGATGCAATTAGTGTTACCAAAAAATCGTCTCGTTTTGCGGCTGTTGAGATGGCTATGAGGTATCATGAATTTTTTGGGATTCCATTACATTCTTAATTGGATCCATATTTATTATCGGGATTCCAAAATGAGTTTACCTCTGATCTGGCATGGATCCATGTTATTTATAAAATTCACTAGTATACCCGGAGGTACTAACTAGGACGTGGCTATTGAACCTAGACGTATATATTGTGATATATATACTTTTGATATGTTCATAGGTTTTCATATAATATGGATATTTATCCAAACATATTTTATATAGTATTCCTTGAGTGATACATGGATTCATATTATAGTAATGACTTGGATGGACTCTTTGGGATTATGACCTTGTATACATTGAATGATACTAGGAATTATGTTGTGGGAATTCCTGGGAGAAACTCATCGGATGGTTGATATGTGTTTTGGATAATTAAAATCTCCTCAGCTAATGATATTATGGTATGGAACCTAATATTCATGGTATATTTTTCACACTCACATGTTGTGGATTATTACGATCTCCTCGGCCAATGATTCATATGATTGCGCTCTCCCAGAACTGTTACGAGATTCAAGGGGTGTAGTGTGGAATATCGCCTATGAGTTCAATCTATATGGATATGGAACCCAAGACTACTGGTAGCTTACACAATACCAGGTGGTGGGGATGATTATGATCACATCATCCTATGAACTGGATGATTACACTCTCCAAGATCAGTTACAATACTTGAGTGTTGTAACATGGAGTCTCACCAATGAGTTATGTCTATACAGGTATGCCACCAAACACTCATTGTAGATTATGAACTCCCGAGTGATGTGGATGATTATGATATCCATTTCAAGTCATATAGATTATGATGCTCTCCCGAACAATTATAAAACTGTAGGGATGTTGTATGGAATCTCACCAAGGAGTTCTCTTTGTAGATCACCTATGTGTGAGACCCTTATGGTTCATCTGAGTTATGAATGTCACAAATTACTATGGACTGATATCTAGGGCACCGAAAATGGATAGTATTTACAGTCCTAGGAAGCATAGTGACTAACTGAGTTACCTTTTATAGGATTCCCAGACACAATACCTAGAATCCTTCTTTATAGAATTAATTTTCTGTATATGGTATCCTTATTGGTGATTGGAGGTGTGTATAGGTGAAGCCAAGAGTATGAAGATTATCCACCTTTGGTGACATATAATTCATAAAGTTATAATTTTTTACATTGATTATGTACCTATATGTTGATTGGGATTATAGACCCGAAGATCGGCTTGAGGGTTAACTAAATGAGTAGCACTACATCCAGATCAATTTCATTCAGCAAAACGGCTGGGCAATTTGGATTATGGACCCAAGGATCTACAACTGATGTGGTTTCATGTTATTTGATTTTTGTTCTAATGAATATTAATATTGTGAAATAAATTTATAATTATAGGACAATGAATATATACATATATACATAAGGACATCCATGGTGGAACTTTCCTTGTTTTGTAAGATTACAGACCTGATATTTGATTGTGTTTTCATGTTTTGATTACTTATTAATAGTTTTGTCTCAACAAGGATGATGAGATTATTTTACATACACTAATAGAAGCACATTTATAGTTTTCTTATTGTGGTGGCCTGCAGAGATTCATTCTCACATATTCACATGCTCCTCAATGTACGTGTAGACCTTTTGACTACATTATTGGTTTAGCATGAGTTTTATGGTGGATAGGTTTGAGGCCCATAGTTTCATGTTTGAGCAGAGATGCTCATGTGATTTCATCTGATTAGGATAATGTAGATTGAAAATGTCTTGAGATGAGGTATGTGTTCATGCTCAGAGTTATTAGTTTAAAGATGTACATTCACACTCAGTTTCTTTGGTATTCTTGTATCTCTTTGTTTTTTCCAGTGGGTGACTCTTGTTTTATTGTATGCATTGTTGTTCAATCTTTTACAACATTTCATGTAATATTAATAACTATTCTATTTTAGTTAATTCCTATTTATATAAACATTTTAAAATCTAATGTGTATGATACATACTAATTTCCACTAATTATTACTCTATTAAGGAGGAATAACCTCCCTTGTATCACATCCTAATCTAAAGATACAAGTCATCATCCTCTAGTGTATTGGGAGTTTCACTTGAGGACAACAAAAAAATTGTCCTACAGAACCATTTCAGTGGAATCTGGGCCAAGATGCTACATTGGAGTCTAAAAACCGATGTATGATGTTTTGTTTCCAATTTATAGTTGATAGGTTCTCTTATTGAGATGATTCTTCACGAAATATTACTTGATGATGATTTCTATAGAATTATAGGCTCTCTTTATTTTGGTATCTCTGTTGATGAGTGGTCATTCTCCAAAGAGGGGATCATATTCTATCAAAATATCCGTGTGGTACCATCATAATTAAGGAAATTTATTTTTAGAGACTATCATAACACATAGTGTGTTGTTCACCCAAGAATATTGACGATTCTATGATATGAAGTGGCAGTTCTAGTAGCCACATATGATATAGGGTTTACTGATTATTTCTCACATTGCTATATGAGAAAAAAGGTAAAGGTTGAGCACCAAAAGTGTTCAGGTTAACATCAACCACTTCATGGCGCTACATTGAAGTTGGATGATATCTTTATTTACTATGTGTTTTTTTCCATGTACCCAGATAAAGAAGATTGTTATATGTGTTCTGATGGATAACCATACAATGTTGGTACAGTTTATACCCATTCATCATATAATCAATGTTGAGGATTTGAGAAATTATTATGTGAGTGATATCATTGGTTTTCAGATATTTCATTAGGATATAGTCTTTTATTGGGACACTCAGTTCACATATTTCATTTGTATAGGTCTCTAAGAGGAACTACTATCTTTGGTCCATCTGAGTAGGGCATACCATCCATGGTCGGATGAATGGACTAAAAGAGCTATAAATATTTATGTGGATATGAATCATGCTTGTATTCATGACATTGATGGTTCTTAGGATGATCATATGGGATCGATTGAGTTTTCTAATAAAAATATTTATCAGTCCATTATTATAATGGATCCTTTTGAGTCCATGTATGGCCGACCATATATATATTCATTATGATGGTTAACGATTTGGGAAAATTTCTAGCTATACTGATCATGGTATATGAGAATAAAATGAAGATTTAGTTGATTCATCATTGGATGTTGATATAATAGATCCCATATAATCATATTTTTATAGTCTTTATTGACCATATTTATTCAAATTCTATGACTAGGTTTTCTTGAAGGGTACACCTCAGTTGGGTCACCGAAGGCTTGGGAGGTAAGGGAAATTTGATCCTCATTTTTTGGGATCTTTCAAGGAGGTTGAGAGGGTCATGAAAGTAGTATATAATTTAGAACTACCATCATAGTTGTTGTTGATACATAGATTTTTCATGTATCTCAGCACTGAAGGAATCTATCTGATCCATATCATGTTATGATGAAGATTAATCTTGTTGTTGTTCCTGATATATCTTTTTCTGAATGGCTATTATGGATAGTTGATTCTAAAAACAAGTATATTAATGGGAGTTTGATACCTTTGGTTTGTGTTCTATGAAATCATGGTTCTAATTCTCATGAGGCATGGGAGCGCGATGCCATAATGAAAGAGCAGTTGCCTCACCTTTGCAATAGGGAAGAATTTTGAAATGATTTCTAAGGATAAAATGTTCTTAAGGATGGATGGTTGAAACATTATGTTCCACTTTATATAGATAATTTTCTAAAAATTTCATGTTTTTACCTTTTCATTATATAGTAATGGTCGAGAAAGATATGGGAGCATACCTAAAATGGTAAAATCAGATGTTTATTGGATTAACAGCAGAAACTGGCAATTTTTGTAACCTTCTAGATATTTTCATTTCTTATAATATACGTACATTTATTTTATGTAAATAAATGATAATAATTTATTTTTATCCAATGGTGATGATCTTTTAATCGATTTTGAGAATTTTCAATTACACGACGTGTAATAGGGTTACATGTCATGTAAATTGCCGATTTTTTTTAAAAAGTATCCCCAATAGAAAAAACATTTGTTCTTCCTCAACACTTCAATCATCTCAACCTAGAGGTCTTCCATAGGTGATTTTGGGAGCTTCCAACCCCTCTATGTATTCTCATTCAGAGATTTAACATTATTGTGATCATGATGTGACATTACATGTAAACATTATCCCTATATATTTGTCCCATTAAAATTTCCTCATAGTAGTTTTTGTATTATCTTGGTATTGATGAATCTAAACTCTGAGTTCATAATTTTTTTTCTAGGATTTAGTTCCTAGATCTTTTTCAATTTTATTCATTTTGGCTGGTTCTGTTGGAGGACTTGTGGTTCCTTGAAAATGGTAAAAGGTTCCTTCACAATTATTAAGTTATTTTAACCCTAAATTTATTTATTTAATTTTATTTTTTTAAAATAAATAAAATATTTTTTTTAAATTAATTTATTTTGAATTTTTTTTTGAAAAAAATCTACATCCATTTAATATGGGTTTTAAAAATGGTTGTTTTTCATGAAATTGTCGAACCCCCCATTCTATTAAATTATCATGTGATTACTGTATTTTTTGATAATTGAAATTATTTAATATCAATAGAGGATTTCATAGATATTTTTCAATTAAAATTTTGATTTTAATTATGAAATTGGATTATGAATGGATTTCAAATCTCTTTTGGTGAAAATAGAATAAAAAGGGTTTGATAGAAACCTTAAGGTTTTATCTTATTGAAAAAGCATTTTTTGATTAAAACAAAACATTAATTTTTAAATCGAAATTTGAATATTTGAAATAAAGGCTATTATTAATGGTATTTTAATCATTCTTAAAATAATTTTCCCATTTATTTTTTGTTATTAAGAACATGGAATATGTAGTTAGTGTATTATTTGGACAACACATTATGATTTACAATGTTATGAAACATCATATCATCACATTATATCCCATAGATGATGTGTATGACTCCTCTCTCTCTTGAGTTAAAGGATTCATATGTACATATTTTTTGTATAACCTTGAGTTTGTAGTCCTTATGGCATTGAAATATCCTACCATCTTAAGCAGATTACCAGGTTTCTTATTTTATTATTTCAAATGTATATATGACATTATTTTAAATAGTTTAACATGCCTTATTAATTTATATAAAGTATTTTATATATAATTGCCTGTTTAGGTTAGTTGTGAGAAGTTATATTTGTGTAAATAATCCCTTTTTCTAAATGTTATTCTGTTGCTCGAAATGTATTTCCATCAATTAAAATATTAATCATGATTAGTTAAAATATGAATTTGAAATTACAAACATATTTATTTTAAAATTGATATTTATTTATTGGTTAATTTTATATTGGCATCTTGTTGTGGAATCGTTGAGTGAAATATTTCAATGATTTATATCACACAATAGTAGTGTGTTCTTATTGTTTGTAGATTACATCCTATCAATATTGAGCATGGGAAAAGGATCACTTAGAGGTGGTTCTAGTTTTTGATCTATTGAATTGTTTAGATTTATATGTTGGGACTTGGGAAATTTTTTCTATTTTTAGTATGTTGGGTTTTTATACATGTTTTAATTTTGGTACATCTCATAGACAAGTTTCTTTTTTATGCATATTAACGTGTTATATTTCTTCTTCATTTAGTGGACAAATTATCCCGATATAAATTTTTTATAATGCCACGTTCTAGTTTTCGACCCATGGGGATCAAGAACACCCTTCATGCTATGTAAGGAATGGATCAGCTATTGGGTTACAAGGCTACTCGGGAATGTTTATGACACAACCAACATGACTTTATATAGTATGGTATACATCCTCACCACCTAATGTTAAACTATATGGCTTGGTTATTCCATTTGAAATTAAAAACTATAAATAAAATAATATGGGATTTATTACCATTAACATGTTAACATAGGATACATATTTGATGTCAAAACCCAACATATGAAACCTATATTGTCAACATGGCCATATTCCATATGAAAATTATCATCTTCATGACAAGTTATCATGAGATCCATCCTCACTGGGATATTCTCCTATTGAGTAATCAGAAAATCTCTGGTCCATAATCCTTTGGATACCATGGTATATTTTATTTCTTTATTATCATATGTTATTGATTTAAATGGTAACTAATGCATAATACCCACTAAATATATTATTATTACTCATTTCCCAACACAAAATTTCCTACTAAATGATTTTAAACTATGTGTTATGGTCTTATCCAATGAAATTAAAATATATAATGTCAAATATGTGGTATTATATTCCAATTAACATGATATATTAGAAACAATTATATGGTTTAAACGCAAAATAAAAAAAATAACTCATTTTATTATATTCCTTCCTGGAAACACATTTTATTAAGGGATATATTTCTTATGAAACACATTTATCATAGGCATATTACTCATGATACAAATCCTTACTAGAAAATATTGACCATAAGAATAATATTCCCTTCTGTTTCATAGTTACAAATAAACAAATTTTATCTAAAAAGGGATCCTACGTGTATGTCTGACACCAAAAATGTATGGTAATATTTCTCCTAGTATACTTTTTGAAATGATTTTAAACTTATCTAGATAAGTATTTAATAAACGACCTTAAATGGAACTTCATTTTTTCATGGAAACATTACCTTAAAATAGACTGCATTGGTCCTCATCACATGAAATTAAATTCTATGTAATATCATGTTAATTATACCTAAACCATGTAGGTTTTAATTATCTCTCGTAAGATATATAGTAAGTCCCTTTTATAAGACTAATATTATCTCTACAACACCTACCATCTCTATGGGTGGTGATAAACTATGGAGTTTCTATATGTGTGGATTTGATCCGTTATAGTTTCACTAAAAAAAATATAAAGGTGGAGAACCTATTATATATATTTATATTAATATAGATATATGGTTTTGATTTATAATTTTTATGTTAGAATGATCACCCAAATTGAGATTTGGGAAATATTCATGAATGTAACTTAAATATTTAATAGTATTTGAGTAGTAAATAATTCAACTTAAATAAGAAATATTTTCCCAAACTCATATCTTCTCAAACAATGTGCTCCCCAATCATCTATTTTAAAGAGCGCACAAATATATATCTTTTAACATATTGTGTACATCAACAAAAAATGGTTAGGATAAAAATGTTTTAACATCTAATCATTATGTCGTAGAAGGAGTCAGGATTATTTTACCCAAATCCATGTTGATAAATAATGAAAATAATCTCCTTCTATATAATCATAAGGATAATATTTCTAATTCATTCATCTCGACTCACAATGTTATTTATTATATTTAATTTAATGATGGTCACATCCATCATCAACTAATTTAACACACAAAAAAACCGTTAATTTTGATCAGAAATATTTATTTTTAAATTTGAATATTTGAACATCCTATATTAAATTATCATTGATCTTATGATTTTATTCTTATATGTCGTTTTTTAACTCATAGATTTACTTTTGGATTAAAAATTAATCACAATATTTTTTAAGGTTAATAATTCCTACAAAATCCTATGTAATAATTTTCCTTTTGAACATTCTGTTTTAAAAATGTCCCATTCTTCATAAATCTCACTTTTCTAAAAAAACTGCATTTCCTAGTGTCGTAAATTTTACACCTAAATAGTTTTTATGTATTCTTATTTAAATAAATAGAGTTTGAATATCATAGTGTGATATATATAACATTTATCTACAGAAAATAATGATTTATTATAATACAAAATAAAAAAACCCATTAAATGCAACAAATTAGAAGAAATTATTTATTTAATAAAATTAAAAATTTTCTACCATACATTGAAAATATAAATAAATAAATTTAAAATGTTTCAAAGAATTATGTATATTTAATAAATTTAATACCAATTTTGAAATGATATAAATAAAAATAATTGATAAAATTAACGTAATGATTTGATAAATAAATTAATAACATTAATATTATGATAATGTAAAAATAATATATTCAAAGCTAATAAATCATCACTAAAAAATTGTATTTTAAAAAATTATTTTTATGTTTTTATATAAAATATATATTTATGTTAATTATATTTTATATTTATATAAAATTAGTCTAATACATGAAAAAAAAATATTTAATCATTCATGATTATTAATTTTTTATATGTGAAGATGATATCATTTAATAAAAAAATAATTATATTTTATAAAAAATATTTTTTGAATGTATTTCATAAAAATTTATAGTAATAATTTATATTAATTCCAGTTATTAATTTTTTTTAATTTTTTTTTAGAAAATTCAATAAAATATATTAACAATAATATAATGGTTTACACTAGGTCTGTTATTTGAATAAATTTATTATTATGCTTGAAAAATATATTTTTTAAAAAATAATTTTTATGAGTTATGTTCATTAAGATTAAATTAATTTTCACCACCATTAAAAATTGAATCACGTAAAATTAATTTATAAATTTGAATTATTATATTAATTTTTTTAATAAGGTCTATCTATTTTTTAGTAATTATTAATAACTATAATTGTATGAGTTTTTCCACACACTGAAGGTTAGAATAGGTTAAATAGGGGGTTAAACTACGGTATAATTATTAAATAAATGAAAAAATATGTCTTAATTATATTGGTTTTGTGGATTCTAAACTCAGAGAAATTATTATTTAAATTTTCAACTTTAGTGCCACATTCCTTTGAGAATTAAATTTATTATATTTTAATGTTATAATTATTTTGTGACGTGCGGCACATTTGACTTGAAAAAGATGAAAATGACCACCTCACTTATACACTATCCTTGAGAAAATTATCTCAATAAATATCTAAAATATACCTCAACAAGTTTATTATTCATTACCTGATGGTTCATTTATACGCAAAATACAAATATAATAACTCTTATGTAGATATACAATGGATAATATCTAAGTAATAAATATTTTTTAACTATGTATTTTCATTGTTCAGTCTTCAAAAACCACTTACAATATTTCTATACCCATTATAAAATAATGAAATAATAAATCATGGTATGATAAATAATTTTTTTAATGACTAATATATACCTTCATACCATATCCTTGTAAAAATTGGAATGTCACTCATGTTAGATGCGAACTACTGCCTCCATGAGTTCTGTATTTTATTTTCCATCACCACCTTACATAGATAGTTATAAAAATATTTTTTATGACATGGTTATGGTTTTAAAATATTATTTATCCATTTTATTAACAATAAAATTTCATGTTCAACATAAATTCAACCTCCTAAAATATGTATTTCAACACATATATTAAAAACCCTTCCATTCACTGTCATTTGACTATTATTTTTCCTTGATTTGATTTATCACATTGAAAAATTTATTTTGGATCATTAAACTACTATAAAAGTGAGTTTATCATAATTAAATAACAATTTCATATTAATTAAATCCTTATTTCATGTTCTTATGTGGGTTAGTTTCAACTCCTACACAAATTACATTTTAAAATTTATGGGATAAATGATTGATAAAAATTATATTCTTCTAATATTATGTGATAATGATAATTTGAGGTAATATAATGATTACTTATTAGTTATATACATTTTATATCCACTAATAATGTAAAATCCCAGGTAAATAAATAAATAATACATTTTCTTAATTAATATCCTTGGAAAATTAAATATTAATTTTACTTGAAAGGGGTTGCAATGTTCGATGGCTTACCCGATAAACAACAACAGGTTTATATGAAATCTTACGTTGCACACTAATAATATAATATTATTATTTTAAATTGTAGTTAACCACATGCAATTGTATTAGATGGAATGAATAGAACTAACTAAAATATATTTATACATGTTTGTTAAATATTTTTACATTTAGACAATAAATGATTGGGGATTAAAATTTGAATTAATCTAATTTTAAGGATAAATACTCTAATATTCCATAAAAGGTCTTTTTACCACCTTTTGAGGTAGAACCCTATTTAAATGAATTTTTAGTCACTTATATATGTTCTATTAGAGGAAATAAAATTCTCATTTAGAATCAGGACATGAAAATTCACATTGGGTAAAATTTTGTTATTTTTCTGATAAAATTCATTTTTAATGAAAAGTTAAAAATATTGTATTTTAATTACACAATTCATTTTAATCTAATTTATTTATATTGTATGATTGTCTTTTTAATTGGTTTTAAAGTGTAAATAGATTAAGTTTTTACCATTTAATCCAATGTTAGTCATTGGAATTAATTTCAATATGAAATTGGATATAAACAAGTATTAATCTTTTGATAGTTGTTGGTTCATAAAAACATGCTTTTATTTTGAAAAAGGGAATTAATTTTAAATAAATGAATGCAACTTATATGTTTTTAATTTGGTATAATGCACATCAATTTTTATTCTTAAATATAAAATATATCTTAGGCTGAATTTGTGATTTTTTTGCTAAAAATCATCAATTTTTTATAAAAAGTGAAACCACAATGTAGTACTTAAAAACAAACATTATCATTTAAATGAAATTTTACTAATTCTGGAAATTGGATTTCTAAAATCCAACATACATGTTTGTTAAATGAAATGTTTTTCAATAATATAAAAATATTTTTTTTTTGAATATTAACATTGACTTTTATTTACCATGGTTAAAGATAGATATAGTCATTTAGGTTAAAAAAAATTAGAAAAAAAAATTACCTTAACACTAGCCTTAACCATAATTTTTGTGTCATTTACGACCAGTGTCATATTTTTGGTGATTTTGGGACCACATGGAACCACATGTGAGTGATAATGACACATTATTTTAATTAACATAATGTAAAGTCAAAAATGGAAGAAACAAATATCTATTAGTATAATAATTATTACATGATGTTATATAAGCCATATTTTCAACTATAAATATTTATAGGAATGACAATAATACTCTGTACATTATAGTATTTATTTAATAATTTTTATATATCAAATAAATAAAATTATTTATGACACAATAATGATTCAATATTTAAATCATAAATAAATGATTTAAATAAATATGATTATAAATATTAAAAAAAGAATCAGTAACCTTTCCAATTATTATTGGATGATGTAATTGAAAAACATGATTCATCTTATTTTTAATGTTAATATGTTTTGGGTCTTTAGAAATAGATGATATGTTTATAATAAAATAACATTTTCAAACTTTCCAAAAGAGCCCCACCTCCCCCATATAAAAAGTCCTCACTTATAAACCATTCCACACAACACTCATGCCCATTGGCTTGAAAAAACCCTACCCAAATAATCTCACAAGAACCCTATCCTCCTTATATAATGCTTACCTTTGGATGAATTCTCTTCAAGATGTATTTTTGGTTCAAACACAGTGGAGTTACCCGATTTAAATGTAATATGTTATCTTATGTTCATTTATTTTATTTTACTTATCCAACACCCTAAACACTTTCTATTGCCTTATTTTATAACTACAAAACTATCCTCATTATACCTGTTTGTTTTTATGAGAACTACTCGATCTACACTTACACACACCTCTATCTAAATGGTGTAGAACATACTGTTTCTATGGATGGGATACTAATGACTCACAAAATGATGACAGTTTGATTGTCTCCTACCGCCTCTCATTATGGACATTAACATGTCACTTATTTTATATATGATATATATTATGTTTATGTTTTTTTATTCTTTTCTATTTTACATTTATATAATACCTTTATGGTTTCCATTATCAGTTAATGCAATAATTTCTTTTGAGGAAGTGCGAACTACTGCCCCCTCAAAGTGATATGACTGGTTAATGCCATATTTAGGATGTATAAAGGATAGAGTTAATGATAATATTTATGATATTATACTGAAATTATAATATATCTAAGTATCATTATGTTTTAACTCCATTAATATATGAAATGGAAATGAAAGTACAGTTCATGCGTACGTACGACAGACCATCTCCATGAACGATACATTTCATTTCAAATTTTAAAATGTTATGTACTATTCTAAATACATGTATATACTGGATATATATTATATATATGATATCTAAATCATTAATATCATTTTTGATATAATAACCTTTAAACACATGAACATGTTTAAAATATAAGATGTTCATTATTGACCCAAGTTCTAAATAATGAAAAAATACTCGTTATTAACTTAAATTATTAAATAATGATAATAAAAACGTAATAAGTGATAAAAAAATAATAAATGTGGAAATGGTTCTTAAGAAAGTAGAAATTATCTTTAGTTTATTATTCTGGAGATGAAATAACACATGAGTCAAGTCGGTCACGAGGTAAGGGACATCGTCTCAATCTCCTTTCATTGAGGCGTATTTTGTTTTAATACATGACTATCTTTTATATTCTATATAAATAAATTTTAATTTAATTTCATTCCAATAGAATCATTTTCTATGATGTTTTTTACTAAACATAAAAAAAATGTTTCTTTTCAATATATGTGGTGACAATGCCCTTTTCGCCACTGCGAGTATTATTTGATTATTGGCTACCATAACAATTCATAACGTTTTTAAAAGGAAAATAAATTCCATTTACACATTTTACGTTTATTGAAATTTAAAATGGTTTTGATAATGGATTGATTATTTCAATATATTTAAATGATATATTGTAATTTCAATGTGGAAATGCTATCTTATCATTATGATTGTTTTTATGTGTTATTAATATGTTATGGTTCTTGGTAATTGTTATGTATATGGGTGGTTCCATGATAAACCCAGTGTAGGTGAGCCTGATATAGCTCTACAATGGATTGGGTAACATGACAGAGGAAAAAACGAATATTTCTCCTATGATATTTAAGGAATATATTGTGATTGGCATTCCAACGTAACTCCCTATGTATCTTTCATAGCTACAATGAAACTATGATATGAATGACAGAAGTTATCATTATGATTTATGTTTTCTATGTGTTATTCTTAAATCCTATTTTTTAATGAGGTATGTTAAAGAGCTTATTTATGTATTCAATGATTAACTAATGTTTTCTTTCTTTGTTTTATAACCCTTAATGCATTTTTATGCTCATCCCATGTTTTGAAGTTTTTTTCCTACGACTAAATGATGAATAACGTCAAGGATGGGATCAATGAAAAGTCATGTTATCTAAAATATGGGACAAGACATGAATCTTTTTTTCATGAGTTTTGATATTATGAAAAAATGGAAACTGAGTAGAAGTGTACACCTTGTAAGTTTTATAGATGTAGTGTAATAATTATTCCTTAATTATCTAAAAATCTATTCCTGAAATGATCCTCAATCCAAATTATCCATTTAATTCATGATTTTTTAATGTTCAAGTCTGGGTCCTTATAGTTGGTATCAGAGGTCAGTTTATATAACATTTGGAGTTAGGGTATTGTTAATTTAATATACATAAATCAGCAACCTTAGATGGTCTAAATCTGAACTGAATAGTTTTTTATAGTGATGGCACAATTTACTCATGCTATAAATGGTGGTGGTATCCTTGTACAATATCAGCCATATTAACTACAGAACAACATGTTAGTAGTGGATCATTTTATGAGGCAACATCACCAATCATTCATAGGATCATCTCACTGTGTGCTAGAAGAAGGCTAGATTAAACCATAGGAAATATTTTTGATGTCATGGGGTGTTCATAAAATAAAAATATTGGTCTCTCTGTTTACAGTTTTAAAGGTGAAACAGATCAGTGGTGGTCTATAGTGAATAATATCAGGAATAGTGAGGATATTGATTCTCTTGATTGGGATAAATTCCAAGGTATGATTCTTGAGAATTATTTTCATAAGGGGGTTCTTCTTAGGATAGGAAAAATTCATGTAATTGATGTAGTAGGATGACTCGATGGCTTCTTATGAATCAAAATTCACATGACTAGAAAGGTATACTCTAAATTTCAACGATGATCATTTGTTCATTGAAAAAATATAGAATAATAGGTTGAGGTGGCAGGTGAAATGGAATAACTCTTACAAAAAGTATTATGTTAAGAAACATAAGATTTCAGTTTGTGAAATTTCTGGAAAATCATGTTGGGGAATGTATTTTGAATTCAGGTAGGTGATAACGATGTGTTAAACTAAGAAATAAGTCTTGTAATTGCACATAAAAAGTCTGGGTTAATGGTATGAAAATAATCATATTTATAATCAGTAAAATATTTTATGTGCATTTAAATTGGTGATTATGAAAATGAGTGTCCAACAGAGAACACAAATGCGTGAAAGAATCCAGAATATAGCAGAATGGGATGGTGAAATTATTTGAAACTACTTCAGCAGATGTTTTTACATCAAATGTTTTATAATCTGGTACAATGTTTGTAAGTTCAGATTATGCCAATGTGTTGTTTGACTTGGTTTCTACAAATTAATTCTTTTATGAGAATCATTCTAGTAAATTGTGAGTTCCATATGAAGATATAGATTCTGAACTTATGGTTAAAACATTAGGGGGAATGTTGAGACAAAAGAAAATTATAAGAATCTTCATGTCCTTGTGTGTTGAAAGAATCTACCTGCAACCCATATTGGTTTTCATCTAGTAGATGTTATTTTGAGTATGTATTGGATTTCTATTTATCATGAAATCATTGACTACAGATCTAAAGAGTTTTCTTTTAAGAAATATTTTCAGTTTGTGTACAAGAATGAACCGTTTATTTTGATAACATATCATGAATCTGAGAAACTAGTAAAAATGGAAATGAATGTTACTTTTCACATATTGTTGAAAACAAAGTAACTGTTCAGATAAATTATGTGCCAGTGGTAAATGAGTACGTTAATGTTTTTATTGATGATTTTCATAGTATTATACATGATAGGGAAGTTTAATTTACTATTGACTTAGTTCTTGATTCTAATCCAATTTCAAAACCCCTTTATCGAATGGATCGAATTAATCTTTAAGAGTTACGAAGCAATTGCATGAGTTATTAGATAATAGATTCATTCGATCTAGAACATCAACAAGCGGTGATCATTTCTTGTTTGTTAAAAAGAGATATGGTTCAATGTGACTTTTCATTGATTATAGAGCATTGAATAACATCATTATTAAGAACAAGTATCATTTTCCTCATATAAATGATTTGATTGATCAGATCCAGGGAACCCAATATTTTTTGAAGATTTACTTGAGGTCGGGTTATAATCAATTTAATGTAAAGGATTCAGACATTCCAAATATAGTATTTCATACTAGATATGGCCATTATGAATTTTTTTATATGCCTTTTGGTTAAACCAAATCACATGCTGTATTCATGAATCATATGAATATAATTTTCCATGAGTTCTTGGATATTTTTTTGGTTGTGTTCATTGGGGATTATTTGGATTATTCTAAATTTAATGAGGAGTATGAAATCCATTTAATGGTTTTCATGAAAACCGTAAAAGAAAAGAATTTTTTTGGGAATTTCATTATTTTTGAGTTTTGTTTACAACTAATTTATTTCCTTGGTCACATTTTTTAAAAAAATGGCATAACTATGGATCCTTATAAAACAAAAGTTGTCAAATAATGGACAAGACTCTCAAATATAAATGAGATCCATAGTTTTCCTGTTTTAGAAGGTTATTACTGGATGTTTGTTGAAAAATTTGCATGGATATCTAGTCCAATGAATAAGTTAACTCGAAAATGTGTCATGTTCATTATGACAAAAGAATGTGATGATTGTTTTAAAAAATTGAAAAGAAGACTTACGAATTCTCAAGATATTACAATACCTTCCAGAAATAGTGATTTTTTTATTTACATTGATTGATTCATTGAAAGGACATGGATGTGTCCTTATACAGAAGGATCAGATAACGGATTATGCTTCACCTCAGTTGAATCATCATGAGTTAAATTACACTACATATTATTTGGAATTATCTCTGGTTGTTTTTACATTAAAAATTTTCAGGAATCATTTGTATGTAGTAAAATGTGATATATATAATGACCACAAAAGTTTGAAATATATATTCACTCAGAATGAATTGAAAATGAGTCATAGGAGATGGTTGGAATAAATAAAGTATTGTGATTGCATGTTCCTTTACCATTCAGGAAAAGCAAATAAAGTGGTTGATGCATTGAGTTGAAAATGTAATGCTTCATTAACAAGGATTCGTTTGGAATGAGATCCTTTGATTTTTTATTTTATTAACATTGGACTAGATGATGTTGGTTCATGAAATTCATCTGTTCTGATTCAGGTGACCATGAAATCATCTCTATCTGATAAAATAATGCAACCGTAGAAGGAAGAAATTTAGATGCAGAAAATTGTACAGTTGGTTCAGAAGGGTATGTTTCCTAAATTTAACATTGATAATGATTGTGTTTTGAGGTTTGGTAAGAGATTATGTGTGCTTTGTGATTAAATATTGAAGAAAGAGTAGTTATGTGAAGCTCATATTTTTCTTTTTTCAGTTCATCATAGAAATACTAATATGTATAGAGATCTTCCGGAGTATTACTGGTGGGATATAATGAAAAAGGATATTTGTGATTTTACTATGAATTGTTTGACATGTTAGTAGGTTAAAGTAGAGAGAAAATTACCAAAAGGGATGCTGCAATAATTTCCTGTACCAGAATGGAAATGCGAAAATATTTCCATGGACATCATTGTGTGTTTTCCAAATACATCTCGAGGTAATAGTGAAATCTGGTTTATTATTTATCGGATGACTAAATATCCATATTTCCTTCTTATTCATGATACATTATCTCTAGATCAACTTTCCTTGTTATATGTTGATAATATAGTTAGGTTTCATGGAAATCCCCTCTCCATTGTATCTTATCATATTCCCCTAATTACTTATATCATTCGAAATGGCCTTCAAATGTCATTGGGTATTGAATTAAATTTTATTACAGATTTTCATCAGCAATCAGATGGGTAATCAGAATGAAAAATTCCGACCATAAAGGATATGATACATGCTGGATTAATGGATTATTAGGGATTTTGGGACCAACATATTTCTTTGGTTGAATTTTCTTATAATAACAGTTTACTTTCTAGTATACATATGGCATCATTTGAGGAATTATTTAAAACTTTGTCTTGAACCCTTTATTTTTGGGATGAATTAGGGGAAAGGATGCTGATGGGACCAGAATTGGTAGAAGAGATGGCATAAAAGGATTAGTTGATTCAGAAGCACAAGATTACAGATCATAGAAGAAAATGAAGTTATACGTATAATCGGAGGAAGGATCTCTCTTTTGAAATAGGTGATCATGCCTTTCTCAAAGTTTCTCCATAGAAAAGTGTGATGCATTTGGTACGAAGGGAATGTGCAGTTCGAGGTTCATTGGACACTATGAAATCTACGAGAATATTGGATCAGTTACTTACAGAGTGGATTTACCTCCATGTTTATCCCAAGTACTCAATGTTTTTCATGATTCAATTTTGAGAAAGTGTATGACATATCCTTCTCATGTTTTAAGTCCAGAGGTAGTTCAGTTTGATGAGAATCTATCCTTGGAGGAACAACATGTCCAGATTCTTGACTGAAGGGAGAATGTGTTGTAGAATAAGGTATTTCATCTTGTAAAGGTTATATGGAAAAACCATATTTTTAAAGAGGAATCATGGGAATCTGAAAATGATATATGGTATAATGACCCCCAGTTATTTGATTTGTGAATAAAATTGCAAGGACAAAATTTCCAAAAGGGGGAAATATGTAATATCCCTGATAAATAATGAAATAACACATTTCCATAATTATTATAATTTGTGAATAAAATATTAATTTTACATAAAATGGTTTCCTATGTGTGATGGATTACCTGATATGCAACAATAGGTTTTTTTTGAAATCTTACGTTGCACACTAATTTTATAATATTATTTTTTAAATTTTTATTAACGCCCAACCGTTGAATTAGTAAGAATGAATATAACTAACTAAAATTTTAGTAGACATGTTTGTTAAATGTATTTAAATTTATCTAATATATGTTAGAGCCTTAAAATATTTATTTAAAATAATTTAATGAAAAATACTCTAATATTCATTAAAAGGTCGATATACATCCTTTTGATGGAGAATCCTATTTAAATATAGTTTTGGCCAATTTAATATGTTCTATTTGACAAAATAAATTTCTTCTTTTGAATGGGGACATTATACTTCCTGTTGGGTAAAATTTTGGTATTTTTCAGATAAAATCCATTTCTTAATGAATAGTGAAAAATACTGTATTTAAATTCAAATGTGCCTTTTAATATAATATATTTATATTGTTAGATTATATTTTTAATTGTTTTTAAAGTTTAATTATATTATGATTTTACTAATTAATCTAATGTTGTTCATTGTAATTAATATCACTATGAAATTGGACATAAAGAAGTATCAATCGTTTGATAATTGTTGTTTCATAAAAACACTCTATTTATTTTGACAACAGGAAATAATTTTAAATAAATTTATGAAACTACTATGTTTTTAATATGGTAATATAGACATCATTGTTGAATTCAGAAAATCAAAAATGTCATAGGATGAATATTTGGTATTTTTTAAAAAATATCATTTTTTATGAATAGTGAAACTACTAAGTAATATTAAAAAACCATTTTTTCATTTAAATTAAATTTTAGTACATCTAGGAATTGGGTTTCGAAAATACAAGATACATGGTTGTTATTATTATTTAAATGTTGGTTCAATATGATGAATAAATTTTTTGTTGAATTGTATTTTTAATTTTATTTACCATGGTTAATGTTAAATTTGGTAATTCAAGGTAAAAAGAATATTATAATGATAAGAAATTACCTTAACACATGTCTTAACCTTATTTATTTAAAATATTTATGTCCATGGACATATTTGGATCGATTTTGGGACCCCATAGAGCCACTTAGGAGTGATAATGAAACTTTACTTTAATTTACATAAAGTAAAGGGAAAATAACATAAACAAATATCATTTAGTAAATTTATTTTTACATATTGTTATATAATTAACATTGTCAACTATAAGTATTAATTAGAAATATAAAACTATTTATTACATTATTGTATTTATTTATTAATTTTTAGACATTAAAATATATTATATTATTTATGACACTATAATGATGTAATATTATTCTCATTAGTAAATGATTTACATATATAAGATTATTAATATTAAAAGAAAATCCAAAACATTCCCAATTCTAATTTAATGAATTTATTTAGAACAATAGTCATCTTTTATTAATATTTTATAATTTTTTTGATCTTTATAATCTGACGATAAGTTAATAATAAAGTAATATTTGCAAACTATCCTAAAGAGCCCCTCCCCACCCTCATAAAAATCACTCACTTCTAACCGATTCCACACACCTATAAATCCCATTGGCTCAACCAAACCATTCCCAAATATGTTCTCAAGATAAATTTCCTCCCCTTATAATAATTCACTTAGAATGAAGGAACATCAATAAGTGTTATTGGTTCAATCCATAGGTAGTTACCTGATTTAATGGTATCGTCTTTTCTTATATTCGTTTGTTTTATTTTACTTCTCTAATCCCCTAAACACTTTTTATTACTTTATTTTATAAAAATAACAATATCCTCAATATAAATGGATGTTTTTTAGAAAATTGTTATAACTACACTTACACACACCTCCATCTAATGGGTGAGGAACATACTATTTCTATGGATGGAAAACTAGCACCTCAAGAAACGATGATGGTTCGATTATCTCCTACCGCCTCTCATCGAGGCAATTATGATGGAACTGTATTTATATATGATATATATTATGTTTATGTATTCTTTATTGTTCTGTATTTTATATTTATAGCATACCTTTATGGTTTCCATAATGGTGAAACACAATTATTTTATTTAAGGAGGTGCATATTCCCGCCCGCGCAAAGTGATATGTCTTGTTAATGCAATATGTTGTGTGTATAAAGGATAGAGATAATGATATTATATATGATATTATACTAAAGTTATAATATAAAAATGTATTTTATGTTTAAAAACCCATTAATGTATGAAATATTAATTTAAGTAGTGTTCATGTATATGTAAAACATACCGTCTCCATGAATGGTGCATTCCATTTCTTATCACGAAATGTTATTATCATTATAAATAAATTTATATACTGGATATATATTATATATATGATATCTAAAAAATTAATATCTTTCAAGATATAAAAACATTATGCCACGTTAACAACTAGAAAATATATGAAGTTAATGTTTGACTCAAGTAAAAAATATCGACAAAACAAATGTTATTAACTTAAATGATTACATAATGTTTATAAAATTGTAATGAGGGATATAAATGGAATAATATAATTGAAAAGGTTTCTTAAGTAATTATAAATTAACTTTATTTTATTATTAATGAGAAAAATAACAAACGGGTCAATTCAGACACGAGGTATGGGACTTCGTCTCAATCTTCTTTCATTGAGGCATATTTTGTATTAATACGCAAATTTCAATTATATGATGTATAAATAACATTGTCTTTGCATTTCATTTAAAATGAATATTTTTCTACGAAGCCTTTTACTAAACAAAAAAAAGAATATTTCAATTTAACATATGCAGTGACAACTACCTCTTTCGCTGCTATAAGTATTATTTTATCATTGGCTTCCATAATAAGCTGTAATGTTTTAAAATGGAATGTAATTTCCATTTAAAAATTTTACTTATATTTTTATTCAAAATGGTTTTTGTAATGGATTGATTATTTCAAATATATTTAAATGATATATTTTTATTGCAATTTGGACATGTTATCATTCTTTAATGTTGTTTTTATATGTTATGAATATGTTATGGTTATTGGGAATTGTTATGTATACGGGTGGTTCTGTGATAAACATATGGTGGGTGATCCCAAGATTCTACCCATTTAATTGGGTAAAATGAAAAAGGTAAACATAAATGTTTCTCCTAAGTTATTTTGAAAATATACTATGATGGGTATTCCAACATAGATCCTTATGTAGATGTGATAGTTACAATGTAAGTATGATATTAATGCCACAAGTTACCTTTATGATTTATGTTTTCTAGGTGTTATTAATAAATCATATTATTTCATGAGGTATTTTAAAGAGCTTAGGTTATCTAAGAAATTATGAACTATTGTTTTTTTTCTTCATTTTATAATCCATACAAAGCATTTTATACTCATCCCTTGTTTTGAAATGTTTTTCACATGACCAAAATATGAATAGGGTCAAGGATGTGATCAAAGAAAAGTCGTAATATCTAAAACATGGGACTATAATTGAGTAATTTTTTCAAGAGTTTTTATTTTATGAAAAAAATGGAAACATAGTAGAAATTTCTGCCTTGAATTTTTTTGAGATTTAATGTAATAGTTGTGGCCTAATTTGGTAAAACACTAAACCTGAACTGATTCTTAATTTTAATTATTAATTTAATGTAATGGCTTGAAAGTTACTTGTAATTTTATTTAAATAAATGGGAATTTTATGAGTCTGTGAAAATTGATGGCATGTGATTCTGAGGACCGGAGTACCCAGAATGAATTTTTGAACATTATTTCAGGTACAATCAGAAATCATGAGTGTGGTTTTCTAACTTTTGAACCTGTTCTCGGAATTGAAATTTGAGGGCACCGCAGAACTCACAGTGCCATTATTCTCTTAATGAGACCTTTACCATGACCACAGTAGGTTAGGGGTGAATATTGGATTTGGGTTTTTTCATTATTGGATGAAATAAAATACAAATTGTGAAAAAATTGTATTTTATTTGTTTGAGCTTCCATGTGGATGTTTCCTAGGTGGGTACCACATGAACTAAACCTCCCATGAAAGGTTATGGTGGTGGGGACCACCAGAATCTAAACCCCAAATTTTGAATCCCTTGAACTCCCTTATAAATTGGAGAAACCCCTTGAACTCCCCATTAATGGGAGATAACATCTTATAATTCCCCCAACATTAACATTCCCAACCCTTTTGAAATTAATTGGGCCAATTAATTAAGCAAACATGTCAATTTATTTTTTTCCAAAATAATTAAAATACATAATATAAATTAATAAGTTGTTTATTCCATCATTTTGGTGGAATTGGGAAATTGGATAGTAAAGGGAAATTGGGTGAAAATCTCTCCAATAAATAATGCAAATAAAGAACACATAATCTTTGACAGATTATTCATCAAACTCTATCGATTGATCGTCTTTGAAGAACAACTCCACATAAAATCTACAAGATGCTGACATCATCGACATCTGTCTACCCCTAACGATGTTTTCGCCTTCCTCACGACCTCCACCAACAAATCAAACGAGGTAGGGTTTATTTTTGAATGTTTAAACATCCCATTTTTTCCCTTATAAACAATTAGTGGATGTTATCTTTTTTTATGGGTTGGGAATATTCAATTCCGGGGGATTGTGAAGTTTGAAATTCTAGATTAAAGTATTATTTGAGTCGTTTTCTACCACTCTAATGTGGAGTGTGCATACCAAACAAACATGGATGACCCCTCCACCATTCTTGTTTTTCTTATGTGTTCTACACGATGTAGGAGGATAGGTATCAACCACGATGAAGGTGAAAAAGGAAATAAAGATGACGACGGAAACAACGCAATGACCCTACTCTGCGGCCATCGCTGCATGCGGTGTCGCCGCACCGCCATGTGGCCTCACACCGTCTGTGGCCGAGCCTTCCCACGACTATATGCATTGCCTCGTGCCACTCTGGTCGCGCCACCCCACACCCCACCCTTATAGCACCATGCGGCTGAGCCACCCCATGCCACGCCCTAGAGGTACACTGCGGCCGAGCTATCCCACGGCCCTACCCTCGCGGAATGCTGTGGCGAACCGCTCCAGCCGAGTTGCCTCACGGTCGCGCCATTATGGCACCCCACTGTCGTGCCTCTTCGTCTGAGCTACCGCTCGTTGCACCCTCAAGGAACCCCATAGCTGAGCCTCTCTTGCCGATACACCCATGTCGCGCCATCATGGAACCACACGGCAGAGCCACTCTTGTCGAGCCACCCCGCGGCCTCGCGCCATTGCGGCACCCCCGCGGCCGAGCCACCCCGCACCCTTGTGACGCTCCCACATCCTCACGTTCCTCATAACATGTTGGTTCACCCAGCGGGATGGGTCAACCCGATCCGAGTCAACCCTGGCCGGGTTGAGCTAGGTCAGTCAGACCGACTCAAACCAGACCCGTACCAGATACGACCTTATACATTACATTATCCATAACATTGTCACCATAAGTATGATTGACGAACCACCAGTGGCGATGTAAACCTTGGAGTGATATGGACCATTTGTTAATCCCCACTAAATATTTGTGTAACATTGGGAAATAGTCAGGTTGGATCCATCACGATTCCAACAGGACCCTCGAGACTAAAAGGCTAATAACTCATAGACCGAGCATTTGATTGACGCACCATCTATTGCGTTGATTCCCATGTGATTTGGAAGACCTTTGAGATACTTCATAGTGGGACCTCGTAGACATAGAGTATCAACTAGTGACTTGTGAAGCGCATCCTCTCAGAGATGAGTATGATTAGTGCAGGAACCCAATAGCTGGATATGACGAGAAAAATAAAGAGAATTCCTACATGGGTCATCATCTAGGGATCCTATGTTAGTCAGTTCCTAGTGATCATTTTTGGTTCAGCTCCAAACATTCTTGCGTGGGTCAGCTCCTTGTAATCCTATGTTGGTCATCTACTAGCGATACATGTGGGTCAGCTTCAAGCGATCCTCTATGGCTGAGCTTCTTTACATTGTAAGATGATTAAGTAGTTACATCTAATCATCTCTACTACTATACATAGGTTATACCTATTGTGAGCTGATTATATACCTTGTAGTATTTTTTTCATTGTGGTAATTCCTTGGTGGTATTCTTCTTGGTGGCTTAAATGTGAGGTACTTTCCTTCATGTCATTCCATCCTTTTTGGAACTGTTGAAATTTGGGCTTTGAGTTGGACTCTTTGTTTTCCTCATGATTGTTATTGGTATAGTTGATAATTTAGATATATGTATGGGTATATACATATGTTGGGTTGTGATAGGATTTCATGCTTTTTGGTTTACCCTCTATGGATTTTGTGAAGCCTTTAGGGTTCGAGCATCCCTACTTAGTATCGTTATACTCACCCATTCATGGGCTATGCCGACAACTCGTTGTGTTTGGTGCAGACGACATACAATGCTGACAGAGGATGAGAGTACAAGGACAAGAGGTAGTTCGAAGGTGGACCATAGACATGGTGTACCGCAGAGATGACCATTCGTGATTTGTACCTACCCTTCTGTTAGGATCCATAGTAGACGATCTAGGAGATTCTTTTCACCTATAAGTTGTCTTGTATTTTCCATTATTCCTTATTCTTTCCAGTTTTCTTGTATTCTTGCCTCCTTTACTTGCTGCACTTACTCTGTTTACTATTAAACTTACTTGTGTTCATATAATTCTTTGTTAATGGTTGCATGTGCCTAGAGGTTATAAAGGAAATTCCTTCCCAACTATAGGAAATACGCCTTCAGTGCTAGTCTGCGGCCCCTGGCCTTTGGAAGGTGAGCTTGGGGTTGTCACGGCACGGACCCAAGGGGACTGGTCATGAAAAATTGTTATCAAATGAGTCAGTTCTGACATTGAATGTGGGACTCTTATCATTCACTTTAATTATAATATTTTTAATAATAGTGAGTGTGGTTATCAGTTTAGGGAATCCAGTGATGGTGTGGCGGCCGACGTATCCATACACCAAGACCATTACTTCTGATTTCAGAAATAGTGCATGAAAACTCTGATTGCATTTCTGTTTTAAAGATTTTTATTTGTGATATCTTTGAGTCCGCTCTCTAGGAATTACTTGTTGACTGTGGTTCACCTGTATTGTTTCAGGATGCCTCCACGCAAACATCCATCTTGGGTTCTAGAGAGTAGTAAGTACTGATAACCCACTGAGTGCTGAGGCATCAGCACAGGACCCTCTTCCAATAGAGGCACCAAAGGAGGCACAAGCGGTACCATTACCCATTTGTCCACCGATTCTACCATCACCAACAACATAGTGTGCACGGCACATGAGTGCATTGCACTAGTTCCAGCACTAGTGGCCACCCAGGTTCAGGGGAGAGACAGACCCACAAGGAGCTGCGGATTTGTTGGAGGCTGTAGCGGGTGTCTTCTGACTGGTAGAGACACTAGTCGATCTCAGTGTTATCCTTACTTCCATAATTCTATAGGAATCAATAGGCAGATGGAGGAGCATGATTCTTCAAGCTTACGACACGGTGATTCTTCTCTGGGTAGACTTCGAGAGCCAGTTTTGGGAAGAGTTTTTCTCAGCGACTCTTCGCATAGTCCACATACATGATATTCATCATCTACAACAGGGAATAATGACTACGACTCAGTACATAGCATGGTTTACCAACCTCTCACACTACTCTATTGAAATGATGTGTAACCAATTCTTTAGGGCACAGAACATTGAGAAGTGACTCAAACTGGAGATCATGGCTTCAATGATCTCACTCAGAATCCCGACATAGGCAGTGGTGTTAGTGTGTTCACTCTTAATGGAGAGTTTCCTTGCTGATAAGTCACCAGCAATAAGACCCACTACCAGTTTCAAGGTAGTATAGTATTCCGCAGCTGGAAGCAGATAGATTAAAGAGAGGTCCAAAAGGACCAGACCTATAGGTGGACAACCGCATTACACAGGATCAGTTGTGTGGGGCTCCCAAGCTGAGGGCAATAATGCTTGGAGCATGTAGTGTTACACATACAGCGTACAGGGTCACATGGCTTATGATTGTCTGACCCACCATATGGATGATCCGCAGACTGTTGGAGGACAGCCCAACCAGAGACAGAGTTTCGACCAAGGAGGTCCGAATGGTGCTGGAAGATTTGGAAGAGGAGTTAGCTGTGCAGTTTGTAGTGGGAGATGATTCTAGACGTTACCGCCCCCACCACCATGTTTTCCACCCTGAACACAGGGAGAGGGAGGACTAGGGCGAGCTCAGCTCCAGGTAGTTGTGGCCTATGATCACGGTGCTCCGGAGAATATTTGAGGCATGATCTATGTCTACTCCACCTTAGCTGCATTACTTATAAATACAGGTTTCAGTCATTCATTTATTTCCACAGCCCTCGTTTGGAGATCAGGGATTCCGAGAGAGTTTTTGGATCGATCCTTACGGCTAGCGACTCCAACAGGAAAATATTTGACGATTACACACTGGTGCCGGTAATGTGAGCTTAGTATTGGCGGCAAGAGCTTCTACTAGGATCTCTTAGTATCGTAATAAAGTACTAAAGACGTCATCTTGGGTATGAACTAGTCATCTACATTCCATGCTTTGATTGACTATATTAGGCACAAAGTGCGTTGTGTCCACACTAGTGGGACCAGGTTTACCTTCACTGGAAGGATGGGAGCCTTTGCAGCACATGATAGAAATACTCAGAGGAGAGTGCTTCCAATAACTCTTCAGTTGGACAGCTTAACCCAAAGAGTAGTTGATGTGGAGAGTCCAAGTTATTATTTAGTGGTGGACCAGTACACGGATGTCCACTCTGATGATGTTTCAGGTCTACCGCCTCGCATATAGGTGGACATTTACATTGACTTCTAACCCGGGATATTGCTGATATCTTCACCAACATATCAAATGGCTCCCATGGGGCTTTGTGAGCTACATGTAAAGTTGGTGGACTTAATGGGGAAAGGGTTCATTCGGCCACGTGTTTCACCTTAGGCATCTATGATTTTGTTCGCCAAGAAGTCGGATGGGATCTTGAATCTTTGTGTTGACTATTGGTTCATGAACCAAGTGATCATGAAAAAATTTTACCCACTCTCTAGGATTGATTACCAATTTGATTAGATGAAGGGAGCACGATGGTTCTCAATGATTGAATTCAAATCATGATATCACCAGATCGGAGTGCGAGATGAGGATGCCTAGAAGAAGCCTTTCAGATGTTTGTACGCCCATTATTAGTTCATGTTTGTTCCATTCGGTGTAACCAATGATCTAGAAGTGTTCATAGGAATCGTGAACAAGATCTTTCAGCCATTCCATGATCACTTTGTATTAGTCTTCATCGATGAAATTCTGATCTAATAAGATACTGAGGAAGAGCATGCTTATCATTTGAAATAAGTACTGGACACAATCCGAGAGCATCAGCTATATGGTAAGCTCTCAAAGTTCCAGTTCTAGATCTTAGAGGTTCACTTTCAAATACATGTCATATCAGAGGCTATAGTTGCAGTGGATCTAGTGAAGATTGAGGTGGTACTTTCTTGGGAGCCACCTAGTAGTGTATCAGAGGTACAAAGTTTCCTAGGTTTGGTTGGATACTACCGGATGCTTGTGTCAGATTTCTCGAGATTTTTAGCACCTCTATCAGTGATGATGAAGAAGTAGAAACCCTTTGTGTGGTTCGATAGAGGCTAGTAGAGTTTTCATGAGCTGAGGCAGATGATGACTCGTGCCCCCATCTTGAGGCTTCTAGAGGAGGGAGTAGGTTACATAGTTTACTGCGAATCATCAGTGACCGGAGATGGATGTGTTTGTATGTAGGAGTGAGAAATGATTGCCTATAGTTCTCAATATCTGAGGCAACATGAGCATAACTATGCTACCAATGATATAGAGATAGCATCAGTTGTCTTCTCCATGAAGATTTGGCGGCAGAATATGATGCTTGAAAGTTTATAGTGTACATTGATCACCAGAGTCTCATATATATATTCTCTCAGAAAAAAATAAACACGAGACAATTAAGTTTTCTTGAGTTCATCTAGGACAATGAATTCAAGATAGTCTATACTCTTGTGAAGGGAAATGCTGTAGTAGATGTACTCGGCTGGAGATCTAGTATACAGCTTCTCGGCGCGGGGACATAACTGTTGGCTGCTTTGAAGATATCCTTTATGGATAGTGATGGAGAGGATTTTATTCAGTCCTTTACATTTAATCCCCCACTTCTTCAGTGAGTCAGGGAGGCACAGCATGGGGATCCTGACTGCGATGCTCGACATGCTCAGATATCCACAGGGCAGGCACATGATAGATTTTATGAAGGTGGGGAGCATGTCATCCTCTTCAGTGGACATACCATTGTACCGGTATCAGTTTACGGGAAAGTATTGAGGGTGTTCCATACAACCCCTCTAGCGGTACATCCAAGAGTGGCGAAGATGTACCAAGATCTATGATGACAACACTGGTGGCTGGTAATGAATAAATCAGTAGCATATTTTGTCTCTCGATGCCTCACTTTTCAGCAAATGAAGGCAGATCATTAAGTACCAACATGATTGATTTATCATTTAGAGGTCCCATATTGGAAGTGGGATGGTATATCCATGGACTTCATGATAGGAATTCCACATACATACAGGGAACATGACTTGATATGGGTGATCATCGACCGACTCACCAAGTCGGCTCCCTTTCTAACAATTAGAGAGCAATGTTCATTAGAGATATCTGGGATACCCTTATGTGCAAATGATTTTGCAGATAAACGGATTACACTCTATGATTGTCATCGATCTTGTTACAGATTTGACTTCCTTGCTATGAATGGGGTTCAGGAGGCTTTCGGGATGTAGCTTTATATGATCACCGCCTTCCATCTTCAGACGAATGGAATGACTAAGCAAACCATTCGGACCCTCGAGGACATGCTACATTCTTGGGTCCTTGAATTTTTTCACATATGTTAGGATTAATTACCTTTGGTGGAGTTTTCATACAACAACTATCACTCCTCTAAAGGGATGACACCTTTTGTGGCGTCATACGAGTGACATTGCAGATCACCTTTGAGCTAGACTAACCCAGGGGTGTCAGCACTCATGAGACCAAAGATGGTAAAGGCTACCATAGTGATGGTACAAATCATCCAGGAGTGGATGAAGATTGCACAGAGTATGTAGAAGACATATACCGACCCGAGACAGAGACCTATAGAGTTCGTGGATGGCAAACACATCATTCTATGGGTCTCACCTCGATGAGGATTATGGAGATTTGGCCGAGCTGGAATGTTATCTATGAGGTTCATCAGACCTTTTCAGGTTCTCTGAAGAGTTGGAGAGGTGGAATGCCACTTATCTATTCCACATTAGTTTCACCGAGTGCACAACTTTCTTAATGTATCCCAGATGAGGAGATACGTGGACGAACCATCTCACATCATCAACCATGGCGAGCTGGAAATCGATGATGGGGTGACATATATAGAGTATCTAGTGGAGATTTAGGATTTACAGGAGTAGGTCCTTCTTGGCTGGTCAATACCTCTGATACGTGTTCATTGTCAGCATGGGAACCTCCAAGAGTGCACATGGGAGGGGGAGGATTAGATTCATGCTCAGTACCCCAACTTGTTTTCCTAGTTTTGAGTTGTGGCTTATGGGGATGTAAAGCCCTGAGGTAGGGAGAATGTAAAGACCAAAAATTTCTATGTAAATATTTTAATTATATGGGTATTTTATGAGTCCACTAAAATTAACGACATGTGATCATGAGGCCCAAAGTACCCAGAATGAATTTCAGAACATTATTTTGGGTACATTAAGTAAACATGTGAGTGGGATTTTCTAACTATTGAAGCAATTCTCGGAATTGAAATATTAGGGAACCTTTGAACTCTCTACGCCGATATTCTCTTAATGAGACCTTCACGATGACCACAGTAGGTCGGGGTGAAATTTAGACTTTTGGTTTTTCATGAAAGGATAAAATAAAATAAAAAATGTACAACATTTTATATTATATTTGTTTGAGCATCCTAGTGGATGATTCATAAGTGGGGACCACCTGAACTAAAACTCCCATGAGTGGTTAGGGTGGTGGGGACAACCCAAATCTAAACCCCAATTTTGAATCCCTTGGACTTCCCTCTTAATTGGAGAAACCCCTTAAACTCCCCATTAATGGGAGATATCCTCTTGGACATCCTCCAACATTAACATTCGCAACACCTGTCAAATTAATTATGCTAATTAATTAATCCAACATGCCAATTTAATTTGTGACAACATTACGAATGTACATAATTTAAATTAATAAGTTGGATATTCCATCATTTTAGTGGAATTGGGGAATGGGGTTGCAAAGGAAAATTAGGAGAAAATATCTCCAAAGAAGAATTCCAATAAAGGTTGCTTCACCTTCAATAGATTTGTCTCTATACTTAGTCAATGGATTGTAGGTGAGGAAAATCTACACCAACGTTCAAGGAGACGCCGATGTCACCAACATTCACCTACCCACAACGATGTCGTCTCTTTCCTCGCGACCTCCATCATCAAATCAAAAGAGGTAGAGGTTTATTTTGGAATGATTAAAATTATCATTTTTTACCTTCTAAACAAAGAGAATATCTTCTCTATTTCTACAGTTTGGGAATAATCAAAGTTGGGGGACTGTGGTGTTTGAATTTTGGATTCATGTTTTATTTGAGTTGTTTGCAACCACTCTAATGCAGAGGGTGTCCTGCAAACAAACATGACTGACCCCTCATCCATTTTTTTTCATATGTGTTCTATGTGATGTAGGTGGACGAGTATCAACCACGAAGAAGGTGATGATGTAGATGAAGGCGACGAAGGCGACAACGCAACGACGCCGCTTCGAATCCTCCGCCGCCCCGCGGCCTCGGGCCATCCCCGACCGAGCTGCCCCTCGGTTGTCCACACTACCCTACACCACTTAGGCCGAGCCACCCCATTCCGCGCCCTCGTGGAACCCCATGGATGAGACGCTCCGTCCGAGCCGCCCATTGCTGCACCCTAGCCGCACCCCATGGCCGAGGCGCTCTGGCCCATCCACCCCGTAGTCGTGCCCTCACACCACCCCACGACCGAGCTTCTTTGGCCGAGCCAACCCTCACCCAGGCACTCATGGAATCCCACAACCAGGGCTTCTCCGGTAGAGCCACAATGCACTGCACCCTCACGACGCCCCACGTCCGAGCCGCTCCGGCCGAGCTATCCCGCACCATGCCCTCTCGGCACCCCATGGACGAGCCGCTTTGGCCGTGCCACCCCGTTGTGACATGCCCTCACAGCATCCCCGCATCTAAGCCACCAAAAGACCTTATAGAATCCCCGCATCCAAGCCACTATGTGCCATCACGGAACCCCCATGGCCTCGCATCCCTTGCGGCATGTCGGGCCGGACCAATCGTGTCACTCCTGGTTGGCTTGACCGAGTCGGACCAGACCCTGACTAGATACAACCATATACTTTACGTGGGCCATAACATTGGCACCAGACTTCCAATTGATGAACTGCCACCGAAGATGGAAACCATGGAGTGTGAAAGACCGTTTTGTATACCTCACTGGAGATTTGGATAACGTCGGGAAAGAGTCAGGTTGGATCAAGAATGTATCCAACCAGGCCCTAGGAACTAAAAGGCTAATAACTCACAGACTGGACGTCCGATTGACACACCGTCTGTTTTATCGAGACCCATATGAAACAGTGGAACTTCTAGATTCCTTTTCATGGGAAATCTTATATGTTGGATAGCCACCAATGATCTATGAAGCGGATCCTCCCGGAGACAAGCCTGCTTAGTGCGGGAACCCAGTAGTTGGCTGTGACGAGAAGACTGAAGAGATATCCTATGTGGGATAGCACTTAGCGATCCTGTGTGTGCCAGCTCCTTGAAATATTGTGTTGGTATGCTTTAATAGATCTTATGTGGGTCATATCATAGCGATATTGTGTGGGTCATATCCTAGTGATTATTTTGGGGTCATCTCCTAGTGATCCTATATCGGTTTGCTCATAAAAATCAAGTGTGGTTCAACTCCTAGAGATCCTGTGCTGGTAAGATCCTAGAAATCATTCATGTTTCATCTTCTTTACAGTGTAAGATGATTTAGTAGTTTCATATAATCATATCTAGTAATGTACTTATGTTATACCTGGTGGGAGATGAGTTTGTACCTTATTTTATTTTTCCTTTATGGTAATACCTTGGTGGTATTCTTCTGTGTGGCGTACTTGTGTCGTACTTTCCTTCAGGGTATTACTTCATTTGTGGAATAGTTGAGCTTTGGGATTTGAGTTGGAATCTGTGTTTTCCTCATTATTGAGATGGGTATATTTGACAATTTTTTTATATGCATGGGCATATACCTAAGTTGGATTGTCAGTTGATTTCATTCTTTTTGATTTATCCTTTCAGGACATTGTGAGATCTTGAGGGTCTCGGGGTCCCTACTGAGTATCATTACAATCACCCCTACACGGGCTATGCCCACACTGCATTATGTTTTGAGTACACGAAAAATAGCACTGACGGAGTATGAGTGTACCTGGCCTGGAGTTAGGTCGAGGGTGGACCTTACACATGGTGTACCCCAGAGATGACCATTCATAAGTTGTAATTTCCATTCAGGTAACATCTATGGTGGATGATCCCGGATCTTTTTTCACATATCAGTTGTCTTGTATTTTCATTTTTTCCTGTACTTTCTAGTTGGTTGGTATTATGGCCTCTTTTAATTAATGCACTTACTCCCTTTACTATTCAACTTACTTGAGTTCGTATCTTTCTGTGTGCCTGTATGCGTGTTCTTACAGTTTATAAATGCAATGCCTTCAGAGTTATAGGGAATCCGCCTTCAGTGTTAGCCACTAGCCCCTGGACTACTGAAGGTAGGAATTTTGTAGTCACGGCACATGCCCCAGGGGATGGGTCATGACATTTTATTGAAGATCATTTAATGTATATTCTTGGGTCATTATAAATAAAACTAGGACTTTTATGAATCAAAATTTATACAAAACGAGTGTTTTATGATTATCATGTTAAACACCACCATAAGTTCAATGATGTGACTACAAAACCCAGTAAAATTATAATATATTGATATAAAAATTAATTATCAATATTAATTTTATGTGACCCTAAAAAATTAAATATTATTAGAATTTTTTAACTATAATATCTAGGAGCAACTGAATAGATAACAATGAAATAGTTAATTTTACCAAAAATTATGTGTAAATGGGTAAAAAAAAGTTATGAATGAATTATATAAAAAATTATATTAATAAATATGGATGTAAAAATTTTAATAATAAATATAATTTTTTTGTATGTGAGTTTTGAATGATTCTCACGAAGTAGGAATCCATGTAAAGAGTAATTTTTCTCATTTTCAATTTTGGAGATGTGTATCATGTTATACAATATTATTTCATTTATATTGTGTAATTAATATTAATTTATAGATTATAAAATTATTACATACTTATTAATGAAATATATATTTAAATTTTAGGATATCTCCTCCATGGGGTTTAGATTGAAAAGTTACTAGACCTGTAAGGGTTTATTTTACAATCTCTATTTTTATCAATATTATTTATGATTTAATTTACATTGAGGGAATTTTATGTTATGTATCTCAATAAAATTAACATATTTTTTCTCCTTTTGTTATTTATAGGATTTTAAATTATTATTTAAACATTTTTAATTATTTTTACTCAAATCACCTGAAATAAGTTTTATAGGGAAAGCATGAGCTATTATATTTTTTTGGGTTGAGAATCATTATCTTCAGTATTGTTATTAGAATTTTTTAAAATTAGAATATTATTTCATTACATTAATAATTTATAATGTAAAATTTATATAAACACTTATTTTATATTCAATATTTTAAATGGAAATATCTTAATTATTTCCATTATGTCATTTTTAACATTATTTGAAAATATGTGAAATTAATATATTATTAATTTTTTAAACATGAACTGATTTCATCATAATTATGGCTATTATTTATTATTTTTCCTCATTTAAATGTTTTACATTTTTTAAAATTTATATATATTCCCGCAATTATTTAAATATTACATTTTTTTGATCAACATTAAAGGATAGAATTTTCTTAATGGTTTTTGAAAATCGATTTCATTTTACTTATGTATATTATTATATTCCACTGAATATAAGAATTCATAATAATGGACTATTTTAAATATTATTTTATTGAAAATTATTAGTAAAATAGTATTTAAACTGAATCATTGGTATCACATGGAATGAGTTTTGGAAGTGACTTTTACGGTAATTTTTTCTTCTATATTACCAGAGTTTGATGAAATAAATTTGTAATGTTTCACATCCCACTAAATTCGTGATTTTTTTAAAAATAATTCAATTATTTTTTATGGATAGTATCCTTTATTTTATTATTTAATTAATTTTTATACCTTATTTTCCCCCACAAGGATTATTCTCATTGCATTCATTTCATTGATGTAATGTTATATTTAACCCTTCATTAGTATTTTGACATTATTGTTATATTTTATGTTCATGTTACATTGAACCGATGTTATATTTAGCACCATTTACACTATTTAAATATTATATTGACAATATACCCATTGTTATTTATATTGTCAGTTGAATAAAATTTATCAATTATGATATTATATATTACGGGGAAGATTGGCATCCAATATACATGATTCAATATGAATATTTATTTAATACCAAAACATACTATTTAAATATTCTTCTATTCATTTAATATATATTTAATGAATTACACATGTTCAATGATGGGCTATGACTAGAATTTTATATTCTATTGATGCAACATGTAGGGTCTCATTTTAAAAATAGTTCAATGTTTTATTTTTTCACCAATTGGTCTGTATATACCAATTTATTGAAATTATATTAGTTTATGACTCACTAGTAAGAGCATGATTTATATAATTGGTCAATCCATCATAAAGAAATTAGTTGTTTTTATTTATGTGATTATCTATGCTATTATTATATGTTATTATCCCTAGATATATTTCTTACTCAATTTTTGATTATATTGATAATTTACTGATCTTTTTTTAAGATATATTAAATATTTCTTGTTTATTATTTGTTACTAGCCATTTTATGATACCTCTTAATGATTGTTTAATACCACCATTCATAGGGTTCCATTTCCACATTCTATAAATAATATTATTAATTTTTTTTAGTAGAGCATCATGTCTAGAGAATTTAATTGGAGAAGTTGAATACATTCTGTAAATTATTAAATTTATGATATATTTTAAGAAATTAAATTTTAATAATGTTTTTTTAACTCAATATAACACTAAACATAAATGGTCTATGATATGTAAGAGACTTAACATTTTTTATAAAAATTATGATTATAGATGTGTATGTTCGGATCTTTTTAAATGATATATATGCCAATGTTTAAATATTATGTTTGTAGAACTGGATATGGGTGCATGGTTATGTGGAATCCTAATCAGTGGTATACATGGTTTTAGAAAACTATAAATGTTATGATGTTATGAATTAATGATAATTTAAGAATTATGAATTCCAAAATTGGTAAATATGTTTAAGGATTATTATAATTTCAAAGACATAGTATCCATTTGAGCTATTTTGGGATATGATTTTGAAGCGATATGAATAATTTGAGAATAAATTTTGGGAAAATATGATCAAGGTAAATATAAACCTTGGGATTAATATGTGGTATAATATATAGGTTATTTGAGAATAAATTTCTTTTTTGGGATATGTTAATGATATGGATATGAATTAGGTTTATTATGTGAATTTATGTCAGGATAATTTTGTTAATTTAATATAAGACAATAATCATATTTTTTAGAATATACTAATATCGATTAGGAATAAACATTATTTTGATTTCAAAATGATTTATAGACCTTATTACCATATTTACGAATCATAGTCTATTTGAAATAGTATTTTAGTGGATAGTTTTATTTTAAAAATAATTATTTAATTAATTTTGAAATTAATATTGTATCATTTCATGGCAATTTGAGAAAATATTAAACATTTTGGGTAAGAGTTTTGGTGATAATTATGGTTTAATAATGTTTAAGATAAACATTAAATTGATTTTGGATAAAAATATTGTCAAATATTTTTTATTTATAGGATTTCAATATAGTAAATAATATTTTGAAAGTGGATTTATAAATTATTAAAGTTGAATATTGTGATTATTTTTTGTGGTTATAGATATTAATGTATTACTTATTCACATAATAGATTATTAATATTGAGTATTATCTTAACATGTGAAAACCATAGCAGTTTTAGAATATTTATATAGAAAAGTAAAAAACATTTCATTTTTTTGAGGATATAACGATGTATTAAATTTTAATTTTCATGCTTTAGGAATGAAAAAGTAATGTTTTATCATAATTTTGAATCTGAGATGAATTAATGGTGGAAAACTAATCAAAGAAAAACGAAATGATAGAATGAAATAAAGTAATGATATATTCCTACATACTCTTAATATTTATGGAAAAATAATTCTCTAAAAAAGATGATAAAACTACTAGGGAATATGTGGATAACCTCATTTGACTATCAAGGTATTCCCTTGGAACCCATTACCAAGTACAAGTCATATAATAATATATATATGGTTATAGAAATATTTAATTTAGAAATATTAACACAACTATTATTAACATGGAAATTATTTATAATTATCATATATATATATATACCTATATGATATTATACCTAAGTTAACATACCAACTGTTTGATAAAAAAAATTATAATTATATGGATTAAATTTATTTAGGGTAGTATGTAACACATCAAGATTTTAATAATTAATATTACTTTTCTAAGACACGTATTAATGATATATTTTTAAATACAAAATATTAACCAAAAGATAATAGTTATATATTAAAAAAAGAGAATGCATTTGATGATATTTAAATGAAATATTAATGACAAAACAAAAAAAATATAATAAAATGGGTTTTATTTTATATAAGAAAATACCATTAATATAGGGTAGATGGTTTGATGAATAACATATTTTTATAAATTAAATATTTTTATATAAATAGTATCAATAATATATAATGATAAAATTATTTTAACTAATATTAACTTATACTAATAACTTCAATATAATTATTAAAAAATGTTGAGAATTATTAATCAAATAATTCATCCCAAAAATATAATGTTTTTTTTTAAATAATGGTTATTATGTTTGTATTTAAATTATAAAATTTATTTATTTTTAATTTTTCATTTATTGAAAAACATTTATTATAAATTTAATAAAATTAACAAGAATTGATTCATTTATTTTCAATTGGAAGAGAGTGAGTATAAAATCATATTACGGTAAAAATGATATTTCTTAGAAAATCATTTTATATTATAGTATGTTATTTTTATATTAATAAATTATTTATATCAATTAATAATTTTTACTAAATATATTTAAAATATATTCCATCAAAAAATTAAAAATTATCTAATTTTTGTACATGTTATGTAACTAGTATAAATTCATTTTTATTCTAAATTATATATTCTATAACCATCCATATAATTTTTTATATTATTTAAGTAAAATACAATTTTTAATTGTGAGTATTGGGAGCTATACATGAACCATAAAACCAGTAGTTGAATATCCAGAAATATGACCCTAAAGGACCCCAAGACCCAAAACCAGTAAAACATTAACTCCCAAAATAAATTTGGATATAACAAACCATGTTCCCAAAAGTAAAGGGTTTCACGAATATAATTTAACCTCATAGAAATGTACAGTGCCTCATACTAATGAAAGATTCCATATGCTATGATTCTTCCAATAAAGTAGCCCTGAAAAAACTAGAAGTTACTTCTCTGAGGCCACCTCATGTTATAAATAGAGGATTCTGGCTTAATGAAAACTCCACCTCTATTTTAATAAGAATTTATCTACTTTAAACCACTTTCCATCATCCAAGATGACCCTGAAAATATGCAACTAACTACAAGGACACACCCTCCCACAAGCGTTCATCGCACCTTTGTGGATGTCGCATGACCCCCTATGTGAGTTTGCCGCCATCATCTCCATCGAGGTCCCCAATATGGTCGACCCACCATCTTCACTTGAGATTCCATTCATGCCTCCACCATATTCCTGAAAAACAAATGTGACCTTCCGCCTTCATCATCAAGTCATCCACCATTGGTGAAATCCATGCAAAGGGAAATCTGTCAACATTATCCCCATAAATGCACAATGACCATGGGACTGAACCACACAAGAACACTAACAATTATTTCCATGAGAACCACCCGCCTCAATATAGAAATTGGGAGAGTCCAACTCCAACAAAAATAAATGATATCAAAAAAATAACATGGGAAAAGTCTTACAAGGGGCATCCCTGATAGAGGAGCACTTGTGAGTTCATATGGAACAATTTATCAAAGCCAAATTATTTAAAAAAATTATTTTAGACATTATGATCCCTATTATAAAAAATAATTATTTACAACATTATAAATTGAAGATTGAATTTTTTTTCTAATATTGAACAACTAATTAAAATTTTGTACAAATTTCAATTTCTTTCTTAATAATAATTAGTAGTTAAAATGTAAATTATTTATCACCACAGTAAATGTTTAAAAGGATAATGTGGGGGTTTAACTATGGTAATATGATATAATTATCCCAAAAAACTTATTAAGTTGAATATATCAGTAGATTATAATCCCATATCATATTATTTTTTAAATTTTGATATTGAGAGACTTTATCATCTGATATTGATATTTATTTTATTTTCATGTTAAGTGTTTTTTTAAAAAAAGTGTCTCCCCTATCAGTTATAAATGATTCCCTTCACCACCCCACTTCTACATACTCCTTGATAACCTTATTTAATTAAATCCATGTTCACTACCTTACTGAAATCACTTCATTCATGACATTTAGAATCTATTTTTTCCAAAATACATATGTAATAAATATTAAAGAAAAATCCAAAGGATAATATCAATTAAATGGGTAATTTTTATAATCTTGTTTTTAATGTTTTATTCTTACAAATTCTCCTTAAAATATTCTAAATCCTTCCTAAAAAATAAAATTATTATTATTTTAATTATAAAATCTTATATGTTTATTTAATAACAATTATCTACCTTATTATCCTTAGAAAAATAATAACATCACTCGTGTTCTGTGTTAATTACCACCTCATGAATGAGATATTTAATATTTCATTAACACATTATCTGGGTGGTTCTAAAAATGGATTTAATAAATAAACCTTATTTTGACTACATGTAAATGGTTTTGGAAATTTAATTGATCCATCGTATTTAAAATAATAATATTAAATTTTAATAACCATTTTAATATTTAATAACTTAAAAAAAGAATATATTGGCAATCTGAAAACATCATTACACTCTCATTCATTTATAATATTTATATAAATATTCATGAATCGTGTTTTGAACAATATAAAAATGAATTTTAATTAATAAATAATCTGTATAGGTTACATTACCACAATATAATAACATTTTCTTACTCATTCAACCTTTAAAATATGTTTTTGTTTGGGTTGATTTGACATCCTACATAAAAGATGTTATAATTTTTATTTCACCATGATTAAAAAAAATATAAACAAATGATATTATATCATAATATTAATTCGATATGTCATAATTATTCTATATTGGTTATTTATATTTCTTCACTTATAAAAACAATTAATTCTATGAATAATGATTTCTAAAAAAATGATATTCGTAACCTTTCGATGAATATCCTCGATATCTATTCCATGAAGTGACTCTATAACATCATAAAAATATAAATAAATTAATATAAAACAAAATTAACAATATTTATGTCATGAATCCATTAAAACATGCAAGTAATGAAACATACAAAATGAATCATGCATGAGGAACCTAACATTCTATACCTAAATATTGAATTTAACAAATAATAATGACTAAATGGGTCAAAATAAGTTATTAATGAAAAATAAAAAAAAATATAAATATAAATATGGATATATAATATATTAATAATAAATATTAAGTTATTATACATGTGGTTATTCTGAATCCAACCAAACAGGAATCCAAGGTAATGATTCTTTAGAACAACTTCAATCTATTGGGACATGTTTCTTGTTACACAATATGATTTAATTTATAAGGTATACGTATTCAAATTTTAAATATAATACCCTAGTTCCCTATTTATTTATGTAATAGAATGTTTCATTAAATTTTATTTCTTACATTGTGTTTTAATTATTTGGAGAATGATATTATATTCTTAAAATTTTTAAAGGAAATTTCATTTAACTTATATATATTTTTATCATATATTCCAGATATTATTACTCTAAAATTGATTAATTTCAATATTTAATGATTGAATATTATTTTAAGAATACAGTTTTAAAAGTCTCTCTGATATACCAGGAAAACAGTTTTGGAAGTGACATAATTTTGATAATGAAACTATGTTACAAATTATTCTATGAAACTTCATTTTATTGTTTTACTTCTGTTTTTTCTAACTAATTAACAATAATCCTACTTTTCTTTTTTTGATTAAAATTTGGTATCCTTCCATGCCATTATATCATATGTTTTATACCTTATTTTGTGTAACATATTTATTCTCAATTCATTCTAATCTTTAAATTTATATACTGTATAGCCCTTCATTAATATTTTGAATTTATGTTTCCCCTTCGTGATAATGTTTTATATTAAAATGTATTTAGTTTTTACTATTTTTATGATATCAATATTGAATTAATAATATAACCATTTATATATATGGTGTTATTTAATGAATTTTTTCTAAGATAGTTATTCTTTTGTTTATATAATATTTAGATTATGTGCAGTGGATTTAATATAGATATTTTTTGATTGCTAAGTCATATTTTTTATGTTTTAATATTTCATTAAATATATAATGAATTTAATGAACATGTTCATAGATTGGTGGGGCCAAAAATTATATATCCCCTCTACGTATTGGGTAAGGTATCAATAGAAAAACAAGTTAGAAAGTCATGTTACATAGGAAATGGTTGTATACCTACCCATTAGTTTAATGATCCTTCGAATATGATTCAATGGAAATATTAAGATGTCTAGATTTATGAATTCCATATTTATGAAATTAGATATTAGTACCCATTCGAATATATATGATTTTTGGGATTATAATTATCTATGGATATATTTCATACTCTTCTTCTTCATTATTTGTAATATTTATTGTTTAATTTTTTCACTATATTTACAATAACATAATTATCATTTAACAATTATAACTATAGACTACCCCTCACTGAGGATTTTCTCTCATTATTATTATGTTTTCATGTCCTATATTTATGAAAAAGTGTATTAGTTATGATATGTTTCAATGAGTATCATGTCTGATAATTTTATGGGAGATATTAAGGACATTTCAAAAAATAGGATAATCATTAACTAATGGGAAAATTCACATTTTGTGAGAAAAAAATGTGTTTTATTAAATGAATTTTTTATAACTCTTAAAAATCATAAACATAAATGATATTGGTATATTAGTGATTAATATGGTATAATTAAAATTAAAATTATGGATTTTATGTATATATTATTTTAGTTAGTATCAACATTAGTGTTTAAATATTATGTTTTAATAATAAAATTTTCTATCTGGTATTTTTGTGTATCAATTTATTATATATTTTAGTATTTTCATAAAACTTTTAATTTCTATACCGTTACCGATTTTCAGATAACAACTGAATTTTCTAAATATATAATGACACTTAAGATATACTAGAATAATTTTTATGAAATAAGACTTATCCATTTTTTGACATAGGATAGGTATTATGAATTAAAATATATATTTTTATAGTCTCATGATTTTTCTAAATTTTTAATCATAAAAATGTAAATTTTTTAGAGAAAGATGTACATTTTTTTAATAAAAATAACATTAAATCTACATAAGTCATGAAAATTTATGATAAGTAATGTGGTTTCATTATAAGTATTATAAAAAATTAACATTTATTAAGAAATCAAAAAAAATATTACAATATATGGTGTCATATCCATTGATGATTTTCACTATACTCCCACCATCTCCCTTACATATCACTATGGAATCCCCAATGATATTTTTATACAAAAAATATCTAAATTTTAAACCTCTTAAAATATTTTTTGAAAATATCTAATCGAATACAAATTTTTTTGAATTATATTGGATCATATTTAAATAATTTTAGATATTTACATCATTTTACCAAATTATTCTTATTACATGAAATGTCTTATGTTTCTAAGAAAATGCATTTTCTAGATGAATATTGAGTTATTAGATTTAGTGGATAGTCAAAATATTAAATTATAATTTGAATGAAAATTTGAGTATTTTAATACTTGATAGCATAATTTTTTTGATCGGGTTTAATTCCCAAGAGTTTGCATGGTTGTTTGTTATATGTTTAAGAGAAATGGTATTTACGAACCAATTATTTGGGGGTTAATGGGTGCATAAATTAAAAAAATAGTGAAAACTATGAACCCAAAATATGATGTCATATATGTGTTTTACATAGTTTTTCAAACCAGGAAACTATAGCAGTACATCCATTCATAAAATTTCATTCTTTAAACAGGTCCAAACTACATGGGATATACATGTTTTGTCATACTATGCACCTAACCATGTAAAGGGGGTTCCACATTAGGTAGAGTTGAAACACGATTGGTTCATGTTTAATTCAACCATACATCAAAATTTTATGCCTCACTAAAAGGGGTGAAATTATTTTTCTTCGCTAGATTTATTTTATCCATCCTCCGCCATTTTCTCCCCACCCATGCACAAAAAATATAAATCACATGTAAATATTTTTGTTATCCTAGAAATGGATATCTCAACTTCATTCAAACAATGAATAATGCATCATTTTTAATCTCTAAACACCCTCAGTTACTCTATGATCACTTCATTATCATTTCATAATTTAACATTATATATGTAATGTTATTTCAATGTGATCTCATATACCCTATTTTCATGGTGTATGATATTTGTCTCCTTTTCTCTCAAAAAAATTAAATTAAAGCATAATAAAAGATGAGTAAATAATATTCATCATGAGGTTTTTGGTCTGTGGATTTTACCTTAATGACTCAACATTATCTAAAACAATCGATGGTGGAACATAATAGATTTTCCATGCATCAAACATTCAATGTAAAATTAATTAAATAGAACATAACTGTTTAAATTTGGTAGAATTTTTCATTTAATTGAACCACTGAATTTTCTTCACCAAAACCCGATACTCCACATTGGGTTTTTTTCTTATAATACAAGAATTTTATTCCTTTTCTATGAAACTAGACCACCCTTTGCGTGTGTTAGTATAAATCATTTTGATTAGAAACCTCATAGTGTTTTATTAATCATTGATGTGTGTTGGATTAACTATAATGTTAGAGATATTTAAATTGAAATAAATGAGTTAATATTAAAATCATGCTTTGTTTTGTAATAAAACTACCTATAAGGTGTGTTTTCATGCCTAATAAAAAGGAAGAATCAAATATAGTTATTTCAAATAATAATGGCATGAACCTTTTTATTTAATTATTTATTACATAGAAATGAAATGGATCAAATTGTATACCTGAATCATGGTACGGTACAGTTATGGACATCGCCTCTTTATTATTCATTCATGAATTGTGATATGGAATGCTTACTAATGTGGAATTGTTATTTTATGTAAATATAAATGGTTATATGAATTATATCCCACAATTAGTGAACATTAGTTTCCTTTGTAGAAATTAATTCAACAAGAAATGTGGGTGGATAAATTAGTATTACACCATGAGAAAACCATAGATTACAATGTAATAATTCATTGTGTGAGTTATACGTTCAAATGAATTGTGTTATGCCTTGAGAGAAACTTGTGTTACCGTGACTACATTCCATGGTTGGCCTCATTAGTTGAATGAATTGTATACAACCAGAGTGATACCAAGGTTACTTATATAGAATTCCTTCAATGATCTCAATGAATGACTAGTATTTTATGTATCATGAGAGACACTCAGACTCATTTTTTGAAAAAGCCTTGTATGGGTTTAGAGGCTGAATGAATTACATTTATCATTTAAGGATACCTATGTTACAAATATGGAACACCTTAGACTACCTCAGAGGTTAACTAAATATTATTTTACCCATTATGAATATTGGATTCGGGATATAGAATTCATTGTATAGGATAATAGGTTATGATTGATTACATTATGTGTGTCTCAATTCATATCTGCATTGATCTCTTAAATCGTAATGTCGTGATGCATGTAGGGAATTTATGATTATATATAATGTGGACTCCTTTGTAATATGCCTCAAGTAATCATCATTGAATGTATATATAAGAATATTTATGTTTACAGATATGTTTATATATATATATATATTTAAACATGATAGAATTTTAGAAATATTATAGCTTATGAAAAAGTATATATGGTTTACCATGATCCCTATATTAAACTCGAGGAAGAATTAGTTACCTTTATTTCATTTCTGCCTTGTTTTTATAAAAGAACACTATAGTATTTTTTACTCATAGACTAGATATCATAAGACACCAATAGAGATGGACAACTATTTATATATCACACACTATTTTGGACTAATGTTTGGGACCTGGATAAACCAGATGGTTAGAGGATTTTGGTTTCCAATTGGCATGTTTGTTTTTAGGGCATGTGATGCAATTCATAAACCAGATATCTTAGGAGAACATGACTGATCCAAACCTCAAGATGATCATAGATTTATACATTTGAATATTTTTATTATAATTATTCATGTGTTATATGTGTACTACGTTATATATTTTAGAATCCCATATAATGATCATATATTGATTTTTGTCTTAGTTATCTGATATTGATTTTTTATTATTTTATTAATATTTTTCTATTATTATCTATACGTGATTTACTTTTCTTCTCTAGTTCATATCATTTATTTATTCTTCCTCATTTTTCATTACTTATCCATAGGCTATAGTTTCCGTAATGTACCACTTAAATAACATCACTTGTAACGCCCCGACCCCAGCTACCCAGAGTCGGTGCATTACTTCGTAACATTGGCATGATCATAAGAAAGATCAAATCTCGAAAGACCGATTGGTTTAGTAGCCTTGGAAAATGCCAGATATATTCATAAGTTTTACATTACATTATAAAATGAAAAACTACTACAAAAACATAATGTCTCAATATACCACACTATTATCCCCTCATAAAATCCCTGCAGGTCATTCATAATTTACTTCTTCACTTCCTCGGAAAAATAAAACATAGAAAAGGGGTGAGCTCAAATGCCCAGTAAGGATAATAATATAGCGGAAACTTTCATAAATAAGAATAAACATTTAAGGCAATGTATAACTAAAACAAAAGCCTTTTAAATATGAACTTTCAACATGGTATGGCATAAATAAAATGAAATAATGCCATTTACTTATTCACATGGATATTCTACTAATCGAATAATCACATGCAAAAATCAATAACCACTTTCATAATGTTGGAATGCATAATGTCAAACGTTAATTTCATTATCTAGGCCTCATCCCAAGACCTAGGGGTTACTTCTAACCGGAACCCAACCCGGAGTGCCTCTAATAACTAGACACCAACCCGGAGTGCCTCTAATAACCGGACACCAACCCGGAGTGCCTCTAATAACCGGAGACCAAACCGGAGGGCTTACTTTTACCAGTCCCTAACCTGGAGGGCTTACTTTAACCAGTCCCCAACCTGGAGGGCTTACTTTTACCGGTCCCCAACCCGGAACATACTTGTTTAGCACATTCATCTGAAGAAAAGTTTGAAATATAACATAAACATTCGGATTAAAACTAGCATACGAAAGGTCAATACTTTCACCATAAACTATGAATGGTATAAAAATAGCACATCCATAGTCAAACATATTACAAAACCTTCAATACAATATAGAAGTTTTGTATCATAATAAATCGACCATAAATAATCTTAAAATCCATCAAAGAATGTTGACATAGATGAAATCAAAATTCTTTTTAAAGAAATATCTCCTTTTATTTTGAAATCATTTAAGATCCATATAAAATAAAACATTTTCTTTGAAAATATTCTTATAAGCTTGTAAGGAAAGCTTCGACGATTTTATAACGGCGGAAAATAACCGCACCCGCCGTATAAGTTAAAAAAACATTCTTACCTCAATTCTGTCGAAAAGGTTAAAAAGGACATTGTTTTGAAAATGACGGAAAGATTCCTTTATAAACCTCTTATAAAAGTCAAACAAGGGTATAAATGACTTTAACCCATATTCTTGTAAATAGTAAAAATGTTTTGAAATACATTTTTAAGAAAACATGGATGTGGATGATAAAGAGATCCCAGTAGATTAATACGTATATACAACCTCGGATAATGAAGAGATTGTGAAATAACCCTTACCTTGTACTTTTCCTTGGTTGGAGTAGGTTAACCTCCTCTTCTTCGGGTTCTTCCTTTTGATTTGATCAAAAGGGCTCCTTAGGTTGGCTTTCTGATCAAACTAAGACCCCTAGGTTGTAGTGAGGGATGTTGGGAGAGTATTTGGGCAGAGTTTGGCCGAACCAAAAGGCTTTAGAGGTGTGAAGAAATGAGAAGGAGGAGTGCCCTTTTATAAGAGGGGTGAGGGGCACCTTTGGAAAAGCTAGAAATATTAATTTATAATAAATTCATATTCGGTTTCTAATGGCTCCAAAGTTGACTATTCAAAGGTTAAGGTGGGGATAGGTCGAAAACCACTCAACCAATAGAATTTAGACAGGTTTGGGTACTTATATTAACCTTATCTTTAAGTATTAACTCTAAGTTAATTAGTTTCACTTTTACAATGTCTCTTTGTATTTTTATATAATATGGTTAATAAACTTACTATATACATCCAAGCGACCCCCAAGTGGTCCATTAATGAGGAACCTATCATAATATAACTATCTTGGCCGAACCATAGATTTTTAGGAATTTAATATCAATTAATAATATAATATTTGTTTTAAGAACTCTTTTATGTCAATTTTGACACTATTCAATAGTTGATTTTTTTGAAACTCCTAACAGATTGATTACTTCGAACAAAGTCAATTAAATCAATCCTAATATATCATAGTATCATATAAAATTAGTTTAATTCATTAAAAGTTTCATATTATAATTATTTGGGTATTTATAATATCAATTATTTTAATTTTTCACTATTATAGTAATTACTGCATCATCATTGTGTCATAAATAAAATATATTATTCAATGTCTAAAAATTATAAATAAAATATCATTATGTAGGAAATCTTTTTAGCTTTCTAATAAATATTTATAATCTAAAATCCAACATATATAACCCTATGTAAAAATTGTTGTTCTAAAAGATATATGCTTGTGTCATTTTTGTATTCATTTTAACTAAATTAAAATAAAGTGTCATTATCACTTACAAGTGGATCCATGGGGTCCCAAAATAGACCCAAAGATGCCCATGGTCGACCATGTATCCACCAATAGGGTTAAGACACGTTTTAGGGTAATTTAGTATTATTATAATATTATTTTTTTAACCCTTATTTACCGGATTTACCCTTAACCATGGTAAATAAAATATTTACCGCAGTAATTATTCAAAATGTCTAAAAATAAAAGTTACCTATTTACACAATTTGAAAATCCTGATTCCAAATATGGAATCCATTTTCCTAAATTCAAAACACATAAGTGGCAGAAATTAATTTAAAATTAATTCCCGCTGTCAAAACAAAAAGCGTGTTTTTAAGAGATAATAACTATCAAAAGATTGACACTTGTTTATGTTTGGTTTAATTGTAAAATTATGTCCAATGACCAACATTATATTAAATAGTAAAAATATATTCTAAATATACTTTAAAACCACTCAAATTCATAATTTATCACTATTAATTATTTTGATTAAAAAAGTTGTTTTTAATTAAAATTTAGTAATTTTCACTATTCATCAAAATATGAAAGTTATCCGAAAAGTACCAAAATTTCACCTTAGGCTAAATTTGATATTCCGAATCCAAAAATGAAGTCCATTTTAAAATATAAAATATATATAACTTCAAAAAGTAGGTATTACTATTCATAACAACTAGTTTGATTGGTTACGGTGTGTTAGAACTCGAAGTTGCGTACAACACACGCTACTGTTTTATCCAAAGGAAAGCCTACCGTGGACGCTTGGGATGTTTCATTTTAAATTTTTTTGATGTCTCCATTCAGTAAAAAAGTTTAAAATATTGTATTTAAAAAGGTTTCACTATTAGAAGTTGATAAAAGTGAAATACTGAAAATGAATTTGTTCTTGCATTATGACTAAGAAACTCATAATAGGGATTCTAAAATTATAAGGATTATATAAAGTTCAAAATGTAGTTAATACTATTCATGACCTATTTTAATGGTGTGATTGAACTCGGTTTTGCGTGTAGTGCAAGTTATTGAATTATTTTTAAGAAATAACACACTCTGAAATCCTGGGGTGTTACATTCTCCCCTCCTTCAATAAATTGCGTCCTCGCAATTTGAAATTGTTCTTCGAAGATAAAAGGTTGAAAGTAGAAAATATATTTGTGTGAAAACCCACATTGGAAATTGGGTTACTAAAATTTAGTCTTAATATGAGGAAAAGAGAAATTAAAGGGTCACCACCAAATTATGATCTCGATTAGGAGAACATTGGTGGCAATTAGAGACATATAATCGGAGGAAAAACGTAAATATTTATAGGTAGTGATTGAGGTCATCAATCACAAACAAGTGTATAATTGAGGTCCGTAAACTCATCAATCTATGATGATTTGAAGTACCATCGGTTCAACAAAATATAGGGTATTGGGATAACACATTTTTGACGTTTCAAAATATCTTAGATGAAATCCCACATCGAAAAATGAATTAACGAGGCCTCTATTTAAAATAAAGAGTCGAAAGTATGAAGATTACCGAAAATAACACATACTAGGGTTCCATGTAAGAAAATATGGATATGGAAGAAAAATCTAGCCATCAATTATCTGATGGAGAGTGGTAGAGAACATGGCTATGAAAAGGCCAACAATCCCAAAGCCATAAATTTGTGATGATTTAAGGTACCATCTAGGACAACATTTTTGTTCTAAGTTTCTATTATTAATGTTGAGGAATTTATTTATGAGATTGGATAAGATAATAAGGAGATATACTTAGTTTATAATTAGAGTTTTATCCATTAATAAATTTCTACCAAAACTCATCATTCACTCGTAAAAAAATTCTATTTATACTATTCATAGAGGGTTCCAAAATAAACGAATTTATAATTCATCTACCAGATCTTTTAAAAAACTACTTTATTTAATCCAGGACATCTCGTGGGATAGTGGTAGGTGATACACCCTTGTCGCCCTTTGGTTGCGGGTTCAAGTCTCGCAGCCTTGCCGGACGCGACGGGTTGCCGCCCGACCTCCGGGTTGTCCTTTTATGGCAATCCAAAATAATCCAAACTAGAACTATCCAAAATACTTCTGTCCAAACTCACAGTCCAACATTCATAAGGAAGGTAAAAATAATATAGATCCTTTTTACCCCGTAATAGCATATGAATACCTTCATCATGTATTACCATATTCCTTATTGATTACATTCATGCTCCCTTATTCCATATAGAATGCTGGATATACTTCATTAATCCAAAAATGTTTTAAACCCCAACAATGATGGAATATACAAATCATTAATCAGTTCCAAGGTAGTCAAGAATATCCAATATAATTTATCCAAAACAATCACATATTATTCCAAAATCACTACCTCAGTATCAGAACTATATTATGGTTTATCATTCTCTCAACCATATATTTTCCAAAAATCTATCCTGCTAATGAGTCACTTTTCTTTGTTCCACACAATCTCAAGTCCTTAATGAAATAGTACTGCAGTACAATCCTTATATACTCCATAATTATTATAACAAGTACATTGTTGATACAAAGCTCAATTGACATAATCAACATAAGAACTCTAATCATTCCTCTTCATCTGTGGTAGTATCATAACTTGATTATTATCCAATAACATCATTTGTGGCATAGTCTGATGACTGGGACATAGGTTCGCGTAGTGTCCAAACTCCTTGCAAATGAAGCATTGTACATTTAAAACCATTTTCTTACCCTTGCAGTCTCGTACTTTGTGCCCTTTTCCTCCACACTTATAACAAACTCCCATTCCTTTCAGGCAAGTTCCAGGGTGTTTCTTTCCACAGTTACCACATATGGGAAAATTCTTCTTTTCCCTCTTCCCTTTATCCATCTTTCTCTCTTCCATCCTTTTCTTTTCTTGCTTCCCTTCAAAGCCATAGGACTCAGTAAACTCTTTACATATCTTATCAACACATGATATTATTTCTTCATATGATGATAATACATGGGAGACTATTTCTCTTATAAATTCTAGCTTAAGACCATGAAAGATATGATCCTTCCTTCTCTTTGAATCATGTGTATTTCTGGAGTTCTCATTCCTTCTACTGGGCGCCATTTCTATACCATGGCATAAACTAGATCAGTTTATGAATCAAAATACATAATCCCATACTTATAAAACACCTAACATAAATTGAACTATTTATGGATATAATCCATAATCATAAGAATGTTTTCTTTGAGGAAGTATATACTCATAATCCCTTCAAAATGATTTGTAAAGAAAATGAGAGTTATCCTAAGCATATCCCCCGGGAGTGTCGTAACCAAGAGTGCAGCAAGGCCCGTTGTCGTGCACCAGTTCCCGTTCGAGTCTAGCTCAAAGCGGTGTTTTCGGGTTTTACCCCTAGGTACATCTGTGCCAGAGCCGCCTCTACCTGCTCGTATCCAGACAGGGATGTATTGCTTGGAAAACTCACAAAATCTCTACAATACCAAAATTCTAGGAAGTTCTTCTATACTAATCCTCAAAGTTCATCTTAGGTCTACGTGCTCTAATCAGAGTTTATCTAAATCTAGCTTCCAAGGTTTGTACTAAACTTCCTCTGATACCAACTGTAACGCCCTGACCCCAGCTACCCAGAGTCGGTGCATTACTTCGTAACATTGGCATGATCATAAGAAAGATCAAATCTCGAAAGACCGATTGGTTTAGTAGCCTTGGAAAATGCCAGATATATTCATAAGTTTTACATTACATTATAAAATGAAAAACTACTACAACAACATAATGTATCAATAGACCACACTATTATCCCCTCATAAAATCCCTGCAGGTCATTCATAATTTACTTCTTCACTTCCTGGGAAAAATAAAACATAGAAAAGGGGTGAGCTCAAATGCCCAGTAAGGATAACAATATAGCGGAAACTTTCATAAATAAGAATAAACATTTAAGGCAATGTATAACTAAAACAAAAGCCTTTTAAATATGAACTTTCAACATGGTATGGCATAAATAAAATGAAATAATGCCATTTACTTATTCACATGGATATTCTACTAATCGAATAATCACATGCAAAAATCAATAACCACTTTCATAATGTTGGAATGCATAATGTCAAACGTTAATTTCATTATCTAGGCCTCATCCCAAGACCTAGGGGTTACTTCTAACCGGAACCCAACCCGGAGTGCCTCTAATAACCGGACACCAACCCGGAGTGCCTCTAATAACCGGACACCAACCCGGAGTGCCTCTAATAACCGGAGACCAAACCGGAGGGCTTACTTTTACCAGTCCCTAACCTGGAGGGCTTACTTTAACCAGTCCCCAACCTGGAGGGCTTACTTTTACCGGTCCCCAACCCGGAACATACTTGTTTAGCACATTCATCTGAAGAAAAGTTTGAAATATAACATAAACATTCGGATTAAAACTAGCATACGAAAGGTCAATACTTTCACCATAAACTATGAATGGTATAAAAATAGCACATCCATAGTCAAACATATTACAAAACCTTCAATACAATATAGAAGTTTTGTATCATAATAAATCAACCATAAATAATCTTAAAATCCATCAAAGGATGTTGACATAGATGAAATCAAAATTCTTTTTAAAGAAATATCTCCTTTTATTTTGAAATCATTTAAGATCCATATAAAATAAAACATTTTCTTTGAAAATATTCTTATAAGCTTGTAAGGAAAGCTTCGACGATTTTATAATGGCGGAAAATAACCGCACCCGCCGTATAAGTTAAAAAACATTCTTACCTCAATTCTGTCGAAAAGGTTAAAAAGGACATTGTTTTGAAAACGACGGAAAGATTCCTTTATAAACCTCTTATAAAAGTCAAACAAGGGTATAAATGACTTTAACCCATATTTTTGTAAATAGTAAAAATGTTTTGAAATACATTTTTAAGATAACATGGATGTGGATGATAAAGAGATCCCAGTAGATTAATACGTATATACAACCTCGGATAATGAAGAGATTGTGAAATAACCCTTACCTTGTACTTTTCCTTGGTTGGAGTAGGTTAACCTCCTCTTCTTCGGGTTCTTCCTTTTGATTTGATCAAAAGGGCTCTTTAGGTTGGCTTTCTGATCAAACTAAGGCCCCTAGGTTGTAGTGAGGGATGTTGGGAGAGTATTTGGGCAGAGTTTGGCCGAACCAAAAGGCTTTAGAGGTGTGAAGAAATGAGAAGGAGGAGTGCCCTTTTATAAGAGGGGTGAGGGGCACCTTTGGAAAAGCTAGAAATATTAATTTATAATAAATTCATATTCGGTTTCTAATGGCTCCAAAGTTGACTATTCAAAGGTTAAGGTGGGTATAGGTCGAAAACCACTCAACCAATAGAATTTAGACAGGTTTGGGTACTTATATTAACCTTATCTTTAAGTATTAACTCTAAGTTAATTAGTTTCACTTTTACAATGTCTCTTTGTATTTTTATATAATATGGTTAATAAACTTACTATATACATCCAAGCGACCCCCAAGTGGTCCATTAATGAGGAACCTATCATAATATAGCTCTCTTGGCCGAACCTTAGATTTTTAGGAATTTAATATCAATTAATAATATAATATTTGTTTTAAGAACTCTTTTATGTCAATTTTGACACTATTCAATAGTTGATTTTTTTGAAACTCCTAACAGATTGATTACTTCGAACAAAGTCAATTAAATCAATCCTAATATATCATATTATCATATAAAATTAGTTTAATTCATTAAAAGTTTCATATTATAATTATTTGGGTATTTATAATATCAATTATTTTAATTTTTCACTATTATAGTAATTACTGCATCATCATTGTGTCATAAATAAAATAAATTATTCAATGTCTAAAAATTATAAATAAAATATCATTATGTAGGAAATCTTTTTAGATTTCTAATAAATATTTATAATCTAAAATCCATCATATATAACCCTATGTAAAAATTGTTGTTCTAAAAGATATATGCTTGTGTCATTTTTGTATTCATTTTAACTAAATTAAAATAAAGTGTCATTATCACTTACAAGTGGATCCATGGGGTCCCAAAATAGACCCAAAGATGCCCATGGTCGACCATGTATCCACCAATAGGGTCAAGACACGTTTTAGGGTAATTTAGTATTATTATAATATTATTTTTTTAACCCTTATTTACCGGATTTACCCTTAACCATGGTAAATAAAATATTTACCGCAGTAATTATTCAAAATGTCTAAAAATAAAAGTTACCTATTTACACAATTTGAAAATCCTGATTCCAAATATGGAATCCATTTTCCTAAATTCAAAACACATAAGTGGCAGAAATTAATTTAAAATTAATTCCCGCTGTCAAAACAAAAAGCGTGTTTTTAAGAGATAATAACTATCAAAAGATTGACACTTGTTTATGTTTGGTTTAATTGTAAAATTATGTCCAATGACCAACATTATATTAAATAGTAAAAATATATTCTAAATATACTTTAAAACCACTCAAATTCATAATTTATCACTATTAATTATTTTGATTAAAAAAGTTGTTTTTAATTAAAATTTTGTAATTTTCACTATTCATCAAAATATGAAAGTTATCCGAAAAGTACCAAAATTTCACCTTAGGCTAAATTTGATATTCCGAATCCAAAAATGAAGTCCATTTTAAAATATAAAATATATATAACTTCAAAAAGTAGGTATTACTATTCATAACAACTAGTTTGATTGGTTACGGTGTGTTAGAACTCGAAGTTGCGTACAACACACGCTACTGTTTTATCCAAAGGAAAGCGTACCGTGGACGATTGGGATGTTTCATTTTAAATTTTTTTGATGTCTCCATTCAGTCAAAAAGTTTAAAATATTTTATTTAAAAAGGTTTCACTATTAGAAGTTGATAAAAGTGAAATACTGAAAATGAATTTGTTCTTGCATTATGACTAAGAAACTCATAATAGGGATTCTAAAATTATAAGGATTATATAAAGTTCAAAATGTAGTTAATACTATTCATGACCTATTTTAATGGTGTGATTGAACTCGGTGTTGCGTGTAGTGCAAGTTATTGAATTATTTTTAAGAAATAACACACTCTGAAATCCTGGGGTGTTACATCACTTATAGTTGTAGCCATTGATAGATTAAAAAACTTACATGAGGATAGGTAACCAACCAATAATGATACTTTTTATTGAGTTAAAAGAGTTGATGAATTAAAAGTTTCATAATTGCTTCTTTTATATTATATTAATGTTTGTTTTGGTAGAAATGAGACTATTAATGTGTTTAACCTCAATAAATAACCATTTATGGGTTCTATCATCCCATGCGTGTGTGGAATACTAATTGGACAAGGCTGGGACTATTGTTAGTATTATTCATTATAAAATATTATTTTTATTTTACCAGGAGTGATTGATTTACTTTCAACTACTTAATAATTTATGATACTTCCGCTATTTTACCCTTATCTTTATATGGAATGGAATTATTGTTACATGCATCATTAAACCAACATAATGATTCACATACAATGCATATATCAATCCATGTTGATTTCATTTCATGACTAGATGATACATGTGGGATGTGTATTTTACTAATTTTGAAACATGGTTATATTTATACCATTTCTATGTTATTATTTAGTATAATTACCAATACACCCTTATATGTGATAAATATCCATATTCACATTAATTTAATACTATGTGATAGCATGTATTTTTATTGTGGTTGTATATTCTCTGTAAAATAATTTTTCTGCTGTAACCTATCTAGTGTTTTCTACTTATATTGGTGGTGTAATTTTATTTTCCTAACTAATTATGATATGTTTTATCCTAGAAACATTTTCTTAATGGGTTGAAACATAAATTGTTGTGGTCAAATATGGGGTTAATTACAATTTAAAAATAATACAGGACTTTATAAATTTGAAAGGGTGGCCCAACTAATTGAACCATTATATGTGTACTTGATGTGTTATATGAGAAAAGGTTATTGACCAATTATAGTTACATTAAAACCAATTTTAACTGATAAATAAATGTACCTTTATAACATGGAAATGGTAACAAAAGAATTGGACAATAATATATATATATATATATATATATATTATCAAATGGATTAATCAGAATTTCACGAAAATTAATTTGATTTTGTAAATTCAAATCATTACTTATGGATGTTACATAAAGGGGTGTGAGTTGAAACATTAAATGTGTGTGCCTTAACAGTTTTCAAAGGGATTTTTTATGAAGGGATATTTATATGATTTGCTCAAACCGTCTAGGTGAGTTTTAAAATTGAATGATTAAGCTAGAAACCCACTAAGGATGTGATCAATAATTAATAAATAAATTACTTTTTTGTTGTACATAGTTGGACCCTGGATGGAATGTTTTAACCCTCACATGCTTTATTTATTTTGATATGCCTCAGTACATAACCCTATGGGTGAATACTCACACTACATAAGTATGATTTTTTAATCTATTAGCAACCAATTATAATTTGTTACCACTAAATTTATGGTGAAAAATAATTGAACTAATACCCTTAAAATGGTCGAGAAATTGTGGCCTTCTTTTGGACCTAATTATTATGAAAGTATTTTGTTAATTAAAATTTAAATTGAAACATAAATTGTGTTTCCATATAATGCATATACTTGACAATTTTTTTTCTATGATAAATATAATAATATTTATGGATAATAAATATAGATAAAAAAATTTATAAGAAAAATTTCCTAAAATGTGATAGTATGACAGGAAAATAAATAATTCATTAAATGATGTTTGGTACAACTTTGATATGTTACCTTGATGTGTTACGAAAATAATGTACTGAATTCCATTCTTTTTTAAATCTTGTTTTAAAATTAATATTTCATTGCCTCGTTAATATTTAAAATAATATTGTATCGTTAAAATGGGTGAAAAAAAACCTTTTTCTGGTGTGGATAATTGAGACCTTCATATAATGGTAGACTAAATTATACCTTGCACTTTTTTCAAAAAATTTGTAGATGGTACCCATGTATATATGTTTATATCTTATCCTTCTGAATTGCAGGTTAGTCTATTAATCCTAGTGACCTTTTAAGGGCATGACATTATTTTAGAGTTAATGTGTCTTGGAGGGGGTATCCTATTTATATAGCACCATGGAAATAAGAATTCCATTTGTATCCCTGAATGATTTATCTGAAAAGAATGTAACATACTTTTTTCATTAGGATTGATATTGGAATCCTATTATAAGAAAAAAATACATGTTGAAGGGATGGTCATGTGTTGATTTGGCCATTGTTATGGTTGTGAGAATCATGTATTTCATGTATATTGTATATTATACAGACCTAGGTAATAGTCAAATGCATATTTTGTTGTACGCCCTTCATCATTATTAGTGATGTATGAATCCATAGTTCATCAGCCATATTAGATTTTCTTTGGGATAAAATGACTATCGGATAATATTTTTTTCTGGGTCATCAGATACTGATATTCATATGGATGATAAGCCTATGGATAATACAAAATTATGTGTCATTGTGTTGAGGAAATCATGGGATAATATATGTCGATACATACAGTACCTAATGGGCTTGTAAAATTATATAGTGAACCATATTAGTTTGGTGGAATTATTAAATATTATAATTGTAACACTACATTTATGAGTTATTTCTAGCATAAAATAAAGAATGTATACATAGAATTTTGGGTTATCCGAGTGTGGGATTAAGAGATTGGAAAATGATTTGGTGTTGTAAAATAATTGATCCTATTGGTTTTAGATTATATAACTCAAGTCAATTACAAATGTTATAATGGATTGAGAGAGTTTCAAACATACATCTATATTAAATTTGATCAACTATTTTTAAGTGTCTTATTATCCACTACTTTTGATTTGGAGCATAGAAAAAGTGTGTTTCCAATATTTTAAAATTGGTCTCTATGGTGGATGGGGGGTGTTCCAAGGGGTTATTTCATATTACTATTATATTGTGACTAATATTATCATAATTTAAGATGTTTTATTTAAAATAATTGAATTAACATACCTATAGTGGGTGTGTATATAAAATAGTCATTTTGACATAGTAACATTGTCTTTTTGAAGCTTGTTGGGATGGTGCATATGAGTTTCTAGTCCTAGAAATCATGTGAGACACTACATCATGGATTGGATTGGAGTGTGACAGGTCTTATTGGAAGTCATTGAAATAATATTACTATATTATTATCATATTGATGATTCATCCCTAATACGGATATCGTCTAGGTCACACATGGATTATGTCATTTATATACCAAACTGATGAAATAAATAATCTCCAGTTGAATCAATGATTATACTATATTATGGTTTCAATATAAGAGAATGGTTACTTATCAAGGTTTGTACTATCCTGTACAACACAATGATTTACATTTTGTTGGATTTATATGGACTCATGAACACTAAATGATTCTTTTACTTGATTGTAAGGTGGGATCCCACTATTGGGCTTAGTCATTGTTCATGATTCATGGACGTCTAAACTACACACCAATGTATCACTAGTGAGCTGTGGAGTATTAATCAAAATCCATGGAATCCCTTGATTCCTATGGCTGGCTGTATGGTTATATCAGATCTATAGTCAATATTAGATGATATCATTAGATTTTAATAATTCAAGGCTGATGGAATAGGTATAGAACAATGTTAATCCAATGTAATGGTAACATAAATGATATATTTGGTATGATAAAGTACCAGAAAATAGTTATGGGAGTCAGTGATTGTTCATAAATGTTTCCTCAATGTGTTTCTTGTACTAAGGGAATCATGATCTAGATTTGGATGAATCAACTATAGAATCTGAGCATTTTCAGAGATAGTAAATGGATATTAGCTCAGAATTCATTTCAATTTGTTCATTGAATGTTACCAGATTGAAACTACTTCTACATCATTTTTGGAATGAGGCAAGTGTATTAAAAAGGTTGGTTGAGGATTTTCATGGAATGAATAGACTCAATGTGGATGATTGGAAATAAATCATTAGATCGTGTTCAGAAACATTCTATAGTTCAGTTTTAGAATGTTAGCTTCATGCGTAATTACTAAATTTCAATGTTTTGAATACAATGAACTAAAATTATAATATCAAGCGACAAACTATTATGTTGAGGAACATTGTATGATTGGTGAATGATATGATGATATGAACATATCATGGGTTAGACATGATCAGGTAGGAGTTGTATCTATGTTCGTCCTTGAATATGTGCTTTGGATAGAGTTTAACCATATTCATTATTGTGTGTTGGTATTATTATGTATATGGAAATTTTGAATTTAAAACTAAATATATTCATTTAATTGGGAATACCCCAACCCGATAAGGATGTGTGACATTTCATAGTTCAATTAGGCTTGTTGTGTATAATAATTTTTATGAGGGGGGGATGTTTTAATGTCCGATGTTTTTGAACTGTTGATATTTCCAAAGGAATTTTCAGTTTTTAGATTTTTTGGATGGGTTAAATATACAATTAGAACATAGAATGTAAATATTGGAGTTTTAATTATTAGTAGTGTCATTTTTATTTATTTTATTGTATGATAGGTGAATTTAGTTTTCGATATACTTTAAGGAGAAATGTTATTCCAATCCCCATTTTTGGGAATAGGTTAAGGGAATTCATGGTTTTACACATGATTAGTGAAAATAGAGAAACCAAAACATGTAGAACTATGAGGGTCTCACATGATAACTCAAACCCTGCACCTTAAGCTTCATGGAAATGAATTAAATTTCAGAATTATTGTAGAGCCATACCGCACAAGATGTGTGTGGTTAGTCAAACTGTACACCTGGCCATGCGAGGGGGGTGCCTCCCTAGGCAGATATAGCATACAGATTTATTGAACATGTAGAAATAGTACTAACCTCATTAAAATGGGATAAATTTGCTTTCCACCGCTGATTCATTTTAACATCCCTAATCCATTATTCTTATCACTGATTTATGGTACATCGCAACCTCATATTGAGATTTTCCTCTTCTTCTATGCATTGATGGTATACATTTTTTCATAGATGGAATGATAAATTTTTTTATGATGCCTTATCTGCCCCACTTAGTCTATAAATCCTATTTCCATCTTTTTCTAGTTTATCCTTCCATATTTAAATATATTTCAATGTATTGTTATAGGATCTATTTTTAGGGTGTCTGACATTTGCATCATTTCCTCTTGAATCGACTAGAATCATGTTTCTACAATAGAAAATTGAATCATCCTAAAAATAAGGTAAATGGTTTATGCATTTTCTCTTAAGGTCTAATCATTGTTTAAAATATGGGTTTTTTACATAAATGGTTTTAGGTTTTTATCCATTCTAAATCATAAATTAATTATTTTTAACATAATTATTTAAATTGGACAGTATTTTTTCAGTTAAATAAACAATTTTATGGTGTTCACCTCATATCAGTCCACCCCCTTAGAATTTGTTTTTTATATTCCATGATTTTTATCCCTTATCCAAGAAACAAGATTAAAATTTGGTGTCTTAGTGTATTTTTTATAAATTGAAATAGTTGAGATTCTATGAAAACCATGCCACATTTTTTAATGAAAATACATGTAATGTGAAAAAGAATTCTTTATAAAAAGGGGAAATAAAATGGTTTTATTTTTAATTATAATGGTATAAACATTCTCATTGATTTCTAAATTTCATTTAAATGAAATTTCCAATATTTTAGACATTATTTGTGATATGGAATTATTATATACATGGAATATTTATCATTCATACATGATATTTGATATGACGTGGTTACTAAAAAGGTCGTCATTTTTAGTAAAATTTAAATGTTAAGATTAATCATATCACACCATGAGAGATCATTGGATTAATTTGTAGAAATTTTTTTCGTGGGATCATTTGTTGAATGAATTTATCTTACTCCTTGTGAAATATATGTCTTCAAAGTAGGAATTATGTCGATGGTCTCATTCGATAGATGAGATACATTACTCCATGAGAGAAACATGAGTTTTTCCTACAAAATTACTTAGACATGATTATAGGTTGAATGAGTTATGTATTCCTTGAGTGATACTCATGTTTTTATACATAAAACCTTGGATGTTCTCATAGTATGACTAAACTTATATGATTTATATGTGAAATTTTTTTTCAATATATATAACTCCTTATATGGGATCGGAGTTAGAATGAATTAAATTTATCCTTGAAAAATTATTAGGTTACTTATATGGAAATAATTTTATGGTCTCCAATGAAATATATATTAAATCATGCCTAATGAGACAGTTGGGTTCATGAAAAATAATTCCATAGATTTTCTCATAAGTTGGGTTTGATTACATTATTCTTTTTAGTATATATATTACTCTCAATATATAAAATCATAATGTCATGAAACATGTATAAACTGTATGAGTATCTATTATCTGGATGCCTTAGTCTTATTATATGGGTCTTTTCAGATAATGTATATTTCTTGATTTATATGTTTACCTATATAAATATTTATAAATTATTACGTGTTAAAGATATTCAAAATTAGCCCAATGTTGGTATGGTCATTCGAGTGAACATGGATGAAGTATAAACTATCTTATTTACATGTATATATTTATTATATTATTGATATTCCCACACACATTTTATTTTATACTCATATAGTAAATATAAATATAAATAATGGTTGGTGGAATATTTATTTAATATTACACAATCTTTTGACCGTCATTTGGTACATGGACATATCTCATGGTTGGAGGATCTTTTTTGTTATTTGGATTTGATTATTTTGCGGTGTGCACTATTATTCATGGAAAAATAAGAGTAAGTGCACATGAATGAATCCGAGCTTTTTGTTTCTATAGGGATCAAATTTATAATTTTTCTCATTTCATTATTAACGAAATTTTTTATAGTTATTTATATATATATTTACATGTCAATAGAGCTTTGGATATTGGTCTTTGGCACAATTGTCTAATTTTGGTTGTTTATTATTTTCGTACTAATGTATGCTATTATTTTCGATTAATGATTTAATTATATTCCTCTATCCATATCCTTCAGTTTTCCATCTTCTTGATTTATTACCGATCAAGAGGGTATTGGTCCCCATTTTACCACCTTTAGAGACTCACTGCTAGTCGACAACATCTAGCATATGAGGAGACAATGTATAGGCTTTATAACCAACTTGGCTAGCTACATTATATAGTGTAATCCTTGTTAGGGAATTACACTACATATACAATATTTTTTGTATACTTTAATAAAATTTCTCAACCTCTTTTATTATAGTATCATTTATAAATTTTATTATGTATAACCTAATATACATTATTTATTGATGATTAGTGTTTATCCCAAAAACTTCATGGATATTTTCTCAAGAAATATTCAGTAGGTTTTCTAAAAAACATTCAATCTCTCCAAAAACACATCCTATATATCTTCTACTAATTTTAAATCATATTTGAAAACATAAAATTCGTTCAAAAATTATTTTAGGATCTTCAATATCCCACTATTAATTTTCTATCAACATTAATAACACTTTATAATTTTTGAAATCTTTTATAATAAAATCCTAAAAACATCCATTATCGTAGATAATTGTCCTTATACCACTCATGTTAATGAAAATTATTTATTTTTATCAATTAAAAAACACATGATTATTTGTGGAATATAACTCCCCAAATCCACCAGATTCATCTGTCAATGTGGTAAAATAAGTAAAAAAATTATTGGAGTAAGTTAATATATTATCATTATATAATTTGAATATGAATTTGTTTTTATTAAAAATATTTGGGAGAATATTTTTATGTGTGAGTGGATTGAGGGAGAGAAAATTTATGGAACTTGTCCACATAATTCCTTTCATCAAGAGATAAAATTATCTGAATTTTTTTATATGTGTAGGTGTGGTGTCAGGAAACTTATCCATGAGAAGAATTATCATTGGATGATTATGTGTTGATTAATTTATATGATTTTATTGATTTATAGAAATTAAGAAAAAGTGGGAGACTAAATATCATGATTTAATTTTTTGAATGAGTGTATCTATTGTAAAATATGATTAAAAATTAATTGCCTCAATTGTTCTTAGAATAAATAATCATACGGATTTTTGGGTTGTTTTTATTTATAATTTTTAAATTGATAATTTAATAGTGGTTTATGGAATTAGTTTAATATGTTCTATGAAAGAAAAATTTATAGAAGATAAGACCATGACCTATTAGACATTGTAGTGTAAGTGGTTTTGGATAGAGTTTGTGCTCACTTCTATACAATAGGGCATGATGAGAAGGTGTTTCCTGAAATAGGTTACCTAAGAATGACCGAACATATTGTTATCCTCATAGTGGATATCTAATTCAAACGTGGGAAACTACCATATTTTCTATTGGTGTTTATTTCACAGCTAGTGATAAATAGCTACCTAAATTTTATTACACCATTTTATAGGGTGTTGTGATCTGGGAGTCAAACATTGATCCTTGATTTGTATCCCAAATGTGTGGATCATGATGTGGAAAACTTTGTATTCATCTTTAATTCACGAGGAGACACTCTAAAACTGTTTTTGAGTTTGTCGCTAAAAAGGATATGTGTCTGAAATGACTTCAAGAAGGATGCTATGATTTTGGTATTTGGCATGTTGAGGCAAAACGTCCTTTGTTTTTTCACCAAAAAATTTTCCTACAATTTTTTGATAATTTTTTTATGTATATTAAACACAAATAGACATAATTTTGATATAAATGTATATTTAATTTCAATTTAATAGTGGATTTCAGTCTATTTTTTGAAATCAATTATTCATGTATTCATTGGGATGAAAGAATTCACATGAAAGAGATATTTTCATAAGAGTATTCAAATAATAGAAAAGAAATTAGGGAATACTGATATTTCTACAAAATTTCATAAATATGAAAAAGGGATAAGGTGAAAAAAGTTTATTACATATCACATTTATAGGTTTTAAGGAATAAGAATATGTTATTTTGGGATCATTATTTTCTTAATGGAAGGATAATTTTTAATGTCGTGTATATAAATGGTATTCCTAGTGAAAATTTTGTTTATCATCAGGTGTAGAAGAAATAAATAACCATGAGGACTAATTAGTTCTATGGGGGAAGAATATCATTGACCTTCCCCAAAATTCGTGGTATTGAAACATTAGTGTAAGTGAGACCACTCCAATCTTGTACTAATAATAATACTGATATTTTGTGATTTCCATACACCTGATAATTTAAAACATTATCTTTATATGTATCCTAGTTCTGGAAAACCATGTAAAATCCGTAGTTTTATTAACTAATTTCATCACTCATTCATAGGTTAGAGACGGACTTCAATGAATTCCTCCAGGTGATATAAAATGATATAAAATCAAGGAATACTCATTTCCATATTTAATACCCAGATTTACCCACACCCCTTTTAGGGTGTAAACCTTGATATGAGACCAAAATATGGTATCAAAGGGGTGGTTATTATTTCTACCACAAGGAAGTATGAAAATTATTATCAACAATAATGTTATTTTAGTCTTTTAAGGAAATTATTTTAAATTTTTGAAAGCTGGATGAAACACTATTTCAAGTCATTATAGATTAACATCGATAAAACAATCATTTATGGAATATTTTCTAAAATATATATTAGATCCTTGATAGAGAAATATCATCATTATTTGAATAAAATTACAATACAATAAATTCCATAGGATGTTATATATCCAATATTATTTACAAAAAACTTCATATCATGAAAAAACTCTCATGTTATATGGTAATAAAATTCAAACTTCTTTAAAGGACATTGGAATGTTCAGTGGATAATTTTTTAGTCCTATAAAAAAATTAATACTTGAGAATAAATTCAAATGAGTATTTTTATTCCATTTTGATAATAACAAAGTCCTTGTTAATGATATACTATACATCAAGGAATATTTTAAGATAATAAGCATGTGAAGAGGATTATAAGAATACATCCTCCTCATTTTAATGAATAAGTGTCGGTTTTGAAAGGAAAGTACCCAAAAAAATATCAAATCATAGTTTTCATAGTATTATATTTTATTGTGGAATGTGAATTAAAGATAATGAATAATGAATGAAGGAGAATACCCATGTATTGGCCATAAATTCAATGAAGATGCTCTCAATAAATGGAAATCAAGACAATGATGAAGTTTATGAGGTTATGTCTGTATATTCCACTAATATTAAAATAAGAAGACTTTTTTTTAATAGATATCATCCTCTTTCAATCCTAAAATATTTAAATGTAGGATATATTATTGAATAATATCTTAAGAACTATCAAGATGACGATAAAAATTCTAGAAACCCAAGAACATGAAATTTTTTGTAAAAGGTAAATAAATCTCAATGTTCTTCATTCAAAATGAAAATATATTTTTTTAAGAAGAATATAGTTCTGTTGAAATTATGGATTATGAATTAAACAATTTTCGGGATGAATTTGTGTTGATGGAAACATTAAATAAACCAATTGATGATGTTGGTGATGATGAAAATAAAGGATTTGTGAGATGGATTCATCTATAAAGAAGAACATGAGTTATCCTTTAATGAATGTTAATTAGAAAGAGAAAATAATATTAAGGATAATATATCACTGCATGATTACATTCACTAAAAGAAGAAATATAAAGAATAGAATCATATTTTGAGGCCTAATTTTAAAAAACACAGATCTATAATTTTTTGAAAACCATGAAATAATGTTGAACATAGAAATAATCTTAAAAAAACCTGAATCCATATTGGTTTTTATAAAACTATAAATGATAATGTTAAAATGATTATGGATCTCTAAGAAGAAGATATGAATTGCAATATTAAGTGTGAATAACAATAAATATTATTAAAAGACAACATGATGAAATATAATTAAAACGCATCACCATCGCGTCATGTAAAATAAATATTTAAGGAATAGTGTTTAATTATTCATCTTGTTTTATAGTTCAATTATAAAGTAAAATCTATGTTGAATCATATTGAAATTTAAGAGAATCCGGGAAATTTAATCTAAAAATAATCATTATCTCATCATATGATGGTTTATATTTATAACACAGGAAATGTGATATATCTTATTGATAAGGCTGATGCATGTTCATCAATGACCAGATGTTTTTATTGAAGATCTTTGGGAAACACTTATTATGTGATTTTTAATTCTATAAGTCCCTTCAAAGAGAAATACCAATCCATATAGGAATGAATAAATTTATGTCTTTTTAATTTTAATGGAATTTATTTCTGTGATGGCTATGGACTTAAAATAATAAAATGTGTATTAAGAGAGAGGTGAAGGTAATTTTGAGTGCTTCAAAATATATTAAAATAAGTTAGAATATTTATTCAAAATAATATATAAATTATTATTATTTTTGTTATTCCATGAATAATTAATTTTTATGGAGCTATATTTTGATTTGTCACAATAAAGAACAACTTGTTTAATGAAAATGTGCTTAAATAAGCCATATGATTTTCAAATTTTCAATGAGGGAAACAGAAAATTCATGTTTATGGATATTAGGCAATGACTAAATATTCCATAAGACATTAAATGAAGAGAATATTACAAATATAATTTATCATAAATATGTATCATTTGATTTTGGAACAATGACAGTCTTAAGATCATGGGGTACAAAAAATAAAAAATAGAGGCAATGATATCTTATAGAATGATGTTCTCTTATTTGATTGGATATGTTATAATCTTATAGGTGTTTTCCATATTGGTATATCTTTGAATGATGCAATGTTCATGAAAAAAATATGTTCTATTAATACTTGATATCGTTTAATCATTATATTTAGAAAATGAACTTATATAAATTTATATCTTTTTGTATAGAAAATAATGTGTATGTCTCATGAATAAATGTAGAATAGGGTATGGAATATGATTCTTGGATATTTGGGCCAAATATATCTGTATAGGTTGGAAAACAGTAATATAGAATATAATTTTCTATAAATCATATTTTATTACACTTACATATGTGATTAATGTAAAAAAGATAATATTATCTAGAATTATTACAAGATAAATTTTGTAATGGCATCGATTTTTGTTTAGGTCATACACATGGATGATTATGGGTTGATCTCACCCAATAAGACAAATAAAAAAAGGTGATATGTGTTCTTTAATAATGATATCAATATGATTTCATGTATTATTCATATAACACATAATATTTAGGTATATATATGTATCCATATATATCATAGGAGGGAAGAAAATATTTTTAATGTAATGTTATTGATATTAAAAAGTGATAATGGTGCTGAAATTAAATATTATCATGTTCTTGAACATTTATAGGATCATGGAACTATAAATTAGGTTTTAATGGTCATAATACCCCAAAACATTGTGTTACTAGAATGAATAAGTCACATAATCAATAAAATTTCATAAAGAATATTATAGATAACTACATACTAGAAATAAGTATTGGAAATAATATTTTCATACACATGTGTAAATTTAAAATTGGAAATTTATTTTTTGGAAATAAAGGGATAAATCCATATTAAATATTGTGTGGTATAAAATGAACACTAAATTATATCTATGAGTTTATAAGTAATGTTTTATTCTCAATAAGAATAATATTAAGAAAATTTGTGATAATGGTCGTGATGTCATAATTCTTGGATACTCGTTGAAGAGTAAAACCTACATGTATTATATAAAGAAACATATAAAATGATTAAATGAAGTGATGTATTGTTTGTTGAAATTTGGAAAAGTATAAAAACACATGAGAATATTTTACTCAAACCTAATATAATTTTTGACTCATAAGGTGATAAAGAATAATAAATTTTAGGGAGAGTCTAAAAGAATGATAATAAATATAAGGAATTGTCAAATGGTAAAGAATATATATCAATTATATTGGGTATACGTGGATGAGAAGGTATATATGAAATCATAAAAGAAAACATTGTTGGCGATGATGCATCATCGATTGAAATGAGGAGAATGAAGACTCAACAACAGTAATATCTTCTATGAGTTGTGGAACCAAAATTATTTATAAAATCTAATTTTAATGTGAGTTGATTCACATATACAAATAAAGTGATTGTAAAAATTGATTAAAATGTGACATGAGAATTTTTTCCAAGGAAATGTGATATGAATTTAATCAAAACCAAGATGGTATTCTAAAATAAAATTAATTAATATGGAAATTTTATTTTGAATAATGAATGAATGGTGTAATAATGGGTATTATCTTATTGAGGGAATTGATGTTGATGCGAAATTTTCATCTGAAGCACAACTTGAAACTATTTGGATATTTTAATAAATAGTAGTTTAAAAGTGCATTTTGTATATAAAATGGAATAAAATTAAGATTTATTTAATGGATTACTTTAAGATGAAATTTTTATGGAGAAATAATATGGGTTTTCAAATGAGAAAGATGAAGGTAACATGTTTGAAATAGAGACATAATTTTATAATCTTAAAAAATATTTAAGATCATGGTACTCCTGGTATGATCAATGTATAATGAATCTTAGTTTACAAAATTTATTGGTTCATAATAACCATTACATAAAGGTAAATAATTAGTAGTGATTTATGGTACAAATCTATATTGATGAGTAAATTTTTTAGGTTCAGAAAAAAAAATATAACTAATTATTATATCTCTGAGGTATGATATTGAGATTTATCTAATGGGTTAGTTGTATTTTTTTATTTGTATACATGTAATTAAAATAGTGTATAGGATTGTTACCTATCAACTGAAATATTCCATGGATATTTTAATAATATTTTTGATAGAGGATTCTAGAACATTGAGAACTCTTGCAAATATAGTAATGACGTTGAAAAAAGATGATCATTTCAACAAGATAATAACATCCCATGTTTTTATAGAGTTAAGGATCCTATTATTTTATGTTTTGTACTAATTTTTAATCTAATAATGGTGGGTAAAAATTAAATAAGTGTTAGGAAGAATATGGGGCTTTTTCATATACAAGAGATCCATTTTTTGGTTATAACAGATGAGGCACATTTAGCATTTGGTTATTGGAAATTGTAAACATTAATCCATTTTTTATTTGATGGGGAAACATGGGGTTTTATGACATGAAATAATGTTACACATCCATGAATGGGTGTGGTATAAAATTAGATATGGTATGTGTGACAATGGGGCCTGGTTAGGCAGACCATGTGCCTAGCTCGTGCGAGGGAGTGAAACACCTGATATTGTGGGTATAAAATTGGTGCAAGGATTGTCCAACCATGAATCCAAACAATGTTCCCTTTAAAAAAGGTTAAAATTAACATTTTACATTATTCTATTTTGACATTCCTCTTCCCTTATTCTACAATTTTATCATATTTTGCCTTCCCTCACGTTTGATATCCCCCTTGGAATGAAATATATGAATTATTTTATCAACTCTATTAGAGATTCATTTCAATCAAAATTCACCTCATTGGATGCATATTTGTATGATATTAAGTCCCATTATTTAATTTATTAATTTATTAATTTATCTCATTTTATGGAATTTTGAATCTATTTGAGATCATATTTCCTATTTTTTATGTTATTGAACTATTTTTATGATTACATTATTTTTATCTTGGTTAGGAGGCCAATTATGGATTAGGGGTAATTTAATCCCATAAGGTAGGTGTACTAGTACATTTCCTTAATTTTTAGTATTTTTGTATCATGTTTTCTGTGCCACATGTTGTATAATCCATTTATTTCCATAAAAATCAAATTCAACTTCATTAAATTGGCATCACTTACAAAAGGAACTCTCATAGACTCTTGTAATTAGTATAGGGTTTCCACCTTTATGGGTGCCACCCCATTGGGTGGGTTTATTTAATTCATTGATTAACAAAATTTCGATTCAACTGAACCTCCATCTAATTGGATTTTTGATTAATCTCAAATTATAATGGATTAAAGTGTTATTTGAAAAGAAAGTGGCACAACCATGTCATGTGACACTCATATAATTTATTGATTATTCCCTTGGATAAATTAAATATAATTTTTTTATAAACAATTTCAGGGATTCTGTTTAAATTATAAAAACCCTTATAATTTTATTATAATTTTTATTCAACCCAATGCATTTGTTTTTGTGACATGTTCAAAGGATGTTTTGGAATGGTTTATTCATTCTTCCACTTTGTGTGATTTTGTACACAAATCTTTACATTGTTAATTGTATTTTTTATGATTACATTCTCATTTTTTTTATAGATTTTCGACATAATGAATAAAATTATGTTGTAAAGGTTGTTGGTCATGGATACTTACATCATTGATGGGGAATCCCAAACTTAATACTCAATATCCTAGTGTTAATGTTGGTATGATGCAACATTTTATTGTATATGACTTATATGATTATGCATGGACCAATTAGTTTCTTAAATCAGGTCCTAACTAATATTATGTATCTATATAAATGAATATATATTCATGTAAATGTATAATAAATATATATACATACATAATTATATATATCTATATGGTTATATGGTTTTCGAGTCATCTTGCTTTAAGAGGAATCAGGAAGATCAAGAATATTGTATTTTAGGATCCAGAGTTTACTTTCTTCCACGTACATTAGCTCCATATATCTATTAAACCTACACAAATTTCATTTTATTTTCAGGGGATAAATTATTATAGAAATCATTGGGGGTGGCCTACTATGTTTTTTTCATAACCTATTAAGAATGTCAATTGGTATCTCGATATATTTCATGAACTTAGGTAGAGGTAAAGGGAAGAATCCATTTGTGGACACTAGGTTTTATATACTTGTATAGATTATAGAAGTGGAGGACCAAAATAATCCTTTTGATTCTATTAGAGATATATTTTGATCTATTTTAATTTTTATATTTCATTTTTTTATGTATGATACCCCATCTTTCTTATATCCCCATGTATTCCATTTTTGTGCCACTACGACATCATCATCATATTTTATATCTGTTACTATACATAGTATGGATGATTTTTATTTCTGTATAATTATTATATTTGGATTTTTTACATTTTGAATAATTCACATTATTATTATCTATCTTTTTATTCATTTCATTATACACAATTATAATACTCTGAAAAAGAGGGGTACTCTCAATAACATACTATTATAGACCCAAACTAAGGTTCAGTAGACTATGGTGTGATGGGAGGGACTCTTGAGTCACATGGAGAACCAAATTTGGTTATTTATAAGTGAAACAGGTCGAAAAACATACTATTTATATCAATTGTTATTTTATACTATTGCCTTTCTATTTGGGGATGGTGGATTGGAGACTGTTAATGTTTTAGAATCTTGTAATGAGCATGTGTTTGAGAGTATCTAACAAACATATAAGAAATATTCATATTACCTAGAATGAGGCTTCATGGTTTGGATTTTTAAAATGCCATCTACATTGAAATTAATATTGGTTTATGCACCTGATTTGTTGAATTTATTATTTATTTGAGGATATATGTAACCCTCAGCTGGTATGACAAGGATGTTTTCCCTTGTGCATCATTATAAGAACTTGATGATTTTCATGTCATGTATATTTCATGCCATATTTATTTCTCTAAATTCATTCCCTAAATCATATTATAATGACTTGATTTAATAATGAATATTTTAGTGTCTTTATTTAAAATGTTTGTTTTACTCTATACGTTCTAATTGGCACTCCATATACAAAAACATATTCTTTAAGATGATGAAGCTACATTAGAGATAAAATTCCTCAAATAAGAAGGGGGTAATTAGTTGAGTGAATACTTTTACAAATATATTTTTAGAATAATAAATCATTGTGACATGTTATAGTATCAACAACATAAATTAGAAATAAAATAGCCTCACATGATCATGTAGAATGAAAATAGAAAGGGACATATAGAATTTAGAGGGTTTGGAACCAATGTGTAATTATACAACTTTTGTTGATGGTTACTCCCCCCATCCAGGGATTCTTTTAACTATATCACCAAGTAAAAATAAATTATAAGAAAATATATATCATCCCATCACATATATCAATAGTCAACAACTACTTTATAGTATAACAATAGAATGTAAAATATGATTAAAAACCAAATAAAGACAACATAAAATTTTATTTCATCAGAAATAAAGATATTATATTTCCATTAATGATCCTCTATAATATTAAGGGATGTAATGATCAAGGTTATGGTAAAAAATAATTCAATATATATTCTCAAACTCAAATATTAGAACCCCCGATGAAATGATAGTATATATATGTTTATCATGGAATTAGAAACCATGAATTAAGACAACCAAATAGTAATTTTCAATTAATTTTTCATTGAAACATACTGTAAATATGAATGGGTATTTATCACTATTGAATATTCTATGAAAAAAGATCATTTTCTAAACCTTTTCTCTCTATAAAAATCCTTTTTCTCATCATTTGTTTCTCAAAAATCATATCTCCACAATGTTTCAAAAGAAGCAACCATTTTTTTGTAGAAAAAACATATTCATTAAAGGATCACAATATAATAAACTATAGTCCACTATTGTGTCACAATAGTGGTAGAAAAAACCAATTCCCAATATCATTAAGGAATTCAAAACTATCCCCATAAATTAATTTTTTTTGAATATATTATTTATAAAACATTAGTGGAAAACAATCCAAATACATCAATGTTTCAAATTACTCTAGGTGGAACCATATACAGAATCATATATGGAATTGAATATGTAACATACTTGTATATAATAAATGGATATGTGATCTCATTTAATTATATTGAACCATTAGGTATGTGAAACTCTCTGCTACATAACATGTTTTGAAATGTGATTTAAAATTTGACTGCATCATAAAATGGATCCTTTAATCTCATCTAGAAATAGAAACATGTATTAAAAAACTACATGATTCCCGTAATTTGAGAAACTAGTTATGTGAAACCATTATGTAATAAGTTGTTGTTTGAAACACATATATAGCTCAATTGGCTATGTGACTCATCACATTTCAATTTCATCTATGTTGATTCAGAAACCAATCGAACATAACTAGAATAGATTCATCTAATATAATACCCTTATCAAAACACTTTCTTCCTTCATGGAAATTTAATTCCATGATATTTAAATCCATCAAAACATGATCAATATCAATTGATATTATAAAACACAAAAAGAAAGTTTTAAAAAAATACACCAACCTAAACATACAATTTACCATTGGATCATAAAATGCTTTGTACAAGACCACAAATACACAAAGTCCTTCAATCTACCAATATGGAATTTTTTACAAGAGTTCTCAACTACCACCAACTACATCAGTCACACCTTCCTCAAATATTTTCATATCCTTATTAGTGAACTGGTTAAATATGATAATGTGAATGGAATTTTGGTGGATGATCCTTTCTAAATATTAAATGTATATCCATATATGTTTATAGGGAATCAAATTTTTATATACATAATATGGTTTCTAAATACAAATATCATACCTTCCATACTACATTCATCACTAGACCCAATTATGATTTTTCATCGTTGAGTACTCATCTTTATATTTTCCATAATTTATATAGATTACACTGCATATATATAATAGAATTCACTCTCCATTTGGAATGACAATATTATAATATTCAAGGGATGTGGGTTCTCATGGGAATATAATTTTAAGTGTCCATGGTAGTTTGAACAATAAATTTGAATATAAATTCCAAAAATATGACACGAGTCATAACTTTGGTGAAGATATATTCATTCTAATCTTTGGTGAAAATATAGAAAAATGTATTTCAACTAAATCAAATTTCTCATTGATGAAATGATAACAACTATCAATATGTTTAAAATAATAGTGTTGAACTGTATTTTTGAAGAGATTAATCTCAATTTTATTATCAAAAATATTCTTCAATTATCTCTAAATATCTACCATCATATATACTACATGAAATTTCATCAACAAGGAATGTGTAACTACCTTTGTGGTATATGTATACTCTGATTCGTCTATAATGAGGGCCACTAAACTCTACATCATACAGTACTAGTTAACAAAACCATCCCCAAAAAATAACACACTACCTATTGTGGATAATCAATATATAGAATTACCTTAAAATTTTCTATTAGTGTACGCAAAAAAAATTATACATTCACACTGTATTTTTATAATAGAACATTATTTAAAATTCCTTTTTCATATAACATAATTTTTTTAATTTCCATCCTTTATGAATCCTTTGTTTTAGGTTGATTCATTTAGAATAGAGTCTCTTCATAGGAAATGTATGGTCTGTATGTTGTGAGAAAAAACATACTCCATATCATTAATCTAATAATATTTTGATCAACCATGTTACCTTGTTCCTTCTTGCTCAACTTTAGGATAGTTGTTATAGGTGTAGAAAAATCCTTTATATTATCCATTTCTTGAATTGTCAATATTTATTTTGAATATTTTTCTTAACAAATAAAGAGATAATTTTATTTTTGTTCAATTTACAACAATATAAATTTACTTAATTTCCCAATATTATAAATTTCATAGGAAATATGCATTTCCATCAAAAGTTACTCACATAAGAAATAATCATTAATATAAAAAATAATTTCATCCACATAAATTATCATAGAAGGTGTATCCGATAAATCATTTTCAATTACAAGATGTTATTAATAGTGAATTTGGAATAACCAATTTTTTTATAGGAATCATCAAATTTATAATACAAGGTGGTTAAATCCTTCTTAAAATTGAATATATTCTTCTACAATAACTAAATAAATTTTCCATCAATGTCAGTAATGGCCTCTTCTGGTCATTAAATATACACTTCTTCATCAATATCATCATTTAAAAGTGAATACTTTACATATATTTGATACACATTGTAATTATTTGGAGTTGCCACATCCAAGAAATCCTTCTTCTATAATGTCTTGAAACCAAAGTGAATGTCTCTTCAAAATATGTTACATCAATTTTAGAATATTGTTTATAAACATGTCTTGTCATGTTTTATATGAAATCACCTTTCATATTCATTTTTTCCTAGAAACACAATTTCATTATTTCAAATTATTGGTTGTTTGTTGTGTTACATGTTCTTATGTAGTATAACATTAAATTTTATTGAGATATTTGTTAATTTTTCTATCCAATTAAAATATGCAACCTCTTCTACCATGGTTCATAGCACAACCTTGGATATATGATTTATTTTATTTAATAATCTCAATCTCCTTCTGGTTTGAATTGATAAATTATGATTCCCATTTATATGTTCTATATAAACATGATTCATTAATATTTTAAAATAATATATCTTACCATGATAAACTTATTCATCATCATTATAGAATTATGATTTAACATCATATTTTTTTGGTCATATTTAATCAACATTCTCAGCTTTTTCATTAGAAATATTATCATTTGATTTAGTAATATACTCATATCTTATTATTTTATTTGACCAAAATTTCATCAATAATCATATCTAAACTCAATTTTATTAAATTTTTTATTTTATAACATCACTTATGACACTATAAATTAGATAAATATCCCACAAATATTCCATTATCAACCATTCATTTCATACAATAGCAGATCATTCACTTTGATTTTAATATAACGTAGAATGCAAATGGACATGAAAAATACTAATATAGGCGTCTTTTGGTACTATATTTCATAGGGTGTAGAACATGTTTTAGGTATCAATAGTTAAATATTCTTATTGAACACCATTGGGCATGATGCTTGTCTCTAGATGTGTTTGGGGATATAATTTTTAGCTGGAATTATTTCAATGATTTCCAAAATGGTTATTTTCATTCTCTCTACCACATCATTAGATTTTGAATTTTATGTTGTTATATTCAGATTCACGGTTCTATTATTGATATTATTTATTTTAATTTTATCACATGTTTTTTCTTTCTGATTATCTGGTCATTGTTTTTTAATACACATATGAACATCCTTTTCATCTTATGTTTTTTTATTATGAAAGTACAAAATACTTTTGATTTGTGATTGATGAAATTAAAATTTTAAATATTAATGAAGACGCATTTAAAATCATTAAAATAATAATTTTCTGAGGTATACAAATATCTAATGGGTCCACATAGATCTTTATAGATCAATTCTAATGGTCTTGTGGATGAAATATCTACCTTATGGTGAGGGGTTTGAGTTATAGTTTTCTTTGGACAAGTTACAAAAACTCTATTTTTATATCTTTTAATATTAGGTAAATTAAATTCATCATGATTTTTTAAAATATTTAATAGGATTTTTTTTGGATTATAGTGTCTTGTATTACATAATAAATTATCATATTTCATTCTTAAGTAGCATGTATAGGAAGTATCAACAATATAGAAATGGATTCCATTTTTATTATTACATTATTTAAATGATCTTAAATAACTTATACTTGATACATGTATTTTTATTGAATGTTGCCTCATTGTCATTGTCACAATTTTGGTTATCACTTAACACGTTGTGTTCTATCCCTTAAAAATAATAAACCTCATCTGATGTCAATTTATCTTTTTCAATATGATTTTTTCCTATACCATTCAATTTAAATGATTATTAATTAGCACATATCAAATCCACTCATCTATGATTCCCAATATTCTTAATAGTTTTAGGATAACTATTCATGAGAGAGGAACATCCACTACCAAGTATAAAATACATTGTTTTTAGGAATTCCTTGAAAGACACTTGTTCTAAGAATAAATTTCATTATTAATCATTTGAATATACATTCCATTATTATTTAATGGGAATTTATTGGGTATTATAGATACACATCTCATATTTATTACTCTTTTGATCACATATACAGTATAATCCTTCAATACAGTGATTTTTTTGTTTTACTAGCTTGTGGCATGTTTCCGTAGCATACCCGATTCTTATAAATCCCATTTTTTTATTAGAAATAATCCCACTAGGTTCCTACATTTTACTTAGTAAATTAAAGTTATATAATTATGTATATTAATTAGGTCTAAGAATCACACAACACATAAAATAACCCTGAAATGTTATTTTTTTAGAATCCATGAAATATTTAACAAAATATTTCCAATACATTTTAATCAATATAAATTTTGAGTATGATTCCATTATTGATTTTTAAAAAGTTGATTAATTAAATATTATTCCATTATCATGTTCATTTACATTTAATTTTCCTTTATTATTATTTATTTATATTTCAATATATGTTTAATTTTGGACTAAAATGTTAGAATCAATAGTTCTTAAAATAGATTTTTTGAGGATTTAACTAGAATATTTCATTATCATTGGAGGATTTCCAATGACTACAGTAGAGATTTCGAATTCATTATTGATATTTTCATGATTTTTCTCATCACAAATACATTTTCAATGTGTCAATAATAATTTTTATTCCATAGAAGATATATTTTCTAGATGATCATTAATAGTTTTTTTATTTTCTAGATACATCAATATATGATTTTTATATTCATTTTCATGAATTCTCTCTGTCTTGTATTTTCAACTTTTTAAGCAGTCAGATTTTAAATATATATTTTAATAATTATCTTCTCTTAATTGATCATGTTTTTTTGATCAATACAAGACTTTTGTTCATCTTTGAGCATGTATTCTCTATATCAGATCTTTAAATCATCCTCATCACTACTCAACGAATCTTCAGTATTCTAATCATGATAAAAAAAATGTATAATTTTTTCTTGTTTCCCTTTATCGGTGTCATTGCAAGATACAAGATCAGTTTCCTCTTATTTTTTAATAATATTTCTTCTTTTGATTCATAAAATTATTTTATCTCTTCCACCATCTCTAGATTCTAAATTGGAAATTTTTTTCCTCTTTTCTCTTTATTTTTTTCTTCATATTTGGATTTATAATTTTCTCTTTTATTGTATTGGTAAATTTATTTAAAAATTTACATGACCATTTCATTTGAAATATTTACTATAAAAACAAACTTTTTCTTAATATTTACCCCTTTAATACTTTTATAAATAAATTCAATATCCCATTTATATTCATTTCAAATATCAGAATACATAGTGTCAAAAAATGAACATCATTTGTAATTTAAATGATTCTCATAGCTTCAAATTCCTTCATTTATTTCACATTTGTTTTTTTATTTAATTTGTTTTAAAATTTCAAAACAAATGAAATTATTTTGGGGCTTATCATTCAAAATACCATCTCGATCATTAAACATAGAAATATTTAGATCAAATCTGTGTAGATATTTTTATATTTTATTCACAGTCATGTTTTCATCAATATTTACATCCAATCCTTGAATTTTACTCATAATTTCATTTAATTAATTAAATATTTCATCAAAACATTCATATTCTATTATTTTAATGGCATTAAATTTTCTTATCAGGATCATATGATTTTCCTCTTTTAATTTCACATTACATTTATAGCTAATTTCCTACGTATCCCAGATCTGCCTCATAGTTTTTAGGCCCATATATTTTGTGTAAACTTTTTATATAATTACATAATATTGTAATTATTTTCATTTCCATCCACTTCCATATTCCTTTTGTGGAAAAAGGTCATCGGGCCATCATTTCTAATTCATGAAAACCCCACTGCCAATACAAAATGTACATCTATAACTATGGATAAAATTTATGATAGAATACACGTCTTCTAACTATGATAACATTTTATTTAAAATTTAGGTACAACACTATTATTAATTGATTTTATTTTTCCCATGTCTTAAAGGATTATTTTTTGGATCGTACATAGTAAACATTATCATATACCGATTATGGTTCCTTTTATGGATTTATTTTCTCCACTGGGGGTGATAAATAATAAAGTAATTATGTTTAAAGTTTTAGTTTAAGAATAATAAACCCAAAATACATGTTAGAGTTCAATCCACTTAAAGAAGAAATAAAATAGACTCACATGATCATGCAAAAATAAAGGAGAAAGAGACACAAATATTTTAAAAGGTACATATCCAATATTGAATCCTACTCTGTATTAATTTTGGTCACTACCCAACCATATATTCTCTTCACTATTTTTTCTTTTGAGATTCACATATAAGAAATTTGGGGAATCCCCATAAACATTTCATGAGTCATATCCAACTATACAACTTCCCTCTATGATATAAAATGTGATTATAAACACCAAATAACATAACTATTAAACAAGGTTACTTTATTTAATAAGATAGTATATTTCCTTCCATGAGACTCTAGAATATGAATTTTTTTTTGGATCAGGTAGAAATCATGAAATCACTGCATAAATATTCACAGAATCAAATATCATAACTGTTAAATCTATGATATATAATATATTTTTTTCTTTGAAGTGGAAATCATTATCTTTTGATTACCCCCATATCATTATTAGTGTTTTCACTCTTCCAACTTGGCTACATGTTGACATATTTTTTTTCAAAATTAACTATCATGCTTTATCTAATAAGCGTCTAATCCTTTTTTGTCAATCGGTCTAAATTTAATTTTTGATGGTTTATCTACAATCCTCTCCCCATAGAGAAACAATGGAATTCATCACAATTATATAGAACTACATAGTGGAATTTAATCTCTATGATCATCATAATTGATGTCAATTACATTTTACATAACATAGAACACTAAAATAATACCAATTATAATGAGGAAATTATAAATCATACCAATAGAGTAAATTACTATAGATACATTAATTTAGAAGCCCTACAAGAAGACATTCCAAATATAATGCAGATTCATAATTGACTACATCGAACCCTCACAATAATCAAACAATGAAATAAGATTTTTCAAAAACATATATAGAATAAAATTATAGGTGATATAATTATATTACATGGATCTATTTTCTATATGAACCAATAATCATTACAAAATAATTTTTTATACGATTTGTCATTTGGATGCATTGAAAAATGGATATTCTAATCTCATACCAAAAAAACTACATGGTTGAAATGACTATATAATTATATTAAAGAGAAAAATAAGATACATGAATCCCTTATATAAGAAAAAAACATATATCAATAAGATAGGAAGATCAAAAGTCTCTGTGATTCATCCCTTCATAGATTCAGCTAGGTGGATTCTGAAACAACTCTAACTCTATCAAATCTGCTTCAAAAGGTCTACATACCTTCTCGAAATAATTTCTCGCATCATGGAACTCCCATTAATGATATTTAAATCCATAAATAATTGTTCAATAACATAAATACTTATGAAACCCTTATGTAAAGATTAAAATAAAACGTTAACTTAAACATACAATGTACCATGGAATATTCAATCTTGTTAAAACAAAAAAAAATCCAAGAGGTTCTTCATATGTCAAACCTTGAACCTGACCCAAACATATTAGTTGGAAGTAGGAAGTGTATATTATGACAATTTATGATATTATATTTCATGTAGATTGAGTTATAGGAGCTGGAAATGTTGTGATGAGACGTGAATTTTAAGGCTTATACATGTCTTATTAATTTATCTATGATCATTTGTGATATTTAATCATATGAAAAAGATTTTTATCGGCATTGTAGAGTTATTCAACACTAATGGAATCATTAATTACACTATGAAGGTGTAAGAAACTATGCAATGAATGTGGTTGGGCCTAAGACACTACTACTACCTTTAACAATGCCACTTATTGAACTATCTGTTATCTCTAGTCTATGTATTGATTCCTTGCACCAAAATGGTTTAAAATTTATTGATATAGTCTATAAAAGAATCCATTTGACATTATATTATTATAGAATAGTTGATATGATAATTTTCTAGTATCATCCACCTACTGTCTCATGGTATGGTGGAACCAAGGGTAATGATTAATGGATTATTTCTATGCCATCTATTTTAAAGCATCTGAACATTCCTCTGGAATTGAGGTACATTATCATAGTTTACATGATTCAGGTTCATAAAAACTATTGTGGGATGTTATTACATAGGTATATTGTTATTTGGATATGGTATATAAGGAATTATAGATAGTATTATATGATTACATCTTTCTGCAGATGCTAAGGGCTGACTGAGATGGATATGTTCTGCATCAATCACATGGAGTTATTTCCATGGACGAGTATTAATATTATTTAAACATTCTCTTGAAATTAACATAGACTAATTTTAGTGACGTGATAATGATTGTGAGACTATTTGAGGATATTCTTGTACTTGAAATCTGAATATAGGTTAACATATTCAGTTTCACTACCATTTCAAAACAAGGGGACTAGGATATCATCACTAATGATAATTTAAGGGAATTTGTGTTTGTGGGATTGGGTGGATTTATACCTATAAAGTTTAGTAGTTTTTAGGGAAATAGAAATAAATTCATGGAATTTGTATTTTTGGGGGTATTATTATCATTACAAGACACACAGAAAACTATGTGATATTTCATTACTGTGGGAAGTTGGGACACATGAATCCCCGAAGAAATAGAGTGCCAAATGAGTCCTAGGACTACTCTAGGATGGTGTATCTCTAGTTATTATGTAAGACCATCCCCTAAAAACAATGTAGAAGATGATCTGATCTAGCTCAACCACTAATATTTGGATCAGTAACACCTCAATAGGTGAGTTTTTTTCGTTGTATCGACTAGTTAGGATAATTAGGTGTTCATGGTTGGAGAATATATACATAGGACTTATAGCACCATTATAGTGGGTCCTCCCAGGGTTGTAAGGTATAACTCAAGCCCATGGATATAGCTAGTTACATGCAGTATAGCCTATATTAGAAGAGCAGAGTAGCATACCTTATAATATTCAAGATATTATGATATTATCCTCAACATTACTATAAACTATATTTGATAACGTAACTTTTCATTAATTTATATTTTTAGAAAATATAGAAATTTTCATCCTAGATATTTTTCATTGTTATGTTGTGATAACCCATGATAAAATATTGGGGATCTCATATAAGAGAATATGTTGATGAAAGGAATTTCACCTTGAGAAGGGTGGTTACCTCATCGTATGGAATCACTTTTTCCTGAATATGAAAGGTTTTTATGTAATTAAGGGTATGGAATAGTTATTCCCTTTTGGGTTTTTTGATTATTGTTATATCTAGAGGGTGTCCTTCATATTATCCAATGGTGGATATTATATTCACGAGGGGGGAATGAGACAAATTATATTATCAAACAAGAGAGGAGCATCATTGAAAGTGCAGAGTGACAACCATAATTTTTTGGTCTTTATTTAAATTATCAAGGAGGGGGAGATGTATATTTCCCTCCTTTTGTGGATCATTTCAGGGATGTCTTCCATGATAACTTATCAACTCTACATTTGAAGATATAGGTTGAATACATTTTTAAGAAAGTGCAATGTGCAACACCTATCTCTATTACTCCTTACAAGATGACACCTATTAATAATAATAATCTCTAGAAAATGTTATAGGATTGGGATACTAAGGGATGTAAATAAACTAGTACATATCTTTGGGGTTCAACCGTCAGTTTATCTAATAATTCAAATGGATCCCATAGACTCTATGTGTATTATTGATGGTTGAATCATATTATGGTCAAGAACCAGTATCAACTACTTCATAATGATGACCTATTTTATTATATCAAAGGAAATCATTTCTTCCCAAAAATTTATTTTTCATTTTGTCTACCATCATGTTTGAGTTGGGTCTCTAGATATATCATGTACAAGAAATCGTAGTATATATAGAATGTATGAGTATTTTGTAATTTAATTTTCCACCCTGAATGAGCATGATATTTTTATTTCTATAATGAATCATGATTTCCACCCATATCTGGATTAATTTATTAGTTTCTTATTGGATAACATTTTTATGTACACATTCACTTGATACAATCAAGACAAACACATTGTTATCATATTGAGTACACCGATAGAGAAAAAACATGGATGATATTATCACAAAACAAAATTTTTGGGTTGTGAAATTACAATTCCTATGTCAAATAATCCAGGATTAAAGAGAGATAGTTGAACTAGATAAGGTTAATATTTTGGATTCCATGATTAAGACCCTAAATTTTATTGATATTTAATGTTTCTCAGTGTAAATCGGGTTTTATTGGAATTTTATTCAAAATTTATCATGACTTTGACCACCACTCACATGCTTAATCTGTATGGTCTCTAATTTATAGTGTCTAAATAATGTGATAAATCCTTTCATGAGTTGAATGGATGGTTTAATACTTCATTGATCATGAATCTTCGAAAACAAGGTAGAAGGTGTACTATTGATTATGATGAATTAAGAATTAGGATGGGATCCAATCTGATATAGGGAGATTCACTCATTATGTATTGGTAATGTTAGTTAATACCACAAAAGAATAATATCCCAAATAATAATATCATTTATTTTTTGTGGTTCAACCCCTGTGTTATTATAGACATTAATATTTGGGAGAGTGATTTGTAGTATATACAGACCATAATAACCTCAAGTAAATCTCCACATAGCATGATTTGAACAAAAGATAGTGAAAGGTGTTTTGAATACCTATAGTAGTTTAACATTGATTTTTCATATAGACCTAGAAATTTAATTTGTGTGGTTGATCTAATAAGTAAAAAAATCAATGACATGCAATTTAGTAGGGCAATGTTGAGTAATAGTTGGTGGAATTGTTTAACAGGATACACCATGAGGTGCATGGCCATCAAAGGAATCCAATACACAATTCATTATCAGTCAAATATATAATTCTATTTATAGTGAAGATTAAAAGATTCTTTTAACTCAAATTATTGTCCTTAACAGAGATAGTTTCAAGAATGGTCCCATTCCTATATGGGTTGATAATATATATGTGATCATGTATATTTATGGAAACATATGGGTTCCTATAAATTTTCAAGAGGATTATTTGTGAGAGTGTCGTGCCTCTTCTTGGGTATTAAATACTAGTATCATAGAGATATACAATTCTATATGATTCCAATATTATTTGAATTGAATGAAAATGAGAATTTCTATTTTCGTTACATTCTCTTTTTTCTATTATCTTTTGAATTAAGAACACTAGAAAACAAGAGATATTTTACAATTATTACACATTTCTATGTGGAAATGGGAATATGACACTCTAGTTTCAAGATGGGTTTACTTAGGTCACCGCATGTCAATGATGCATTATTCATGATCAAAGATATATTGACAAATGTTTCTCATTTCTTGCATATTAGAAGGACTTTTAGTGGATGATCTAGTGAGTTAATATATCATGGAGATCATACAACTTCATAGAGTTATTTCTACCATTATATCAATCATGGATTGTCAAATAAAATCATGGTTTTAGTAGGTATTTGAGAATAGTATTCAAGAACGTGTCCTTGATTTTAGAGGTTCTTGGGAGAAACACATACCTATTATTTAGTTATCATTAAATATAAGTTTATAATGTACTATACAGATGGAACCTTAGGAGGATCTATACTATAGGTCATATCATTAAATCCTACTCTAGTTTGATGTTGGATATGGAACATTTCAAGGACCCTAACTCATTCAAGAGACATTGGTGCAGATATAACTTATCATTAAGAAAATTACTAATGAAAAGTCTTGGAAGAATTATAATGATGATCTTCTATTGACAACCCCTTGAGTTTGGGGTTATGGGTATTGTGTAATTTCTTATTTATAATATAAATTGGAATATAGTTTTATATGTTTGGATAATTTATCACCATGTTATTTTGGTCATTTTGATATTTGGAGAGGGTAAGATTAGTGGCTTATTCAACAGAACTCCCTCAGAGTTCTAGGGATTTTCACAATGTTTCACATATTCCATTGTAATGTAATTATTATCTTGACCCATTTCATATACTCAACCATAAAAAGGATCAGTTATAATTGAATACCTTTTTTAACAATTATCATGTTTTTATCGTTGATTGTAGAATGAAGGATCTCTCGGGTAAGCCAGTTACTCTAGTTTGGAAGCTATGGAATCATTTTCATTATGATGACATATGTGGTAAGTACACCGATATAAATTCTCATTGGTTTGAGATTATCCTAGACTATTTCATACCATCTAATAAAGGATAATTGGGGATGAGTTTTTTGAATAATGGTAGGTTGTAATGTATTTTCTTTCTAGAGTGTAAAATATCCATTAATATTTAGTTTAAACCTATTTTCGCCTCTAATAAAAAGATTTTTATAAATTAAGGAAGAGTTTGGGATGTTTTTTGGCTTTTTCAGAGTTTAGATTTCTAGTGTTTAGTAGTAACATCCATGTCTCATTTTTAGAACCTGGTATGTTCTAACCATTAACCTCAAACATTTATGACATATAAGGGTGATTCAAAATTATTTAAACCATACAAGGGTGAGATAAGACCATGCAAGGGTGATATTGAAAATTTTAGAGGGGTCATATAGGCTACACATAGTTTATCTAACCATGAACAAGACCCATTTAAGGGGCCAACACCCTAGGTAGTGCTCACACAAGGTTTGGAAAATCGTACGGAAAAAACATGTTCCCTTTAAAAATAAATGAAATTACTGTTTTAAAAAAATTTATATATTAACATACCACATCCATTAATCTCCCATTTACATGAGAAAAAGTCTTCCTAATGTTGGATCTCTCCCTTATAATCCATCCCATGTATTTAGTTATCTCTTATGTCTATCATTCATTTTTTCCTTCATTTATCTCATTAGATAGGTATCAAAAGGATCTTCAATCCTATTTTTTTTTTTTTTTATCTCATTAAATGTAATGATACATATATAAATGATGATTTGACCTAATTTTATGGTATCCATCTATTATTGTGATTTCTCACTTTCAAAAAATATTAGAGGCCAATCATAGACAAGGAGTTGTCTACCACCATTGGATAGGGGGTCTAGTACATTCACCTAAAGATTAGTGGTATTATATCACACGTTATTGTAACACATGTCGGGATTTCTATGCATTCCCATAAAATTATAAATTTTATTATTTAAAATTTCCCCTATTAAAGGAACCCTTTTAAACCCATTTTACTGTTCAAGTTCAGTCACATTAATGAGTGACACCAATTTCATTGGATTATTTAATGACTAGATTTATTAATTTTTTTTGTAATTGGCACATCATATTATTTCATTGTGATAAATAAAAATTAATATGATTTAATTAATTATGTAAAAATATTGTGGAATGTCCATTTCAATGTAACCTTATATGAATGATGGTGTATAACATTGGATAAATGAATTGTCAATTGGTTAGAGTCATTAATTATGTTATAATAATGTAGTACATGAAATTTGAATTGTAATATTACTATTACTCAACCATTTATATTGGTCCTTGTGACATGACCATTGAAAGCGTTGGAAGTTGTGATTCATGCTTCCATAACATGTGATGTTCGAAATTGCACTTCACATCATTTATTAGATGTTGAAAATGGAGTTTCCCATTTTTATATAGATGTTGGATATGATGCTTCAAATTACCTTGTACAATATATTGAGAATATGGTGTAAAATTGTTGATGTAGATTTTCAAACAAGATGCTTCATATGTCGGGATGATTTCTAGGTTGAATCCCCTTTTAACAGTATGAGACTATTATGATTATACATAGATTCCATTGTTTCAAACCTCAGTTCCTAGATAGTATTAAGTATTTTTATATATGAATATATATTAATGAAAATATATAGATATATAAACAAACAAATATATATATCGACATGGTGACATTTTTTCTAGGAAATTCAATCTTAAGGAGTAATATGTGTAGCCTAACAGCTGTACTTTAGAAACCTAACCTGACTTTGTTCTATTTAAATTACTACATTATATTTTCTAAACATGTAAAATAAACATATTTTATTAATTGGTAGGATTATTGTAGACACTATTGGTGGTGGACTAGTGAGTTTTATTAACACATTATTCATGCCACTGATTGTTACACAAAAACGTCTTTTGAATGTAGGTAGTGATAAAGGGAAGCATCATGATATGGAATGATGATCATCTATACTAAAATGTATTGTAGGAATTAATAATCAGTCACATGCTCATGATACTTTTAGATATGGATTTTATTTTATTTTTCAAATTTTATAGCATATTTAATATGTCAGATGCTCTTTCTCTCATGGATCCACTAGTAGTCCATTTTTGTAGAACCCTGAAATCTTCATCAACTTTTTTAAATGTTACCTTACATGTTTAAAATTATTTATATATCTATATATTTATTAAATATGGATTATTTACATTCTATAGTTTCCCATTATTATGATTATTCTATGTATTCATTTCTAATTCTACAACCTCACTACTCTAACAAAGGAGGGTATTATCTTGGCACAATACTATTAAAGAGCCTTGTTGCTAATCAGAAGCCTCTAGAATAAGGGGAAGAACGATTGAGCCATGGCAATGAACTGGGTTTCATTACTTGTGATTGAACAGGTTCTAGGATGTTATAATGGTATATGTTACATGTTATCAAATTATAATTTGATGATTCATTTATTTGGATTCCACTCGACATAAAAATTTATAATCAATTTTTTAAGATTGTTATTTATAAAGAGACCCTTAAATAATCCACTATAATGTTGTCAAATAAATTCTTCATTAATTTTTTATCATGATTTTTTATGAGTTTTTCTATCACAAGGATTAAAGATAAAATTTATTGGTATTTACTGATGTGGAGTTGGGTGAATTTTTTGATGACCTAAAATCCACTTCCAGTGGGGCAAGCTATCACTGAAATATGTGCATATCATAGAAAATTATGGTGTAATATTGCATATCATTAACCAACACATTGGATGTATACATTTCTTCCACTAAAGAATGATCTTGGTTTTTATGGATGATGTAACAACATGATGATGTGGGTGTAGACTTGATTTTTTCTATTCCAATAATATATGAAAAATAAATTCAGATAAATATTAGATAAAATATAACACAAAATTAATAGAACAATCAAATTAAGAATATATATAATTTCTTAAAGAGAAGGTGGTGAAATATATTTTTTTGAGTATGCTTCAACATATGATCTTGTATAAAATATATTGAAAAAGGAATTATCCAATGTGGTGATTTATTATTATTGGTCGGCTCTTAGTGTACATCTAAATCCATCAACATAATTTTTTTAATGATAGAATACCAACTACACATGGATAATATCGTAAAAGATGTACATTTTTGTACAACAAATTGTTGGATTTATAATCCTCTATTGTGAAATATTCAAAGAAGGCAACTCTTTGGGTTTTTTCCAAAGGGTGATAAATGACTAAGTAAGCTTGACTGGGATAACGATAATCTTATGGGACAGTTCATGTCAACAAAATATATGTTTTTATAAATAATTTGTGGTATGAGGACATGAAAAAAATTTCCCTATATTCTTGTTTTTCACCCCAAAAATAGGTCACATGAGCTTAGAAATTTAAATTGGTGAATCATTGGTAGACATCATTAAACTGGTGATTTGAAAAGAAGGATAATCAAATTGTAGAACTTTTATAATGTTATCAATAATACCTAATGGGTGTATTGTTAGATAAATTATCTCAGAAGGATTTTCGGGTTGTGTGTCTTTAATAGTTTTATACAGGATACTTCATGGGAGGTTGATGGAAGAATTTTCCCATGTTTGAGGAAGAAAAAATCATAAAAACTAGGAAAACCACATTCCGGATGACATTGTGGATGTTTTTTTCATTAGAGATCGTGAATTCAACCTTACAATAGGGTCTCATAAGACAGTGCTTAGTAAATTGGGAAACCACATCATGGTCATGCTTGTGGTTATACCCATGGTGGATCTCTTGGGAACTAGTGGGAAACCCCCAATATATCATCATGATTTTTTTATCATGACCATAAGAAAATGACCAATCAGTTTAGAACACAATATTTCATTGACTGTGGTGATCATTGTGTCTAATTTTGAGCCATATGTAAACACCCATAGGTATTGAAAAAGTAATGATGAATTTCATGATTACTTGTTATTCATGGAGATCCAAACTATAGTCATGATAGATAGTGATGCATGGATAATTGTTACATTGGTTAAATGGATTCAAGCAGGAGACTGTGAGCACGATGGTCAGAATATTGAGGCATAACTGCCAAGGTTTAATCCACAAATCATATTTAATACTATTTCAATACTCAAATATTTTGAAATAGAATATCACACTGTTAATTTATTTGGACCTAATGTTAGTTGTATCTACAATATAATTGTAATTTTGAAGTCATTTTTTGAAGGCAACTATTCATGTATTCATTGGGATAGAGGAATTAAAATTAAATAGAGGTTATTATAATAGGGTATAGGTAAATTAAAAGAATGATTATGTATAATGGTTTTTTTCTAGATCTTATCTAGATGGTTGATGTTCAATGTATTTTTTATTACTTGAGATTCATTCTATCACTAGAAGCACTTATTCTGATGTGTTGAATAGAAAACCCATTACTGGAGAATAATTCTGTTATATTTGGGTGTTAAATAAAAATATCATCACGAGGATCAATGCATTCCCAAGTTCTAGATAATGTTGTTCTTCCTAAACATACATGGTAGTAAATGTGGATGGTCAGTGAGATCATTCCAATATTATACATATAAATACAGTAAGTTTTTAGTAATTTTTTATATATGTACATTTCCATGAATTCTTTTTATATGTATCATAGTAAATATTACCAAGGTAAAATACATTATATAATTTTGTAATTTTATCACACATTTAAAGAATATAGATATATTTCAAAATGTTTTTTAAGGTAAAAGAATAAGATCTATAATCGAGGAAAAATTGTTTTAGTCATCTATACCCGGATTCACCCCCTATGGTGTACTCCTTGATAAGAGAATAATAAAAAAGAATTTTTTTTTTAGTTTTATGAATATTTCTTGAGAATATAGTAGGATATTTGAATATTTATAAGGAGATTATTTGGAAAATATTTACAAATTTTCTATCAAACAATCATGGAAAAATTTAGCTACGTACATTTTCATAAGAGTCATTTTTAGAATGATGTATAATTGAAATCATCAAAGTTATGAAAAAAACTAATAATCATAAAAATAATTATATACTACATATATTTATTTCAAAATCAAGGTGGATAATTGGAGATATAATAATAGATTCATATGGTCATCATAATAAGTAAGAACCATTGATTTTAGAAAAGATTTATCTGTATTTTTCAAAAGGCTATTGTATATTTTCAGAAGAGTTATAAGATTTATAATATTCCAAAGAATAATTATATTTTTCATGGATACGTTTAAAAAGAATCATGAACTATTATAAAAAATAAATTTTTTTATTAAATTATGATAAATTCATTGAGTCTCTCGATGAATCATAATAGTCAATTTATTGATGAATAAAAAATTATAAGGGTTGGGTCACTAGAAATATTTCGAGGATAATATGATTTTCTAGAATATACATTTGGAAATTAAATGGGGTGTTGTTGTGTATCTCATTAAATCTAATAAATCAAGATTATTATTATGTAGTGATTTAAACTGAGTTCTATAGATGATCAAAAGTGGGTATCTATATTTTAATATTATATAATTTTCAAATGTGAATATTTAGAAATTAGAAATAGTGATATCAGCTAGAGAATTTATCCACTATTCTTATTTAATCATCTTATTAACTAATTTGGGTATTTTTGTAATTTTAATTGATATTTTGGATAGTATTGTGTGAAAAAATTGAATGAATAACCTCATGGATGATTTTTTTGATTAAATACATAGTAATATTACCCGATAATATGTGTTTGGAATTGATTTCAATGAATAAAATAATTAAATATTATTTTGAAATTAGTGTTTATTTAAAAGAGAAGTTTACCTAAATAATAAATTGAGTGAAAATGAGGTTGATTATTCAAGTAAGGACTGAATCTGGGGGTTTATTTGTTGCAGAAAACTTACATATCATGAGTATATAGTAATTTCAAATTTATAATGTGATAAAGTTTGTCGATTATAATTTTGAATCATGATTAAAAAATATATAAGATTACGAAAAGGATTGAATAAGTTGTTTTTATTTTCTAGAAGGCTTGAAGAGGCATATCATCATCAGTTGATAAAGCTTCAGGAATACTCTTTTGATAGTTCTCATTTATTATGAAATACTTGTAACTATAAGTGGGTTGTTGTCAATTCAATTGGATGTTGGGAAGCACATTGGGGTGTTTTTTATTTTCATGATGTGCTAGGGGTTTACACTAAAACCCATTTTAACCACTTGTGTTATATATTTAAAAATAAATATCTCGATATAATAACTTATCGAAATAAGGGGTATGTTCATACATTGAGACCAAAAAATGTAAATATTATGTGTTATTATTTTTATTTAATATCTATTTATATTGTGTTTCGGTTGATAGTAACATTTAAGTGGGTATAATTTTGATAAATAACATAGGATGATTTTAAATGATAAAATATTAATATAAATCATCAATTATTCTATCCCCTCTCACAGTTGTTCGTATATTAACCAAGATAAACATGACATAAATTATACCTTAAACTCATGATATAAAAAATAAAAATCATAAATATTCAAATAACTCAATAACTAAAAGGTTTTGTATCATGAATATTATCTTCATAAAAATTATACTTTACTAAACAAGTAAACATTTCTCCATAATCATTCTACTCTAGACCCTTTCATACATAACCCAAGATATAATCATCTTCATTATGTATAGGATGAAAACATATGAAATGTGTGATTGCATATTCTTAGTAAAGTAAAAAACATATCAATTGTATCAGATCATTTATATAAAGGAGAACACAAGAAGGACTTATATATCTTAATACAATATTATAATACTATTTATGATCATCATAAAACATGATAAGTAAACATAATATCATAACTATAAAGTCATGATTTTTTAAATATTATAATGTGTCTCAAAATACATTTCAAAACCCAAAACCTGTATGAAATAAAAATAAGCGAGGAACACTTAAAAAATATAGTCTAATCAAGAAAACTTGACACTACATCTTAAACAACTAGAAAATATAAATAAAATCATAAAAATTGTAATTATTTTCATTATGAAAATGTTTAATCACTAACATGTTAAGAAATATAATTTTTATTATTGGTAAATTCCATCATACTCTCCCTTTGTTCGCTAACCTATTCACACACAAAATTGTGAGTATATCTAAACTCTTTCACACCAACCATTGTAAACACATATACTCACAAATATATTCAAATAAAATTTCTATCGCATTAGATAAAAGACGTCACCCAAGAAATTATACAGATATATTGGTACCACCTATCTCATAATATATACATTTTTTTCCACATCAAAATTAAACATTCATCATCTCATAGAGAACCGATAGAAATAGAATAGGTTTCTTAAAAATTAAAAAATAATAACATGAACTTAAGAAATCATAAAATATATAAAATCTCATTTTCAAAAATAAATAATTTCACAATAACATATATAATGTGATCAATACATCGGTTCATCATATATTAAAATTGGATGATAAATAGAAATTAAAATACAAAAGTTTTCACAAAAAATTAAACCTTTTCATAAATTATAAATGGGAAATTACTTTTAAAAAACACATTACTATTAATTTAAATTGATTATCTTTTTTAAAAAATAATTATAGATGGTTATAGTGGAAATATTACAGGAAATAAAAAAGTGATATAAAAAATGTAGATTTTATGAAAAAAAGTATTTTTTTAAAAGGACTTAAAAACCCATTTATTTATTATTTTATCGTATTTTCATTTGAAGAAAAACATTGTTAAAATAGTATTAAATTATTATTTTTAAAAGTCACAAATTTAATTATTATAATTATTATAAATAATATATATTATCATATCAAAAATATTGGGGAGTATATAATGGAATGAAAATCTTTGATAAGAAAAAACAATCCATAAAAATTAATGGGAATTATTCTTAACAAAATAAATTTTAACAAAATGATAAATATATCATGGAAGAATAATTAGAGGTGAAAGATTATCTCCAAATACAATAAGGTGTAATAACAACTTAAAATCATCATATGTTATAATAGACAAGTCTTTATTGGTAATAATCAAACAAGAGTGATTTAAACCCAACTAAATATTTGAGAATGAAAACACTTTTACAGCCATAATAACTGTTGAATAATAACCCCACAAAATGTATAAAATTAAATAGAACCTTATATATCATTAATTATAAAAGTATCCTGATTTAAAATGACAATAGGTTAGTATTTACACCATTGAAAAAGAATCATGTTGTGAAACATAAACATGGCACAACAAAATCAAATTTGAGAAAAGATACCCATATCTTATTTCTATGATCAGTCAAATGGTATATAACCCCTTTTACAAAAAAACAAAAAAAAAATAATAATTTAATATTTTAGATATATATATTTTTAACTAAAATTATCTATAATTTTCATTTATAATATTCATCTATATGTATGTTAGTCAGGTTTTTCCTATTTTTCCACATGATGTTTTTATAATTTTTACCATTTATAGAAGTTTCATTAGAGTGATGTTGGTTTTCATTCATCATAAAATGTTCATCTATAAATGATGAGTAATTTTAATTTATTTTAATATATATAATTATTTACAATGTTTAAATTTCCATTCATGGTTACTTCATTCATTATCCTAGATGATGAAATCGATAATGAATATTTTTCAATGATTTTAAATAAACTAAGTGTATTTTCATAATTAATGTGTTCAATATTGATGTAGTATATATAGAACCAAAATTAATAATAAATTATATATATATATATATCATATAATTATAAAAATTATGTTTTCATTATCATTAAGGATATATTTTCATTGTCATTTTCAAGTAGTTGGTCAATGCCACCAAATCTGAGACATGATTATTCTGAGGCGATTTAGTTGTAATATCATTAAAAATATAATAGTGATAACATTTAGTGATTATTAGTGTGATATATTATATTTATAAATGATTTTTTAAGGATTATTGGATATAAATTAATTACATAATGTGAAATAATTATTTTCCACATAGTATATTTGTCTTAAATAATTGAATTTATGATAATTATTTGTTGATATTATCATTAAAAGGTTCTACAATTTATCATATAAAATCATAATGATATCCTAAAAATATTAGTTATCCTTTTAAAAAATTATCATGATCGACCCTGTAAAGAGGTGATGAAATGGAAAATGTAAATCGATCATTCCATGGTGGAGGTAGTTAACACATACACATGGTTGATGATATACAAACTCCCTTAAATGAATAAAATGAGTTCTATTGATTATCATTTCATAATATCAAATAACACATAATTATCATAATTATATACTAAATTTCTTATCATGACCATCCTTGTAATTTAGTAATGTAAAATGAAACACGTTGTCTCATGTAGGCGGTAGTCTGCACAACACAAGATTCCTGTTTTTGTTTATTTTATAGGAAAATGGGATGGTGATTAGTGATTCAAAAATAATAATAATAAGATTAAATTATAATAATGATACTTATATTATCATTATAAGTTTTTAAAAAAATTTATGAAGAGATTAAAATAAATGAATAGAAAATATAATGAGATATTAATAACATATACGTCTCTTCTTGGATTTAATCTTTTTTGAAGTAGAATAAACCATTTCGGGATAGTAATTTTTTAAGGAAGAAAAATAATTCATATTTATGTGAGTGAATAAAATAGGGTTATATAGTTTTTTATAATCATTGGGAGGGGTTTTTAGTGTAATTGAAGAGGGTAGATAAACTTTTATAAGTGAAAATGAGTTGCATTTTTTGTAAATACCCTATCATTTTCAATAATGAGATGTTGAACTAAATAAGTGTTGGTAAAAAATTGATAAATAATAAATTTTATAGGAGATAAAAACAATTTAAACCTCTAATATTCAATTAGAATCCTATTTTAATCATGTTATTCCAATTACCTCAATGATTACTAACATTATCCATTACAGTTTTCACCCTGAAAACATGCCTTCACCTACATAATTTATTCATTAAGCTGAAAAATGGTCATTATTATGTAATTCAGAGATAATGATTCCAAATTTGAAATAACATTTATATAATAAAATTGTTTAAAATGAAAAAATATTAAATACTAAATAAATGATGTATTGAACATTTTTTAAAAAATAACAAAAATTCTAAAATATTAAATATTTGTTTATAAACTGAATGAATAAAAATTATAAATTAAATTATAAAATATATATTATTTATTAGAAATGATTTTATAATTTAAAATTCATAATTTTATACTTTTAATTATAGAAGTTAATATTATTTTAAAAAATGATATTTTTCAGTAATCACCTGAAAATCAATGTTTTTAGAAAAATAAAAAAAATTAATATTTAGATAATAAAAATATGATAAATATAAGAAAAATTACTATTTTTTCAAATTCACATCCTAAAATTTTTTAATTTCATTTTAAATTAAAAACATATGATATAGGGAAATCTACTTTTATAGAAAATTATGTTTATTATTTTAATATTATTTTCCTATAGTTATAAAATATATTTAAATTATTAAATATAAATAAACTCAATTCCCTAAAATTCAATTCCATTTTTTTAAAACTATCCATAATGCTAATTTTTTAATAAATAACATAACAAAATGTATATAAACTCATCATATACATATACACATATATATTTTATTACATTTTTATTTAACCCAAATTTTAATTACATAAACCCTATGATCTCCACATTAGAACTAATCATTAGATAAGAACTAGTTGTATTATAAGGAGATGATTTCTAAAAAATAGATATCATGTTACTTTCCACATGGTTTATGTTTTCTCACATAAGATTTTTCTCAAATCTTAATGTTTTGAGATCGTCTTAAGATTGGAAACAACAAATGAGAGTGAAGATACCACATTACCATTATCAGATTTATGGGATTCATAATTAATAACTAAACATTCAAATGTCATTTTTTCTTACTATTATTTATTGATTTTGATATGGTTACTTAAATATATACCATCTAATTTGACAATTATGTTTTAACAATAAATGTTAATATTAAAAATATATCATTGTTTTATTTTTATTACTTTTTATATAAAAATGATATTAATAATTTTTTTTATTTGTAATATATAGTGAAATACCATGTCGTTACATCCCCCCTTAATAAACTTAATCCTCACTATTTTAATAATTATTTATGAACAATGTTTGATAAATGAATTTTTTATATGACCCATGATTTAAAATTTTAATATGTATTCAATAATATTTATTTATTAATAATAAGAATAATCCCAATATTATGTATCAACAAAACCATTTTAGTTAATTTCCTCTCATGTTTCAGTGTTATGACCTATTTTATTCTCCTTATAGTTCATAGTTCAGACCTATAGTAACAAATTAACATTATTTGATTTAAGGAATGAAACTTTTTTTATAGTATTGTAATAGATACATTATACAAACCTATCTCTTACCTCCAATGGTTCTTAAATATCATGTTCACAATATAATGTTGATTAAAAATGATAATGTCGATGAAGAATTTTTTTTCTTCCTTAAAAATATTATTATGATCTATGTTCATATCCTTTCCATATGTTTTTGTATTATCCATCTCTAGGGAATTCTATTGAACAATATTTATCTAACATTTATCTTTTAGTTTCATATCATCAATTAAACCCTCATCTTATGACCCACCGGTTACAAAAGTCCTTCCACTTACCACTACGAAATGAACACTAAGATAATGGTTCTTAAGGGATTGATACCTTTTTACACCAACTCATGTTGTCTTTTCATGTTTCCTAATAAGGTCTTCGAAGAAATGTTTTCCACATACACATTTAATGGGATCACATGCACTAGAAAATCTTGCATAATTCTCAAACATATCCAATCCCCAATGTATCTAGGTGGGATAATTTTCCTTGTAACCACCACATCCTCTAGTACTAGTGGTAGTGGAAGGGGTTTTATAATGGATCTACATTTGTAATGATGCTTTCGAATTATCTAAAAATATCAGGATTACATTTGGAGGATGTTACTTAATGGATGATGATGAGGATTATTTTTTGGTGTCATCTGTTTTTTCATTTAAGTTAATATCCCTTCACGGTGGCTACTAGTTCCTATTTATACCCCCCCCCCACCAATGGCACGAAGGGCTATATTTTTTATTTATTTTTGATAATACACCATTCAAGGGGTGAGGTGGAACCCTTACGAGGCCCATAGGCATAAATATTACATGGATCGTAGGCCTTAGATTAATTCATTGCCCGTAGGCTTCAAACATTACATGCAACCCAGACTCACTACTTGGAACTTCTCCTCCCCAGCATCTTCATCGTGAAATCTGCTCTCCACCTTTGCATTGCTATGCAGCGAGGCTATCCTGTGCATGCACAGGCTTGTCCCGATGGTAGGTGTCATACCCTCTCATTCTTGCAATCCATTTAGCATCTGCAATGGTCAAAGCTCCTTACTCATAATTCTGAAGCTTGTTCCTTGTAGGTTGTCTAGTTTGCATCTAAACTTAAGGTTCCCCTAAGACCTTGAGGTGGCACGAAATCCATACTGACCCGAAGGCTTGGTTGTCCCAAATGCCTTAAAGGACTCAGGGAAAAAATCAGTGGCCCAAAGGCCCGAACGGGGTAATATTCCTGGCTACTACAGTGCCAAACATTGCCTACTACAGTTCCTGCTATAGTACATGCTACAGTTATGCCCAGTTCCTGCTACAGTACCTACTACAGTGATGCTATAGTACCCAGAAATTAGCCTCCACTTGGATTTGATCCCAGGTCTCTTGGATGAACATAAGGAGTCCTCACCAACTGGGCTGAGGCTCATGTTCCCCCCTCCATTTTAATAGTAATAATAATGTGAGTAATCTTACTATGATTGGTGAATATATATCCAATTATCAAATAGTTAATATATTAAATCAAATCTATCTAATTGACTCATACTCTGATTTAAAATATAATAAACATAAATTTTGAAAAGTAGCCATTTTCCAAATAGATACATTATTTGATAAACACGCATTCTAGTGGTAGATATAGAAAATAATACATGAATCATTTATATGAATGAATATTGATCCCATATTCACAATTATAAATTGATGTATTTAATAATCACAATCAACTTCATCATAAGTCATTAAATAGGATTAACATTATTTCCTTGATTATGTAGTAATTCATGCCTATGATTCTTATCCTCCTTGGATTTATAACACCGACTTGGGGAATGTATATGATTTCCATTAAAAAGGCATTTGTAAATTAGTGGTTCCCTTGGATAAAAATTTTACAAATCCAATTATATCAACCTACCACGTCATTTTTCTAAGATAGTTTGATTCTTGAAGACCCCCTCTTTGGAATGTAATGAATCTTCCAACCCACATGATCCAATTCCATTGACTTTTAATTCCAAATTTTTTATATATGTAATTGATCATTTTATATACATAATATATTTAACTAAATATACCATAAGAGTTCCTCAATATTTTATTTGTTTTGTATTGTACTTCAACTATATTCACATTGTAAAGCATATTTCACCATAGTTGGTTCATCATAATCACAGGGTATCTCATTTTGTCTCCCATTCTGATTAGTTTTTCATTGAGGTAATCTTAAATTTAGTCAGCACACTCATTGTTACTTCTACTTCCAGTCATTACTAAAACCAAAGTGATTGACACGGGTGACCAAGAATATAAATATTTTGTAATTATAATAATAGTAAAACTAGTACATCTTTATGATGTATTTTTATTTTACATTTTCTTGGAATCCAATAGTAACTTTAGTTTAACCTATATCAACATTAGTTTGAAATATCTGAATTTAAGGTGGGTTATCAATGTATTCTTAATATAATCTATCTATGTATTTAATAAATAAACAATTTATATATGTTTGTAAAAGTTAAATGATTATTCAAATTATATCCACTATGAGTGTTAAACTAGGTATAATGTTAAGAAATGTTTCATGCATTGTTTGATGATTGAGTTAATATACAATATGGAATATTTAGGATTGTTACCCTGAGGAATAAATGTGATATAGCCTATATCGAAATTTTGTTTCTAAAGAGAGAAAATATTCTATGTACTACAAAAAATACAATACATTAACAATATTTGTGGAAATCATACTTTAATTAGACTTATCTCAATTGTTTTCAAATATGTTCTATAAAACAATCCACCAAATAAATAAATAAAAATATTCTAAAATTAATAAAACCTTATCTAGTACAAACATGAGTTAATCATGCTTAAAATTGAATTAATAATAAAATTTTATTCTCAATTTAAATAATACATATCATAAACATCCACATAGACCAATGACCAAATGGTTTATTGCCTTATAGATTAGCTATATAAACATATTATATTACTTAAAATTCTTTATTTTATGCATAATCATGTTCATATAGATCCTTTATAATATTTCCCACATGATATAATCATTTTCATGGCATAGTGAATGAAAACAAAAGAAAGGTGTGATATCAGATATTCAATAATGAAAGATTATATAATATTGTGTCACATAAAAATCAAGAAGGGTAATATGGGGAATACTAAAATCTCAGAATAATAGATACTAATACCATATATTATATTCATAAAACATTATAAATCAACATAAGATCATAAATAAATTATTAATTATTTTTAAAATTGATAACATACATTAAAATTTATATTAATAAAAAAACTTTTAATAATGACATACAAGATTGGAATACATTAAATATATATAGTGCAATAATGAATAAAAGGAATAATTTTACAAACAACTTGAAAATGATTTAAAATCATAAACATTGGATTTCTTTTCATTGTGACCGATCTACCCACAAACCTCTTCACTTGTACAATTTTTAGTAGATCTAAACACCATTAGATTGTCCATTTGTGAATCAATTTACTCACTACCCAGATTATTTGAAATATTGTGAGTAGTGATAGATTACACCACTCTAACCATTTCTAAACCAAGATACTAGAATAAATTTTCCATAAAACATTTATATCACATGAGAAAAAATATTTTTACATGTTTACTAGATAGATATTTAGGTACCTCCCATCAAAAAAATGATATATTTTTAATCCCCCTAAAAATAAAACATTTGTCACCACATAAAGAACACATTGAAAGATAATGGGTTTCTTAAACCATTCAAAAACATCACATAACTGTAACGTAAAAAATTATAGTATATAAAACTCTAATTTAGAAAATAAATAATTTCACAATAACATCTATGAGGTGATTAAATATTCACTTCATGAAAGATAAGCCCTAGAGAGTATATAGTGATAAAAATGAAAAAAATAACAATCCCTTTTCCACATTGTCTATAAAGGTTATGTAAATATTAAACTAAAAATATATACAGTTAGTATAATAATTTTTTCAAGACAGTTTTATATATTTTTAAATATTCATTTTCCATAAAAAGAAAAAAAAATATCAGAAAAATTTCAAGTTTAAGATAAGTTGAAATAAAGTTGAGAAAACTTATATAATATTTTCAAACATCATTTTCTGAAAACCACTTCATTAAAAGTGTATAAAATATTAACATTGAAAATAATGATGTATAAATATGATAATGATAAGAAATTATACATATTATCATTCCCAAAAATATATAATAATATTAGTAGGATTAAAAACATGTATGTCAAAGAAAAATCATATAAAAGTAATAGAAATTATTTATAAAAAAAAACTAATGATATAAGTAAATCAATAAGTTATAATATTTATTTTTGAAAAATTATTTTTCAAAAAAAAATTTATAAGTAAAAATTATCATTAGAATATTTAATAATAGTCAATAAAAAAATATAGTCAAATATGAGGGATTACAGGCCAAGGAAATATTTGAGCCACTGAAACCCCACTAAATCATTTGTAACATTTAAATAAGAAAACCATAACTAGTATAAAATTTAATAGATTGTTGAATATCATGATGTATAAAAGGATACTGAGTCAAAAATAAAATAGGATATTCTTTACACCATTTAAATATAATTAGGGTGTGTAATATAAACAAGTATCATGAGATTAATATTTTAGACAAACTCTTTCCTCACATCCATGATTACCAAATCCAATCGAATTTCATGTAAAAAAATATTAATATAATTTTTTATTACCATATTCTTATATTAAACTATTTATAATTTTCATTAAGAATCATTATATATATAAATATTAGTTAGACTCTTTCTTATATTCCCACATCAGAAGTCTACAGTATTGACCATTATTTGTAAATTTGAATGTGGAGTGAAGGTATTCATTATTATTATAATTTTAATCATTAAAATTTCAACAAATTTTATTTAGTGTCTAAATTAATATTATTTATGTTTTTTAAATTATCTTTTCATGTGTACTGTAGTCCATATCCTAGAAGATAAAACTGAAAATGAATATGTTTAAGTGGTTTTCAACATACGAAGGGGGTTTTCTTAATTAATGCGTTAATTATTGATCTATCCATTAAATATATAAAACATTTATATATATATTTATATCAAATTATTATATAATTTATTTTCCATAATCTTTTATGGTATAATTTCATTTCATTATGCATATAGGAGGTCAAGCCTACCCAATCATGAATATACCATGATAATTGATGATTATGTGGTGATTTAGAAGTAATACAATTACACCAAAATAATATTAATATAAAATAGTTTTTATTAAATGTGATATATCATAATTATAAATTAATTATAACAATTATTATTTAATATGAAAATCATTCATTATTTGAGTGGATATTTTCCATGTAAGATTTTAATTTTAAAACTCTTAATTTATGATAATTATTTGATTATAATATCATTAATAGTTATTAAAAATTATAATTAGAGAACATTAATGATATAATAAAATAATATTTATCCTTCAAAACCATTCCCATGATATTCCATGTAAGGATATGTGAAATGAAATATAGAAATTTATCCTTTTATGGAGGTCGTAATCAAAACATAAACATGGTTAATGATTTAATATTTTGTTAAGGTATAATAGAAAAAATATGGTTTAGAATTTTAGTGTCTAAATTACTACAAAAATATTTCAATTATTATTAAAAACTATATTTGAGAAATCATTTAATGGTGGTGAATGAAAAAGAATCATTTTGCGTCTTGGAGGTGGTAGTTTGCATATTGCCTGATACATGTTTTCTGTTTCTCTTCATGGAAAAATGGAGGTTGTTTAATGCTTGTATAATCATTGTAATAAAATAAATTCATAATAATGGTAAATATTTTAACATTATGATATGGTAAAATGATATTTGGAAAATAATAAAGGACATAATTATATACAAAAGTGAAGCAGTTGTTTGCAACATAAACCTCAATTCATGGATTATCTCCATTAATGTGGGGATTAAACCTTTCTAGGGTGAAATATTTGGAATATCAGAACCTATTTATGATATATTGTATTGTTAATAAGAATTTATTTTAAATTTTGGTCCAAATAATGTGGTGATTTTTGGTGACTGTAACTGAGCGGAAGATTATTTATCTTAATAGTGAAAAAGCGTGACATTGATTTATAAATATAAAAAACATTTCAATAATGGGAAGTAACTATCCAGGTAAAAGGGCACATAATTGGAAAATAATGAATTATTGTAACACCCCGAGCTTCCATGATACGCCTCTCTTTCAATCATGCAATAGCTTGCATTGTACGCAAGTTCGAGTTCTAACACACCGCGACTAATCAAAGTAGCCGTTATGAATATTAATAACCACTTTTTAAAATTATAGAAATTTTATATTTCAAAAGGGACTTCATTTTTTTATTCGTAATATCGAAATTATCCAAAGTTGAATTTTTTGTAATTTTCCGAGAACTTCCAAATTTTTATGAATAGTGAAAAATACTTAAAACAACTTTTTTAATAAAAATAATTTATAGTGATAAGTCATACTATTTAGTGGTTTTAAGGTATAATTAGAATATATATTTACCATTTTATCCAATGGTGGTCATTAGAATTAATTTAACATTGAAATTGGACATAAACAATTGCCAATCTTTTGATATAAATTGTTTCTTAAAAACACGCTATTTGTCGTAACAGTGGGAATTAATTATAAAATTAATTAATGCAACTTATATGTTTGGAATTTTTTAAAATAGAAATCATTTTTGAATTCGGAATATCAATTATATCTTAGGGTGAAATTTTGGCCTTATTCTGAAAAACATCAATTTTTGATGAATAGTGAAACCACTAAGTGGTAGTTAAATAACTGATTTTTCATTTAAATGAAATATTACCACTTCTGTGATTTGATTTTCAAAAATCCGACATACATGGTTGTCATTAAGAAGTAAAATGTGGTTCAATGAGATCAAAATAATTTTTTGGTGAATAGTAACTTTTATGTTCTTAATCGCGATTAGAGGTAATTAGTGTAGTTTAATGTACAAATAATGTTTTAATAATATGATATGACCATGACACTTGTCCTAATCCTATTGGATGAGTCATGGGCGACCAAGACAACCCATGGGTCAACTTGGGGACCCCATGGAGCCACTTTAGTTGGAAAATGACATTAATATATATTTATTTAATGTTAAAATAAAATTGACACAAACATGAGTCATTTTACTAAAACAGTTTTTAAGTGGGGTTACACAAATCCAAATTTTGATTATAAATATTCATTAGAAATATAAAAAGATTTTCTACATCATAGTATTTTGTTTATAATTTTTAGACATTAAATAAATTAAATTATTTATGACATCATTATGATGCAGTGATGACCTCATTATTTAACAATTTAAATAAAATGAGATGATAATGCAAAATAAAAGGCTTACACTTGTCCAAAGCCTATTGGATGAGGAGATTTCGAAACCTTATCACCTTATCCTCGAATAATATAAGTGTGGGACCTTTATAATCCGAAAAGCATTGTGAAATAATGTAACATTTCAATCATTCCAAAAGTGCCCTTCCTCTCCACTTATAAAAGGCCCCCACCTCTCCCACCTTATTCACACCTTCAAGCCATTTGGCTCGGAAAACCTCTGCCCAAATACTCTCCCAACATTCCTATATTACTCCTAGAAGCCTCACTTTGGGCAGAACTCTTCGCAAGGAAGCCTTTGGCTCAAATCAAAAATAGTTACCCGATTTTGAGGTAATGTCTTCTCTAATGTTGTTTTGTTTTATTTTTCTTCTCCAACCCCCTGAAATATTTTTATTAAATTCTTTTGTAACAACACCAGTATCCCCAATATACTAGGATGTTTTTATAATAAGTATTAGAGCTACACTTACACACACCTACATCTAACGGTTAAAGAACATACGGTTTCTGTGGATGGAAAATTTCTGCCTCACGAAACGATGATTGTTCAACACTCATATAACACCTTCAAAGGTGGCCATTAAGATGTCACTATTTTTATATATGATATATAATATGTTTATATTTTACTTATTCTTATGTATTTCTCATTTATGGCATACTTTATGATTTCCATTATGGGTAAAACGCGATAATTTCATTTTAGGAAGTGTGGACTACCGCCCCCTCAAAGTGATTTGAATCGTTAATGCCATATGTGAGATGTATAAAGGATGGAGTAAATGGTATTATACAATATATTATACTGGAAATATATTATACATTTATATCATTATGATTTAGTTCCATTAAATATGAAATTGAAACGAAAGTAGCGTTCATGCGTACGTACGGCTTACCGTCTCCCTGAACGGTGCATTTCATTTCTTACCTCTAAATGTTACGTAATATTATAAATGAATGTATATACTGGATATATAAGATATATATGACATCTAAATCATGAATATAATTCTGGAGATAATGGATATTCTACCACATGAACAACTTGTAATTATAAGAAGTTTATTGTTGACTCAAGTACCAAAGATCGACAAAACGACCGTTATTAACTTAAATAATTACATAATGTTCATATCATTGTAATAAGTGATATAAAAAGGATAATGAAATTGAAAATGGTTCTTAATAAGGTATATGTTAACACTAGTTTATTATTCAGGAGGTTAAAGAACGTTTGAGTGAAGTCAGACATGAGGTAAGGGTTTACTTCACAACCTCTTCATTATCCAAGGTTGTTTATACTTAATTATCTACTGGGACCTCGTTATTATCCACATCCATGTTTCTTCAAAATGTATTTAAAAACATTTTTATTATTTACAAGAATATGGCTTAAAGTCATTTATACCCTTTTTGACTTTTTATAAGAGGAATATTTCCGTCGTTTTCAAAACAAGGTCCTTTTTAACCTTTTCAACAGAAATGAGGTAAGGATGTTTTTTTTAACTTATACGGTGTGTGCGGTTATTTTCCACCGTTATAAAATCTTCAAAGCTTTCCTTACAAGCTTATAAAAATATTTTCAAGAAAATGTTTTGTTTTATATGGCTCTTAAATGATTTCAAAAATAGAAAGAGATATTTCTCTAAAAAGTGTTTTGATTTCATCTATGTCAACATCCTTTGATGGATTTTACGCTTATTTGAAGTTGATTTATTAGAATACAAAACTTCTATATTGTATTGAAGGTTTTGTGATATGTTTGACTGTGGATGTGCTATTTTATACCATTCATAGTGTATGGTGAAATTATTGACATTTCGTATGCTAGTTTTAATACGAATGTTTATGTTATGTTTAAACTGTTTCATATGGGAATGCATTGGACTTAATAAGTGACGGGTGGAGCCCGCTATAGATCCTCGATGCATCGGTAGGTCTCATGAGACAAACTAATGTCTTGGCACGAGGCCTTGACAAAATTTTATTTGTGGTCTTGGCACGAGGCCTTGGCTACGTGGTTATGATAGTCTGGCATTATGCATTCCATCATTATGAAAGTGGTTATTGATATTGCATGTGATTATTCGACCAGTAGAATATCCATGTGAAGAAGTGAATGGCATTATATCATTTTACTTTTGTCATATTATGTTGAAGTTCAAGTTTAGAAGGCTTTTGTTTTAGTTATACATTGCCTTAAATTTTTATGTTTATTTATGAAAGCTTCCGCAATATTGTTATCCTTACTGAGCATCTGAGCTCACCCCTTTCAATGTTTTAATATTTTCCAGGATGTGAAGAAGTATTTTATGAATGACCTACAGGGATAGTCCGAAGAGGATATGAGTGTAGACTATGAAGACTTTGTTATTGTAGTTTTTCACTTTAGGATGTAATGTAACATTTATGAATGTATCTAGTGTTTCCAAGGCTACTAAACTAATCGGTCTTTCGAGACTTGATCTTTTCTGATCATGACAGTGTTATGAATTAATGCGCCGACTCCGGGTAGTTGGGGTCGGGGCGTTACAGTTGGTATCAGAGGAAGTTTAGTACTAACCTTGGAAGCTAGATTTAGATAAACTCGGATTAGATCACATAGCCCAAAGATAGAATTTGAGGATTAGTATAGAAGAACTTCCTAAAATTTTGGTATTATAGAGATGTTATGAGTTTTCCAAACAATACATCCCTGTCTGGATACGATCAGGTAGAGGCGGCTCTGGCACAGATGTACCTAGGGGTAAAATCCGAAAACACCGCTTTGAGCTACACTCGAACGGGAATTGGTGAACAACAACGGGCCTTGCTGCACTCTTGGTTACGACACTCCCGGGGGATATGCTTAGAATAATTCTCATTTTATTTACAAACCACTATGAAGGGTTATGAGTACATACTTCCTCAAAGAAAACATTTCTTTTCATGATTATGGATTATATCCATAAATAGTTCAATTTATGTAAAGTGTTTAACAAGTATGGAATTATGTATTTTGATTCATAAACTAATCTAGTTTATTCCATTGTTTAGAAATGGAGCCTAGTGGAAGGAATGGAAACCGTATCAATGCACGAACTCCGTGTAGGGATTTCCCTCCTTCTCAAGATAATTATTGTGGATCTGGAGATACAACTGGTGCTGATCAGCTTCTCACCGTACTGGGACAACTCACGCAGGTTATGAATAATAACCTTACTCTTATGGAGCACCCTGATCCGCAACATGGAGGATCAATGCTAGATCGTTTCATGAGGCAACAACCACCAACCTTCAATGGGAGTACAAATCCTACAGTAGCTGAGCAATGGATAAATTCCTTAGAGAAAATATTCCATGCCTTGGGGAGTAGTGAAAGGGAGAAGGTTGTCATGGCAGTTTACCACCTCACTGGAGATGCCGATCAGTGGTGGTCGCTGATTCAAAACACAAAGGAAGATGATGATGTATCGAATATGTAATGGAGGGAGTTAAAAGAGCTTTTCTTAGAAAAATATTTTCCTCGTGACCATCGGGCAGATATGGAAAGGCAATTTCTGAGTTTGAGGCAGAAGGAGGATGAGAATGTCGCAAAGAATGAGGCTAACTTTACAAGGTTAGCGAGGCATGCTGCCGATTATATACGTAACCCAAGGAGTAAGATTGATCGTTTCTTTGATGGGTTAAAACCATTTCTCCGTCGAGCTTTAGTAGCACAATCCTTCTCATCATACGAAGATATTGTCTCGTGTGCTATCAAGACAGAAAAGGAATTTTCTAAGTCTTTTGACAACAAAGTAAAGCAAGAGAAGAAGAGAACGGTGGAATAAGAGACAGATAAGGGGAAAAAGGGAAAGAAGGATTATCCATTATGTGATAATTGTGGGAATAATCACCCTAGTACTTGCCTAAAAGGAATGGGAGTTTGTTATAAATGTGGAGAAAAGGGTCACCAGGCTCGTGATTGCAAGGGAACGAAAGAGGTTGTCAAAGTTGAATGCTACAATTGTAGGGAAACAGGGCATTATTCAAATGAATTTCCTAAGCGTCAAGGAAACTTACCTCAGAAAAGGCCAAGGGATCAAGGCCAATTTTATGCTGTGACTACAGTTGAAGCGAAATAATTATTGTATTGGTGCTTTTGGACTCAAGGATTATATTCTGGTTATAAGAATAATGTGATATATATATATGGATTGTACTGCAGTACTTGTTGATTTCAGTAAGGTTTTAATATGATTAAGGTAATCATATTTTTAGTATGTGACAATAATAGAAACTTTTCTTTGTTTGGGGAATCTGATGTTACAATTGATTTTGGAATTTATAGACCTTTTAGAGAAAGTCTGGACGGAGGTATTTTGGATAACTATTATGGTTGGAATGGATTAAGTTGAACCATGGATAGTATTGTTTAAGGTTAAAGAATTTCTGAAGATTATTTTTGGAATATTATAATACTATAGTTTTAGGAAAAAGGACAACCTACAGGGTGGGGAATAACCCGTCGCGTCGGACAATGCTGCAGGAATCGAACCCACAACCATAGTGCGACAAGCCTTTATTTCCTACCACTAGCTTACAGGAAGTCCCTGGTTTTTACAAAATAGTTTTAGTAATCTAAATGGTATGTGTTAACATTTTGAACCTTATACAATTAGGATAAATAGAATATTTTTGAGTTCTGTTACCATTTGGAGTAAAAGTTGGGTTTGTGGTAAAAATTTATTAACGAATGAAAGTATACATAACAAGTATGTATATTCCCTTAAGTTCTTAGTAAATCTCCTAAATAAATTCCTCAACATTATAAAAGGCAACTTAAAACAAAAATGTTGTCGGTTAACTTTTCCAACTGGGGATTCAATGACCATTTAACCAATCAAAAGTTTGTGATTTTCTTGTGGTTAAACTTTCTCCTAATCCTGTTTTCTATAACTCTCCATCAGACCTTGATGGTTTGTTTCTCCTCCATATCCATATTTTCATATAATCCTAGAATGGGCGATATCGGGTGACCTTTGTACTTATCCTGCTTTATTTTAATGTTATATATTTATTAACCTTATTTCCGAAGTGGGTTTTCCTCAAAGGTATTTTCTCTTTTCAAACTTTTATTTTCAAAGAAAAATTTCAAATTGCGAGGACGCAATTTATTGAATGAGGGGAGAACGTAACACCCCGAGCTTCCACGATACGCATCTCTTTCAATCATGCAATAGCTTACATTGTACGCAAGTTCGAGTTCTAACACACCGCGACTAATCAAAGTAGCCGTTATGAATAGTAATGACCACTTTTTAAAATTATATAAATTTTATATTTCAAAAGGGACTTCATTTTTGTATTCGTAATATCGAAATTATCCAAAGTTGAATTTTTTGTAATTTTCCGAGAACTTCCAAATTTTTATGAATAGTGAAAAATACTTAAAACAAATTTTTTAATCATGATAATTTATAGTGATAAGTTATACTATTTAGTGGGTTTAAGGTATAATTAGAATATATTTTTACCATCTTATCCAATGGTGGTCATTATAATTAATTTAACATTGAAATTGGACAAAAACAATTGCCAATCTTTTGATATAAATTGTTTCTTAAAAACATGCTATTTGTCATAACAGAGGGAATTAATTATAAAATTAATTAATGAAACTTATATGTTTGGAATTTTGTAAAATAGACAACATTTTTGAATTCGGAATATCAATTATAGCATAGGGTGAAATTTTGGCCTTGTTCTGAAAAACTTCAATTTTTGATGAATAGTGAAACCACTAAGTGGTAGTTAAATAACTGATTTTTCGCTTAAATGATATATTACCACTTCTGTGATTTGATTTTCAAAAATCCGAAATACATGGTTGTCATTAAGAAGTAAAATGTGGTTCAATGAGATCAAAATAATTTTTTTGGTGAATAGTATCTTTTAAGTTCTTAATCGCGATTAGAGGTAATTAGTGTAGTTTAAGGTACAAATAATGTTTTAATAATATGAGATGAGCATGACACTTGTCCTAATCCTATTGTATGAGTCATGTCCGACCAATAAAACCCATGGGTCAACTTGGGGACCCCATGGAGCCACTTTAGTTGGAAAATGACATTAATATATATTTATTTAATGTTAAAATTAAATTGACACAAACATGAGATATTATACTAAAACAGTTTTTAAGTGGGGTTACAGAAGTCCAAATTTTGATTATAAATATTCATTATAAAGATAAAAAGATTTACAACATCATAGTATTTTGTTTATAATTTTTAGACATTAAATAAATTAAATTATTTATGACATCATTATGATGCAGCGATGACCTCATTATTTAACGATTTAAATAAAATGAGAAGCAAATGAAAAATCCAACGCTCTAACTTGTCCAAAGCCTATTTGATGAGGGGATTTCGAAACCTTATCACATTAGCGTCGAATTATATAAGTTTGGGACCTTTAGAATCCGAAAAGCCTTGTGAAATAATGTAACATTTCAATCTTTCCAAAAGTGCCCCTCCTCTCCACTTATAAAAGGCCCCCACCTCTCCCACCTTATTCACACATTAAAGCCATTTGGCTCGGCCAACCTCTGCCCAAATACTCTCCCAACATCCCTCTATTACTCCTAGAAGCCTCACCATGGGCAGAACTCTTCTCAAGGAAGCCTTTGGCTCAAATCAAAAAGAGTTACCCGATTTTGAGGTAAAGTCTTCTCTAATGTTGTTTTGTTTTATTTTTCTTCTCCAACCCCATAAACTCTTTTTATTCATTTCTTTTGTAACAACACCAGTATCCACAATATACTAGGATGTTTTTATAAGAAGTATTCGAGCTACACTTACACACACCTACATCTAATGGTTAAAGAACATACGGTTTCTGTGGATGGAAAATTTCTGCCTCACGAAACGATGATTGTTCAACACTCATATAACACCTTCAAAGGTGGCCATTATGTAACGCCCCGACCCCAGCTACCCGGAGTCGGTGCATTACTTCGTAACATTGGCATGATCACAAGAAAGATCAAATCCCGAAAGACCGATTGGTTTAGTAGCCTTGGAAACACTAGATATAATCATAAAGTTTTACATTACATTTCAAAGTGAAAAACTACTACAACAACAAAGTCTTGATATCCACACTATTAACCCCTCATAATATCCCTGCAAGTAATTCATAATTTACTTCTTCACTACCTGGGAAAAATAAAACATAAAAAAGGGGTGAGCTCAAATGCCCAGTAAGGATAACAATATAGCGGAACATTCAAAAATAAGCATAAACATTTAAGGCAATGAATTACTAAAACAAAAGCCTTTTAAAATTGAACTCCAACTTAGTATGGAAAAAGTAAAATGAAATGATGCCATTTACTTGTTCACATGGATATTCTACTAATCGAATATTCAAATGCAATATCAATAACCACTTTCATAATGTTGGAATGCATAATGCCAGACTATCATAACCACATAGCCAAGGCCTCGTGCCAAGGCTACAAATAAGATTTTGTCAAGGCCTTGTGCCAAGACACTAGTTTGTCTCATGAGACCTACCGATGCATCGAGGAGCTATAGCGGGCTCCACCCGTCACTTATTAAGTCCAATGCATTCCCATATGAAAAGGTTTAAACATAACATAAACATTCGTATTAAAACTAGCATACGAAATGTCAATACTTTCACAATAAACTATGAATGGTATAAAAATATCACATCCACAGTCAAACATATCACAAAACCTTCAATACAATATAGAAGTTTTGTATCATAATAAATCAACTTCAAATAATCTTAAAATCCATCAAAGGATGTTGACATAGATGAAATCAAAATTCTTTTAAAAGAAATATCTCCTTTTATTTTGAAATAATTTAAGATCCATATAAAATAAAACATTTTCTTTGAAAATATTCTTATAAGCTTGTATGGGAAGCTTCGACGATTTTATAACGGCGGAAAATAACCGCACCCGCCGTATAAGTTAAAAAAAACATTCTTACCTCAATTCTGTCGAAAAGGTTAAAAAGGACCTTGTTTTGAAAACGACGGAAAGATTCCTTTATAAACCTCTTATAAAAAGTCAAACAAGGGTATAAATGACTTTAACCCATATTCTTGTAAATAGTAAAAATGTTTTGAAATACATTTCGAAGAAACATGGATGTGGATGATAAAGAGATCCCAGTAGATTATTACGTATAATACAACCTCGGATAATGAAGAGATTGTGAAATAACCCTTAGCTTGTACTTTTCCTTGGTTGGAGTAGGTTAACCTCCTGTATAATGGTGAAATAATTGTTATTAAATTATAAAAGAATCATATACATTAATATGATATCATATATGATCTTTTAATATTGATTTGATGATAATATCTTAGTATTATGGTTGTTTCGGGTGTTAACTTACTTGTTTTCTTTCATATGTTTTGTTACGTAAGACATGTTTGTAAAGGATAGGTTGTATATTATTCATATCCAGAATGATATCAAGTCCTTAAACATCATTTTTAAATCATAAAATGATAATTACGCTTTAATGGTTACGATGGAGAATGAATCTCATCGCGTTCGTGGAGACGGTAGTCCGTACGTACGCACGAGCGACAATATCATTCTTTTGATATTAAAATAATATATAAATGGATGGTATATCATATATAAAGAATCATTAACATGTTATATTTATTATTTACTTGAGTTACACATCATTATTATACCCATCCAAATAATATTATATTGAATAACAATTACACCACGACGTGGAGACGGTAAGCCGTACGTACGCACGTATGGTGACATGTTATTCAAAGGGTGGATAGAATACTGAATATGATTGTACCATATTTATAATAACATCACAGTATATGTGAGATACTGGAGTTATTATTTCAGAATGGTAAGAACAAAGGAAGAAGAAGTGGAAGAAGAAATGAACTTAGAAAAGGGTGGTGAGATCATTACCTCTTCTTCGGGTTCTTCCTTTTGATTTGATCAAAAGGGCTCCTTAAGTTGGCTTTCTGATCAAACTAAGGCCTCTAGGTTGTATTGAGGGATGTTGGGAGAGTATTTGGGCAGTGTTTGGCCGAACCAAAAGGCTTTAGAGGTGTGAAGAAATGATAAGGAGGAGTGCCCTTTTATAAGAGGGGTGAGGGGCACCTTTGGAAAAGCTAGAAATATTAATTTATAATAAATTCATATTCGGTTTCTAATGGCTCCAAAGTTGACTATTCAAAGGTTAAGGTGGGGATAGGTCGAAAACCACTCAACCAATAGAATTTAGACATGTTTGGGTACTTATATTAACCTTATCTTTAAGTATTAACTCTAAGTTAATTAGTTTCACTTTTACAATGTCTCTTTGTATTTTTATATAATATGGTTAATAAACTTACTATATACATCCAAGCGACCCCCAAGTGGTCCATTAATGAGGAACCTATCATAATATAACTCTCTTGGCCGAACCTTAGATTTTTAGGAATTTAATATCAATTAATAATATAATATTTGTTTTAAGAACTCTTTTATGTCAATTTTGACACTATTCAATAGTTGATTTTTTTGAAACTCCTAACAGATTGATTACTTCGAACAAAGTCAATTAAATCAATCCTAATATATCATATTATCATATAAAATTAGTTTAATTCATTAAAAGTTTCATATTATAATTATTTGGGTATTTATAATATCAATTATTTTAATTTTTCACTATTATAGTAATTACTGCATCATCATTGTGTCATAAATAAAATAAATTATTCAATGTCTAAAAATTATAAATAAAATATCATTATGTAGGAAATCTTTTTATCTTTCTAATAAATATTTATAATCTAAAATCCAACATATATAACCCTATGTAAAAATTGTTGTTCTAAAAGATATATGCTTGTGTCATTTTTGTATTCATTTTAACTAAATTAAAATAAAGTGTCATTATCACTTACAAGTGGATCCATGGGGTCCCAAAATAGACCCAAAGATGCCCATGGTCGACCATGTATCCACCAATAGGGTTAAGACACGTTTTAGGGTAATTTAGTATTATTATAATATTATTTTTTTAACCCTTATTTACCGGATTTACCCTTAACCATGGTAAATAAAATATTTACCGCAGTAATTATTCAAAATGTCTAAAAATAAAAGTTACCTATTTAAACAATTTGAAAATCCTGATTCCAAATATGGAATCCATTTTCCTAAATTCAAAACACATAAGTGGCAGAAATTAATTTAAAATTAATTCCCGCTGTCAAAACAAAAAGCGTGTTTTTAAGAGATAATAACTATCAAAAGATTGACACTTGTTTATGTTTGGTTTAATTGTAAAATTATGTCCAATGACCAACATTATATTAAATAGTAAAAATATATTCTAAATATACTTTAAAACCACTCAAATTCATAATTTATCACTATTAATTATTATGATTAAAAAAGTTGTTTTTAATTAAAATTTAGTAATTTTCACTATTCATCAAAATATGAAAGTTATCCGAAAAGTACCAAAATTTCACCTTAGGCTAAATTTGATATTCCGAATCCAAAAATGAAGTCCATTTTAAAATATAAAATATATATAACTTCAAAATGTAGGTATTACTATTCATAACAACTAGTTTGATTGGTTACGGTGTGTTAGAACTCGAAGTTGCGTACAACACACGCTACTGTTTTATCCAAAGGAAAGCGTACCGTGGACGCTTGGGATGTTTCATTTTAAATTTTTTTGATGTCTCCATTCAGTCAAAAAGTTTAAAATATTGTATTTAAAAAGGTTTCACTATTAGAAGTTGATAAAAGTGAAATACTGAAAATGAATTTGTTCTTGCATTATGACTAAGAAACTCATAATAGGGATTCTAAAATTATAAGGATTATATAAAGTTCAAAATGTAGTTAATACTATTCATGACCTATTTTAATGGTGTGATTGAACTCGGTGTTGCGTGTAGTGCACGTTATTGAATTATTTTTAAGAAATAACACACTCTGAAATCCTGGGGTGTTACATTCTCCCCTCCTTCAATAAATTTGGTCCTCGCAATTTGAAATTGTTCTTCGAAGATAAAAGGTTGAAAGTAGAAAATATATTTGTGTGAAAACCCACATTGGAAATTGGGTTACTAAAATTTAGTCTTAATATGAGGAAAAGAGAAATTAAAGGGTCACCACCAAATTATGATCTCGATTAGGAGAACATTGGTGGCAATTATAGACATATAATCGGAGGAAAAACGTAAATATTTATAGGTAGTGATTGAGGTCATCAATCACAAACAAGTGTATAATTGAGGTCCGTAAACTCATCAATCTATGATGATTTGAAGTACCATCGGTTCAACAAAATATAGGGTATTGGGATAACACATTTTTGACGTTTCAAAATATCTTAGTTGAAATCCCACATCGAAAAATGAATTAACGAGGCCTCTATTTAAAATAAAGAGTCGAAAGTATGAAGATTACCGAAAATAACACATACTAGGGTTCCATGTAAGAAAATATGGATATGGAAGAAAAATCTAGCCATCAATTATCTGATGGAGAGTGGTAGAGAACATGGCTATGAAAAGGCCAACAATCCCAAAGCCATAAATTTGTGATGATTTAAGGTACCATCTAGGACAACATTTTTGTTCTAAGTTTCTATTATTAATGTTGAGGAATTTATTTATGAGATTGGATAAGATAATAAGGAGATATACTTAGTTTATAATTAGAGTTTTATCCATTAATAAATTTCTACCAAAACTCATCATTCACTCGTAAAAAAATTCTATTTATACTATTCATAGAGGGTTCCAAAATAAACGAATTTATAATTCATCTACCAGATCTTTTAAAAAACTACTTTATTTAATCCAGGACATCTCGTGGGATAGTGGTAGGTGATACACCCTTGTCGCCCTTTGGTTGCGGGTTCAAGTCTCGCAGCCTTGCCGGACGCGACGGGTTGCCGCCCGACCTCCGGGTTGTCCTTTTATGGCAATCCAAAATAATCCAAACTAGAACTATCCAAAATACATCTGTCCAAACTCACAGTCCAACATTCATAAGGAAGGTAAACATAATATAGATCCTTTTTACCCTGTAATAGCATATGAATACCTTCATCATGTATTACCATATTCCTTATTGATTACATTCATGCTCCCTTATTCCATATAGAATGCTGGATATACTTCATTAATCCAAAAATGTTTTAAACCCCAACAATGATGGAATATACAAATCATTAATCAGTTCCAAGGTAGTCAAGAATATCCAATATAATTTATCCAAAACAATCACATATTATTCCAAAATCACTACCTCAGTATCAGAACTATATGATGGTTTATCATTCTCTCAACCATATATTTTCCAAAAATCTATCCTGCTAATGAGTCACTTTTCTTTGTTCCACACAATCTCAAGTCCTTAATGAAATAGTACTGCAGTACAATCCTTATATACTCCATAATTATTATAACAAGTACATTGTTGATACAAAGCTCAATTGACATAATCAACATAAGAACTCTAATCATTCCTCTTCATCTGTGGTAGTATCATAACTTGATTATTATCCAATAACATCATTTGTGGCATAGTCTGATGACTGGGACATAGGTTCGCGTAGTGTCCAAACTCCTTGCAAATGAAGCATTGTACATTTAAAACCATTTTCTTACCCTTGCAGTCTCGTACTTTGTGCCCTTTTCCTCCACACTTATAACAAACTCCCATTCCTTTCAGGCAAGTTCCAGGGTGTTTCTTTCCACAGTTACCACATATGGGAAAATTCTTCTTTTCCCTCTTCCCTTTATCCATCTTTCTCTCTTCCATCCTTTTCTTTTCTTGCTTCCCTTCAAAGCCATAGGACTCAGTAAACTCTTTACATATCTTATCAACACATGATATTATTTCTTCATATGATGATAATACATGGGAGACTATTTCTCTTATAAATTCTAGCTTAAGACCATGAAAGATATGATCCTTCCTTCTCTTTGAATCATGTGTATTTATGGAGTTCTCATTCCTTCTACTGGGCGCCATTTCTATACCATGGCATAAACTAGATCAGTTTATGAATCAAAATACATAATCCCATACTTATAAAACACCTAACATAAATTGAACTATTTATGGATATAATCCATAATCATAAGAATGTTTTCTTTGAGGAAGTATATACTCATAATCCCTTCAAAATGATTTGTAAAGAAAATGAGAGTTATCCTAAGCATATCCCCCGGGAGTGTCGTAACCAAGAGTGCAGCAAGGCCCGTTGTCGTGCACCAGTTCCCGTTCGAGTCTAGCTCAAAGCGGTGTTTTCGGGTTTTACCCCTAGGTACATCTGTGCCAGAGCCGCCTCTACCTGCTCGTATCCAGACAGGGATGTATTGCTTGGAAAACTCACAAAATCTCTACAATACCAAAATTCTAGGAAGTTCTTCTATACTAATCCTCAAAGTTCATCTTAGGTCTACGTGCTCTAATCAGAGTTTATCTAAATCTAGCTTCCAAGGTTTGTACTAAACTTCCTCTGATACCAACTGTAACGCCCCGACCCCAGCTACCCGGAGTCGGTGCATTACTTCGTAACATTGGCATGATCACAAGAAAGATCAAATCCCGAAAGACCGATTGGTTTAGTAGCCTTGGAAACACTAGATATAATCATAAAGTTTTACATTACATTTCAAAGTGAAAAACTACTACAACAACAAAGTCTTGATATCCACACTATTAACCCCTCATAATATCCCTGCAAGTCATTCATAATTTACTTCTTCACTACCTGGGAAAAATAAAACATAAAAAAGGGGTGAGCTCAAATGCCCAGTAAGGATAACAATATAGTGGAACATTCAAAAATAAGCATAAACATTTAAGGCAATGAATTACTAAAACAAAAGCCTTTTAAAATTGAACTCCAACTTAGTATGGCAAAAGTAAAATGAAATGATGCCATTTACTTGTTCACATGGATATTCTACTAATCGAATATTCACATGCAATATCAATAACCACTTTCATAATGTTGGAATGCATAATGCCAGACTATCATAACCACATAGCCAAGGCCTCGTGCCAAGGCTACAAATAAGATTTTGTCAAGGCCTTGTGCCAAGACACTAGTTTGTCTCATGAGACCTACCGATGCATCGAGGAGCTATAGCGGGCTCCACCCGTCACTTATTAAGTCCAATGCATTCCCATATGAAAAGATTTAAACATAACATAAACATTCGTATTAAAACTAGCATACGAAATGTCAATACTTTCACAATAAACTATGAATGGTATAAAAATAGCACATCCACAGTCAAACATATCACAAAACCTTCAATACAATATAGAAGTTTTGTATCATAATAAATCAACTTCAAATAATCTTAAAATCCATCAAAGGATGTTGACATAGATGAAATCAAAATTCTTTTAAAAGAAATATCTCCTTTTATTTTGAAATCATTTAAGATCCATATAAAATAAAACATTTTCTTTGAAAATATTCTTATAAGCTTGTATGGGAAGCTTCGACGATTTTATAACGGCGGAAAATAACCGCACCCGCCGTATAAGTTAAAAAAACATTCTTACCTCAATTCTGTCGAAAAGGTTAAAAAGGACCTTGTTTTGAAAACGACGGAAAGATTCCTTTATAAACCTCTTATAAAAAGTCAAACAAGGGTATAAATGACTTTAACCCATATTCTTGTATATAGTAAAAATGTTTTGAAATACATTTCGAAGAAACATGGATGTGGATGATAAAGAGATCCCAGTAGATTATTACGTATAATACAACCTCCGATAATGAAGAGATTGTGAAATAACCCTTACCTTGTACTTTTCCTTGGTTGGAGTAGGTTAACCTCCTGTATAATGGTGAAATAATTGTTATTAAATTATACAAGAATCATATACATTAATATGATATCATATATGATCTTTTAATATTGATTTGATAATAATATCTTAGTATTATCGTTGTTTCGGGTGTTAACTTACTTGTTTTCTTTCATATGTTTTGTTACGTAAGACATGTTTGTAAAGGATAGGTTGTATATTATTCATATCCAGAATGATATCAAGTCCTTAAACATCATTTTTAAATCATAAAATGATAATTACGCTTTAATGGTTACGATGGAGAATGAATCTCATCGCGTTCGTGGAGACGGTAGTCCGTACGTACGCACGAGCGACAATATCATTCTTTTGATATTAAAATAATATATAAATGGATGGTATATCATATATACAGAATCATTAACATGTTATATTTATTATTTACATGAGTTACACATCATTATTATACCCATCCAAATAATATTATATTGAATAACAATTACACCACGACGTGGAGACGGTAAGCCGTACGTACGCACGTATGGTGACATGTTATTCAAAGGGTGGATAGAATACTGAATATGATTGTACCATATTTATAATAACATCACAGTATATGTGAGATACTGGAGTTATTATTTCAGAATGGTAAGAACAAAGGAAGAAGAAGTGGAAGAAGAAATGAACTTAGAAAAGGGTGGTGAGATCATTACCTCTTCTTCGGGTTCTTCCTTTTGATTTGATCAAAAGGGCTCCTTAGGTTGGCTTTCTGATCAAACTAAGGCCTCTAGGTTGTATTGAGGGATGTTGGGAGAGTATTTGGGCAGAGTTTGGCCGAACCAAAAGGCTTTAGAGGTGTGAAGAAATGAGAAGGAGGAGTGCCCTTTTATAAGAGGGGTGAGGGGCACCTTTGGAAAAGCTAGAAATATTAATTTATAATAAATTCATATTCAGTTTCTAATGGCTCCAAAGTTGACTATTCAAAGGTTAAGGTGGGGATATGTCGAAAACCACTCAACCAATAGAATTTAGACAGGTTTGGGTACTTATATTAACCTTATCTTTAAGTATTAACTCTAAGTTAATTAGTTTCACTTTTACAATGTCTCTTTGTATTTTTATATAATATGGTTAATAAACTTACTATATACATCCAAGCGACCCCCAAGTGGTCCATTAATGAGGAAACTATCATAATATAACTCTCTTGGCCGAACCTTAGATTTTTAGGAATTTAATATCAATTAATAATATAATATTTGTTTTAAGAACTCTTTTATGTCAATTTTGACACTATTCAATAGTTGATTTTTTTGAAACTCCTAACAGATTGATTACTTCGAAAAAAGTCAATTAAATCAATCCTAATATATCATATTATCATATAAAATTAGTTTAATTCATTAAAAGTTTCATATTATAATTATTTGGGTATTTATAATATCAATTATTTTAATTTTTCACTATTATAGTAATTACTGCATCATCATTGTGTCATAAATAAAATAAATTATTCAATGTCTAAAAATTATAAATAAAATATCATTATGTAGTAAATCTTTTTAGCTTTCTAATAAATATTTATAATCTAAAATCCAACATATATAACCCTATGTAAAAATTGTTGTTCTAAAAGATATATGCTTGTGTCATTTTTGTATTCATTTTAACTAAATTAAAATAAAGTGTCATTATCACTTACAAGTGGATCCATGGGGTCCCAAAATAGACCCAAAGATGCCCATGGTCGACCATGTATCCACCAATAGGGTTAAGACACGTTTTAGGGTAATTTAGTATTATTATAATATTATTTTTTTAACCCTTATTTACCGGATTTACCCTTAACCATGGTAAATAAAATATTTACCGCAGTAATTATTCAAAATGTCTAAAAATAAAAGTTACCTATTTACACAATTTGAAAATCCTGATTCCAAATATGGAATCCATTTTCCTAAATTCAAAACACATAAGTGGCAGAAATTAATTTAAAATTAATTCCCGCTGTCAAAACAAAAAGCGTGTTTTTAAGAGATAATAACTATCAAAAGATTGACACTTGTTTATGTTTGGTTTAATTGTAAAATTATGTCCAATGACCAACATTATATTAAATAGTAAAAATATATTCTAAATATACTTTAAAACCACTCAAATTCATAATTTATCACTATTAATTATTTTGATTAAAAAAGTTGTTTTTAATTAAAATTTAGTAATTTTCACTATTCATCAAAATATGAAAGTTATCCGAAAAGTACAAAAATTTCACCTTAGGCTAAATTGGATATTCCGAATCCAAAAATGAAGTCCATTTTAAAATATAAAATATATATAACTTCAAAAAGTAGGTATTACTATTCATAACAACTAGTTTGATTGGTTACGGTGTGTTAGAACTCGAAGTTGCGTACAACACACGCTACTGTTTTATCCAAAGGAAAGCGTACCGTGGACGCTTGGGATGTTTCATTTTAAATTTTTTTGATGTCTGCATTCAGTCAAAAAGTTTAAAATATTGTATTAAAAAAGTTTCACTATTAGAAGTTGATAAAAGTGAAATACTGAAAATGAATTTGTTCTTGCATTATGACTAAGAAACTCATAATAGGGATTCTAAAATTATAAGGATTATATAAAGTTCAAAATGTAGTTAATACTATTCATGACCTATTTTAATGGTGTGATTGAACTCGGTGTTGCGTGTAGTGCAAGTTATTGAATTATTTTTAAGAAATAACACACTCTGAAATCCTGGGGTGTTACACATTAAGATGTCACTATTTTTATATATGATATATAATATGTTTATGTTTTACTTATGCTTCCGTATTTCTCATTTATGGCATACTTTATGATTTCCATTATGGGTAAAACGCGATAATTTCATTTTAGGAAGTGCGGACTACCGCCCCCTCAAAGTGATTTGAATCGTTAATGCCATATGTTGGATGTATAAAGGATGGAGTAAATGGTATTATACAATATATTATACTGGAATTATATTATACATTTATATCATTATTATTTCGTTCCATTAAATATGAAATTGAAATGAAAGTAGCGTTCATGCGTACGTACGGCTTACCGTCTCCATGAACGGTGCATTTCATTTCTTACCACTAAATGTTACATAATATTATAAATGAATGTATATACTGGATATATAAGATATATATGAAATCTAAATCATGAATATAATTCTGGAGATAATGGATATTCTACCACAAGAACAACTTGTAATTATAAGAAGTTTATTGTTGACTCAAGTACCAAAGATCGACAAAACGACCGTTATTAACTTAAATAATTACATAATGTTCATATCATTGTAATAAGTGATATAAAAAGGATAATGAAATTGAAAATGGTTCTGAATAAGGTATATATTAACACTAGTTTATTATTCAGGAGGTTAAAGAACGGTTGAGTCAAGTCAGACATGAGGTAAGGGTTTACTTCACAACCTCTTCATTATCTAAGGTTGTTTATACTTAATTATCTACTGGGACCTCGTTATTATCCACATCCATGTTTCTTAAAAATGTATTTAAATTTTTTTTTATTATTTACAAGAATATGGGTTAAAGTCATTTATACCCTTTTTGACTTTTTATAAGAGGAATCTTTCCGTCGTTTTCAAAACAAGGTCCTTTTTAACCTTTTCGACAGAAATGAGGTAAGGATGTTTTTTTTAACTTATACGGTGGGTGCGGTTATTTTCCGCCGTTATAAAATATTCAAAGCTTTACTTACAAGCTTATAAGAATATTTTCAAAAAAATGTTTTGTTTTATATGGATCTTAAATGATTTCAAAAATAGAAAGATATATTTCTCTAAAAAGTGTTTTGATTTCATCTATGTCAACATCCTTTGATGGATTTTACGCTTATTTGAAGTTGATTTATTATAATACAAAACTTATATATTGTATTGAAGGTTTTTTGATATGTTTGACTGTGGATGTGCTATTTTATACCATTCATAGTTTATGGTGAAATTATTGACATTTCGTATGCTAGTTTTAATACGAATGTTTATGTTATGTTTAAACCGTTTCATATTGGAATGCATTGGACTTAATAAGTGACGAGTGGAGCCCGCTATAGCTCCTCGATGCATCGGTAGGTCTCATGAGACAAACTAGTGTCTTGGCACGAGGCCTTGACCAAATTTTATTTGTGGTCTTGGCACGAGGCCTTGGCTACGTGGTTATGATAGTCTGGCATTATGCATTCCATCATTATGAAAGTGGTTATTGATATTGCATGTGATTATTCGACCAGTACAATATCCATGTGAAGAAGTGAAAGGCATTATCTCATTTTACTTTTGTCATATTATGTTGAAGTTCAAGTTTAAAAGGCTTTTGTTTTAGTTATACATTGCCTTAAATTTTTTTTGTTTATTTATGAAAGCTTCCGCAATATTTTTATCCTTACTGAGCATTTGAGCTCACCCCTTTCAATGTTTTAATATTTTCCAGGATGTGAAGAAGTATTTTATGAATGACCTACAGGGAAAGTCAGAAGAGGATATGAGTGTGGACAATGAAGACTTTGTTATTGTAGTTTTTCACTTTATGATGTAATGTAACATTTATGAATGTATCTAGTGTTTCCAAGGCTACTAAACTAATCGGTCTTTTGAGACTTGATCTTTTGTGATCATGCCAATGTTACGAAGTAATGCACCGACTCCGGGTAGCTGGGGTCGGGGCGTTACAATTATGGAGGAGATAAATTTGATAAAAACCTCAATAATGAAAAAATACACAAGTTTTTAAAATGATATTCTATTTCTCACTAACATTACTCACTTTTATCATTTTAGTTTCCACCATTTTAATTAGTTTTCCCCAAATTAATTTATCCTTTAAACCAAAAAAAATGATACTTATTAAACAAATTAGAACTAATCAATAAGAACCCAGATCTAGTTTTTGGGTATGTCTTTATTTTCTGTTTTTTTAGAAAAAGAGGAGTTTCTGGTAATTCCAGGAGTACATGTTGTTTACTTATAAGTACACGCTTTATAACTAGTTTAAGTAGGTAGTTTTTTGTTGGCCATGTAATGTACAAGCACATCGTTGTGTGTAGGTGGCATGGAGACCACCTAATGTGGGTTCTAGTGAAGGTACATACATGTAGTGTATCCATAGGGAACACACCATGTTCTTGGCATTCAATGTCGTTGTAGATCTACAACGTTCGAGGGAAATTCAAGGCCTGAGGTTCATGTATATTGTCCATACAATGTCGTGGTAGGTGGTTAGTTCATTTTCGAAGTTATTCATCGATTTATATGTGAAAGAGTACCCAATACCATGGTTCAGGGTAATGTTTGTGTTTGGTTTTATACTTGTTAATGTATATTATGCCTTGTATGTTTTAATTGAGGTTGTTGACTGTGAATAAGTTTAATTGTAATGCTACGGAGGTGATTTCACATGATTATTTGATTCTGTCCATTTGGTCTAGGTTTGCATGTTATGATTTTTTATTTCGTTCCTAGTGTTGTGATGATGGGGTGATTATTTATCTAATATGTTGTACTATTCATTGTAGAAAATTATCCAATTAGTGCATTGATGTTTACTTTGGATAATTATTATCCGTTGTGCGAAATTTCTTATAGGGTTCTACATGAAGCTGGGGTAGTGAGACCATAGGGAATATTGACACTGAGGGCTTTCCCAAAGTGTCTGTTAAAATTTTCATGTTATGATACCAAAGGGGGGGTTGAAATTTACTGCTCCCTCATAGTTTCTATAGATATGTTACGAGACTACATGTGGAAATGAAATTTTGTGATTCCTCGGAGTGTTTGTAGTTTACCATTAATAGGCTATATGAGTAATTGATGGTGATTGATTCATCATAGATTCATTAATTATATGAGACCACGTGAGTAATTTATGGTGAGTTCTTCCTCATATACTATTAGTTATATACTTATTATAGATTGTACCATATGGGTTGGGCTGTGAGAAATACCCAGAGGGTTACATGAGATTGTTGGATGAACCAGAGGGGAAATATTTTAAGAAATTCACATAGGGTTGCTTCTATTTTTATTTAGATAATTAAATTGTTAAATGTTTAAGATGAAATTGAAACAATATGACTCTTTATGTATGAGTAATTCCATGTTTATAACATCATTTTCATATTTCCTACAATATATATTCCATGACTTTCAGGCATAGATATATTGATGGTTTCTTACTGGGATTCATCTCACACCATATTTGGGGCATGATTTTTGTCCCAAATAGATTATATTGTTTCATATATAGAGAAGGAGAAAACCCTTCATCTTCAGGAACATGATTTCTAAATATATAGAGGGTATATGACCAAGATGAGTCTTGCGATACTTCTATATCTTTTTTATTTTCCTATAATTTTTTTTACTATTGTATTACTACATTGTAAATTTTATTGATTCATTCCAAGACATTTGTATCATGCATCATTTATATATGTCATCTAGTTGTTCATTAATTTTTGTCTTTGGATGTTTTACTATTGTATGGGATTATTACTGCTTCCACTATTGTTATCTATTTATCTTCCGCTGAATTACATTGATTGTGAGGGCATACCTTCCCCACTATCACTCCTAATTCCCTCACTGCTAGTTAGTAGTCTCTGGAATTTGGGGAAATACATTTGAGACCATGTGACCGACCAGGTAAGGGCACCTTTGGGTGACACCCAGAACCAAGATGTAACAAAGTGGTGTTAGTGGAGTTATTTTATTCTTGACTTACTATTTGGATCCAATAGATAGGGATGTGATAGAATAGTTAATTGGTAATTATCTCTTCCAGGGAGTAGCTATCCCATGTACAGGGAAAATCTAATTTACCTCGACTATTTCAAATTTTATGGTTTGGCAATTTTAGAGTTGATTTTATTTCACCTTTCAGTGATTCACATGTTTTGTTCTATTATTATTCAGATTATTGATGTTCTATTTCTATTTCAACCCGATCAGATAAGCGTATGAATTTTCATGCATCATATAGTCACTTCAAATAGATCACACGTCATTCATTCATTCCATGCCATTTAGGGTTCATTAGACATTGCATGTTGTGGTGATTTATTTTGTCTAGATTTTCATGTTTTTCTAACATATTACATGATCAAATATCTTCTATTTTATAGGGTATTTCTAATATGTAATGTTTCATTTGAATGAATTCCAAAATTTGGTTCTTGAGGTCATAGAGGCCCTCATGGAAAGACATTTTGAGGATCATTTCACGGTTATGTTTGTTTATGACATGTAAAAGATACAATGAATTGATTCATAGTGAGTTTGGGCCCTCAAAGATCGGAATTTGGAACTTTTATGTTTTTTTCAATGTTTTTATGTGATTCATAGTAGTTCCTGATGCTTATTGTCTAGAAAAACCCATAATATATGGCGTGTAATGCTGAATACACACCATGTATCCCTTTGTTCGGTAGGGGACTATTTTTATTACGTACACAACATGTACTGTATGCACACCCCATGTAGTGTCATACTGTTTCAATACCAACATGGGAAGATTCCTGGGGTTGGGAAATATTTAGTGGAACATGTTGTGTACTAGACGTACATGTCGTGTGTATAGACCATGTGTCCAGCCATGTGACCAACAACACGGGTGGATGAAATCCTTTTAGTAAATGATGTTTCATACATAAACACGTCGTCTAGAGTCAGCCTTGTCTATGATTGTGTGACTAATGACACGGGAAGTTGAATCCTAAGAGGTCCATGGTGTGTATTGAACAAATAGAACATGTAGTATCATCCTAGGACAGTCGTGTGGGATAGTCGTGTAGAAGAGCTCGAACAAGGGAAATGAATCAAATACACACTGTGACTTGGAAAAAGACATCATGTGTATGGGGTGTCACAAAACCAGGGTGGAAAAGAGTACACGGCCATGTGAAGGCTGAAAGGAACATCTCATGCAGGCGATATACTTTCTGTGTACCCATGTTTTGAATAACATGAAAAATTTATTTCTTTTGATCCCTTATTACACATCTAAGTTTCACTCCTTGATAATCACGATCTAATGTGTGTGCTTGACCTTGAAAAGTCTTTCAAATGAGACGTCCTCAAACTGTATTACACTTACATGCTAGTGATCAGACACTGTATATGTCCAATCAGGTTCCACCAGCATATCCTCTAGTCTTTCCCATCATGGAACCAACCGTTATCCTAGATAAAGGTGTTGATTCATTGTTCTGAAAGGGGTTTATGAGGATGATGGAGACCATATAGGGAGCACCTCCTCCTACCCCATTGATGGAAGAATTGAAATGGGTTTTTCAATATTAGAATCCTCCCACCATCTTAGGGAATTGAGGACCCCATGCTACAGAGTCAGGGATAGTAGCCATGAAGATATCACCAAGAATCTAGTGAAACCACTGGAGAGGAGGGTCAATCTCGCTATGTATATGTCATTTAGTTTCGTCATGAGATGGTGGGATTTTATCTCACAGAAGGGACACTAGCAGGGTGTGGCATGTGAGGAGTTTCTACATACCTTCTATAATTACTTCTACTCGGAGACCTAGAGGTCCAATCGAGCATATGATTTAATGTGTTTGGATTAGGGTACTCTTTCAGTGATGGTTTTGTCTTCTCTATATACATAGCTGCAATGATTTACACCATTTCTAGGAGGATATGAGATATTCCTAGCAAGGATATTCGAGTATGGTCTAATGCAAGACATTCGGGCTCAGGTGAACATCTTTAGATTGACTTGTATATCTTATATCGTTAATCAGGTGTTGATCCCAGAGCGGAACCTCAGGAATTCTAGAGTGGTGGGCCATAGGTGTTCATTATCTAGAGTAAGTGCTTCCAAAACAGATAATATGAATCACAATAGGGAGTCTACCCATGTGGACCTAAGTAGGAGAGATACACCGGTAGGTAGCTAGGTGGTATGCTACCAATGTGGGCAGGTTAGGCATACATGGACAAATTTCTTGATATACCTAGTAGATTTTCAATCTTGTGGCAAGATGGGGCCTCTTCTGTGATTCTATAAGATCTTCTCACTAGAAGCTGGTGACAAGGGTTCTTCTATAACTCTGCATTCAAGAGAAGGACTTCCCATTTTTTCATCATTCAGGAAATTGAAGTCCATCTGGCCGTATAGGCTGAGGTGGAGGTCCTGGTCGTGGTAACCAGTTGGCAGACGTTCCGGGACCAGAAGGTGGATCAGCTCAGTTTTGTCAGGCAGGATCACATGGTTGTGGTGCATTTCCAACTTCTATATAGGAGATGACCCTTCAGAACTAGATACCTACCCCTCTACAGTTCACGATATGATCCTAGTTGCCTCATTTTTAGATTCTTATCTTTTTAATACAGTGGATTCACATAGATTCATATCTATTTCTATTGTAGAGAGCCTTGATCTCTGTATATTTTTTCTACTAACGTATTTATGTCGGACAAACTATTGGTGAAAGGAACCACTAGTGTAGGTCATATCAAGGAGTTCTATCTTGATGATTGTGGGTGTCACTTCTCATGGGACAATAATCTATTAGAAATGACAGAATATGGCATCATTCTCGGGATGGACTGGTTAATTCCTTTCCATAATTATTTCGACTATTATTTCCATAGAGTGTGTTTCACATCACTATAGGGTGGTTTTTATTAAATTAGGGTGAATGGGATTTCCTGGTGAGCCGAATTGGACCTGGGCATCATGGGTTGGGAGGCGTTACATCGCATATTACTATTCTATATCTGTATGACATGGGGACTTCACAGTTGGATATTCCTCTAGGAGTGCATCATTTCAAGCATGTATTTACGAATTAATTTATAGGTTTTCCTCTAGTGTGAGAGGTATACATTATTTTGAGCTTGTGGTAGTAGTGTCACTAGTGTCCATTCCTCACTATAAAATGTATACACAAGAGTTACAGGAGCTCAAAAAGTAGTAGGATCAGTTTTAAGAAAAGATTTTCATTCCACCTAGTACATCTCATTGGGGTTCGCCTATCCTTTTTTCAAATATAAAGGATTTTGAACTTAGGGATTGTGTAAGTTATTTTATGTTGAACCATTTTATGGTCAAGAACCAATATCCATTGTTGAGTATTGATGATCTTGTTGATGAGCTACGTTGATCCTGGGTGTTCTCGATGATTGAGTTGAGATCCGGTAATATTTTGTTTCACATTAGACCATCTAATATACCTATTTTAAACTTTAGGAATAATTATGGTCTATATGAGTATGTGGTTATGTTGTTTGGTCTCATGAACGCGCTTGTTGTTTTCATGAAACAGATTAACTAAGTGTTCCATCCATTCTTGGATTCCATTGTTGAGGTTATTTTGGATGATATATTGGTAAACTCAGACACTCGACATGACCTTGCCACAAATATGGAGATTGATTTGAGAAAACCGAGATATCAGAAGTTATATGATAAGCTCTCAAAATTCTATGTTTTTATAGACCGGATTTAGTTCCTCAGTCATGTTATCTTAGATATAGGAGTATTAGTAAACCCCGGGAAAGTGATAGAAATAGTTTTCTAGTTGCAGAAAAAGAACGTCTTCAAGGTGCAGAGTTTTTTAGTAATGGATGGATACTACATGTGTGTCATACATGAATTATAACACTTAGTAGTGCCACTGATGGGCCAGACTAAGAAGGGTGTGATGTACTTGTTGTCCAATTCGTGTGAGTCGTCCTTTTATAATCTGAAAGGAAGGTTGATTTCAGCACTGATACTAGTATTTCCAGAGCCAGTCAAGAGCTAAACAGTTTTCTGTGATGAATCTGTGGTTGGTCTAGGAGCAATGCTTCTATAGGGAGAGGGATTGGTTTCATATGGGTCTTTTAATTTGAGGCCACTTGAATGGAATTACCTGATGTACGTCCTCGACTTGGTTGCGGTAGTTCAAGCCATACGCAGTTGGAGGCATTAACTTCTAGGATAGCATTTTTTGGTATTCACCAACCACAAGAATCTCATGTATATCATCACTCAGTACGATTTGAATCATACATAGTGAAGGTGGGTTGATTACCATCAGTTCGTTGACTTTGATCTTTCCTACACACCTGGGAGAAGCAACACATTAAATGATTCACTGAGTAGGAGGACAGAGATATATAATTTTCCAGAGGCTAGTAGTGAGTGGAACCTTATGGCTATGTTCTATGATATGCATTTGGAGGTGCACTATAGATAGGGGAAGACATTCATCTCTTCTATAGCTATTACCTATAATCTAATTGATCAAGTGAGAATGAGGCTGCTATCAAATTATAAAGGCCTAATCCTACGTGAGAGTGTGTAGGGGGTGAACATATTCCTAGATGGACCATAGAAGAGGATGATATCATGCGCTTCCATGAATGTGTATGGGTGTCTGCAGACATAAGAGAGGAGCTGATGTGGGATTTTAATTCCTTAGATTGGGAAGTTCATCCATGTTACACAAATATATACCTAGATCTACACTTTCAGTGTTGGTGGCCAGATATAGATAAATATGTTACTGGGTTTTTCATGATGTGTTCCACCTGTATTCTAGTGAAGGTGGAGCATTAGCGACAGGAAAGAAATTTGCAGTAGTTACCTATTGACACATGGAAGTTAAATGTTGTCGCAATGGAATTCATGATAGGCTTAACGAGGTCACCTTGATGGCATTATGTAGTTTTGGTAGTTGTTGACAGTCTCACGATGGTTTCTCACTTCTTTCTGATCTAGGAGACCTTTATTTTTAATGGACCAGTAAGGTTGAACATCTTAGAGATTATACATCTTCATGGGGTTCCACACTCTATTGTTTAAGACAGGGAAGCAGATTTTACTTCTTAGGTTTGGCAGAGACTACAAAAGGAAATTGTGTACACATGTACATCTGAGTACAACATACCACCCCTAGACAGATGGCGTGACCGAGTGTGCAATATAGGTGTAGGAGGACATTCTTTGATCATGTGTTCTAGATTTTTTTTGTTCATGACTGAGGAACATATCATTTATGGAGTTTTCATAAAATAATAGTTTTCCAAAAAACTATTCAGATAAAACCTTATGAGGCCTCATATGATTGCACATTCTGATTACCCTTATGTTTTCTAGAGGTAGGACATGAAGCTATACTGGGATCTCATCTTGTCCAGGAGAGCACATAAATTACAGAGTTAATTCAGAAGAGGATGGCTGCTGCACAGTGCAGACATATATCTTATGAAGATCAATAGAGATGACCTCTAGAGATCGAGGTCAAAGATCACGTGTTCTAACATGTTTCACCGAGGATTAAAAACATTAGTATAAGGAGACATGGAACACTTTCACCGATATATGTTGGGCCATTTGTGGTTTTGGGGAGATTTGGGCATGTTTCCTATCATTTACTGTTACCTCAAAGATACGAAGATATACACATCATCTTTCACATTTCTCTTCTAATAATTACTTCTTAGACTAGTCTCATGTCGTTCAACCCATGGAGGTTGATCTAAAGATGGACAAATAATTCTAGGGACCATCCAATCTAGATTGTTGATCACAGTGAAATGGTTCTTCGTGGATGCTCTGTTCCTCTTGTACAAGTGCTATGGTAGTACGTGAGGGTACAAGACGAGGGTTGGGAGAGGGAGGATGATGTACGATAATAGTATCTATACCTATTCAAGGATTCTTCTTCTACCATTCCATGATTGGAAAATTCGTGGATGAATTTCATTAGGGTGTGGGGAGTTTATAAGAACTCAGGTCTTCTTTTTTCTTATATCAATCATTCCTTGTTGTTTTTTAGAAAAGAGGATTTTTTTTGAAATATCAGGTCAACATGCCAAGTAATTATAACTGCAATCCATGTACACTGTTATTGTGGGTACCCTTGTGTGTATGTAGGGTAACATCCATGCACATGGACGTGGGTAGGTGATCTAGATACAACCTAAAGTAGGGGCCAATTAAGGCATGTACAAGCCTTGTATCCCATGGGAACATGCCATGTACGTTTAATTTTTTTCATTAAATGGACCAGGGTCATGTCTCATTCAAAAATTTATCTTCTTATCCACTCATCTCGTCCAAGAGCGTCCATAGAAGAAGATTATTCTCTAATCCCCCGACTCACTATCCATTCTCTAAATCGACCATCATTGATTGCGTTGGAATCCTTATAGTAAGATCATCCATCTCCTAGAGATTCATTTCATGATTCCTACTCTTACTCAGGATACCCTTGGATGAATGATTTTAAGTTTTTTATATATAAAATGATCTATGGAGATTCAAGGGATAAAGTTCACGTATATCATCCATACAATGTCGAGGTAGGGGGTTTATTCCGTTCTGTAGTTATTATTTGATCTATACGTGAAAAATTCCCAATACCCACTTTTGAGGTATTGCATGTTATGGGATTTTAACCCTGTTAATGCCTCATATGACTTGTATGTTTGAATACAAGATGATGATTATAAATAAGGTTAATTGAAATTATATGTATGTGTTATCCCGTGCTTGTTTTTTGTTCTATGGTCTATCATTTCCTATTAGGATTTTATTCCTTTCCTAGTGTTTTTAGGATATAGTAATTATTTATTTGATATACTGTGGAACTCTATTTAGAAAATTATCCTAGTATTACTTTATGTTTTACATCGGATGTTGATTATCTTTTGTGCATGATTTCATTACATATGACTATGGGAACCTGGTGTAGCTAGACCATAAGGAAAATTGATGTTGATGGATTTCTTAGTGTGTTTGTTATAATTATCATATTGTGAAACCATAGAGGGGATTAATGTTGGGTTCTCCTTCTGAGAGTCTATATATACGTTACAAGACCATGGGAGGAATTGATGTTGAGTACTTCTTCAATGTTTATTCATTTTATCGTTAAATGTCTTGAGGGGAATTTATGGTGAGTTCTTCCATAGTGTATCTATGATTTTGCGAGACCACATGGTGAATTGACAGTGAGTGCCTCCTTGGAGTGTATTTGTTATACCCTATTTGTATATTGAATAAGAGGGGTTAGGCTGTGATAACTACCCAGAGGGTTACATGAGATTGTTTGATGAACCAGTGGGGATAGGTGGTGAGAACATCCCAGAGGGTTGGTTGTATTTTTTTTGGTTGATTTAACAATTAAATATAAATGATGTAATTGAAACAGTAGGGATATTTAATTGGTATTAAATCCTTATTTATTACTTATTTTTCATATTACTTAATATATATATTCACTAACAATTAGGCATACATAGCTAGGTGGTTTCCTATTAGGATTCATCTCACACACTATTTGGGTCATGCTTTCAGGACCAATTACATTATATTTTTTGTAGTTGTAGATAAGGTAAAATTCACTTCTACATTAGGTACATGATTGAAGAGGAGCTGGGGAGCATGAGACCAAGCTGCGTCTTGTGATGCTGCTCTAGTTTATTTTTTTTCTGGTACATTGTTTTACTCTTGTATTCTAGTATTATGACTTGTTTGGCTTCTTTCCTAGACATATGTATCATGCGTCATTTATATATGTGCTCTAGTTGTTCATTACATTCAGTCTTCTATTGTTTTACTGTTTTATGGTATTATTACTACATCCGATATTATTATATGTTTATCTTTGGCTACATTACACATTCAATGAAGGCATAGTTTCCCCACTATCACACCCAAGGCCCTCACTACTAGTCAGAAGCCTCTGGCATTTGGGAAAATGAGCTTGACTCCATGTGATCAACCGAGTATAGGGACCCTCTGGGCAGCACCTGCAACATAGAAGTCAGAAATCAATTTAAATTTTATATCTATTTTTTTTTATAATTTTTGAAATTTAAAAAAATATTGAAATACTAAATATATAATGAATAATTATTTTCAAAAAAAAATTATAAAATAAAAAATATATGTTTATATATTGAAAAATATAAATTTTTTAAATTATTAATTCTCAGAAAAAAAATTATATTTGGTTTTAATAATGGTATCATATATTCATAATTCATATTTTGTACTAATAATGTCATAACATCATGTTATTTTAAGAAAATTGTTTGTTATAGTTACATAAAAATAAATCAATTTAAAAAACATATCACAAATTCATCTTATGCATATTTGGTTATGATAAATCAAAAAATGATTTTAATTTAGCGGAAATTAACATCCGAAAATTTATAATTTATAATTTTACTTGAAAAAATTAGAACAGTACATTATTTTAGATAAAATAATTTTGGTATAGTGGTTATTATTTCCATATAAACTATTAATTAATCTAATGTAAAATTTTATTTTTATTATTCATTCAAAAGAAACTATGTTATAAGAAATTGAGTTCTTATTTTTGTAAATTTATTTTATAATAAAAATAATTTTGAGAAAATGTATTTTTTGAAAATATATATATTCTTTATATACCTATAGATATAAATATTTTTGTTAAATTATGATATATATTTTAATTTAAACACACATAACCCCTTATGATCTCTAAATAAGACCAATGCATCAGATATAATCTAGTTCCAGTCATGTGTAGTGATTCCACTAGCATAGTTCACATGGAAATTTCCACAAGATTGAATTATCACAGAATATAATTTTGATCAACCCATAATTGTCTGAGGATTATTGGAATTATTATTTGGAAACCCTCAATAAAGTTACTTCCATCCAAATATTAGATAGATGGGATTCATCAGGAAAGCTCGCACTATACGATTACGTTTATTCGTAATTAATTAATTTATTTGATATAGTTACTTCAATTTATATTATCAAATATAATGTATATATTTTAATGGTACTATTTAATATTCCAATTAAATATGTGTTTTTTATTTTAGTGGGATTTTTTGTGAATCATTCTACTAAAAAATATTCATTTAATGATTATATATAGTGAAATATCAATTCATTAAATTGAAACACATTCCTAGGGTACTTAAATAAATAAAATCAAATTTTTGTCTTTAAATGAGTAAAAGTTCCCAATGTATCTAAAAGTAATAGTATATCATTAAATTTCTTCCATGTCTCAAATTTCAACAACACTATAAGAAGAGGGTACCCATCATCCACTATTGAGAGTGTCTCTATATATGTGAGAAATCTAATATGAGAAGTGTGATATCTTAACTAAATTTTCCATCAATGTAGTAGTTATAGCTATATTGGTAACGATTTTAGAGGACATGTATTGAGTAATTCCATATTCTATGATGGCAGGATACAAGAGTATACTCAAAAAATTAATAATATATGAGTTAAAATAGTTTTACATTTAAAATTATACCAAATAACTCTTAAATTAGTAATATAACTAGAGATGTTGTAAATCTTGGGGTTAAAAGGTATGGTGTTGATTTAGTTTTAGTGTTTTGGAATTTATTTTATGTTTTTATTTATTTATTTTGAGGGCCCAATGTGATGGGTTTAGATCATATTGGAGCTTAAAGGTAAATCATGCTCGATTTTATCTAGTAGGTTCTACCCAGTACCCGATGTTGGGTATTCGGTACCCCATGGGGTCGGTAGAAAAGAAGAATATTGAGTTGTCCTAATAGAATATAGTGGACTTAGACAAAGTATATGACATCCTTATAGGTGTCTTTTAAACATGGGTTTTTTAATCTTTGTATTATAATGTGATTAGGAATTTAATATATGTTTTTTTATACTATGGGTAAAATTTTATAGATATTATTCAACCTGTACCCTTTATTTTTTATCTCTCGACAATAATGAGTGATTTATTCTTCATTTAAACTCAAAATTGTGATTAATCAGTGGTGGTAGCTTCATATTGTTTAGACCATCAAGAACCCAATAATTTTTTGAAAATTTTAACCGTTAGGTTCATATTAATTCTATAATTCATTCTCCTTGAATTTGTATTTATTAGTTTATGTTTTATACTATAAAAGAGTTGTTGATGCTCTATTCCTTATTCATTTATATTTCTTCTGTGGTGTAGGTGACCTCTTTCTTATTTTTGTGTTTAATATTGTTATTACATAAAATTTATGCATCATTTTTTTGATTAATTAATTATCGAAATGTTATAAACACAAAAAATTATCTCCATGATTACATAATAATTTATAATAAATCATTGAGTTATTATTATCTCTCAATGATTTGTTTAGGGGTCCATATTAAGGAAATTATTTTTTTAATTTCTGAATAAAAGATGATACATGATAAATAAAATATAGAATTGTTGAAATCCTTAATCGAATAATTAATTATGAGAATAAATGGGCTGTCATTGACGTTTGGTGGATATTTTGGTGTGTTATTTGTGCACTTTTGTTATATAAATCAATTCCATGTTTATGTGAATTTTAGTGAATTTTTATGAATAAAATACTCGATAGAATCTGTGTTTTTCATTGTTAAATAAACAGTAAATATGACATAATTTGTATTAAATGTCTACAAAATTGGTCAAAACACACCAAATTATTATGCAATGTTATTTGTTTGTTTTTATAACGTTTTTAGGAAAATTGAGTGTTTTTAAAGGGTTTGTTCTTGTTGGATATTACATTAATAGTGCTAATAAGTGATTTAAAAAAATTATTGTGATTACATAACAATATTTTATTATTTAAATGATTTTAAGTGGTAATGAATTAGGATTTAGTGTGTAATCATCTGGATAACTTTTTCAATTTGTGTTTGAAAGGTACATTCGGAATCAAATTGACTGTACGTTTTTTGTCTGTGAACTTGAAATTTAGGTTGAATTAATTGGGGATGGATTTTAACGTGGTTCCATTTAAAATGTGATGTTTATAATGATTTATATTAACATCATTATTACAAACAATTTCATTATATTGGTCACATATAGGGAGTCTTGGGTTAGTTTGGGACATGAGAATTCATTGTGAGACCCATGTGTTTGTCTTGGATTTGATTTAGGTCAAGATAATTCTTTTGTCACCATGTGTTTCAAATATGTGTCGGTGGTGGTCTCTGAGACTAAAGACGTGATTTATAAATGACATTAGTGGGTAGACATACATTTTCTGAAGCATGTATGATATTATGTGGGTGTATTATATAACCACTAACACTTCATGTTCATATTGAAAATGATGTTTCCAAACCATTTTTTTAAATTCACATTTTTATCTTCCTGGGATACCTGGGGTTGTGGGGGAATATACTTTGTATTTAATCCTCACTCCATGTATGGGATCATAGTGTGTGTGTGTGTGTGTGTGTGTGTGTCTAGATTATCTGGATGATATGTTTTGTCATGGAAAAAAACAAAATAGCATAGAGATATTGTTGATAGATATTATGGAATTTATTTTATGTGATTTAAAAGTCACATGAATGGGTTTTATATATTGTTTTATTATCTTATTTAATCTTATTTTTTAGACTTTGGTACTATGGATTAATGTTTTATAACTCATTTAGGAACATATGAGAACATTTTACAATATTATTTAATTTTTTTATAATTTAATTCCTCTTATTATTATGTTTTTAAGTATACATTGTGTACTTTTTGGTTATAAAAAATCATAGGGTCCCCATTGATGTCAAAAAAGCCTCAAAACAAGTCTCTAGACTCTTGTGACCAGGGAAAACAAATTAGGTCATTTGATATTTTACTAAATTCACATAGTCTAATTAGGGTATCTTACTGATGAATTTAATTATATATGTTTATTTTCAATTTTTTAATATTTTGGCTTTGATTTGTAAGAGATTAGGATTCAGCCCATACTAATGAAGATACATGTATGTTCCTAACTAGCATTACCACAATATGAGTCCAAGATACCAGGAATGTATAGGATTGTATATATGATGTATTAAGTAATATTACATCCTATGATACTATCTTTCATGAAACTTTCTAGCAGGGTATTAATGTAACATTTTTATATTTAGGATATGAAATATTCGTGTGTTAATGTGTTAGTGATTTTTTAGTGACAAAAATTTGATTCAAATAATTGAATTGTTAATAGACTAATTGGTTTTTCTTTGAATAGATTAAAAATATTCATTTATCTAGATGAAATTTTTGAATTAACATTGATCATGTAAATTGATTATTTTTTCATTGATAATTTATTTTTGACTATATATAGGAAGTGATTCATGATGTGTTCATATTTTTTAAAATTTTATTATTGATTTCTAATTTTTTATTGAATTTAATATAATCATGGCATCAAAGAAGTGAGTTGTTGAACAATCTAAGTAAAATTTTAAGAAGTATCATTATAATGTGGGATATTTATAAGGTCAAGGATATAATATTCTATTAATGTGTATACTATAGACTTTATTTAAGAGTAAAATAAATTCGGGTCTTCTTTATTTGATTCAAAATTGAGAAGGAATACCCCTTTATGATATTTCAGTGATGTTTGATGTGATTCAATATTTTGGAGTACATTTTTTTGGCAATATGGATATTCAACTAAAAAAGTATCATTAATTACACATTTATTTTTATTACCAAAATCAATTTTTATAAGGCCCCAGCCTTAAAAATTACTTAATCTTGAGTTATTTCAAGAATACACATTGGGGATCTTTTCAAGTTTAGAGTTTTAGAGAGTTAGGACACAAATCATGCATTACATTCCACATTTAAACAAATCAGTTACATAAAAGATAGTATTAATTTTTACCATGAACAGAAACATATTTAAAATAAAACATGTATTATTTCTTGACACTATCATCATATCATGTACCTTTTCCATGACCTGTGAAAAAAATTAAAAAACATGGGATGAGCATAAAAGGCTCGGTAATGGATATATAAATACGGAAAGGAAACATTAGTACATGTATACATAAGAAGCAATGAAATCTTACATTACTCATAAAACATAATAAAATTAACATACCTCATGAAATCATAATATATATGAATAACTCATATAAATCATAAGACATAAAGTTAACTTGATGCATTCATAACATTCTTACGTAGGGAGTTACCCTCATGGTTACGTTTGGAATACCCATCACAGTATATTCCCAAAATCTCTTCGGAGAAACCTTAACGTTTAACCCCTTCGTGTTACACAATACATTTTACAGCTATATCGGGCTCACCTGCCCTTAGTTTATTATGGAACCACCCATCTTCATAAACAATACCACGAACCATAACATAATTATATCACATAAAACATGCATAAAGGAAACATAAAATTTCCACATTTCAATCACAAGATATCAATGAAACATATTGATATAATAAAAAAATATCAAAACCATTTTCAATACCAAAATAAAATATAAGTAAAACATGGTATTTATTTTACATTTAAAAAAGGTTATGGCTTGTAGAAGAAGTCGAAACTCAAATAATGGTTACAGTGATGGAGAAGTCGTTGTCGCCGCATACGTACGAAAAAAAACATACCCTTTTTTCGTTTAGTAAACTCTTCATATATAAAATATTCGTTTTGAATAGGCATAAAATTAAAAGGGTTTTATACACCATTTAAATATAAATTTTGTATAAAAAAATATGCCTCAATTAAAGGAGATTGAGACGAAGTCCCATACCTCGGGTCTGACGTGACTCGATCATTTTTTAACCTCCTGAATAATAAACATGAGTTGATTTATTTTTTTTAATAACCTTTTTCAAGTTCATTATTCCTTTTTATATCACTTATGTTATGAACACTAGGTAATTATTTAAATTAAGAATGGTCGTTTTGTCGATCATTGGTACTTGAGTCAAAAATAAACTCATTATAATTACAAGTTGTTCATGCATCCATTATATCTAGAGTTATATTCACGATGTAGATATCAAATATATAATATATATCAAGTATATAAATGCATTTATAATATTATATAACATTTATAGGTAATAAATGAAATGCACCGATCATGGAGACGGTAAGTCGTATGTAGGCATGAATGCTACTTTCATTTCTATATCGTATTTTATGGAATGGAATCATAATGATATAAAGGTATATTATAATTCCAGTATAATAGAATATATAATATCATTAACTTAATCCTTTATATGTCCGACATATTGCATTAAAAAATCAAATCACATTGAGGGGGCAGTAGTCCGCACTTTTTAAAATGAAGATATCGCGTTTACCCATAATGGAAACCATAATAGTATTTCATAAATGAAAAATATAGAAGCTTAATGAAACAATAAACTTATTATATATCATATATAAATATAGTGACATATTAATGGACTCCTTTGAAGGTGTTAGAAGAATATTGAGCAATCATCATTTCGTGAGGCAGAAATTCTCCATCCACGCAATTATTATGGTCTTTAACCATTAAATGTAGGTTTGTGTAATTGTAGCTCGATTACTTCTTATAAAAAAATCCTAGTATATTTTTGATACTGGTGTTGTTACAAAATAAATTAATAAAAAGTGTTTAGGGGTTTGGAGAATCAAAATAAAACAAAAGAACATTAGAGAAGACTTTACCTTTAAATCGGGTAACTTCTCTTGGATTGAAACAAAAGTGTTTCTTAAAGAGATTTCTTCCTAAGGTAAGGCTTATAAGATGAAGAGAGGGATGTTGAGAGATAAAATTAGCAGATATTGTCCAATCCAAAGGATTTAGATGTGTGGGTATGTAGGTAGAGTTGGGGGCCTTTTATAAGAGGAGAGGAGAGGCACTCTTGGAATGTTATAAAATGTTACTTTATATTAAAATGACTTTCGGATTTTAAAGGTCCTAAATTAATATATTTCGAGGATAATGTGATAAGGGTTTTATATATACTCATCCCATAGGTATTTTGCAACTTTATGTCTTAGATTTTACATTATCTTTTCAATTTATTTAAACTGTTCATTAGTGAGGTAATCACTAGATCGTCATTATGTCCTAAACAATTTAATTAATTTAATGTCTAAAAATATAAAAAAATACTATGATGTAGGAAATAATTTTATATTTCCAATTAACATTTATAGTATAAGCAATCATTTATGTAGACAAAATTAATTTTTTTTACTCAGGTGATACAATCTTTAGTGATATTTTCTTTTTTTAAAAAATAAAAAAATAAAGTGTCACTTTCACCCAAAAGTGATTCCATGGGGTACCTAAGATTGGAACAAGGCATCCCATGGTCGACATGACACAACCAGTATAATTAGGACACATGTAGGGGTCATTTTTTATTATTAATATATTATTGTATTGTCCTTAAATACACGATTATGAATTAATCATGATAATTAAAGATAATTATCGTCATTACTATTCATAATGTCCAAAAACAAAGGATTATTAATTACATAATTTGGACCATATGATTCCAAATATGGAATAAATTTTACCAAATTACAAACATATAAATTGAAATAAATAATTTAAAAATAATTCCTGTTGTCAAAAAAAATAGCGTGTTTTTTTAAACAATATCTATGAAATTATTGGCACTTGTTTATGCCCAATTCCAAAGTGAAATTAATTATAATGACTACCATTTGATTAAATGGTAAAAATTTATTATAATTACACTTTAAGTCCAATTAAAAAGATAATATAACCATATAATTAAATTAGATGAAAAGGCAGTTTTGATGTAAAATGCAGTATTTTTACTATTCATTAAAACAATGAACATTGTCAGAAAAATACAAAAAAATAATCCAAAGTAAATTTCAATGACCCAATATTAAAGAATAAGTTTATTTTGACAAATAGATCTTATAAAATTGTCAAAATATTGATTTAAAAATGGTTTTCCATCAAAAGGGAGTAAAACAATCTTTTAAAAATATTAGTGTATTCCATGCTTAAGATTGGATTTATTCGAATATTATGCCTCTAAAACACTATCTAGTTCATAAATAGACATAAATAAGAATATATATTATTCATTAATTTCTTGGTATGTTACATCCTTCCCCCCTTTTGAAAATTTCATCCCCACAATTTATTTACTTATTGAATAAGTTGGGGTATTTATCCCTCATTGCATTTTCAGATTCCCATGTTGCCTCTTAAATCATGTGGTTTTTCCACAAAACCTATACTTGATGAATCACCTTATTCTGTAACACCAGCTCCTTGTGGTCAAGAATCTGGACAGGTTGTTCCTCATAAAATAGGTTCTCTTCCAACTGAACTACCTCTGGAGTCATAACATGAGATGGATCTGGCATGTACTTCCATAACATTGAAACATGAAATACATTGTGTACCTGAGATAAACTCGGAGGTAAATCCACTCGGTATGTAACTAATCCAACTCTCCCCAAAATTTCATATGGTATAATGAACCTTGGACTCAACTTTCCTTTCTTACCAAATCGCATCAGACTTTTCCATGGTGAGACTTTGAGAAAGACATGAACACCTAACTCATAAGGGAGATCCTTCCTCTTGTTGTCCGCATAATTCTTATTCCAGCTCTGAGTTGTTCTCACGTGTCTCTGTATCCGCTGAACTTTTTCTGCCAACTCTTCTACCAATTCCATTCCCATCAACCTCCTTTCACCAACTTCATCCGAGAATGTTGGAGTTCAACAACTCTTCCCATATAATGCCTCAAATGGTGCCATCTGTATACTAGAATAAAAATGTTATTATAAGAAAACTCAACCAAAGAAAGATGTTGGTCCCAACATCCCTGATAATCCATCGAACAAGCACGTAAAATGTCCTCCAATGTCTGAATCGTTCATTCTGACTGCCCATCTTATTGAGGATGAAAAGCTGTACAAAAATTTAATTCAGTACCCAATGACGTCTGAAGGCCTTTCCAAAATATAGAAGTGAACCTGGGATCACGGTCAGATACAATGGATAGAGGAACTCCATATAACCTGACTATCTCTTTAATATACAAATGGGAAAGTTGATATATGGAAAATGTATCTCTTATAGCAAGGAAATGATTATATTTAGTCAAGCGATCAACAATAACCCAGATTGCATTATTACCTCGAGGTTTCTTCGGCAATCCCACAACGAAGTCCATGGATACATTCTACCATTTCCACTCTGGCACTGGTAAATTCTGATACATCCCCTTCAGTAACTGCCGCTCTGCTTTAACCTGTTGACAAGTCAAACACATCACAGTAAAATCAGCAATATCTCTTTTCATTTCGTCCCACTATCAATACTCTCGAAGATCTCTATACATCTATGTACTACCTAGATGAACTGAAAACGAAGAACTATGAGTTACACATAACAACTCTCTTTTCAACATTGAATCACAAGGCACACATAATCTCTTCCCAAATCTCAAAACACATTCATTATTAATGTTTTATTCAGGCAACATAACCTTCTGAACCATCTCTACCTTTTTCTGCAACTCACTATCTTGCTTCTGTGATTGATTAATTCTGTCTGATATATAAGATTTCACTGATACCTGAAACAAAACAGAAGGACATCTTCCACCAACAACTACTATGCAAAAGTTCATCAAAACATTAACCAAACGATCATGTTCAAAACAAAACATTGTTAATGAAGCATTACTTTTTCTACTCAAAGCATCAACCACTTTATTTTATTTTCTCGGATAGTAATGAATTGTTCAATCATAATACTTGATTAATTCGATCCATATCCTCTGTCTCATGTTCAATTCTTTTTGAGTGAATATATACTTTAAACGTTTGTGATCAGTATATATTTCAAACTTTACACCATACAAATGATGCCTCCAAATTTTTAAATCGAAAACAACAACAGTTAATTCCAAATCATGTATAGGTTAATTTACCTAATGATTTTTCAACCGATGTGAAGCATAAGAAATTACCTGATCATTGTGCATTAGGACGCAACCATGTCCTTTCAATGAAGCATCATTGTAGATAACGAACTCCCAATTCCTGGAAAGTAGTTCCAAAACTGGAACATACACCAATATTCTTTTCAGTTCCTGAAAACAATCATCACATTCATTTGTGTAGATAAACTTAACAATCTTCCGAGTTTTCTTAGTCATTGGACTACATAACCGTGAAAAATTTCTAACAACCCTTCGGTAATAGCCTGACAATCCAAGAAAACTATGAATCTCTGTTACGTTTGTGTGTCTTGGCCATTCTTCCACTAACATTGTTTTTGTAGGATCAACATTTATTCCATTTTTAGAAACAATGTGACCAAGGAATGAAATTTGTTTCAACCAAAACTCACACTTGCTAAATTTCCCATATAATTTATTTTATTTGAAGGTTTGAAAAATAACCCTTAAATTTCTTTCATTCTCCATATTACTCTTAGAAAACACCAATATAGCATCAATGAAAACAACCACAATCTTATCCAAGAACTCATGGAAAATTTTATTCATAAGGTCCATGAATACAGCAGGTGCATTGGTTAGCCCAAAATTCATAACTAAAAATTCATAAAGGCCATATCTTGTACGAAACACCATCTTCAGAATATATGCCTCCTTTACCCTAAACTGATGGTACCCCGATCTCAGGTCAATCTTTGAAAAATACTGAGCTCCCTAGAGCTGATCAAACAAATCATCTATATGAGGCAAAGGATATTTATTCTTAACAATGATGTTATTCAAGGCTCTATAATCAATTCAAAGTCTCATTGAACCATCTTTCTTTTTAACAAATAAAATAGGAGCACCCCATGGTGATGTGATAGGTCGAATGAAACCTTTCGGTAATAAATCTGGCAATTTCTCCTTCAACTCTAAAAGTTCAATTTGAGTCATTTGATAAGGGGTTTTTGAAATTGTCTTAGCATCAGGAACTAAGTCAACAGTTAATTAAACTTCCCGATCTAGTACTATTGCTGGAAACTCATCAGGAAAACATTAGGATACTCATTTACCACTAGCACTTCATTAATCAGAATAGTTCCTTTGTTTTCAAAAATATGTGCAAGGTAAAATTCATTCCCATATTTTACAAGTTTCTCAGCCTCTTGATATGTTATCAAAAGTAAGGGTTCATTCCTGTACACAAACTGAAAGACATTCTAAAAAGAAACATCATTTTCTCTACAGACAATCATAGCATGGTAAATAGATATCCAATCCATACCCAGGATAACATAAAACTCTACTAGAGATAAAATAATAAGGTTTGGAAGTAGGTTTTTTCCACAGATAAGGATAGGAAGATTCATATAAATTCTTTTTGCCTCCAAATTTCCCCCAGGTGTTTTTACCAAAAGTTGAGGAGTCATTTCTTGAGATTGATTTTCCAATTTACTAGAAAAGTTTTCAGAGATGAAATAATGTGTATTCCCTGAATCAAACAACACATTAGCATAATCTGAGAAAAAAAAGTACCTGATACCGCTTCATTTGATGGACCAACATCTACTGAAGTAGATGCAAAGGATTTAACCACCCCTTTCTTCATGTAGTCTAACTGCTTCCTATTACTCGAGCTCTTTTTCGGACACTCGTTTTCATAGTGAACCATCTCATTTCACTTAAAACATTTTACTAATAGAAAATCAAATTTCGTCATACCATCATCCTGATCTTTTTTAGTGTAATCACGAGCCTTATGTCCCATGTTACCACATTGGTAGCACTTTCCAGAATTTAGAAGACATTCACCAGCATTCCTTTTTCCATATTTATCACAAACTGGAAACGTAGTTTTCTTACCATCAAACCTTTTTTGATGAATTCTTCCCTTTCTCTTGCCACCTCAGTCTCTTCTTCTGTTGGTCGTTATATAACACATGATCATCGGAAAACTCTATTACCACCTTCTCAGCACATAGAACAAAATTTTCTTAACTTTTTAACTCATGAGAAGATAATTCCCTTTGATATTTTGGCTTTAATCCTGAGTAAAAATGACTGATTTTACTATCAAGGACTCGGATAATATTTGGAGAATATATTTCCAATCGAGTGAACCATTCTTCATAAGCAGCCACTGAGTCATCCTCTATCCTAAATTCCAAGAATTGTTTTTCCATCCTAAGTTGACCAGCCTTAGGAAAATACTTCTCAAGAAACATACCTTTGAATTCATCTCAGTCGAGGGCATCGATCTCATCAGCATCCCTGATATTTGTAACCATCGACCACCACTGATCTGCATCACCCTCCAAACGGTATATAGCAAGACTAACCATTTGATTGTCTGAACACCCCATGACATCGAAAATCTTCTCCAGTGCTTTAATCCACCCTTCGGCTATCACAGGCTCAGATGATCCTCTGAATGATGGGGGATATTGCCTCATGAAATGTACCACCACTGACATGTTCCTCTGCGGTTGATCTAACTGATATCGTGCATGGATACAACCACCATTTATCGCTTGATTCAACTGCGCCATTACTGCAAATAACTATTCCATTCCAATTCCGACCATCTCAGGATGCTGATTCGGAAGGTCATTTCATTCTGTATGCCTTCCTAGCACTGCTTTCCTATTTCTTCTATAGAAAAAAATTCTGAAAAAACATTTCTTAGATGAAGCAACATAGTAATATTTAAATGCTTTATCATTTCAATTTGAGCATAAAAAATATTTTTGGATAATAATTTAATAGAATTCTAACTCCTAATGATATCTAAATCAACCTATGATTCCAACTATATGGCCCTAGATTTAAAAATTACTAAATCTTGAGTTATTTCAAGAATAAACATTGAGGATCTTTTCAGGAATAGAGTTTTAGAGAATTAGAACATAAATCATGCATTAAATTACACATTTAAACAAACCGGTTACATAAAAGATAGTATTCATTTTTTTCCATCAACGGAAACATCTTTAAAATAAAACATGGATTATTTCCAGAAACTTTCTTGACAATATCATCATACCATGTACCTTTCCCTTGACATGTGAAAACATTTAAAAAACATGGGATGGGCATAAAAATCTCAGAAAGGGATATAAAAATACTGAAACGGAACATTATTACATGTATACATAAGAATCGGTGAAATATTACTTTACTCATAAAACATAAGCACATTAACATACCTCATTAAATCATAAGATTAATGAATAAAATATAGAAATCATAATACCTAAAGGTAACATGAGGCATTCATAACATTCATACGTAGGGAGTAACCCTCATGGTTACGTTTGGAATACCCATCACAGTATATTCTTTAATTCTCTTCGGAGAAATATTAACGTTTAACCCCTTCGAATTACCCAATGCATTGGACAGCTATATCGGGATAACCTACCCTTAGTTTATCACAGAAACACCCATCTTCAAAAACAATTACCAAGAACCATAACATAATCATATCACATAAAACATGCATAAAGGAAACATAAATTGTCCACATTCCAATCACAAGATATCAATACAACACATTGATATAATAAACAAATATCAAAACCATTTTAAATTAAAAAATAAAAGAGAAGTTAAACATGGTATTTATTTTTCATTAAAAAAATGTTATGGCTTGTAGAGGAAGCCGAAAATCAAATAATGGTCACAGAGGCGGAGAATTCATTGTCGCCGCATATGTATGAAAAAAAACAGTCCCTTTTGACGTTTAGTAAATGCTTCCTATAAAAAATATTCCTTTTGAAAAAATGTAAAAGTCAAAGGTTATTATACACCATATAAAACAAATTTGTGTATAAAACAAAATATGCCTCAATGAAAGGAGATTGCGACGAAGTCCCATAGCTCGGGTCCGACTTGACTTGATCATTCTTTATCCTCTTGAATAATAAACATGAGTTAATTTCTACTTTATTAAGAACCTTTTTCATGTTTATTATTCCTTTTTATATCACTTATGTTATGCACACTATGTAATTATTTAAATTAATAATGGTTGATTTGTCGATCATTGGTACTTGAGTAAAAAATAAACTCTTTATTATTTCAAGTTGTTCATGTATCCATTATATCCAGAGTTATATTCATGATGTAGATATAATATATATAATATATATCCAGTATATACATGCATTTATTATATTACATAACATTTATAGGTAGGAAATGAAATGCACCGTTCATGGAGACGGTAAGCCGTACATACGCAAGAACACTACTTTTATTTCAATTTTGTATTTTATGGAATGGAATGATAATGATATAAAGGTATATTATAATTCCAGTATTATATAACATATATTATCATTAACTCCATCCTTTATACATCCCATATATGTCATTAACGAATCAAATCAATCTGAGGGGTTTGTAGTCCACATTTCCTAAAATGAAGATATCGCGTTTACACATAATGGAAACCATAATGGTATGCAATAAATGAGAAATACAGAAGCTTAAGGAAAAAATAAACATATTATATATCATATATAAATATATTGGCTTATTAATGGCCACCTTTTAATGTGTTAGTAGAATATTGAGCAATCATTATTTGGTGAGGCAGAAATTCGCCATCCACGGAAACATTATTCCCTTTAACCATTAGATGTAGGTGTGCGTAAGTGTAGCTAGAATCCTTCGTATAATAACATCCTAGTATATTGGTGATATTTTAGATGTTAGAAAATAAATTTATAAAAATATTTTAGGGGGATAGAGAAGAAAAATAAAAAAAAGAACATTAAAGAAGACTTTACCTTTAAATCGTGTAACTTCTCTTGGTTTGACCCAAAAAGGATTCTTAAAGAGCTTTCTGCCTAAGGTAAGGCTTATAGGATGAATGGACGTATTTGTAGTGATAAAATGATCAGATTTTGTCTGATTCAAAGGCTTGAGAAGTTTGGGTAAGGTGGTAGAGATGGGGGGCTTTTATAACAGGAGAGGAGGGGCACTCTTGGAAAGTTATAAAATGTTACTTTATATTAAAATGAGTTTCGGATTTTAAAGGTACCACATTGATATATTTCTAGGGTAATCTGATAAGGGTTCGAAATATAATCATCAAATAGGTCTTTGATAAGTTTATGTATTAGATTTTACATTATCTTTTAATTTTATTTAAATCGTTGATTAATGAGGTAATCGCTGCATCATCATGATGTCATAAATAACATAATTTATTTAATGTCTCAAAATTATAAAAAACTACTATGATATAGGAAATATTTTTATCTTTACAATGACTATTTATAGTCTAATATATCATTTATTTAAGCAAAATAAAAAATGTTGTACTCAGGTGATACATTCTTTAGTGATATTCCCATTTCTTTAAAAAAAAGTTAACGATTCACTTTCACCCAAAAGTGATTCCATGGGGTCCCTAAGTTTGGAAAAAGGCATCCCATGGTCGTCCATTACACATCCATTTGCATTAGAACACATTTTAGGATCATTTTTTATGATTATGATATTATTTTATTGTCATTAACTACCAGATTACTAATTAATCAAGATAATTAAAGATAATTACCGTCATTGCTATTCATAATGTCCAAAAACATGAGTCTTAATTAAATAATTTGGACCTTCTGATTCCAAAAATGGAATCAATTTTACCAAATTCGAAACATAGAAATTTAAATAATTAATTTAAAAATAATTCCCTTTGTCAAAACAAATAGCGTGTTTTTTTGAAACAATATCTATGAAAAGTTTGGCACTTGTTTATTCCCATTTACAAAGTTAAATTAATTATAATGACAACCATTGGATTAAATGGTAAAAATATATTCTAATTACACTTTAAGACCAATTAAAAAGATTATCTAACCATATAATTAAATTAGATGAAAAAGCAGTTTTGATGTAAAATACAGTATTTTTCACTATTCAATAAAAAATGAACATTGTCAGAAAAATACTAAAAAATTATCCAAGGTAAATTTAAATGACCCAATAATAAATTATATGTTTACGTTGACAAATATAGATTATAAAATTTACAAAAGTATGATTTAAAAAGGTTTTCCATCAAATGGTAGTAAAATAATCTTTTAAAAATATTATTGAATTCCATTCTTAAGATTGGATTTATTCTCATTTTAATCCTCTAAAACACTCTATAATTCATAAATAGACATAGATAAGAATATATATTTTTCATTACTTAATTGTGATGTAACATTATTATTTGTTCTATTAATTATGTTAATCTATGTAGAATTTAGTATTATATTTAATTGAATAATTGTTTTTTTCTTGGGATTTTGGAAACCATATATTTGATCATTATTTTGGGTGATAGTTTTTTTGCAATGTATTTTATACATTTTAAAAAATTAGAAAATAAAAGTTCAAATAAATGATGTTTCATCCTAAAATTGTAATCTATCCCCATGTTAAAACCCCTATGGTTGGGATGAAAGTTATTATTGAGTGCTTAATTTTTTTAAGTAACTTTACATTTGATAATGTATCACTTTATAAATAAAAAATGTAAGGAAAATCAAGATTGTACCATAGTCCAAATTCTTGAGATCCATTTTTGGTATCTACTAAAAAATTTAAAATATAATTTTTTATTATTGTCATATAATTAAACACCATGCTAATTCAACAATTTTTGAGATTTTATTTTTTATTTATTTAGATATTTCTTACAGAATTTCCCTGTAGTAAATATCTCAATAAAGTGATTAAAATTATATTTAATTGTATATTCATCAAAACACTAATTCATTCACATTTATATGGAGGTGTTTTTTCATGGTTTGTCAAATTAAATGTTTAAATATGATGATTTCTTTTAATATTTTGATTTATGAAGCATGTTATTCATGTTTTTTCATCCAGAATTAAATTTGTATTTTTATTTAATTATCATGTATTATTATATATAGTAATATAAATCGATTTCTATAATGATAAATTTTCTATGAATCTCTTGATATATATGAATCTCATTCCCAAAAAATTACATTGGATATTTCTTTTTATACATGTGATTTTTATTTTCTATATAACTACTTATTCTTATATATTTTTTATATGTTATTGTATTTTGATTCTTTTAATTAATACACTTTGGAAATAAATATGTTATAGATAATTTTATTTGTTAATCCTAATGATATAAAATTTGTTCTTAAAACTTACTTTTTATCTAAAAATATTCTCTATTGAATGTTTGTATATTTATAAAATTGATGTTTCATTAAAATTATTAATCCATTCCTCTAATGATCAATTAACCTGTATGTTTCATCATTTTCATCTTAATTATTTAAAGGACAATTTATCTAACACCATATATCCACTTTTCATTCTGAACACTTGGGTGTTTAGTGTAACTATTTGTTCTATTATTAAAATTTTAATTCCTAGTAAAAATGTTTGTAATTTTTTTTGATTTCTATCTCTAAACTATTGATATCCTTTAGGAAAAAAAATTAGTGAAAATTAACAAGCACATAGAGATATTGTCTTTGTAATAAAAAGGGTAATTTTTTTCCAGAACCACTATGAATATGTGGTTTATTCTTCTTTCAATTTATGATCCATATTATATGAATGAAAATTGTACAACATATATTTACAAGTTGAGAAGGGGGATCAGTTCTAAAATTTTGAAGAGATTTTTAAAATATATTATTCACATGTTCTTGTGACTTCAAAAATAATATCATAGGGAAGGATCACTTTCTTCAAATATTTGAATATTTATTTTTTCACTATCAATATTGTGTTAAATATAATGATTAAGAGAAATATGAATGAATTATCTAAAATAATGTATTCCAATGATGTGGAATCTATATTTTAATTGTGAAAATTATGGATACATGAAATCTTGAATGATTATGTATTTGAAGAATCTTGGATGGAAAGTGTATTTGAAGGTAGAAGAGTTATTTATCAATCCCAAGGATGAACCAAAATATGGATTTCAATAAAAGACAGTGAATATGATATAAAATAAATATCTAATAATCCAATTATTTTACTAATTAATACAGATGAATTTAATTGCGACTATCAATGTTCTACTATGTATGAAATTTGTAAGACAATTATTTTTTATGAAGGGACTAAAATGTAATTAAATTAATATAAAATTATTATAAATTGAATCTTAATACATTTATAAGGTATTAAGGTGACAATAACACCCATAAGAATATAAAATTAATAATAATAGTCAATAGAGTTTCTTATATCAGAACACAAGTTCTATAAATTTACAACCAATTAAATGTTTTGGGAGTTTTTTATTCTAGATTGAATGGTATTTCAATATAAATTAGACAGTAAACTTCTAATAAAGAAAAAAAGATAAAAGAATTTATTTGTACTCGTACGGTATATGATGCCGAGATACTGTATGAAGATGAGTATCAGAGAATGATCAGAAATGAAAATATATCTCTAAAATTGTTTACTACAAAAGGTGAAATAATTCCATAGAGGAAGTTATATTCTATAAGGATTCATGATATTCAAATTTACGTGAGAAAATAAATAATCTAGATAAAATATTCAACAATATTTATGAAATTAATAAATTTTTCAAGAAACACTTTAATTTATAAAAGAAAAGTGGTGTTGGTATGAATGAAATCAGTTGTTATGAATGCATGTAGTTGGAACATATCAAACACGTTTATCCATAGTTGATGGAATGAAAAAAATGGATAAGAAGGAAACTAAGATTCAAATGAAATCTTAGTATTAGAGAAAATACTAAAAAGATATTATGGTTACCTAGAATATTTCTAAATATTATTTATGTTCTTCATGTTATAAATTGGAAAAATACAATGAAATCAAAAGGAAAATATATTATTCATGGCTAAAAATATGATGTAAAATCTAATTATTCTTATGTATTTTTATGGTTCTAAATAGTAATTTGATGATAAATTAGTTTAATATAATTTTATACTAAAATAAAAACATGAATATATAAAAAATATTATCTTTTGAGTATTCATAATACTATCTTAAGTGATAAAGAAACAATGATAAAATATCACATAGAATTGAAATAAAAAATAGTCAAATTTGTTTCATGGTTTACTAAATATAAATGTAAAATAAAATAATTACTCTCTATTGTATAATATTTAAAATGTTTAATGAACCAAAATTCGGATACAATAATGATATTGTATTGATGGTGTATATTATGAAAACTATTGAAAATATTGGTATGTTTGATCCATAAGATGATGAAGGAATACTTTTTGTGTATTCTATTACTTTAATGTCTTTTAGAGTGATTAATAAAAAATTAAATGATATCTTATGAATATTCTATTTGTATGTTTGAAAAGGGTGATAAATTTGATCACAATAAAATACAAAGTGATGAAGTCATTGATTCATTAAACAACATGAGGGTTGAATAATCTATTGTTATGATTTAATGTAAACTAACGCTTGACTAGGATCACAATAAATATGATTGAGTGGGAATGGGGACCTTTGTGCACGACACCACAATAAATATCATGCATCCTTTTAATTTAATTATTCATGTATATTCTGATAATTAAAATGAAAAAATGACTTTCCAATATTAAAATTGTGATAATTTTAAAAAATCATGTGTTTTTAAGAGGACACAATCTATCCCCACCCCACCACCTCTATTATGTGTGCATCTTCATTCTTTATAAACAATATAATCCTTCTATCATTATAGGATGTTTTGGGTCTCGTGGTTGCAAGGAGTGGATGAAGTGTTTAAATTATAATATTAATCACATGGATTCTCCTAATGATATAATGGTTAAAATATTTCATTTTATTCATTATATAATAAAACCCCAGTGGAATTTTTGTAAGATTTTTTTATTTATTATAAACATAATATGAGAAACTCGAGAAGAATAAAATGTGTTTTAGATTTTTTTGTGTTTTAATGATATTTTGGAATAAGATATACTATATTTTAGTTTATTAACAAAACTATATTATCTATATATTCTATATAATAAAATAACAAATACATTTGTAAGATCTATTTAAAAACAATATTTGATATTTACTGAAGAGTTCACACGATTTTTTGAAATATATATTTTATCACAAATAAGACAAAAAATAAATCTAATTATGTTATATAAGGTTAATATTGAGAACATAAAATAGTAATTTTGAGTTACCATAGGATACATATGTTTAAATTTCAACCACATAATATTTTATTTGCTGTTTTATCAGATACATAATATCTCATTGATGATACACAAGCATAACTATGTGAATATACATGAATAAAATAATGGTTTATAAGAATAAATCTAATTTTGTAATTTATTCAAAATATTTACCCATGAAAAAGGATGATTAACATGAAAACACATGAAATTATCTTTCTGTTTCAAATAATATGTTTGATCTCATTAAAATACATGTAATATTAAATTTTTGATATATAATATTAATTGGGTTGATATTTTAATTTATTTTTATGAATTAAAATTGATGTGATTATTAAATAATCTTATATTCTAGCAGAGATATTTCCATTTTTAAGATTTATTATACAACATTAATAGTGGTTTCCAAGAATCCGTGCATACATATAAAACAAGATGTAGTTTTTATAGATGTTTAATGGAATAAAGAATTCATTATTTTTGTAGTATTAAAGTTATTTTTAGAGAACTACTTGTATGGGATAATTCTATAGAATCAACTCTAAAAATTGAATCCATCAATCAAGATAAGACTTAATAATTTCAATATTATCATTTTAATAGTTTGAATAACGTTTCAAATTCTATATTTTTCATAAGTGTTTCCAAAATTGAAATATAAAACAATTTTTGTATATTTTTTTGAAAATAATATATTTATAGCATGTAAAGAGAATAAGAGAGAGAGAGAGTGGGATAAAATAAAATAAAAATGGGAAGAAATTTTTTAAAAAGAAGAATAAAAACTCGAAACTAATTTTATATGTTATGGATGTAGATGTTCTTAGAGATGAATCTTGAATTTTTACTTAATATTATGAAGGTTGGGCAAAAGACCATTCAATTAATGTTGATGTGTCCATAAGTTATTTTTAACATTATTTTGGTTACGTTTTAAAGAATATTTTAATTTTATAAAGATCCTATATAATTAAAATTCAGGAGACATAGTATTTGGAAAACCACTTGGGTTATTGACTGTCCAATCCGTTCTTATAATCACTATAGGATATCAGTGATAAATTTGTGTCTTTACTTGACTCGAACAACACAATGTCATAGTGAACAGAACCTGTGGAAAACTATGTAAAAATTATATATTCATTTCTATTAATGTTAATTTCAATATCATATTGTTTTTAGGCATAATTAATGGATTATAGGATCACTGCTATAACAAATCACAATGTCTAATTAAACTAGAAATAAAATGTTAATGGAGAACAATTATTCAACATCCCACTAAATATAGCACTATAATGTTGATTGGTTATACAGATTATTATCCGATAAATATATGTTACATTTCAAACAAAAAAATCAAGGTTAAGGAACTAATAATGAATCTAAACAAATTCAATAGTAGTGGAATTTCAAATTTTAAATTTGTATAACCCCGGTTCTTATTTTGAGGTAAAATTATCTTCTAATCATTTTCCCTTGAGTTATATTTTAGAAAACAAGGGGAAAGATGAAAAATGATTGTTTTTGAAGAACATTCCATGTAATCCAATATTAACTCTTTACAATATGTTCTTTTTGGATAGGGATACATGGAATGTGAAAATTTTGTAACATGAGAGATGAAAAATCCACTACACACTAGGTACTCCAGGATATATGTCGTGTAGTCATTTCAGTAAGTCGGTGCAGGATACATAAACTAATTTGGTGAAATTATGTAAAATATAATGATATACAATCTTTGTACATGGATTTACACATTGTGTGCTACTATTTTTTGGCATAAAATAGTTATTATCCTCATTCTTCTATTTTTGGACAAATGACTCACTAGGTTAAAGAAGTAGGAGCATCGACGATTATTTCACCATTTACATCATCATCCCAACTCTAATCATTTCATCATCAGTCCAGTTTAAAACAAATTGGTATTTTCATTCTTCTTATAGATCTATTATTCATAATTTCATTTCATGGTGTTTTTATTTATGGTTTAATGGTTTCCCCCTTTCATATATCAATGTCGTTCTAGGCCGATTCAAGGGTCGGTGTCAGAGTGTCATGATTGTATGAAATCAGTGTAGGTGGTATCGAGCCTCTCATTAATTGGTGTGGAGTTTATAGGTTTCATTCTGCTATGTAACCATGTTTGGGGAGTTTAATTTAAATTAAATTGATCCTTATTATCATTAAATTCTTTTTTCATAATGATTTCAATTAATTAAATCATGTTGGATTTTATGTTTGATTAAGGGCTACCCCACAGGTGAGTATCCATCAGATAATTATAATTTGGCCATTTCAGGGTGGGATGTCTAAGGGAATGGATTCATTTTCAATTTATTTGTTTTTCAATTGAACAATATTATTATTGGGAATTGGAATTGTTTTAGAAATGTATGTTTTTTATTATGGCCTTGAAATTGTGTTTTCCCCCTTGCCATGTATTGTTTTTGATTGTTAAAGCAGTTCAGAATGGTTTATTGAACATTAAGTATTAAATGTTAAATAGAATTTTGTTATACATGGTTTAGCTTAGAACTCCTTGAATGGAATCATATGACTGTTGTACCTTTCACCTTTGGTGACACATGGGTTGAATTTAAAACACCATGGATGGACAAGAGAGGTTTTTCATTTATATTTCATTAGTGACACCTGGGCTTCCTAGTAGGACCACCAAGGACACAACAAATTGACATATTCTTATACTACACATATTGTAATTCCTTGGGCTCCCTTGTAGGACCACTGAGGAGAGAATATAATGAACATATGCCAATGTCTAGAGTGATAATTGGGTCTCTCAAGTAGAACCACTGGGAACAGACTCACTGAATGTTGGTAGAATTTCATCCAGAGAGATTCTTCAATTCCATCTGAAGAATATCATCAAAGTGCTCATGGTTATACATAAAATGTTGTAATTGACTGAACTATGATACATCTTCTAATCCAAAGAACGATTTTGAATTTAGATATTACTTAATTTCTAGAGGGCCTTCTGAGACTTTTGTTGTACTTACATTTCTATGGCCAATTTCAATCTTAGGACTAATTCTGATATCTAAATAATTCATGTAATTGAAGTAATAATGAACATTGTAAACTCTATAAATTAGTACATATACATTTATGATTATTCACTTCTGAGTGCCAACTAGTTTTCTGCATTTTATTACTATAAACTACTTCTTTATATAATCACTAACAGAAAGGTACATGCCATTGGTGGTTTCCTACTAAGATGAAATTCTCACACCTTATTTGCCCTATGGTTTTGGGAACTGATATAATATATTGATGTATGTATTTATAGGGGAAAGGGTCCATATACTAGTATAGGATTTCTTCGTATGAGAAGGAGATCATGGGACCAGGCCAAGGCTTGTAGTGTTATTTACATTCATTTTGTTTTACCATACATTAGTATTGTATTGTACTTGATTAGAGTGTATCTTGATTCATTGATTTTATATAACATGTTTCATTATACATATTTCTATCATTATATGCCTTCAAGTTATCATTACATTTTAGTCTTTAGTTGTTTACATCTGGTGGATGATGTTTACTACATAAGCTATTTATTATTATATATATCGATTTGTTACACTCTGCCAATGGGGGATGAGTTTTTCTAGTATAATGCCCTAGGCCCCCACTTCTATTCATCATCCTCTCGAATTTAGGGAAATTCACTAGTGTCCATGTGGCCAACTTGGTACGGGGCACCATTTTAGTGGCATCTGAATCTGAGACCTTACAAAATGGTGTCAAAAGGATTTATTTTCTACTATGTATTACTATTTGTAGCTTGTAGGCTAGCATAGGATTGAATAGGTGTATTGTAATTATCTAGGACTAGGAGTAGCTACCCATCATATAAGGATATGCCAAATTTCCTTGAAATAACTTGTGAGAATTAGATTTTGAGTTGTTACAGTTGATTCGATTTCACTATTGTGTGACACACTTGATATATTATATTACTATTGATGAAATTTTGGGTTCTATTTCAGTTTCAACATGATGAGATGAGGGTGTTCCATCTCTTGCATCATATAGGGACTTGATAGAATCACATTCCATTAATTTTACACTTCCATCTATGATGCATTATATATTACATGATGTGGTGATAGATGTAATGATATATATCACAATTGTTGTGTTAAGTGTATTGGTACAAGCTATTGTTGTATTTTTAGGACACAAAACATTATTTCATGAGTTGTATGGGCCCTCTTGGACTAGAATTTTTCAGATCATGATTAAAATTTCTATTTATAATTATACTATAATGTATTCTTATTTATTGCCAAACATTGATTCCTGGGGACTATGGACCCTGAAATATTTAAATTTTTTATCACGCTATTTTTTTTATGAACATGGGTTTTCTGGGCAATTTGGAGTTTCTATCAAGAAAAACTCAGTACAAATAGTGTGTAGTCTGGCCTAACAGTCCATGTGTTATTCCTATTTAGGGAATAATGTGTTCCATGTTTTAATAAGAACAACTTGTGTACCATGTGTTCATGTCATGTATCCCTTGACCATTTAACTTTTCATGTGAGAAGGGAACATGAATTTCTGACCATTGAGTTGGAAAAATCATGTAATTATATTACACTCCATGTGGAATTAAAACATTTATCCAACAGTGTTACTAGTGACATAGGAGGATGAAAACATAGATGTACACACTGCATCGAGGGTGAACACAATATGTAGTATTATACTCGTAGAACTATCATTTCAAGCCATGTAGATGGAGGGAGAAAAATTAACGTACATTATGTGTCATAGGAGGAAAGAATTTTGTGGGAGGTGTGTTACATGACCACGTTGGGCAGAGATACACGCTCATGTAAAAGCCTAGAATAATATGTTGTGTATGTGGTTATAAATTCCGTGTATCCATATTTTGTAAAACATGATTGGTTTCCCTCACATTTCCATTATTGAACTTCTGTGAAATAGTTTCATTTTTCATTAACTCAGTACTGAATAGTGTGAACTAGACTTTTTAGTGTCATGTCGTCGTGACAACCACGTGTTGTACATAGGTTGAGTGGTGATGAGAATACTTCAAAAATGGTGGGACATGAAATACCAATGGACCCTCCAGTAGTATCATCCACCTATGTTTTTAGAGGATGGAAGACCACTGGTTGTAGAATAAAGGATGAAATTAGTGATGAAAATCCTTCATCATCTAGAGATTCCTCTTGAATGGACGATCATGTTAGCGACCAATATGCTCCTTTATTTTTTCATGAGATGGGAGTATGTTATCACTAAAGAAGGGAATAATCAAGATATGACATGTGAAGACTTTAAGCATCATTATATGGTTTTTATTTTCCTGAGATGCTGAGGGAAGACTGAAACATGGTGTTTATGCACATGGAGCAAGGAACACTATATGTTATAGACTATTATTTCCGGTTTACTGAGATTCAGTGGTTTACACCTATTCTGAAGGGTGATGATATATTAAATACTAGAAAATTCATGGATGGTCTCACGTTTGACATTTAATCCTAGGTGAATGTCCTTATGTTTAATTCGGTCACATTTATTTTGAATCAGACACTGATTATTGAACATAATTTGTGGGGATCTTGAGGAGTGATCCAAGGTGGTTCGACACCGTGATCTAGTATTATCTCAACCAGAAGATGGAATCATTGTATAGAGATTTCTCTATGGGATGAATGTAGTCTAAAACATTCTTCATGTATCTAGGTGAGGTACTAACAGTGCAGTAGGCTGGGGCATACAAGGCCCCAGTGCTCAACGGACCTGGTTGAGTGCCAAGCTAACAAAAAGATGGGCCATCTACAACACTTCTATAGGATGTTTCCAGTGGCGGCTAGTGAATTATGTTCTATACATAGACCTCATGTAGGATTTTGGTATGTAGCTACTCATGTTTCTGAAAACTATAATACATTAGGGCATTCAGACTAAGACAGTGGGCATGGCCATGGTTGCCAGACCCCAGGATCTCAATGACGATATGGTGCGTCTAGTTAGGGTAGAAAAGTAGTGTGTCAGGACCGCGGTAAAGGTTAGAATTATGCATTGTAATAGACCCAGATGAAGCATGATCCTAGTCCTTCAACTATTAGATGTACTATCCTAGTTTCCTCTGTTTTATCTTATGCACATTTCGATTCTGTTGTGACACATTGTTTTATATCTATTTCTATTGTGGAAAGCCTTGGGATTCTTGTATGTACATATTCTAATCGTATGATGCTAGAAACACTATTCTGTTTATAATGACATGTGTGCATCATTATAAGGAGTTTCCCCATGATATTGGTGGGTGTCACTTCATATGGAACCTCTATGTAATAGATATTATAGGACTTTATTGCATTCTCTAAATGGACTGGTTGGTTCCTTTTCGAACCATTATTGATTGATATCTCTGCGAGGTGAGTTTCACATCACTAAAGTGTGGTGTGTTTCTACATAAGGGTGGATGAGATGTCCATGCGATCATAACTAGACATGAGCAATGTTTTTTGGGTGGGATGATAGCCAGGTTTTGGAGTTTATATCTGGATGACCAGAGAACATCTCTGGAATATTTTTTTCCAGTGGTTGATCATTTCATGGATATTTTTTTAAGACAACAGCTCAGGAATAACTTGGGTCAGAGAGGTGGAGTTCACTATTTATAAAGTGCTATGTGCAGCACCGGTATGCATTCATCATTACAAGGTTGGTAAAATAGAGTTGTAAAGGCTCAAGGGGTTGATATAATATCTAAAACATAAGGTTTTTATCTGACCGAGTACTTCTCCTTGGGTTACACCGGTCCTATTTTTGAAAAAGGAAGATGACGACCTTAGGCAATGTGTGGACTATTGAAAAATCAATAGGTTGATGGTTAAAAATGGACATCCATTTCCACGGATAGATGATATGTGAAATAATATTCATGGGTCCTGAGTGTTCTCGAATAATGAACGAAGGTCAGTATATCACCAGGTATGTGTGTGACATTTGACATAACTCAGATAGCCTTTTATATAAGGTATGATATCAATGAGTACATGGATATTCATTTTTGTGTCACAAATACTCCAGCTATCTTCAAGGCACTAATGAAACAATTTTTCTATCCTCATTTACTTCATTTGTTGTGGTTTTTTGGATGATATCATGGTGTGTTCTCACAATCTACAAGACCATGAAAAACATATTGAGATAATTTTGAAAACACTAACAGAGAATAAGTTATATGATATAAGGCCCCATCCTTAAACTTTAGTTAATCATGAGTTATTACAAGATAACACATTGAGGATCTTTTCAGGTTTAGAGTTATAGAGAATTAGATGATAAAACTTTCATTACATTCCAAATTTAAACAAAGTGGTTACATAAAATATAGTAATAATTTTTCCCATAAATGGAATCATATTTAAAATAAAACATGGATTCTTTCTTGACACTTCATTGACACTATCATCATATCATGTACCATTCCCTTGACCTGTAAAAATCATTACAAATAAACATGGATGAGCATAAAAAGCTCAGTAAGGGATATGAAAATATAGAAAGGAAACATGAGTACATGTATACATAAGAATCAATGAAATCATACTTTACTCATAAAACATAAGCACCTTAAAAAACCTCATCAAATCATGACTAATTCATAGAAATCATAATACATAAATGTAACTTGAGACCTTCATAACATTCTTAAGTAGGGAGTAACCCTCTTGGTTACGTTTGGAATACCTATCATAGTATATTCCCTATTTCTCTTCGGAGGAACCTTAATGTTTAACTCCTTTGCGTAACCCAATGCATTGGAGAGATATATCGGTCTCACCCACCCTTAGTATATCACAGAACCACCCGTCTTCATAATAATTCCCATGAACCATAATCGTATCACATAAAACATGCATAAAGGAAACATAACATTTCCTCTTTTCAATCACAAGATATCAATACAACACATTGATATAAAAACATTATGAAAACCATTTTCAATAGAAAAATAAAAGAAAAGTAGAACATGGTATTTATTTTCTTTTAGATAAATGTATGGATTTTAGAGGAAGCCGAAACTCAAATAATGGTCACGGCGGTGGAGAAGTCGTTATCGCTTCATACGTACGACAAAAACATTCCCTTTTGTCATTTAGTAAAAAGTTTCGTATAAAAAATATTCCTTTTGGATAAATGTAATAGTCAATGGGTTTTATACACTGTATAAAATAGGGTTGTGTATAAAACAAAATATGCCTCAATGAAATGAGATTTTGACGAAGTCCCATACCTCGGGTCTGACTTCACTCGATCGCTCTTTAATCACCTGAATAATAATCTTGAGTTAATTTCTACATTCATAAGAACCTTTTTCAAGTTCATTATTCCTTTTATATCACTTATTACTATGTTATGAACACTATTTAATTATTTAAGTTATTAATGGTCATTTTGTCGATCATTGGTACATGAGTCAAAATTAAACTCTTTATAATTACGAGTTGTTCATGTGGTAAAATATACATTATATACATAATTATATTAATGATTTAGATATCATATATATCATATATATTCAGTATATACATGAATTTATAATCTTAGATAATCATTTAGAGTTAAGAATTGAAATGTATTGTTCATGGAGACGGTAAGTCGTACGTACGCATGAACGGTACTTTCATTTCAATTTCATATTTTATGAAATTTAATTGTAATGATATAAAGGTATATTATAATTCCATTATAATATAATATATAATATTATTAATAAAAGAATTTATACATCCAACATATGGTATTAACGAATCAAATAACATTGTGGGGGCGATAGTCTGCACGTCCTAAAATGAAGATATCGTGTTTACCCATAATGGTAACCATAATGGTATGCCATAAATGAAAAATACGGATGCATTAGTAAAAAATAATCATATTATATATCATATATAAATATAGTTTCATCTTAATGGCCATCTTTGAAAGTGTTAAAAGAATATTGAACAATCATCGTTTCGTGAGGCAGAAATTCACCATCCACGGAAACAGTATGTTCTTTAACCATTAGATGTAGGTTTGTGTAAATGTAGCTCGAATCCTTAATATATAAAAATCCTAGTATATTTAAGAGACCTTTTTTGTTACAAAATAAATTAATAAGAAGAGTTTAGGGGGTCGGAGAAGCAAAATAAAACATAAGAACACAAGGGATGGCACTACCTTTAAATCGGGTAACTCTTTTTGATTTGAGCTCAAAGGCTTACTTGGGAAGACATATGCCCAAATAGAGCCTTCTAAGAGTTATACAGAGATGTGTAGAGAAAAAATGGGTAGTGTTTGGCTGAGCCAAAGGCTTTGGAAGTGTGGGTATGATGGTAGAGGTGGGAGCCTTTTATAAGAGAAGATGAGTGGCACTCTTGGAAAGTTATAAAATGTTGCTTTATCATAAAATTCTTTTCATATTCAAAAGGTCCCAAAATTATATATTTCGAGGATAAAGTGATTGGAGTTCAATTTATACTCATGCAATAGGTTTTTCACAAGTTTAAGATATAGTTTTAACATTATCTTTTCATTTTATTTAAATCCTTTATTAATGAGGTAATCATTGCATCATCATAATGTCATAAATAATTTAATTTATTTAATTTATAAAAATTATGAAAAAATACTATGCCGTTGTAAAAATTTTTAGCTTTCCAATGAATATGTATAGTCCGTAATATCATCTATGTAGACAAAATTAAATTTTTTTTACTCAGGTGATACATTCTTTGTTATATTTACTTTCTTTAAAAAAATAAAAATATAAAAAGGCACTTTCCCACAAAATTGATTCCATGGGGTCCCAATGATTGGAACAAGGCATCCCATGGTCGGACATGAGACAACCATTAGAATTAGGACACATGTTGGTGTCATTTTTTATTATTATGATATTATTTTATTATCCTTAACTACCCGATTACTCATAAATCAAGATAAATAAAGATAATTACTGTCGTTACTATTCATATTGTCCAAACACAAAAGAGTCTTGATTACATAATTCGGACCTTCTGATTCCAAATATGTAATCCATTTTACCATATTCCAAACACAGAAATTGAAATAATTAATTTAAAAATAATTCCCGTTGTCAAAAAAATGCGGGTTTTTTTTAAACAATATCTATGAAAAGTTGGTCATTAGTTTATGAACAATTCCAAAGTGAAATTAATACTAATGAACACCATTGGATTAAATCATAAAAATATATTCAGATTACACTTTAAGACCAAATAAGAAGATAATCTTACCATATTATTAAATTAGAGGAATAAGCAGTGTTGATGTAAAATGCAGTATTTTTCACTATTCATTAAAAAATGAACCATGTCAGAGAAAAACCGAAAATTTATCCAATGTAAATTTCAATGTCCCAATAATAAATAATATGTTTATTTTGACAAATAGAGATTATAAAATTGTCAAAAGTATGATTTAAAAAGTGGTTTCCATCAAAAGGCAGTAAAATAATCTTTAAAAAATATTAGTGTATTCCATGATTATGATTGGATTTATTCTCAGTTTAAGCCTCTAAAACACTATCTAATTCATTAATAGACATAGATAAAAATATATATTATTCATTACTTAATTGGGATGTTACATCCTTCCCCCATTTAAAAAATTTCGTCCCCGCAATTTATTTACTTATCGAATAATTGGGGGTATTTAGCCCTCATTGCATTTTCAGATTTCCATATTGCATCTTCAATCATGTAGTTTTTCCACAAAACCTTCATCTGATGAATCACCTTATTCCGTAACACTTCCTCCCTATGGTCAAGAATCTGGACCGGTTGTTCCTCATAAGATAGGTTCTCTTCTAGCTGAACTACCTATGGACTCAAAACATGATATGGATCTGGCATATACATTCTCAACATCGAAACATGAAAAGCATTGTGTACCTGAGATAAACTCGGAGGTAAATTCACTCAGTATGCAAATGATCCAACTCTCTCTAGAATTTCATATTTTCCAATGAACCATGTACTCAGCTTTCCTTTCTTACCAAATCACATCAAATGTTTCCATGGGGATACTTTGAGAAAAACATGATCACCAACCTCAAAAGAAAGATCCTTCCTCCTGTTTACCGCCTAACTTTTCTATATGCTCTGAGCTATTCTCATGTGTTTCTAAATCAAATGAACTTTTTCTGCTATCTCTTCTACTAATTCTAGTCCCATCAGCTTCCTTTCACCCACGTCATCCAAAAAAGCTGGAGTTCGACACTGCTTCCCATATAATGCCTCAAATGGTGCCATCTGTATACTGGAATGAAAACTGTTATTATATGAAAAATCAACCAAAGAAATATGTTTGTCCCAACTTCTCTTATAATCCATTGAACAAGAACGTAGCATATCTTCCAAAGTCTATATTTTTCGTTCTGATTTCCCATCTGTTTGAGGATGAAAAGCTGTACTAAAATTTAATTCAGTACCCAACTACTTCTAAAGGCCTTTCCAAAAGTTAAAAGTTAACCTGGGATCATGATCAGATAAAATGGAGAGAGGAACTCCATGTAACCTGACTATCTCTTTACGATACAAATGGGAAAGTTGATATAGGGAAAAAATATCTCGTATAGCAAGGAAATGAGCAGATTTAGTCAAGCGATCAACAATAACCCATATTGCATTATTACCACGAGGTGTATTCGGCAATCCCACAACAAAGTCCATGGATATATTCTCCCATTTCCACTCTAGCACTGGTAAAGGCTGAAGCATCCCTTTCGGTAACTGACACTATTCTTTAACCTGCAGACAAGTCAAACACTTCATAGTAAAATCATCAATATCTCTTTTCATTCCATCCCGCCAGTAACACTTTTGCAGATCACTGTAAATCTTAGTACTGCCAGGATGAACTTAAAATGGAGAAGTATGAGCTTCACATAACAACTCTCTCTTCAATTGTGAATCACAAGGCACACACAATATCTTCCCAAATCTCAAAATTCAGTCATTATCAATGTTGAATTCGAGAAACTTACCCTTCTGAACCAGCTCTAACTTTTACTGCAACTCGTTGCCTTGCTTCGGTGCTTGCTTGATTCTGTCTGATAGAGAAGATATCACTGATTCCTGAAACAAAACAGAAGGATATCCTGCACCAAAAACATCTATTCCAAATTTCATCAAATCCTTAACCAATGGATCACATTCCAAACGCAAAATTTTTAATGAAGCATTACTTTTTCGACTCAAAGCATCAAACACTTTATTTGCTTTTCCTGGATGGTAATGAATTGTATAATCATAATCCTTGATTAATTCTAGCCATCTCCTCTGTCTCATGTTCAATTATTTATTAGTGAATATATACTTTAAACTTTTGTGATCGGTATGTATTTCACACTTTACTCCATACAAACGATGCCTCCAAATTTTTAAAGCGAAAACAACAGCAGCTAATTTCAAATCATGTGTAGGGTATTTTACCTCATGAGTTTTCAAATGTCGTGAAGCATAAGCAATTACCTGATCATTCTGCATCAAGACACAACTATGTCCTTTCAATGAAGCATCACTATAAATAACAAACTCCCCATTCCTGGAAGGTAGTTCCAAAACTGGAGCATTCACCAATCTTATTTTCCGTTCCTGAAAACAATAATCTAATTATTTTGTCTAGATAAACTTAACACCCTTCCTAGTTAGCTTAGTCATTGGACTAGATAACCGTGAAAAATTTCCAACAATCCTTCGGTAGTGACCTGCCAAACCAAGAAAACTACGGATCTCTATTACATTTGTGGGTCTTGGCAATTCATTAACAACTTTTATTTTAAGAGGATCAACAGTTATGCCATTTTTTTTAAACAATGTGACCAAGGAAAGAAATTTTTTGTAACCAAAACTCACACTCTGCTGAATTTCCCATACAATTTCTTTTGTTTTAAGGATTGAAAGATAACCCTTAAATGACATTCATGCTCCTCTTTACATTTAGAAAAAACCAAAATATCATCAATAAACACAACCACCATTTATCAACTGATTCAACTGAGCCATCAGTGCAGTAAACTGCTCAATTATGATTCCCACCATCTCCAGATGCTGATTCGAAAGGTCATTATACTCTGTATGCCTTCCTAGAACTGCCTCCCTATTTCCTCTGTGGAAAACCATTCTAAACAAACATGTCTTACATGATGCAAAATGGTAATCTTCAAATGCTATATCGTTTCAATTTGACCATAAAAATATTGTTGGATAATCATTAAATAGAATTATAACTCCTAAATTTACCTAAACTGACCTCTGATACCAACTATAAGGCCCTAGCCGTAATCCTTACTTAATCTTGAGTTATTACGATATTACACATTGAGGATCTTTTCAGGTTTAGAGTTCTTGGGAATTTGATCATAAAACATGCATTACATTCCAAATTTAATCAAAGTGGTTACATAATTGATAGTACTGATTTTTCCCATCAATGGAAAAATATTTAAAATAAAACATGGATTCTTTCTTGACACTTCCTTGACACTATCATCACATCATATACCTTTCCCTTGAACTGTGAAAATCAGTTTAAAAAAACATGGGATGAGCATAAAAAGCTCAATAAGGGATATAAAAATATGGAAAGGAAACATGAGTACATGTATACATAAGAATCAATGAAATCATACTTTACTCTTAAAACATAAGCACTTTAAAATACCTCATCAAATCATGACTAAGTCATAGAAATCATAATACATAAAGGTAACTTGAGGCATTCATAACATTTTTACGTAGGGAGTAACCCTCTTGGTTACGTTTGGAATACCCATCATAATATATTTCCTAAATCACTTCGTAGAAACCTTAACATTTAACTCTTTCACATTACCCAATGCATTGGAGTGCTATATCGGGCTCACCCGCCCTTAGTTTATCACGGAACCACCCGTCTTCATAATAATGCCCAAGAACCATAATTGTATCATATAAAACATGCATAAAGGAAACATAACATTTCCACTTTTCAATCACAAGATATCAATACAACACATTGATATAAAAAAATTATGAAAACCATTTTCAATCCAAAATAAAAGAAAAGTAACACATGGTATTTATTTTTCTTTTAAAAAATGGTATGGAATGTATAAGAAGCCGAAACTCTAATAACGGTCATGGTGGCAGTGAAGTCATTGTCACCTCATACGTAGGACAAAAACATTCACTTTTTTCTTTTAGTAAAACGCTTCTTATAAAAAATATTCTTTTTGGATAAACGTAAATGTCAAAGGGGTTTATACACCGTATAAAAGATGGTTGTGTATAAAACAAAATATTCCTCAGTGAAAGGAGATTGAGACGAAGTCCCATACCTCGGGTCCGTCTTGACTCGATCTCTCTTTAATCTCCTGAATAATAAACATTAGTTAATTTCTACTTGCTTAAGAACGTTTTTCAAGTTCATTATTCCTTTTATATCACTTATTACCATGTTATGAACGCTATCTAATTATTTAAGTTAATAATGGTCGTTTTATCGATCATTGGTACTTGAGTCAAAATTAAACTCTTCATAATTACGAGTTGTTCATGTGGTAAAATATCCATTATATCCAAAATTATATTCATGATTTAGATATCATATATATCATATATATCCAGTATATACATGCCTTTTTAATATTACATAATCATTTAGAGTTAAGAAATGAAATCCACCGTTCATGGAGACGGTAAGCCGTACGTACGCATGAACGCTACTTTCATTTCTATTTCATATTTTATGGAATGGAATAATAATGATATAAAAGGTGTATTATAATTCCAGTATAATATCATATATTATATCATTAATTAAATCCTTTATACATCCCACATATGGTATTAATGAATCAAATCACTTTGTAGGGGCGGTAGTTCGCATTTCGTAAAATGATGATATCGCGTTTAACCAAAATGGTAAACATAATGGTATGCCATAAATTAAAAATAAAGATGTTTAAGTAAAACATAATCATATTATATATCATATATAAATATAGTGTCATCTTAATGGCCACCATTGATGGTGTTAAAAGAATATTGAACAATCATCGTTTCGTGAGGCAGAAAGTCACCATCCACGGAAACAGTATGTTCTTTAACCATTAGATGTTGGTGTGTGAAAGTGTAGATCGAATACATTATATAAAAACATCTTAGTATATGTAATATTCTTTTGTTGTTACAAAAGAAATGAATAAAAATTGTTTAGGGGGTTGGAAAGCAAAATAAAACATAAGAACACAAGAGAAGACACTACCTTTAAATCGTGTAACTCTTTTTTATTTGAGATCAAAGGCTTACATGGGGAGACTTATTCCCAAAGTGAGGCATATAAGAGTTATAGAGGGATGTGTAGAGACAAAATGGGAAGGGGGTGGGCGAGCCAAAGGCTTTTGAAGTTTGGGTAAGGTGGTAGAGGTGGGGGCTTTTTATAAGAGGAGAGGAGGGGCACTCTTGGAAAGTTATAAAAGGTTACTTTATCATAAAATGCTTTTTAGATTTAAAAAGTCCCAAAATTATATATTTCGAGGATAAGGTGATAGTATTTCGACATATTCTCATCCAATAGGTTATTGAAAAGTGTTTGTTATAGTATTAACATTATCTTTTCATATTATTTAAATCTTTTATTAATGAGGTAATCGTTGCATCATCATGATGTCATAAATAATTTAATATATATTATGTCTAAAAATTATGAATAAAATACTATGATGTAAGAAATATTTTTAGATTTAGAATGAATAATTATAGCCCCTAATATCATCTATGGAGACAAAATTAAAAATGTTTTAATTAGGTGATACATTCTTTGTTATATTTAATTTCTTTAAAAAAATAAAAAGATAAAATGTCACTATCCCACAAAAGTGATTCCATGGGGTCCCCATGTTTGTCACAAGGAATTCCAAGGTCTACCAAGAGACAAAAAGTATCATTATGACACATTTTGGTGTCATTTTTTATTATTATGATATTATTTTATTATCCTTAACTACCCAATTACTCATTAATCACTATAATTAAAGATAATTACCGTCGTTACTATTCATAATGTCCAAAAACAAAAGAGTCTTAATTAAATAATTTGGAACTTCTAATTACAAATATTTAATCCATTTTACAAAATTCCAAACATAGAAATTGAAATAATTAATTTAAAAATAGTTCCTGTTGTCAAAACAAATAGCGGGTTTTTTAAACAATATCTATGAAATGTTTGGCATTAGTTTATGACCAATTCCAATGTGAAATTAATCCTAATGACCACCATTGGATTAAATGGTCAAAAATATATTCAGATTACACTTTAAGACCAAATAAAAAATATAATCTTACCATATTATTAAATTAGATGAAAAAGTAGTGTTGATGTAAAATGCAGTATTTTTCACTATTCATTAAAAAATGAACATTGTCAGAGAAATACCAAAATTTTATCCAATGTAAATTTCAATGTCCCAATCATAAATAATATGTTTTTTTTGAGATGTAGAGATTATAAAATTTTCGAAATTTTGATTTAAAAAGGGTTTTCCATCAAAAGGCAGTTAAACAGTCTTTTAAAAATATTAGTGTATTCCATGATTAAGATTTGATTTATTCTCATTTTAAGCCTCTAAAACATTATCTAATTCATTAATAGACATAGATAAAAATATCTATTATTCATTACTTACATGGGATGTTACATATGATTACATTGAAAAATGAAACTTCTAGATGGATTCGGTTTACATAAAAGTTCACTTAATTTTAGAGATTTGAATATTAGTGGACCTATAGAAGGTGAGATCAGTAGTTACTTGGGTGATGCCTATGAATGTTTTTGAGGTATAAAGTTTGTTGGTGCTAGCTTGTTACTATAAGAATTTTATATCAGACTTCTCACGCATAGTAGTCCTGGTGGAAGGATTGACTAAGAAAATTGTGATGTTTTAATGGTCAGATCCTTAGGATGCAACATATCATGAGTTGAAGGGACGTTTGACTTTCACCTCTGATACTAATATTTCAAGATCCAAGAATGAGTTACATTGTGTACTGTGATGCATCTGGTATAGGGTTGGGAGTAGTTCATATTCGGGGGATCAAGTTGTTTGGTACGTGTGTCAGCAGTTGAGGACACATTAGAGGAATTGTGTGACACATGATCTCGATTTAGTAATAGTTGTTCTTTCTTTGTGTTTTTGGAGAAATTATTATTTAGGAGAAAATTTTGTGATGTATACGAACAAAAAAAGTGTCTAACACATATTTACGCTGAATGATTTATATTTGAGACTTTGAAGGTGTGTGGAATTAATTTAATAGTTAGATTTTGAGCATGCATATATTCCAGCAGAAGGTCATACAGTGGCTGACACATTGAGCAGAATCACTCAAATACAAGTAGTGTAGGATGATAGTGGTGAGTGTCACCTTATGTATTTGTTTTCTAATATTAATTTAGTTGTTCACAATAGTCAGGGAATGAATTATCTTTCATAGTTGGTTGTTACCTCTACCATATAGGAATGAGTGAGGATGAGGTAGCTATAATAATCAAAAAGCCTAGTTTTATTGGACAGTGAGGAAGGTGAGGTCCCTCCCCATGGATGGCCGATAAGCGATGATGAGGTTCTTGGTATCCATGGATGTGTAAGGGTTCCATTGAATATATGTGAGGATCTAATTTGGGAGATTCACGCTTCATATTGGGCAGTTATTTCTAGATTCCCCATGATGTACTATGTCTTAAAACATCAGTACTGGTGGCCGGGTATGACAATACAAGTTGATGGTTTGGATACATATTGATCCACTTGTCAGTAGGTGAAGGAGGAGCATCAATGTCTGACAAGAATTTTACATTAGCTACCCATTCCTGACTAGATATGGGATGGTGTCAAAAAGGTACATGTTCTATATGTGGTAGAACTTCATGGAGTCCTTAGATATATCAATATAAATTGTGAAAAAACATTAAATCACTTTTTTTGGGAAGTGTTATCACATGGAACTAGGTACACATGTGCTTCTGAGAACAACTTACCACCCTCAGACTAATGGACAATCAGATCATACAATATAGGTTATATAGGATGTGTTGAATTCATTTTTCGTAGAAATTAGGAGATCTTTAGAGAAGAATAAAACCCTTCTTGAGTTCTCATATAATAATAGTTTTTGGGATAATATTCAAATGATGATATGTGAGGATCTTTACAGTAGTCCATGCTGATCACCCCTACGATGAATGTTGGTAGGAGAGGTAGCTATTATATGACATCGTCTTGTCTTAGTGACGACTAAGCAGATTTTGTTGATTCACAAGTGGATGGATACTGCACATTCTAGTTTGAAATCATATGGTGATCATCATATATGAACATTGGAGAACGAGTTTGGGGATAGAGTTTTTCTTCATGCCAAACAGAAATTGGGATAGAAGCAAATGTGGAGATAGGGTATGATTTCACTGAGATAGTCCATAACAATTGAGATTCTGAAATGTGACTGGTTAGTTTACTATTGGATACAGTTACCTTAGAGGTACCAATCCATGGATGAAATTTTAATTGTATCTTAGCTACTCCACTATCATTCATACCCATCTAACATTTTTCATCCCAATGAGGTTGAGATTTAGGTTGATGCATACATTGAGGGGCATCCAATTCTTCTAGTGGATTTAATAATGATGTTCTATGAGGCCATTCAGTTCCTCTCGTACGTGTGTTATGGCATCACGACCAAGTCACTTATGGGACATGGGAGGGGGAAGCTGATGTGCGTGCTCAGTGGATGATTTTTTTCGTAGATATTACTTCACAACCATTAGATGGGAAATTCGAGGATTAATATTTTTTATGGGGTGATGTCTGTAAGATCGTAGTTTATATGTTTATGTAAAATTTTCTTCAATTCCTTATTCCTTGAGTAAATTTTGAGAAAACAATGGGTAACATGAAAGATGTTTGTTCTGGAGAACCCACCATGTAATCCAATATACACACAACTTAGTATGGCTGTGTAGGATAGGGATACATGGTGTGTGAGAATGTTTTCATGGAAGAGAAGAAATGTACACTTTATGTTGTTTACATTCTAATACATGTTTTCTCGTCATGTCGGTAGGTTAGTGCGAGAAGTGTAAAGTAAGTCGGCGAAATTATGAATAATAAAATGATATGAACACTATGTATATAGATTTTTATAATTTGTACTTCTATATTTCGACATAAAATTGGTAGCATCTTCATTAGTATATTTTTTGATAGAAGAATCACCGTGTTAAAGAAGTAGGGGGATCGTGGATTGTTTCTCCTCTAACATCGTCATCTGGACTGTGATACATTCATTATCAGTAACATTTGAACCCAATAAGTAAGGTATTTAGGATTCATGGTCCATTCATTATAAATTATATTTAGGAGGATTTAATTTACTGTTGAATAGTTTTACCATTTTCATATATCTATGTCGTTCTCGCATGGTTCAAGGGTCGACGTCCGAGTATATCAATTGTACAACATTAAGGTAGGTGGTTTTGTTACTATCGTTAATTATTGAGGTGTTTATATGTGTTTTTGTTCCACAAAACCATCTTTATTGTCTTTTATTTAAATCAAATTGATTCTTATTATTATTAAATGTTGTTTTGTTAATGAAATCAATGAATTAAAGCATTTTTCCATTGTTGTTTGAATAAGTGACACCCCTATGGGTGTGTTTCCCTTGGACAATTAGTATTTTTCTATTTTATAAAGAGATGTATATGGGAATTCATATCTGTTCTTTTTTGGGTTGTTAAAAAAGAACATTATTATTATCTGAAATTAAAATTTCATTATAATTTTATGTGTTTGATTATGGATTCATAATTGTGTTTTCCCCTTTTCCATGTTGTGTTTTTTCTTGTATATGTATGTTGGAATTTTTTATTGAATTTAAATGAATAAATAGTAAATAAAATTTGATGATACATAGTTTCATCATATATCTCCATGAACGGAGTCACCTGACTGTTGTACCGTGCACCTTGGGTGACACATGGGTTCAATTTAGAACCCCATTGATGCAATTGAGTGGCTTTTGATTTATATGTCATTAGTGACCCCTAAGATCCCTAGTTGGACCGTTTGGGACCCAATGAATTGAGATAATCTAAAAATACACATAGAGTGATACCTAGGGATCCCTAGTATGATCTCTAAAGATGAACATGCACAAACTGTTTCCAATGTATGGATTGATAATTAGGACTCCTATGTAGAAACACAAGGAATGGGCTCACACGAGGTATATAGAATTGCACCTAGATTGATACTTAAATTCCTTCGTAGGAATCTCTTGAATTGAAATAGGTTATAATTAAAATTTTATAATGGAATGAATAGTTACATGTCTACAAAGCCAATGAACAAGTTTGGATTCAGACTTTACTATCATGTTAGAGGGTCTTATAAGACTTATGTTGTTCTTACATTGTTATGGGGAACATCGGGCATTGGCCGAATACCGATTCCAAAATACTACATGTAAATGAACTAATATGAACAAAGTAAATTCAATAAATTAATACTTGTACTTGTATGATTTTTCACTTTTTAGTTCCTAAGAAATTGTTGCATTTCATTACAATACCCAACTGCAACATATATTCACTGATAGACGAGAAAAATCCTTTTGTTATTTCCTATTGAGATTCATTTCTCACAACTTATTTGGGACAATATTTTGGTCCCAAATAGACTATATTTCTATTCGGATTGATAGGGAAAAGGATCCCTATACATGTACTGTATTTTTGTACAAGATAATGAGAAAATGCGACTATGCCAATGCTTGTGATGCTACTGAGATTCATTTTGTCTTACCATTCTTTGGTATTGAATTGTACTTGAATGAAGTGTATCCTATTACACAATTTTATTAGAACATGTAACAAGAGGCATCATTCTTATTTTATATGACTTATGGTTATCTTTACCTTTCAGTCTTCTGTTATTTATGTTAGTTGAATGCAGTTTACTACTTTTTCTATTTTTTTATTATCTATTCTATTGTGTTACACTCTTCCAATGAGGGAATAGTTTCCCTATAATCACACCATAGGCCCTCAATTATAGTTAGAATACTATTGAATTTGTTGAAATGGGCTTGAGGCAATGTGTCCAACTCGATACGAGGAACCAGTTTAGTGGCATCCGAATCCAAGACATTATAGAAGGAAAACATTTTCAAGGATATAATAAGAGGTTTAATACCTATCTTCTATCATATAACCATGAGGTTACTGATACTACCATTTTGTGTTTTATACTACCTGCTACTCTCTCATGACACATGCATATAAAATAAATCAAGATGTTTATTTAACAAAATACAATGAAATATTACTGTACCAATCAAAAAAATTATAAAAAAAAGAAATTAAACTCGTATATTCAAAAAAAATTGGATGTGCTTGATAATATTTTTGAATGGTGTATTAATGTGAATTAAGTCAATAGGAAATTATTGGGCTCTAAATTAGAAAATTTGATTATGTCTAAAGAAGAAACAATCAATTAATTATTCATTATTGCGAATGATATTTTAATGATGTAAATTTTTTTGGCGATATATGAGATGATCCAACCATTTTAAAAAAAATAATGAGAAAATCAAATTGTAATTTCATTGAACAAATTATAACATTATATGATAATAATTAATTTTCTCTATATGAATTATGTGATATTATTATTTAATATCAAATTATTTGACCTCCCATTTTCCAAAATAAGATCATGTTGTTGAAGGAATTGGCATTCATAAACATGAGAAATATTAATATCAGGGAAGAGAAATAATATTACATTATTTAATATCATGATAAAAATGAAAGGAATGAATAACATTATTGAATAATGTCTATTATCTCAATGAATATCATAAAAGTAACAGGTAAATACATAGATAAAATATCAATAAAATTTTTTATGTGTTGTGTAATTATGTGCGTTTTAATTTATTTTTAAAATAAAAAAGGCATAGAGTATGATGATAATAATAATAGAGAATGTTTTCAGAAATAAATGGTTTAAAACCCATAGAGAATCGAGAATATTTTTTGGAGTAAGAAAAGGTTCAGAAGAAGAAAACTAAAAATATATATTATAATAAAGAGAAGAACTTATACTCTTCGGGTAGTAAACTAGAAAAAGATATTACTAAATGGTATAATAATTTTATATCATATGCTTAAAGAAATATGTATACATCAGGTAGTGGTAAAAAGGTAAAGGGACCTACATTAAGAATATATTGAAAGATAATCATGAAACATGTATTATTAAAATACCAAAATAATGAAAGATATAATTCTAGTTTTGAAGGAGGAAAAGAATATAAAGCAATGTGATGATGAGTTATTCAAATGTTTGTATAGTTATATAAAAAACTAAAGTTTCTATAGGTTTGAATTTCATTTCAGGAAGATATTTTAATGTATTTTTAATATAAATATTATAATAAAAAAGGAGGATGTTGAATAGGTAACAATCATGGTGTCTTGATGCTAATAAAACCTTAAACAAGATGATAGATGATTTAAATATAGTTTTTTATTTTATCTTGAATAATTTAAAGATACATTCAATTCTTCACTAGAAATAAAGTTAAAATTTACTCTTATGAATTAAATAAATATTATACCAATTTTAATTAACAATCAATGTTGTTAATCCAAGTAAAGAAAAATTTCAGCTGAAAAAAATAGTTTCTATTATAATATTATATGAAATAGATTTTACAATGATTATTGTGTGAATAATACTTAACTAAAAAAAGAAAAAAATGATAATCACAATTTATTTTGGCATAAATAATAATTTTTTGATAGAATTTACTTTTTTATTGAATATATGGATTTATTAGATATTACATGTTTTAAGGGATCATTGTTCATAAATCTTGTATTTTTTGGTGAATTTTTTCAACTAATGTCAAATAAATTCTGAATTGGGGGGACTATTCAATAAGAAATAATAATTAATTTTGATCAAAGGAAAATTATTAGAATAGGAATAACAAAAATATACACTCAAATTATAATTTACTATCTAAAATAACCCCACGAAAGATGAGACCAGAAAGGCCATTATTGTAAATAATCAATTACAACTTTTCTTGGAAAATCATCTCAATATGTATGAATTTTGATTTGTTAAAAAATTTATGTTAAGTCACTTCTTGTTTAAGTGGCTCTAAAATTTATTAATATAAGAAATTAATTGATAATTGATATTGGTTGTTCATCATACATCATATGATACATCAAAATATTAAATAAAATATAATTTGATGAGTGTTTTTGTTAAATTTTTAAATGATAACTCCTTAAAAATTAGATAATATTGTACAGCTGATATTAAAGATTGAAAATTGATATACAAGGATGTTTTATTTATGTGCGGGATCAAAGCTAACTTTTTATTGTTATAATACTTTTTCAATTGAAAATGAAGTTAGTTTTAAAATTGAATTATTATTTCATAAAAATCCTTAAATATAGATGATTTTGATTAATGGAAAAAAATACAATCTTATTATTAATTATATATTTTAATCACTATTTTTATTAATTTTTAATCTTTTATAAGAATCTCTAAAATATGTTATATAGCCATATTGGTCAAACGTACATTAGAATATTCTCAAAAAGTGATTTTTAAACTAAAAAGACCCTTAAATGAGAAGGAAAAATCAATTTTGATATATTTAAAAGGAATCCTAAGTAAGTATGTAAAAAAATGGTGGACAATAATTCTACTACATACACTAAATTAATACATTTATAATAATTTTTTCTAATGATTCAGTTATCCACAAAAGTTTGTTATTATTTCATTAAATATGATTATGGTTTCACCATAATAACTAGTTTTATGTTGATGAAATGAGATTCTAAAGAAGTATAGTTGTTCAAAATGTTATATGAAAATATTTGGGGATCTAGGAGACCATATCAATTTGTTTAAAACTGATAATGGAATCTGTTCACTAGAAATTATTTACAATCTTATACGATTAATAATGCGATTTAAATTTATTATAGAACTCCTTATTTACCCTAATAAAAAAATTACATAAAGGAAAATTATGTGCATGGTTTAAATAAAAAGTACCATTATTCATACATTTAAATTCACAAAATTATTTTAGAGAGATACTATTAATATAGAAGCTCATATTAAAAATATTTTTTTATTGAAAAATAAATCTAACATGGATTATTATGAGATGTGGATAAATATGAATCTTATCGGGAAGTATTTTAATGTATTAATCATTCCACTCTTTAGGAGAATTAAAAATTTAGAAATGGGGAAATTTGTAGAAAAATACAACGAAATAATTATTATATGTTATTTATCCAATTTCAATGGAAATAATTGTTTCAAAAAGGATCTATGTAAGATGGTTTATTACTATCATGTAAATATCACTAATAATAAACACACTTTATGTGAGATGGTTGTTTTATATTTTAAAATACTAATCAATATCATGCGTAATTATTGAATTATGAGTGAATAAAAATATGTACATCGAAAAATTCATGTTGTTATTCAAAAATATTTTACAAATGATGATGATGGTGCTGATGGAAGTGGAAAATAGAAATATGTATTTTTAATGAAACATGTTCAATCTGAATATATCGATTGAATTTATAAAACACAGATATTGACATTAATAATTCATAATGATGGTAATCAATCGAATATTATGTCAAAAATTAATTCACACTTCTTTTGAGGATTATGGTCCAAAATAGAATATTAATACTATTAATGTGGAGCCGATTAATATTAAATTTAATTCTACATGGGATCTTGTTCATTGAGTAATGTATAAAATATCATTGGAAATTTTAGTGAAAAGTTAAATTTAAAGGAGGATATTATATGAATTAAGGATATATTTCAATGAAAAGGATACTCATAAGATGAATTTATATATTTTGAATAAAAATATACAAATGATTCAAGGGATCAATCCATAATAAAGTTTCTAGCTACCACATCACTCATGAATTATCATGTTTATTAAATAGATGTTATGTTTTATTTATGAATAAATATTTTGAATAAGAATAATTTATTCTTAATCCTAATTTCATTATATTTTAAAATTTTATAATAATGGTGTGATAGTTGAAGAAGTAAATTTATAGGTCCAAATAATACCATAGAGACAAGTATTAAATTCTCTATAGAAACATGAAAGTGATGAATTTCACCAATGATAAGGCAGAAAAAAAAAATATGTGATGGAAATCAGAATAATTTATTTAAATTTCATTTTTTTTATTTTTTATATAATCTTTCTATGATACAATGTGTATTTTTATAATAATTATCAAAAAATCATATAACATTAAATTTTACTGCTTAGAGAGATTAGATTATTTCTAGGATTTTAAGTTGTATCTAAATAGAAATATAGTTTCTTCTGTTAGGATAAATATGTAAGTTAATAATTGTAAAAATAAAGAAAATAATGATCTGATCTAGTTTCTAAAAATATGTACATTAAAGTGAGTTTTAGAAAATGTAATTTTGGGAAGTGGGTTAAACAGAATAAATTTAGAAAGATGACTAGGAGTATATTTAATTTTACTACATCAAGAGCTAGTATTTAATTTATTGTGACCTTGTTTTATATATTAAATATTAATATTAGGGATTCATGTAATGTCTCTCATTTTACATGTATTATTTTTGGATAATACAAGGAATAATTTTGAGATTTGATGCTCATACGACATGTGATTCCTAGGCCCTATGTGTAAAAAATAAATGTTTGAAATATATTAACAATATGAAATATATGCATGCACGGTTTTACTGAAAAAATAATCATAACTTCTAAATAGGTGCCAAATTATGATAAATGAGTGCACCATTGAGTATATAATAGAGGATTTACCCAATGTGTGACTTAACATTGGTCTATGTGGGTCATATGGGAAAAGGTCTTCATGGAAATTTAAATGAATAAAATAATTTAGAGAAATTATTTTTTATATAAATTATCACTTTTTCAAGAATTTATGGGTGGTCTCGAAACCCCGGAATTCGTTAGAGATGATAGTGTGGAATCCTTTAGAGAATCCCTCTGAAAGATGATGGAGAAACCTCATATTAGTGATCGTCACACACAAATATTGATGGATTTAATCAATGGTAACATTTTGATGACCATTATTCAATAGTGGCCAATCCAAATTATGGTAAGGTGTTTGATTTAATTTATTTATTTGTTGATATTTATTTCTACGATGTTTGTGTACCAATCCATCCATAGACCGATCTATGTTTTAGTCATATTTGTGGGATATGATTAATTTATGAGATATATTGATAGTTGAATATGGACTTTTTTTGGATTTATTTATCTTTATAACGGTTATGAACAAAGATTTACATTAACATCGATTCAGGTTCATCCCTCTTTATATTTTTGGTCTTTTATTCACTGGTTCTTATGTTTTTCATCATGAAATCATTGTTATTTATTGGGATTTGAAACCATTTGGACCAATAGATTACTGTTCATGTGATTCATATCACAACTATTTGAAAATATAGATATAAAAACATAATTACATATCGTAGGTGTGATGGTGGGTGCGACAGTAGATCAAATGTCGATGGGAGCCGAATTCGCATTCTTTGGTGGTAATGATGAACAACTACAAAAGCATTTTCAGAACATATAAAAGGCTTTAAAACCATATATTTAGTTATAGAATGGAAAACGGCCCTATATTTAGAGTTTCAAGACATACTGAATACGTGAATAAGATATGGGGGATTGACGACGTGAGCAGGAGAAAGAAGACTGATTCAAGAACAGCCCGATCCACATCGCATGTATTCCCTTACTAAAAAGTGTGTGGTACCCCTTGTACTAACTTGGTATGTACCATTTTAGGTACATAAAAATTTGTTGGAGTAAAATGGTATTCCTACATGGCATGTACTCTCCCACACATCTTTTCATGGATCAGGTACACAGGATACCATTTGTACAGGTACACGACCAGGGATAGATAGTTTGAAGCCATGTATCGACACATATCTGGAGTATATGGGCATACCCCAGATTCATGGAAACTATCTATAACCTCTTAAACATATCTCCTTTCCCTCATTTACATGACATGGTATAATAACACTGGCTATTTATATAGTAAAAACTCAGTGTAAAGTGACATTGTTTGTAACCCGTCTACACACAATGTAATCATTATTTCATGTAATAGAGTCCTTATTCATAGTATCATGGATAGGTTTTTAGGGGTCATTCCCCTTATAAATTCTCCCATGGAAGAAATATTATATTTTCCAACTCCTTGGACTATGATCCCATCTTCATGAATTCCAAGATAGATTTTTCAAATACACCAAGATGCTTGGTGTGGGATCCTCTTTGAATCTTTATGCAATAGGTTGAGTCCTTTGAATTGATGTGAACAATCATACTGAGCATCAATCCTCTAATTAGCTAGTTAATAAATATGGAGAAGTTGATTTCACCCCATGTATATGGCTAAGATCCTTATCTATTGTACCATATTCTCTTCATATTCTCGTTATATATTTCTCATGAATGTTCCCCAGGAGAATTACCTCCTAGGAGGACATCATTAGATATATCTGACTCATGATTGTGTCCTCCCAAATGAGTACTATAAGGAATCATCAAGATTAATTCCTAGGGTATGTATACAGTGGTCATGACTTAACTCTAGACTTTTTATCATTGTTTTATTGTATCTAGATAATATTATTATATGTGTTGTGTAAATATATCTATGTGTAGAAGACTATAATTTCCATTGGTGTATTTCCTTATGGATTCAAGTTGTCCTACTAAGTATTTTTATACTCACCCATGCATGAGATTTACCCACACATGTCATGTATAGTTTAGAAGAATGATATTTTGATATAGACCATGGTGGACCTTGAACAAACGGTTCTTTTTTTTACTAGATAGACTGAGGTGTCTTACGTTGTCATTTAGACAACAATCCCATTACCTTATCTTACAGGTTGGAATTCTATTATAAAATCTTGGTGGGGGATTGTATTTTGCCTTGTTTTTAATTAATTTATTTCCTTTTGTACTATGGTTGTTGGATATATTTTTATGCAAGATTTTTGTTCTTAATCGTTTTTACATTTCAGATTTTAGTGGACTTGGACATGTGTGTGTGTGTGTCCATGTACATAGGCCATGCCTCCCTTTTAATTTATATTCCCACATGATTCAATTCACATGACACTGTTCTATTAGAGGTGTTTATTGAGAGTTAAAGCACAATACCTACTAGGATGGTCATGAAACGGTGATATCAAATCATGTTGGGTCTTCTGTAAGACAAGAAGACTGTGAGATAAGACTGGGAAAAAATGTTAAGTGTATTGAGTTTTTCGTTCAGGATAGGGAATCTAGTGTTTGTCCAGTGGCTATATTATTCATACATCAAGACTCTAAAAACCTGCCTTTCAACATTGTACATGATAACACTTGCTGTAGGGAAAATAATGGTACACACATCATATAGTAATGGGTTGTGGTTTTCATGGCCTTATTATGTGAGATCTCGGGATATACTAATTGAATGTGTGACATATTGTTTATTTACAGTATCCCCGATTGATTCATACTAGATAGTATTCAATATATTGATCATGGTAATGGACTCTCATTGAAGAGTCTTAGATTCAAGGACCAGTTCCCTCAGGTGTTACCACCCGAGGGTGCACCCGCCCTAATTCCACCTGTAGAAAAGCATGTGGTAACCACAATATTAGTGGATGATTTTCAATGGATGAGCATGATTCAGGATTTTTAGGTACATATATCCTCATGTTTCATGGAGAGCCTGGCCCATATGTGGATGATAACTAGCATGATTCGATGACCCGAGTTTTCTATCTTCTCAAGGATCCTTCACATCAGATGGTGGTCCTGGAAATGATTCTTCAACATGGCTCAGTAGAAATATGGTGGAGTGTCATTATCCATACATACAACGAGGCATCATTTTCACGAAAAAAGTTTTATCACCTATTTATTGAGGAGTTTCCACCGGTTATACTGAGGGATATTCATATTCAGTAGCTTATTTAGATCCAATAGGTAACACGACAATATATGATTATTTATCTAGGTTTACCAACCATTCCAATAACTCAATGGATATGGTTCCATATAAGTAATTCATAGATAAAAACGTCTATTGAATTTTGGTGGAGACATATAAACAGGTTTTATCCTTCGAGGAATTTCATCTTATGTTGGGGTTCTTGACCAGGATTTGGTGGTTGAAAGCTTCTTGGGGGAGTAGATACAACCAATGATGGTCTATAGTGGAAATGAAGTATTAGTGTCTTTGGTTGAGAGAATCCAATTTCAATCTTAAGGACTTTTAATAGGGATAGTTTTCAAGTGAAGATCACAGGATAGAGGATCTATTGTTCAAGGCTCATAGGTTGGCTCCAGTCATCCTAGAGAGAGAGGGTGCTACTCGTGTAATGAAAAGGGAAATATCACTTTGGGATTTTCGAACCCACTACATTTTTGATCGAGAGACTATGGATGGACCACTGAGGTAGATACAATGATAGGATCATACTTATCCATAGTGAAAAATATGTTGCAGGGTATCAAGGATACCAGTAAGATTTGGTCGATGTTTCAACTTGTTATAACCACCACGTGTAAGTGGAAAATTCCAGGATTAGAGAGATGGAGGATAAGGGAGAGGACAACAGCACGTGTTGGAGGATTATAGCCTAGGGGATTCAATAATTATTTGACATAAAATCTATATATTTTATACATAAACATTTGTACGGAAATACCCAAGTTCTAGTCATTAATTTATGACCACATATATTATATGAGACTTATACATTCCAAAAGAATTGTTGAATCGAACCTTACAATTGTAGACACCTACTGGAGGAGACTCAATGATCACACACTTATGACGATAGTGTGACATGACCCTTTGAGGTGGGAGTTTAATTTGGAACCACTTGGTAGCGGCATCAATCCCATATGATGTCATTATTGGTAAGGATTTTTCATTTATAGTTCATGTCCAAATTTACTATTTTATGAGAAGGATGTGGTGTATCCATAGTGGTGGAATGCGGTTTTCCTTTTTCAATGAATGAGATACCCATGAAGAAATGGATGGACTCATGAATAGGATAGTGAAATTGATTAATCATCAGTTGTCTAGCTAGGCCATTAGTGTAGTGGATGTTATAAGTTTTCAATTTAATATAGTGATGGTGAAGTACGAGGAAATCATTCCTGAATATATTCTAGTATTACCTCCCTGATAGGAGATAGAATTTTGAATTGATTTACACCATGGTAAAACACTGTTATCTTCACCAGCATGTTAGATGTATTTCATAGAGCATCGTAAGTTGTGGGTGTAGTTGGAGGACTTAAAGAGGAAGTGCTTCATGAGACCAACTGTTTCACCCTAAAAAACCCTAGTTTTGATTTCAAAAAAAGAATATGGGAGAAAGAGGTTTTGTAGGGACTACATAATCCAGAATCAGGTGATCGGGGAGAAATATTGTCCAATACAAAGGATCAATGACCACATTTATCTATTGATAGGGGAATAATGGTTCTTAAAGTGTGACCTCATATCAAGACATCACCAGATACGAGTACATGATGAGTATATACTGACGACAACATTCATGTGTCTTTATGATCATTAGGATTACTTGTTGATTCCTATTGGTGTGACTAACTCCCAATCAGAGTTCATGGGACTCATTAATCTGATTATTTAGCCTTAATAAGACTGATTTTTGGTAGTCTTCATTGATGATATACTTATGTACTCATCATCCAAGAAGGATCATAGGTGAAACATAAGGATAATTCGGGAAAAGCACTAAGATAACCTTCTATAAAAAATTCTCTATAACTTCTATTTCTGGATTTCAGATGTCTACTTTATGGGAGATGTTATCTGAGTTAATGGAATTGTAGAGGGCATGTATATGGTCGAAATAATGTTAGCATGAGATCCACCAAAGAGCCTTATATTAGGGTGGAGCTTCCTCGGGATGGAATTCTACTACTAGAGATTCATACATGATTTAGCCCATATATCATCATCCATCACATATTTGAAGTGAAGTGGGAAGCCATTTTTTGGAATGAAATGTGCCAAAAAAACATTTCAGCAGTTGAGGTAGTGTTTGACAAACTCCCTAATCATGAGATTACTGAAGGAGGGTCATGAGTATGTGGTATTCGGTGGTGAATATGGAACCGAACAATGCTGTCTCTTAATACAAAGGAATATAGAGATTGAATATGGTTTATTTTAATTGAGACCAAATGATTCGAACTATGCATCCCCTGATCATGAGTTTCAGATATATTATTCAATTTAAAGATGGTGTGACACTACCTGATGTGTGATCAGTTCATCATCTACTCCAATCATCAAAGTATTACATAAATCTTCCATCATAATGATCTCAACATGATATAAAGTCTATGTCTATAGTATCTATAAAAATATGGCTACAAAATTTTCTAATCTCCTGGGATGGTTAACATGGTAGTTGATGCTCTTGGGAGAAGATATTCATCACAATTATTGAAAGAGGAATCAGAGCATTTGGCCTCATTGAAGATTCTATTATGGATTGTAACGACCCTATCTTTTTGAGTAGTATATTAACTTACTCTTAATGATTTAATAAGATGTTAATTGTTAATGCAGAAAGAGGAGGCGATGGCTTCATCCAGTAGACTTGAACCTTATGAAGCCCACTTATCAGAGCTTGGGAAGGAGGTAGAATCTGTGGGCTTCGCTTTGGACCAAGCCCAAGCCGAACTCCAGCGTGTCAAGATTGAACGGAAACGCCTATGGGAGAAGTTCAAGTTAGTAGATATTACTACTAGGGCAATGTTATCTGAGCCTCCCTCAGATTCTCTCACCATAGCACACCTTACACTTAGGTCATATGCCGGTGTTATAAGGGGCTATGTGACGAGACCCTAGCTTCTTTGTGTAATCCTTTGGGATGAATGAATTGAGATTTCTTCCTTTAGTGATGTTTGTGAAATTTCAAATGTCCGGATAATTTTAGAATGTATTGTATTGATGAATTTTGAAAAAAGGATATTTTAGAATATTTATGTAAACCCTAAATAACTAATGATGTGTAATGATTTTCAAAAAAAGGTCTTCTACAAATGTGTTCAGTAAGGAATTTGGAGTCTAATAAGATCAACTTAATTTTTGATGAATAGTAAATTATGAATAGTGATTTTACGCTTAGGATTAGTAATGTGACCAAATGGATTAGTAATTTCACTCAAAGAAAGTTTTAATATAATTTAGACACCTAGATTAAGTAATGTGATTCAATAAAATGGGTAAATAATGGTTTCATAAATTATTATTCAAGTATTAGTTTTTTCAGATGAATAGTGTTTTTTAATTAAAAATTTAATTAAAAATAATTAGAAAATTATTTTTATAAAAATGACTTTATTTTTGAACTCAGATCATCGATATTATGTTATGGTAATTTTTCGGGTTTTTTCTGAAAAAAATGAATTTTCAATGAATAGTGTTTTTATTTAAAAATCAAATTAAAAAGATTTAGAAAATTATTTTTATAAAATGGATTTCATTTTTGAAATCAGAGCATTGATATTTGGTTAAGGTGAAATTTTGGGATTTTTCTGAGAAAGTTGAATTTCCAGTGAATAGTAAAAATACAGTTTTAGGGTTTCGGTATGTTTAATGACATCATTACTATGTCATGATGATGTCATGAGATCTTTTAAGGGTTTGCCGGGAAAGGGTGATGAATTATTGTTTTGGGGGCCCTATGTGGCCTAACTCCTTGATAAATTCCAAGGGAGAGCACATGAGTTTGAGAAAAGCACATGTGAGGCGTCCCTTGGCCATTATTGCCTTGTCCCCTCACTTTCCCTATAAATACCCACCCTTTCCTCCTTTATTTTTCACTCCCAACTCTCCCCCAACTAATTTCTGGTCTTCTTACCTTCCAAGTAGTCCTCCCAAGGTTCCCCCAATCCCTCAAGGTCCAAAACATTGAGTTTCAAGAGTCACGTTTTAAGGTAAGGGATCTAACCTCTCTCTTTCTTTTCATGTAATCCCTTTTATGTCATTCCTTTTATGCTACATGTTCTTATGTGAGAGGATGTTATTTTATATTCCTCTTACTTCACTTTTCATGTTTATATGATGAGATATCCACTCTTACTCTCATCATTTCATTTTATGAATGTTTAAGTGACGCCGTTAGGCTGCCGAATTTTTAAGGGATCCTTTCACCCTTCTCATTTTTCATGTTCGATTTTCATATCAAGTCTTTCAAGTTACTTTTTTATTATGTTGGGGTATGATCTCTATATCTATCATACTGATCTCTTATGATCATATGATTAGATACCCTATTTGATCTTGTCAATTCATTTTTATTGAAGTTTAAGTGACGTCGTTAGGCTGCCGAATTTTCATAAGAGAAATCTAATTTTTGTCTTCCTTCCATGTTTTTCATTTCAAATCTTATGTCCTCCAAATTTCATTATCATGTCCATATATCATTCTTATTCCGTCCCCCTACTGTTTTATGGATCATTTATGAGTGGTTGACCCATGTCCCCTCTCTTTTCAATGTTTTCTTAAACCCCGAAACATAGCCGTTATGCTGCAGAATTTTTGGTCTCAAAATGCCTCTCTATTTTCTCAAAATTATTTTATGTTATAAAGTGTATACTCAAAGCTCTTATTTCTACAAGGTTATTCACATATATATCAAAATGTTCTATTTTAAATTCTGGGATTTACATACATGAGACCCGCTTTCCCTTTCCGTGGGTTTAAAGTGACGTAAGGATCATGTCTTTAAAGCAGTTTTTTTAAAACGTTGTGATTATGAAATGAAACCCATTTATTTTATTCTATATGGGTTATTTATGAAATTTTTGATGATTATATATGTGGCTCACATTATAATAAAGGCAAATTTAAGGGTGCGCCCTGATAGCCCTCCAATGCATTGGGTAATGATGTAACCACTAGAGATTACAATATTCACGATACCTTGGTGAATAACCTTGGTAATTTTCAAATGACACCTTGGGGATGGACCTTGGTAATATCTTCATGATTGTCTATGTTAAATGATGTAGCCACATATTCAAGTTATGAAAAATGTTATTTTTATTATGAAATTCCTCATGATTTCTTTCTCACACCTTAAAGTTCTTTTCATGTCCTTATTGAAGTATATCAAGTTCACATGTAAAATGTTCCTCATGTTTCCCTTACTGGGCCTTCTGCTCACCCTTTCTTTTGATGTATATCCCCAGGTTATGAGATTCATAAATGAACCTTGGATGAACTTAAGTAGAAGCCTTTCACATGTTTAAGAAGAATTATTTTTGTTGCTTTCATGTATTTTGTTCCTGGTTTCCAAGACACTAGACCTTAAAGATCCTCAGTTTTGTGTAATGTAATGAAATTTTATGATATAAAAAAGGCGGGATGCTATAGTTGGTATCAAAGGAAGGTTTAGTTATTTGTGGAAATTATGATATAAAAACTTTAGGAAGAACCCCATAGAAAAGTTTAAATATAGGAAAAATTTCTGGTATTTTGGTAAGTATTGAGTAAGTGGTTTATCAAACAAATACATCCTTGTCTGGATACGAGCAGGTAGAGGTGGCTCTGGCACAGATGTATATAGGGGTAAAACCCGAAAACACCGCTTTGAGCTAGACTCGAACGGGAACTGGTGCACGATAACGGGCCTTGCTGCACTCTTGGTTACGACACTCCCGGGGGGTATGTTTGGTTAATCACAAGATTTTTATGAATCATTATGAAGGAATTATAGAAAAGTGTAATTGTCTAAGCATGATGTCTTAGTTAAAAGATCCATAAATGAAATAAGTTTCTTACTAAGGTTTTATTATTTTAGAAAATGGTGGGAAATAGGAGGAATCGTGCCGATGGTGACCGCAATGCACCATGTGCTGACGGCCCGCCGATAGAAGCCGGAATGGAAACATTCATGCGAATGATAAACCAACTTACTCAAGTTATGGGTAATAACTTGAATCAAGCTGAGAGGCCGACCTCACCGGGAAGGGAACAACTTTCTGTTGAGTCCTTCACGCGTCAACGACCACCAACATTCAGTGGATCTACTGACCCATTAGTTGTGGAACAATGGATAAGCTCCATTGAAAAGATCTTTTCTGTACTTCATTGTTCGGAACAAGAAAAAGTCACCCTTGCTGTTTACCGCCTAGAGGGAGAAGCTGATCAGTGGTGGTCACTGATATAAAACACGAAGCCAAGAGGAGAGATAGAAGCTATGGAGTGGGAAGAATTTCGGGGAATTTTCTTTAACAAGTATTTCCCTCGTTCCATGAGAACGAAAATGGAGAATGAGTTTCTTGAGCTGAAGAAGAAGGAGAATGAATCTGTTGGAACCTATGAGATAAACATCACAAAGCTTTCCCGTTTTACCTCAGGCTTTGTCATGGAACCTAATGGGAAGGTTGATAGATTCTTTGGCGGACTACGACCTCATTTGCGGAAGAATCTAGCCAATAGGGACTACGATAGCTATGAAGAAATAGTTCAAAGTGCTATGAAAGTTGAACTAGAGTTTGGGGAGACACAGTGGTCTCACAAATCTAATGAGAAGAAGAGAACTCTAGAACCAAGCATGGGAAGAAGTTTTGATCAGGAAAGAGGTGGAAATCATATGCAACATCCCAAATGCAATAAATGAGGAAAGAAGCATTCAGGAAACTGCTTGATCGAAAGTGGTAAGTGCTATAGCTGTGGAAAAGAAGGCCATATTTCTCGGAATTGTCGTAGTGATGTGAAGCCTCAACTTCCCAACACTAATGACAGGGGAAAGATGGTTCTGGCCCTACCCGAAGTCACATGCTTCAAGTGTGGACAGCTTGGGCACTTTTCTAATCAATGTCCAAATCCGAGGGCGGTGGAGGGGAATCACCATCAACCTCAGCAGAGTCCAAGGGAGCAAGGTCGTTCTTTCGCTATCACAACAGCTGAAGTTGAAGTCCCAAACGATGTGGTAGCAGGTACTCTTGTTGTCCTCTCAAAACTAGAAAGTACATTATTTGATTCTGGTTCTACGCATTCCTTTATTTCCTCCATGTTTTCAAGGAATATAGAATCAATCCCTGAACTTCTAGAGGTAGAGTTGTCATTCAAGACTCCAAGTCGGATTATCCTTGCATCAAAAGTATTTAGATACTCTAGTGTTTACTTTGGTGAGCACAATATTATCGCAAATCTAGTAGTCATTCCCATGATGGAATTCGACATTATACTAGGGATGGACTGGCTCTCAAAGTATAATGCTATGATCAAATGCAGAAGTAAGGAAATCATAGTAGTCTTGAATGAACGACCTACAGTTATCTTCCGAGGAGAGATATCCCGAACTGATCCCTATATAGAAGCCCCTGCTATAGCTTTCTTTATGGAGTTAATCGCTGATGAGGATGAAGGGAAAGGGGGCATACAAATTGAAGATGTTCCGATTGTTCAGGAATACATGGATGTATTTCTTTAGGAGTTGCCTGGACCTCCCCCAGAAAGAGAGGTAGAGTTCACCATTGAAATCATACATGGGTCTCAACCAATATCAATGAATCCGTATAGAATGGAAAATGTGGAGCTAGAAGAGCTAAAGAAACAACTCCAAGACTTGTTGTAGAAGGGGTTTATCCGACCGAGTGTGTCTCCTTGGGGAGCACCAGTTTCTTTGTGAAAAAGAAGGATGGATCAATGTGGCTATGCATTGATTATAGAGAACTGAATGGGATCACAGTGAAGAACAGATATCCTCTTCCAAGAATTGATGATTTATTTGACCAACTTCATGGGGCTCAATTCTTCTCTATGATTGACCTTTGATCTGGTTATCATCAACTGAGGGTAAAGAAGGAAGATATTCCAAAGACTGCCTTCCGATCAAGATTTGGGCATTATGAGTTTACTGTTATGCCCTTCGGCTTGACTAATGCTCCTGCTATTTTCATGGATTTGATGAATAGAGTCTTTAAGGACTACCTTGATAACTTTGTAGTAGTTTTTATTGATGATATTTGGATATATTCAAAAAGTCGTGAGGAACATGAAGATCATCTGAGGGTTATTTTGAAAACTCTACGGAAGGAGAGACTCTTTGGGAAGTTCAGCAAGTGTGAGTTTTGGTTACAACAAGTGGATTTCTTGGGGCACATCGTAACCAATAAAGGAATCTCGGTTGACCCTGAAAAGACAATGGTTGTGGAGGAGTGGCCTCAACCCGCAACAGTAACTGAGATTCGTAGTTTCCTTGGTTTAGCGGGATATTATAGTAGGTTTGTGAAAAACATTTCACGACTTTCTAATCCACTAACCAAGTTGACTCAAAAAGGGGTTAAGTTCATCTGGACAAAGGAATGTGAGGAAAGTTTCCAATAGCTGAAGAAGAGATTGGTTACTTCACCTGTGTTAACACTACCCTCTATCGGAGAAGGATTCGTTATTTTTAGTGATGCATCTCTGAAAGGGCTTGGGTGCGTCCTCATGAAAAATGACAAAGTAATTGCTTATGCATCTCGACAGTTGAAGATTCATGAGCAGAATTATCCTACGCATGATCTAGAGCTGGCGGAAGTTGTTTTTTCTCTAAAGATATGGAGGCACTATCTTTATGGGGAGAAATGTGATATATACACTGACCACCAAAGTCTAAAGTATATTTTCACTCAGAAAGAATTGAACATGAGACAAAGGAGATGGTTGGAGCTTATTAAAGACTATGATTTTTCAATTCATTATCACCCTATAAGAGAAAACAAAGGCTCGGATGCGTAATGCAGGAAAGATCCTATTGTTCTGGCAACAATGAGGATCCTGGGAGATCCCTTGATTAAAGATCTAGTAAAACTGGACATGGAAATTATAAGGAAAGGGACATCATCATCCCTATCCCAAATGATTTCTCATCCATCATTACTAGAGAAGATCATGAAGGCTCAAAAAGAAGATCCTTTGCTGCAGGAGAAGTTGGAGGCTGTAAAAGATGGGAAGTTACCTGATTTCAATATTGATCAAGAATGTGTATTGAAATTTCATACAAGACTACGTGTCCCATCTATTCCGGAGATAAAGAAAGAACTGATGGATGAATCTCATAGCTCTACATTCTCTATACATTCGGGAATCACTAAGATGTATAGATACCTTCGTGATCATTATTGGTGGGATAACATGAAGAGGGAGATTGAAAATTACACTACAAGGTGCCTGGTGTGTCTGCAAGTAAAGGCAGAATGACAACTTCCTAAGGGGGTATTACAACTACTACCCATACCAGTATGGAAGTGGGATAATATCACTATGGACTTTGTAACTGGTCTCCCGAAAACATCCAAAGGAAACAATGCGATATGGGTTATTGTGGACCGTATCACCAAGACAGCCCATTTTATCTCTATTCAGGAAGATTTCTCTCTGGATCAGCTTGCCACGATATAAGTGAAGGAAGTGGTAAGGCTGCATGGGGTACCACTATCCATCGTATCTGATCGTGACCCATGATTCACATCAAAATTCTGGAGAAGTCTTCAGCATGCTCTGAATACTGAATTGAATTTTAGTACGGCCTATCATCCTCAAACTGATGGCCAATATGAAAGGACTATTCCGACACTCGAATACATGTTGAGATTATTCTCAATGGAATTTAAAGGTGGATGGGATCAACACCTCCCATTAGTGGAGTTCTCCTATAACAACAGCTTCCATGCGAGTATTCAGATGGCACCCTATGAAGCTCTGTATGGAAAGCGGTGTAGAACTTCTACTTGTTGGGATGAAACTGGTGAGAGGAAGCTTCTTGTGCCTGATCTCGTGCAAGAGATGACGGAACAGGTTCATGCCATCCAACAACACATAAAGGCTGCTCAGAGTCGGCAGAAGAGCTATGCTGACAATCGTCGAAGGGACTTGGAGTTTGGTGTTGGTGACAAAGTCTTCCTTCGAATTTTTCCATGGAAGAGAGTCATGCGGTTTGGGAAGAAAGGGAAGCTCAACCCTAGGTACATTGGCCCCTATGAAATCCTTGATCGCATATGATCAGTGTCCTATCGTCTAGCACTTCCACCGAACCTAGCTCAAGTTCATGATGTCTTCCATGTATCTCTCTTGAGGAAGTACATACCCGTCCCTTCGCATGTACTGAACCCAGAGGTGGTACAACTTGAACATGACCTCTCTTATGAGGAGCAGCCAGTGGAGATCTTGCACCGGAGAGACAAGGTTCTACGAAACTAGTCTACCCACCTTGTGAAATTGTTGTGCAGGAATCATAAGTATGATGAAGAGACTTGGGAGCCTGAGGAAACGATGAAGCAAAAGTACCCTCACCTTTTCGACTAGGCCTCAAGTATAAATTTCGGGGACGAAATTTCTTAAGGGGGGAAGAATGTAACGACCCAATCTTTTTGAGTAGTATATTAACTTACTCTTAATGATTTAATAAGATGTTAATGGTTAATGCAGAAAGAGGAGGTGATCGCTTCATCCAGTAGACTTGAACCTTATGAAGCCCACTTATCAGAGCTTTGGAAGGAGGTAGCATCTGTGGGCTTCACTTTGGACCAAGCCCAAGATGAACTCCAGCGTGTCAAGCTTGAACGGAAACGACTACGGGAGAAGTTCATGTTAGTAGAGATTACTACTAGGGCAATGTTATCTGAGCCTCCCTCAAATTCTCTCACCATAGCACACCTTACACATAGGTCATATGCCGGTGTTATAAGGGGCTATGTGACGAGACCCTAGCTTATTTGTGTAATCCTTTGGGACGAATGAATTGAGATTTCTTCCTTTAGTGATGTTTGTGAAATTTCAAATGTATGGATAATTTTAGAATTTATTTTATTGATGAATTTCAAAAAAATGATATTTTAAAATATTTATGTAAACCCTAAATAACTAATGATGTGTAACGATTTTCAAAAAATGGTCTTCTACAAAAGTGTTTAGTATGGAATTTGGAGTCTAATAAGATCAACTTAATTTTTGATGAATAGTAAATTCTGAATAGTGATTTTACGCTTAAGATTAGTAATGTGACCAAATGGATTAGTAATTTCACTCAAAGAAAGTTTTAATATAATTTAGACACCTAGATTAAGTAATGTGATTCAATAAAATGGGTAAATAACGGTTTCATAAATTATTATTCAAGTATTAGTTTTTTCTGATGAATAGTGTTTTTTAATTAAAAAATTAATTAAAAATAATTAGAAAATTATTTTTATAAAAATGACTTTATTTTTGAACTCAGAGCATCGATATTATGTTATGGTAATTTTTCGGGTTTTTTCTGAAAAAAATGAATTTTCGATGAATAGTGTTTTTATTTAAAAATAAAATTAAAATTATTTAGAAAATTATTTTTATAAAATGGATTTCATTTTTGGAATCAGAGCATTGATATTTGGTTAAGGTAAAATTTTGGGATTTTTCTGAGAAAGTTGAATTTCCAGTGAATAGTAAAAATACAGTTTTAGGGTTTCGGTATGTTTAATGACATCATAACTGTGTCATGATGATGTAATGAGATATTTTAAGGGTTGGCCGGCCAAGGGTGATTAATTATTGTTTAGAGGGCCCCATGTGGCCTAACTCCTTGATAAATTCCAAGGGAGAGCACATGGGTTTGAGAAAAGCACATGTGAGGTGTCCCTTGGCCATTATTGCCTTGTCCCCTCACATTCCCTATAAATACCCACCCTTTCCTCCTCTAGTTTTCACTCCCATCTCTCCCCCAATGAAGTTATGGTCTTATTACCTTCCAAGGAGTCCTCCCAAGGTGCCCCCAAGCCCTCAAGGTCCAAAACATTGAGTTTCAAGAGTCACGTTTTAAGGTAAGGGATCCGACCTCTCTCTTTCTTTTCATGTAATCTCTTTTATGTCCTTCCTTTTATGCTACATGTTTTTATGTGAGAGGATGTTCGTTTATATTCCTCTTACTTCCCTTTTCATTTTTATATGATGATAGATCCACTCTTACTCTCATCGTTTCATTTTATGAAAGTTTAAGTGACGTCGTTAGGCTGCAGAATTTTTAAGGGATCCTTTCACCCTTCTCATTTTTCAAGTTCGATTTTCATATCAAGTATTTAAAGATCCTTTTTTATTATGTTGGGGTATGATCTCTATATCTATCATACTGATCTCTTATGATCATATGATGAGAGACCCTATTTGATCTTGTCAATTCATTTTTATTGAAGTTTAAGTGACGCCGTTAGGCTGCCGAATTTTCATAATAGAAATCTAATTTTTGTCTTCCTTCCATGTTTTTTATTTCAAATGGTATGTCCTCCAAATATCATTACCATGTCCATATATCCTTCTTATTCCGTCCCCCTACTGTTTTATGGATCATTTATGAGTGGGTTACCCATGTCCCCTCTCTATTCAATGTTTTCTAAAACCCCGAAACATAGCCGTTATGCTGCAGAATTTTTGGTCTCAAAATGCCTCTCTCTTTTCTCAAAATTATTTTATGTTATAAAGAGAATACTCAAAGCTCTTATTTCTACAAGGGTATTCACATATATATCAAAATGTTTTATTTTAAATTCTGGTATTTACATACATGAGACCCTCTTTCCCTTTCCGTGGGTTTAAAGTGACATAAGGATCATGTCTTTAAAGCAGTTTTTTTAAAACGTTGTGATTATGAAATGAAACCCATTTATTTTATTCTATATGGGTTATTTATTAAAATGTTTGATGATGATATATGTGGATCACATTATAATAAAGGAAAATTTAAGGGTGCGCCCTGATAGCGTTCCAATGCATTGGGTAATAATGTAACCACTAGAGATTACAATTTTCACGATACCTTGGTGAATAACATTGGTAATTTTCAAATGACACCTTGGGGATGGACCTTGGTGATATGTTCATGATTGTCTATGTTAAATGATGTAACCACATCTTCACGTTATGAAAAATGTTATTTTTATTATGAAATTCCTCATGATTTCTTTCTCATGCCTTAAAGTACTTTTCATGTCCTTATTGAAGTATATCAAGTTCACTTGTAAAATGTTCCTATTGTTTCCCTTACTGGGCCTTCTGCTCACCCTATCTTTTGATGTATATCCCCAGGTTATGAGATGCAGAAATGAACCTAGGATGAACTTAAGGAGAAGCCTTTCAAGTGTCTAAGAAGAATGATTTTTGTTGCTTTCATGTATTTTGTTCCTGGTTTCCAAGACACTAGACCTTAAAGATCCTCAGTTTTGTGTAATGTAATGAAATTTTATGTTATAAAAAAAGGTGGGATACTATATGGATGGAGATGGAGAAACATACCTATAGTCAATGGTTATCACTCCTCCACTCTACCAACCTGTTAAGGTGTCACAAAATGGAAATACTAACTGTGAGGTCCTAGGTGCTTATAAATCTATGGAGAGTTGACTTGATGTATTTTCAAATGGTTGGGATCACATCATTCTTTTCAAGGTATTCATGATGGTACACGTTATTTAATGGGGGAGGTTTAATTGAATTATCATAAATACCCTTTTGAGGTACATGCATATGTCAAAAATATGAACCTGGACCTCCGAAATCAATTTTCGTGGACATGGATGATGAATGGAGTTGTAGAGTTTGTCTCTTCAAACCTTACTTGTCACCATGTGAGGGATGATCAAAATGTTCAAATTGGTTTATCTCAATCCCAAGAAGTTCCAGAATGGAAGTTGGATGGTATATATATGGAAATCATTGAAGGATTACCATGTACATCCAAGGGAAATGATTCCATCTGGTTGATCGTTGACTAGAATTCTATGTTTTTAGAGAGCATAGTTATATAGTGGTCTTAGTAAACCTCTATGTTTATGAGAAAATTGAATCCATGGAGTTTCATTGAAATTGTTTGCTGATCATGAAACTTGTTTAATATCCCTTATTTGGAAGGTATTACATGAGGCATTTAGGACTCATTTTTGGTTGAGAATAGTATTCCACCCATTATATGATAGCCAGACTGAGTGAATTATTCACGTTCTAGAGGATATTTTGTGATCTTGCATGTTAGACTTTGGCCGTAGAATGGAGGATCCCTCATGGGTGATCAATTTATTTAGTGTGTGATTAGTGGTATAATGGGAATCTCAAAGACAACGCATGTTTGTATGAGGCTCAGATTCATACTTAGTATCCACGTCTTTTTGTGTAACCCTTGTTTTGGAATTTTTGGGGTATATAGACCTAAGGTTGTAAGAATTTATTATATTATAATTTTTGTTTGTTATTTTTTGATATTATATATATTAATTTTGAGAACAGAAACTGAGACAAAAAGAAATTAAAAGGACTGGTGTTCCTAGAATAAATGATTAAAATATATTAAAATTATTAAATATAATGTTCTCATGGAATCCATTAAAAGGTATAATAAATTATAAATGGGTGACCAAATATAGAAAATGACGGAAATGGTGAGATGATAATTGTTTTTCACATTAGTAAGGACCTTACATTTTTTGGAACATATTTTATATGAAAAATACACAAAGGATGATTAAATGAATAAAATAATTTAATATTATTATTTTATATAAGGTATTGAGGTTGCAAGGAAACTTCTCTTTAAATATGTAATTTAACATAAATTCAGGTTTATCTACATAACCCAAAAGTTATATAGATATTTTAGAGAGAGATCCTTTGGAGGATCATCTCGATGAAAAGTGATGAATCCTCAAATCAGTGATCAGCACACACCAATCATAATATATTTCACCAATGACAACGATGTGATTACTTTTCTTCATCAGCAACTGAAATAAAATTTATGTAGTGTTTTTTATTTAATTTCTTAATTTCATATTCATGATCACTAGGATAAATTTGGACTAGTCCATGAATATATTGAACCACAATTCAATCATATTTGTGGGATATTATTATTTTGTCAGATTATCTAGACTTGAATCATGTTTATTTGTATTTTTTATTGTACTAATGTCGAAAAAAAATATTGACAAGAACATCGATCATGATTCATCCCTCTCATCTTATTTTTTCTTTTCTACCTTCTTTCTTCTTCTCTTAATCTTTCTTTGTTTTTTTATCCCCGTTCATTGAAACCATTGTGAACAATCGATCATTTGGAATTAAATTCATTGTGGAACGAACTGAAATCATAGTTTTGGCATTGGGACAACTCAATGTAGCTTTGATGCATGGAGAATAAGTTGATAAAATGATGATTGGTGGTGAATTTCGTTCTTCACCAGTATTGATGAATGACTGTGATCGCATTTTCCAAGCCAGTTGAAGGCTCAAATCTTGTTTATTTGGTGTTAAGGGGCCAAAAAAACATGGATCAAGAGTTTTGAGGGAATCTACACATATGAATGAGATCTGGGAGATAGATGAGGCATGTAATAGGATGAATAAATTGTTTGGAAAAACCTGAAACACGCAGCTTGTATTCCTACAATATGCGGTGTGTGTCCCCACTTAGATGACCTTGTCATGTTACATGGGAGGTACACTGACACATGGTGGAGTACATTGGTTTCCTACATGGTCTTTACTACCTCGAAAGGCTTAGAATAGACGAGGTACATAGGATACCCCATGTACTGGTACACACTCAGGGACACACGTGTGGACATCGTGTACTAGCACATGGTCAAAGTACACGGGTAGACCCTAAATGCTGGGATATGGCATGTAGCCCCTTATAAAAACCATGTATCACTATTTTAAATGTATCAGTTTGATGAAATATTCTATTAATATGGGAATATCTCAAGGTCAATGGACACGACCTGTAACATATCTACAAATAGTGTAAACTATCGTACATGTATTACACTCCTTCTCCAAAGTATACTGGACAAAAATATTTCGGGTTTGGTTCCCTTATATTTTCCCTTAATGTATGTATAATATCATTTCCTACTCCAAGGGCAATGATCTATTCAACAAGAATTTCTGTATACAGTTATTGGAATCCCTTGAGATTCGCGGTGTGGGATCCTCTATTCATCAGTATGTGCTAGGTGTTGTCCATGATATTGACATAAAAAATCCTATTGAGTGTATATCATATACATAGCAGGTTATTATAGATGGATGTTTTGATATCAACCCATGTCCATGGATATGATGTTCATTTATTTTATCATATTCTACTCATACTATCAGCGTATCATTATCATGATGGATCCTGATGAGAATTACCTCTGGGAAAGAAGTCATCAGTGCCATAAGGCATAGGAGTGTGTTCATCTAGATGAGTTATTCATGGAATTTATTTGTTGAATTCTTGAGGTTGGTATATGGTGGATGTGACATACCTCAAGATTGTGGGTCTTGGATCTAGTATATCTGGATATTCTTGTCAAATTTGTGGTAGAAATATACATGTTTAGAGATTCCTATAAACTCATATGTTGTAATAATTTTTGGTTTTGGGGTGTCCTATATTGTATTTTTATAAGATCCCCTAGATGTGATTTTCCCACATATGTTGTTTCATGTGCAGATGATCAACCTTTTGATGGAGTACTAGGAGAAAAAGGACATGATGGTCCTTTGTGAGATTGGACTGACATTGGTGTGTTCCTACTACATTAACGCAGTAGTCAGAGTACGTTTTCATATATGTTAGACTTGTGTTACAAGATCATTATGGTGGTATAATATTTGGACATGTTTTACATTACTTAATGTCATACTCTGGTTGTAGGATATTGTTGTATTCATTAATTTCATTCATAGATGTTTTAACATTTTAGCTCAATGTGGTCATAGATATGTGTTTGTGCACACATGTATAAAGGCAATTCAACTCTTGTTATTGATATTCCTTCTCGATTCTAGTCACTATACAATAATATATTAGAGGAAGGTTTGGAGAGTCACGACACAGACCCCACTAGGATGTGTCATGACAATTCACAAATTAAATATATCAAAAGAACTCATAGATACTCTAAGGCACCAGCCTTAAACATTACTTAATCATGAGTTATTACAAGATTACACATTGTGGATCTTTTCAGTTTTAGAGTTTTAGAAAATTAGATCATAAAACATTCATTACATTCCACATTTATGCAAAGTGGATATATAAAAGATAGTATTCATTTTTCCCATCAACGGAAAAATATTTAAAATAAAACATGGATTCTTTATTGACACTTCCTTGACACTGTCATCATATCATGTACCATTCCCTTGACATGTGAAAAACATTTCAAAAACATGGGATGAGCATAAAAAGCTCACTAAGGGATATAAAAGTATGAAATGAAAACATTAGTCCATGTATGAAATCATACTTTACTCATAAAACATAATCACTTTACCATACCTAATCAAATCATGAATAAATCATAGAAATCATAAGACATAATGGTAACTTGAGGAATTCATGACATTCTTATGTAGGGAGTAACCATCTTGGTTATGTTTGGAATACCCATTACAGTATATTCCCTAAATCTCTTCAGAGAAAACTTAATGTTTAACACCTGGTTACCTAATGCATTGGAGAGCTATATCGGGCTCACCCGCCCTTAGATTATCACAGAACAACCCGTAATCATAAACAATGCCCAAGAACCATAACATAATAATAGCACATAACATAACCATAATGTAAAGATAAAATTTCCACATTGCAATAACAATATAACCTTTTAAGATAACGAATCAATTCTAAAAACCATTTTCAAAACCATTTAAAACATTTAATAAAGTAAATATTGAATCAAAGTGTCCCATACCAAATTGACGTTATGAACATTTTAAACCATTAATATCCATATAATTAAATCCTTAAAACCATTTTGAAAACATGGATATTAATGAGAAATATTTATAATAATAAATCATTAAAAAATTTAAAATGATATTTTAGTTAAAGGGTTTTTAACAAAATGAGAGACACATAAATACCATAATTGAGGAATTACATTTGATCAAAAATTTATAATATCATGATAATAAATGGATTCATGATATAATATTCCAAGGGACAGTATATACACCATATAAGAATGAATTGGTGCATAACAACAATAAAGTCTAAATAGAAATTTAAAATGAGATGAAATCACTTATAAAGAATGTATTCATAAATTAAAGATAAATAAATCTCATAATTATGTGTGACGAATATAAATACACCCAATATAAGTGGATATTATGCGTAAAACAATAAAAGGACATTCACACATATTAAAAGGATTCCATATTCAATAACTACATGTTTAACCCAATGAAATCGAGATTGGGTCAAGAAGCTCCCTTGGTAAAATTCGACAGCCTAATAGCGTCACTTTAAAATTCATAAAATCAGTTGATGAGAGAGAAAATGGTATCTCATCACTTGGACATAAAATTTACATATATAAGGATATATAGGAACATATCCCAGCATAAAAATATGTAAAATAAAAGACATAACAAAATAAGTCTTTCAAAAAGTGGAGGGTGACAGGATCCCTTTCCGATTTGTGCAACATTCGAAACGTACACCCCATGAAAGAAGGGTCATACAATGAAGATGTAACTACCCATAAATGAGAGTATATTATACAAATAGTAAAATAATGGGTATTACATACACCACATAAAAGGAAATAGTGGCCAATGTAGCATGAATCTCAAATGAATAAAAAGTGAGATAAAAATCCCCTTATGAATATTCGGCAGCCTAACGGTGCCACATAAATCTTCCAAAAATGGATTGATGAGATAAAATAGGGTCTCTCGTCATATTAACATAAAATTTACAGAAATAGGAATATAAAATAACTTCCCCCAACATATGAAAGTGGATTTTAAAATAAGTTACATAAAAAGAGTACTTAAAAATAAAGAGAGAGGTAGGATCCCTTACCTCGGGTCCATCTTGACTCAATCGTTCTTTAACCTCTTGAATAATAAAATTGAGTTAATTTTTACTTGATTAAGAATATTGTTCATGTTAATTATTCATTTTATATAACTTATTACCATGTTATTAACACTATGTAATTATTTATGTTAATAAAGGTCGTTTTGTCGATCATTGATACTTGAGTCAAAAATAAACTATTTATAATAACAAGTTTGTTCATGCGGTAAAATATACATTATATCCAGAATTATATTCATTATGTAGATATAATATATATAATATATATCCATTATATACATGCATTTATAATATTACATAACATTTAGAGGTAAGAAATGAAATGCACCGTTCATGGAGACGGTAAGCCGTACGTACGCATGAACGCTACTTCCATTTCTATTTCATATTTAATGGAATTAAAACATAATGATAAATAATAGTATTATAATTATAGTATGGTATCATATATAATATCATTAAATATATCCTTTATATGTACCACATATGGTATTAACGAATCAAATCACTTTGTGGGGGCGATAGTCCGTACTTCATAAAATGAAGATATCGCGTTTACCCATAACGGAAGCCATAAAGGTATGCCATAAATGAAAAATACAGAAGATTTAGGAAAAATATATCATATTATATATCATATAAAAATATATTGACATCTTAATGGCCACCTTTGAAAGTGTTAAAACAATATTGAACAATCCTCATTTCGTGAGGCAGATATTCACCATCCATAGAAACATTATGTTCATTAACCATTAGATGTAGGTGTGTTTGAGTGTAGATATAATACTTATTATAACAAAATTCTATTATATTTAAGATACTTTAGTTGTTACAAAATAAATTAATAAAAAGAGTTTATGGGGTTGGAGAAGCAAAATAAAACAAAAGAACACAAGTGAAGACATTACATTAAAATCGGGTAACTCCCTTTGGTTTGATCTACAAGGGTTTCTTGAAGAGATTCATGCCTAAGTTAAGGCTTCTAGGATGAGGATAGGGATGTGGAAAGATGAGATGTTCAGGGTTTGGCTGAGCCAAAGTCTTGAGAGGTTTGGGTAAGGTGGTAGGGGTGGGGGTGGGGGTATTTTATAAGAGAAGATGAGAGGCACTCCTGGAAAGTTATAAAATGTTACTTTATTTTCAAATGAATTTCGGATTTTAAAGGTCCCACATTGATTTATTTTGAGGATAAGGTGATAAGGGTTAGAAATATACTCATACAATAGGGTTTTTACATGTGTAGGTCTTATATTTTACATTAACTTTTCATTTTATTTAAATCGTTAAATAATGAGGTAATCAGTGCATCATCATGATGTCATAAATAATTTAATTTATTTAATGTCTAAAAATTATAAAAAAAACTATTATGTATGAAATTTTTTTATATTTCCAACGAATATTTGTATTAAGAAATCTGACTTGTATAACCCCATGTAAAAATTGTTCAATTAAAACAATACATGTTTGTGTCATTTTTACTTTTACTTTAAAAGAGGAATTAATGTCATTATCTTACCCATGTGGCTCCATGGTGTCCAAAGACTCTACCAATGGGTTTTCTTGGTCGGCCATGACACATCCAATAATGGTAGGACATGTGTCAAGGTTATTTCATATTATTAAAATATTATTTTTACCTTAAACTACACTAATTTCCTCTAAGCGCGATTAAAAACTGAAAAGTTACTATTAACCAAAAATTTATTTTAATCCCATTGAACAAAATTTTACTTCCTAATGACATCCATGTATTTTGGATTTTTTAAATTCAAAACATAGTGGTGGTAAAATTTCATTTAAATGAAAAATCAGTTTTTTAAGTACCACTTAGTGGTTTCACTATTCATAAAAAATTGACGTTTTTCAGAAAATTACCAAAACTCCACCCTAAGAAATATTTGATATTCTGAATTAAATAATGATATATATTTTAATAAATTCAAAACATATAATTTAAAATAATTAATTTAATAATTAATTCATGTTTTCAGAACAAATAGTGTGTTTTTAAGAAACAATATCCATCAAAAGATTGATACTCGTTTATGTCCAATCTCAAAGTAATATTAATTCCAATGACCACCATTAGATTAAATTGTAAAAATATATTCTAATTTAACTTTAACACCAATTATAAAGATAATATAACTATATAAATAAATTAGATTAAAAAGTGGTTTTGAATTAAAATACAAAACTTTTCACTATTCATTAAAAAATGATCATTATCAGAAAAATATCATGAATTTATCCAAAGTAAATATCAATGTCCCAATCATAAGGAAGAAGTTTATTTTGACAAATATATCTTATAAAATTGTAAAAAGATAGATTTAATAATGGTTCCCCATCAAAAGGCGTTGAAACAATCTTTTAAAAATATTAGAGTATTTATTCTTAAAATTGGATTCACTTGGATTTTAAGCCTGTAACATTTATTGGATGAATGTAAAAATAGTTAACAAACATATTTAATCATATTTTAGTTATTTATGTTCATTACCTCCATTGCAACGTCTAGGTGTTAACTATTATAATATTATTATTTTATTAGGGTGCAACGTAAGATTTCAAAGAAACTCGTTATTGCATATTGGGTACGCCGTCGAGCATAGCATTAATTTTAAAGTAGTATTGACATTTTATTCACAAATATTTATACACAATTGAATTTAATATTATTTATTTACCTGGGATGTTACATCCATCCCCCCTTTTGGGTGTTTCATCCCTACAATTTCAAAATTGGGCTTGGAAACTCCATTGAAAGTCCCACATCAGAACATGAGTCAGTTAAACTATCACTTAAAAAGAACAGGATAGAAGTACAAAGGTCACCTTAGTTAACCCATACTAGGACTCCATGTATGAAAATATGGATATGGAGGAAAAAACAAAGGGTCGTGTTTTAATGGAGATTGATAGTAAACATGTCTAGGTGAAAGTTAACCCCAAGAAAATCACAAGCTTGTGATTGGTTAAACGGTATTCGATTCCCCAGTAGAAAAAGTTAATAGACAAAATTTTGGTTTTAAGTCACTCTTAATTGAGGAATTTATTTTTGAGCATAACTATATCATAATGAAATATAATTACTTGTCACGTAGACTTTCAACTTTTACAATATTCCTTAATCAAACTCATATTTTCTCCAATAGATGAGTATTTAGGAAGACTTGTTAACATTAAGTGTACTATAATCAACAAAAACCAAAGAAAAAAGTTTAGTACGAGATCAGATAATACCCAAAAATGAATATTTTTTTAAAAATATAAAAACTACTCCTAATCTCCAAAATTTTTCAAACAAAACCGAAAGTTCAACAAAGACCATTCTATAAACAATTTGTCCATTAATTTCTTCAAAGTAAACCCAACTATGATTGAAACCCAAATATTTGAAGGATTTAATCACATAGTCTCCCATGCTACAAATTAACATTTATCTCATACTGAAAATTAATTAACCTAATCACATATCCCCCATGATAGGTTTATAATTTCCATAGTTAACCCAAAATCAACGTACTCTTGATTCAGAAAATCATCTAGAAAATTTTTTTTGGTCAAACAATCCAGGGACATCATGTAGTCCAGTGGTAGGCGATAAACACCAGTCACACTTTGGTTGTGGGTTTGATTCCCGCAGCTTCGTCCGACGTGACGGGTTGTCACGCGGTCTACGTGTTGTCCCTTTTCCAAAACTATATAATTCTTAAAATATCCCCCTAAAAAGTGATAAAATATTAAAAAATAACCATGACATATTTTAACCCCAATTTTACCTCATGCCTTTAATCTTCCATCATAACATATAGTAACCCATAATTACCTCAAAAGTAAGGATCATATAAACCCTAATGGTTACCTTTAAAATTATCACATGAACTTCCACATCGAGTTGGTTCTCTCGTAGAATAGGCATTAGAGAACTCACCAGGGTTCAATTTGTTTATCATGACACCTGATAGTTGGTTTAGAATAACCACAAGATTTCGCATTGAATCCCCCATTTCATCCAGTCACTTAATCATAGAACCACCACTATTTCCTTCAAACCCATTGTCACTTTGGTGCCTTCTAGATCCATTTATTTTCTAAAACCAACAAGATCAGTGTGAGTATATCAACCAAATCATCATGTACTAAAGAGGAAGATAAACAGTAAGATATATTTATCCAAGTTATCTTAAACTCATTCCAACAATAAAAAATAACAATGACTCTATCCAATATAATAACCATTGTGGTCATACACAACTTGTCACTTATGCTAAAACAACACTCTAACCTCTAATGATATCTAAACCGACCTCTAATACCAACTATAAGGCCACAGCCTTAAACCTTACTTAATCTTGAGTTATTACAAGGTTACACATTGAGGATCATTTCAGGTTTAGAGTTTTATAGAATTAGATCATAAAACATTCAATATATTCTACATTTAAACAAATTGGTTTCATAAAAGATAGTATTCATTTTTCCCATCAACGAAAACATATTTAAAATAAAACATTGATTCTTTCTTGAAACTACCTTGACACTATCATCATATCATGTACCTTTCCCTTGACCTGTGAAAAACAATTAAAAAACATGGGATGAGTATAAAAAGCTCAGTATGGGATTTAAAAGTACGAAATGAAAACATTAGTCCATGTATGAAATCATACTTTACTTGTAAAACATAATCACTTTAACATACCTCATCAAATCATGAATAAATCATAGAAATCATAAGACATAAAGGTAACTTGTGGCATTCATAACATTATTACATAGGGAGTAACACTCTTGGTTGCATTCTGAATACCCATCATAGTATATTCCCTAAATCTCTTCTTAGAAACCTTAATGTTTAACCCCTTCGCGTTACCCAATGCATTAGAGTGCTATATCGGGCTCACCCGCACTTAGTTTATCATGAAACCACCCATATTAATAAACAATGCTCTAGAACCATAACATAATCATAGCACATAACTTAAGCATAAAGGAAATATAAAATTTCCACATTTCCATAACAATATAACATTTTAAGATAATTAATCCATTCTAAAAACCATTTTCAAAACCATTTAAAACATTTAATAAAGTGATTTTTGAATCAAAGCATCCCATTCCACTTTGAAGTTTTTAAAATTTTAAACCATTAATAACAATATAATTAAATCCCTAAAACCATTTTGAAAACATCTATATTAATGAAAAATATTTATAAGAATAATTCATTAGAACATTTAAAACGATATTTTAGTTAAAGGGTTTTTAACCAAATGAGAGATACTTGAATACCATAATTGAAGAATAAAATTTAATAAAAAATTTATAATATAATTCGAATAAATGGATTCATGATATAATATTCCAAGGGACAATATATACACCATATAAGAGTGAATTGGTTCATAACATCGATGAATCCTCAATAGAAATGTAAAATGAGATGAAATCTCTTATAAAGAATGTATCCTTAAATTAAAGATAAATCGATCTCATAATTATGTGTGGCAAATATAAATACACCCAATATAAGTGTATATTATATTTAAAACAATCAAAGTAAATTCACACATATTAAATGTATGACATATTCAATAACTCCATGTTGAACCCAAAGAAATCGAAATGGGGTTAAGAAGGTCCCTAGGTAAAATTGGACAGCCTAACGGCGTCACTTTAAAATTCATAAAATTAGTTGATGAGAGGGAAAATTGAATCTCATCACTTGAACATAAAATTTACATCTATAAGGATATATAAGAACATATCCCAACATAAAAATATGTAAATTAAAAGACATAACAAAATACGTCTTTTAAAAAGAGAAGGGTGAAAGGTTCCCTTACCGATTTGGGAACTTTCGAAATGTACACCCCATGAAATAAGGTTCATACAATAAAGATGTAACTACCAATAAATGAGAGAATATTATACAAATATTAAAATAATGGGCATTACATACACCACCCAATAGGAAGTAGTGGCCAATGTATCATGAATCTCACAGGAATAAAAAGCGAGATAAAAATCCTCTTATGAAAATTCGGCAGCTTAACCGCGCCACATAAAACGTCCAAAAATTGATTGATGAGATAAAATAGGGTATCTCATAATATTAACATAAAATTTAATTCAATAGGATTATAAAATAACTTCCCCCAACATATGAAATAGGAGATTAAAGTATGTTACATAAAAAGAGTACTTAAAATTAAAGAGAGAGGTAGGATCCCTTACCTCGGGTTCGACTTGACTCGATGGTTCTTTATCCTCCGGAATAATAAACTTGAGTTAATTTATACTTGATTGAGAACTCTTTTCAAGTTCATTATTCCTTTTATATCACTTATTACCATGTTATTAACATAATGTAATTATTTAAGTTAATAATGGTAGTTTTGTCAAACATTGCTACTTGCGTCAAAAATAAACTCTTTATAATTACAAGTTTGTTCATGGGGTAAAATATAAATTATATCCAAAATTATATTCATTTTTTAGATATAATATATATCATAGATATCCATTATATACATGCATTTATAATAATACATAACATTTAGAGGTAAGAAATGAAATGCACCGTTCACGGAGACGGTAAGCTGTACGTACGCATGAACGCTACTTCCATTTATATTTCATATTTAATGGAATTAAAACATAATGATACATAATAGTAATATTATTACATTATGGTATCATATATAATATCATTAAATCTATCCTTTATACGTACCACATATGGTATTAACGAATCAAATCACTTTGAGGGGTCGATAGTCCGCACTTCCTAAAATGATGATATCGCGTTTACCCATAATGGAAGCCATACAGGCATGACATAAATAAGAAATACAGAAGCCTAAGGAAAACATAAAAATATTATATATAATATATAAATATATTGACTTCTTAATGTCCACCTTTGAAGGTGTTAAAATAATATTGAACAATCATCGTTTCGTGAGGTAGAAATTCAACATCCACAGAAATAGTATGTTCTTCAACCATTAGATGTAGGTGTGTGTGAGTGTATCTCGAATAAATCTTATAAAAACATACTAGTATATTAGTGTTACTGGAGTTGTTTCAAAAGAAATTAATAAAAAGAGTTTTGGGTGATAGAGAAGCAAAATAAAACAAAAGAACACAAGTGAAGGCATTACCTTAAAATCGGGTAACTCCCTTTGGTTTGAACCAAAAGGGTTTCTTGAAGAGCTTCCTGACTATGTTAAGGATTCTATGATGTGGATAGGTATGTGGATAGATGATATGGTAAGGGTTTGGCCGATCCATAGTCCTTAGAGGTGTGGGTAAGGTGGTAGAGGTTGGGGCCTTTTATAATAGACGAGGAGGGGCACTCTTGGAATGTTATAAAATGTTACTTTATTGTCAAATGAGTTTCGGATTTTAAAGGTCCCACATTGTTTTATTTTGAGGATAAGGTGATAAGGGTTCGAAATATACTCATCCAATTGGTTTTGGACTTGTGTAGGTCATCGATTTTACATTATCTTTTCATTTTATTTAAATCATTAAACAATGAGGTAATTGATGTATCATCATGATGTCATAAATAAGTTAAATTATTTAATGTCTAAAAATTATAAAATAAATAGTATGATGTATGAAATCTTTTTAAATTTCCAATTAATATTTATAGTCAAAAATCATACTTTTATAACCCCATGTAAAAATTGTTTTAGTAAAACAATACATGTTTGTGTCATTTTTACTTTTACTTTAAAAAAAGGCATTAATGTCATTATCTTACCCAACTGGCTCCATGGGGTCCCAAAAATCGACCCATGGGTTTTATTGGTCGGCCATGACACATAAAATAAGGGTAGGACATCTTTAATGGTCATTTCACATTACTAAAACATTATTTTTACCTTAATCTACACTAATTATCTCTAACCGGGATTAAAAACATAAAAGTTACTATTCACCAAAAATAGTATTTTAATCCCATTAAACCACATTTTACATCCTAATGACAACCATGTATTTCGTATTTTTGAAATTCAAAACCTAGAGGTGGTAAAAGTTTATTTAAACAGAAAACTAGTTTTTTAAGTACCACTAAGTGGTTTCACTATTCATCCAAATTTGTAGTTTTTCAGAAAAATACCAAAACATTACCCTAAGATATTGTTGATATTCTGAATTCAAAAATGATTTCTATTTTAAAAAATTCAAATCATATAAGTTACATTAATTAATTTAATAATTAATTCCCATTGTCAGAACAAATAGCGTGTTTTTAAGAAACAATATCTATCAAAAGATTGACAGTCGTTTATGTCCAATCTCAAAGTGATATAAATTTCAATGACCACCACTGGATTAAATGTTAAAAATATATTATAATTTCACTTTAAAAAAATTAAAAATATAATCTAACTATATAATTAAAATAGATTAAAAAGAGGTTTTGAATTAAAATACAACACTTTTCACTATTCATTAAAAAATGATCATTATCAGAAAAATACCAGAAATTTATCCAAAGTAAATATCAATGTCCCAATCACAATAAATAAGTATATTTTGACAAATATATCTTATATAATTGTCAAAAGATAGATTTAAAAATGGTTCCCCATCAAAAGGAGGTAAAATAATATTTTAAAAATATTAGAGTATTTATTCTTAAAAATGGATTCATTTGGATTTTAATCCCCTAAAATTTATTGGATATATGTAAATATATTTAACAAACATATGTAATCATTTTTTAGTTATTTCTTTTCATTCCCTCCATCACAACGACTAGGCTTTAATTATTATAATATTATTATATTATTAGTGTGCAACGTAAGATTTCAATGAAACTCGTTGTTGCGTATTGTGTACACCATCTAGAATAGCATTTCCATTAATGTAGTATTGACATTTTATTCACAAATATTGATAAACATTAGAATGTAATATTATTTATTTAACTGGGATGTTACAGATATGTTGATGGTACATGGAATTCTTTTATTCCTTACAAAAAATGTAAAAAATTGAATATGTTTTTATACACTTATGTTGATTGGGATAGATAAATTGATTATAAAAATCAATATTAGGATGATCATTTTTCTCAGGAGAAAAATGTGTCAGTTAGCATATATTAGAATAAAAATTCTATAACTTTCTATTCTACAGAAGCCGAGTATGTGGTTAATACACAGGAAGAAAGAAAAAGAATTTTTATGAAATAATATATAGAAGACATGAACGTGTTGAATGAGAATCCACTTAATTTTTTTAGAGATAATAAATTTCTAATTAATATAAATTTAAATTTAGTGAGATATTCTACATAAAAACTTTTTGATGTCAAATATGATTTTATAACAACAGTTGTTTCCAATGGATATTGTATATTTGTATTTATAACAGAATGGATCAAATAATAATATTTTCATAAAGGATATTCTAGGAGAAACATTTGAATAATTAAGGATAATGATGCAAGTTTGAAAAATCTCTATTACATAAATAATATTTGAATTATCATATAATTATGTGTATTCCATTTTCAAAGGGGCTGAAATGTTACTAAATATGAGATAGATATTTTTGGATTACGATGTTTTCGTTATGGTTGGGGGGAATGATCATTGTTGAGTTGATTAAGGGGATGATATTTAAGATCACTTAAAATGATTTTTTTCATATAAGGATAAAATTAAATTAAATATTTCTTTATCATGTCATGAAATTTCAATTTGAGAAATGTATTGATTTGATATAAAGATGACCTGATAATTATATTTGATTTATAATTCAAATGTGGGGTGATTGAATATCACATAGAATATTTTATGGAATGGTAAATTTATTTAAAACATTATACATGAAACATTATGAATATTTAAAATTTAATATGAGTATTCTGGTGTTGTAAAATGTAGTTAGGAGAATAATATTAGATTTACAAAGTTTATTTGATGAATTCTATATTTTAGGAATACTATCTTTGAAAATAAAAAATTAATACAAATAATCTGTCATAATAAAATTTTTTTAAATTACTAGAGAGTTTATACAATGATATATAAGATCAATCCTCTCATATATAAGAATAAATTTGATGCACATATTAATGCATACATTTTATATTGACAATATATAAGAGTTTTTACGAGTTTATAGAGGATTAATAAGTTGATATTTTTGTCCACATAAGATTAAATTTATTATTTTAGAGGATAAATAGTATCTTATATTTGATAAGTATGTGTAACTCAAACAATACGTAAGAATAAGTTAATGATATATAATAGTAACTTCAGGGTTTCTCTATATGTGAAAGACAAAAATTTTGTTATAGAAGAGTAATTTGAGGATTGAATAGTTTTCACCTTTTTTCAATTGTATTTAATATCTCACTATACTGATGGTAACATTAAATGGATTATATAACCTAATAAATATAATGATGATTTTCTATTCTTCTATATATAGAATTTATAATTTCATTGTAATTAAATTCTGATGAATTATGGGATATATACATGAGTAATGATGAAATATGAAATGTGAACAGTGGTGTTCAGGTAACCATGAATACATGAAAAAGAAGCATAGTTTTTTGAATGTTTTAATAAATGAATAATTGATAAATTATAGATAATTCAATTGAATATATCAAATGATTTTATATGTTATTATAATGTATCTTCAATTATTGATATTATAACCATTTATAAAGATAAATGAATTTATTATTATGATAATATAATTTATGATGTTTCAATTTTAAAATAAGTTTCCAAAATTAAAATATGAAAATATATTCCCCATAATTTTTATGAGGATTTAAATAGAAAAAAAATAAATTTGTATAATCTAAAGAGAATTTGATAATAGGGGAGAAACGAAAAGTGAGAAGAATTATATTAAGAATATGAACAATGATATAGTTATACATTGTTATGTTATAAACATTGATATTTTTGAAGCTTAAAATAAAATTATTTTTTATGATTATGAATTATAAAAAACCAATCTTGTTTTACATTACCTAACACCCGATATATCTCATGATATGTCCTCACATTCCCATCCGCATTCACCAAATGTTGTTAACATGTGTAGAGGGACTAGAATCATACAATGGGGATATTATTCCCTAAAATTATATAGAAAAATACATTGAACATAAAATACACACATACAAATCTATAAACATGCATCACAGTAAACATAATTAAAGAACTAAAATAGAAGCATGCTATAGTAAAATTAAATACAACATATAGAATAATAGAAAAAACATACAATAAATGATCACCGACTAGTCCAATCTTGCAAATTGAATAAATGAAAAACATATATACACAATTATATACTACTTAATTGATCCAAAACACATACCCAATCTCCACAATTACTAGATTACTCTTACATGAACCCTATACGCCACATGAGTAATCCTAATTGATCACGAAAGATTAAGAATACACCTGACCCAGTGTCTCCTATGATCAACTTAAAACTATATATAAGGTATTGACATATAAGAAGGTGAATTTATAGGGGTTCAGAAATAAATCTCAATATGTCACCCTCAATGGTGGTCCTAACATCAGCTGTCAAAACATGTGCAAGAGATGTGTGATGTTACAAGAATAGTAAAACATCTAAATTGGACTTAAAATAACAAAATATGAAAATAAATAAAAAGTTCTGAGAAAATGATAATAGTGAAACATAGTTTTTATGTGGATACCCGAGGTAAATCTACCCCAAATTCCATATTATGATGGGTTTTAACCAAAATAAGGCATAAATAATGTTTTTAGGGAATTAAGTAATGTACATGGGATGGTATTATATAAAACATAATCCAATGGATTTTAAAAGATGATTGGGGATGGTATTTCATTTTTTATGTGTGGAAATGAATTCACATAGAAACTGCTTGGAAATTTCCCAAATGAATCAATAATGATAAATTAATTCCTAAGAATAAATCAACAAAATGACTATATAATAGAAATTATAATAAAATATGTTTTTAATAAATCAATGAAATATATTTTATATGTGATTTATTGGAAAATATACCCTTACAATATGGATTAACCCCCCTTAAGAAATTTTAACATTAACTACAGTATTCATTTTTTACTATTTTTACTATAGATTATGATAAAAAATAAGTCAAATTTACTAAATAAAATTAATTACTATGATTCCAAATATTGAAAAAAAAATTAGAAATTCAATTCATATAAATTGTTTTATTTAATTTATAATTCAACTAGCTTAAATGACAATGAGAATCATGTTTCTGAAGAAAATTGATTCAAAATTATAAAAAAAAATTATTTCAAACTTCATCCTAAAATTGATTTAAATGATATAATTTCAATTTATTATAATATAATTTTACTAATTTTACTGTTAAAACTGTTTTATATAATAATTTATCTTTGTAAATACTATAAATTAAAAATAAGTTTTCAATAAAAATCATTATTTTTCACTATTCATCAAAAAATTAATCCGTTCAAAAAATTATCACAAATTCAATCTAATATAATTTTGACTTTATAGTTTAAAAAATAAATTATATATCTAAAAATAAATTTTATGAAACTCTAATAAATTAATTACTTTATTTAATTATAATATGTAATACAACCATTTTTCTAGAGAAAAATGTATTTTTGAAACTTAAAACAATTATAATAAGAAAATTTATTTTCATAATATAAAGATAGTATAAATATTTTAGAATTTCATATAATTAATATTCATACAACATAGTTTAATGTAAATGTTTTAAAATAATTATCTAAATAACAATATTAATAACATTTAATGGTTCATTAAAACTCTTTGTGGTGTGTAACCAACGATATTAAATAAATTTAATTTTTTTAAAAGATAATTTAATAAAACCTCAATGTTTAACATTATTAAACTATTAATATTTACTTTTAACATCAAATATTTTCACATTTATATAAAAAAATGAATATAATTGTACTTAATTATATACTCATGTTACCAAGTAGGTTTCTCAAGTATGTTGATTGTCCATAAATCCTTGACCATGTTAGTGGTCATTTTTTGTAGCACATTATCTCTATGATCCAAAATATCCAAAAGTTGTTCGTAAAAGGAAATATAATGATTTATAATTATGAATTATTATATTAGTACATTTTTAGGATAAAAAATATTATTCCTTTTTATAGATTCTTGGAACACATCATGGACTTGAGAGAGGTTTTATGGAAGTGTTAGGAAAAGTGAAACTATCCCTACTCAATGATGAACATAAAAATAGAATATATACCTAGGGACCATATTTACTTTATCCCAAAATATAAAACCCATATTATGTGGATATATTCATAGTAAAACCTTCTCATCAGCATCAAACACTATATCATACTGACGATGGTCAACATAATATTTTTGTCGACTTTGAATTCTCTAGATGTGATGTTGAATGGTTGGTAATTTATCTAAAAGTTCTTATGAAATCTAAAGTAAAGATAGATTTCTACCTCCAACATAATCCCAACATGTTGTAGATGTACTATACATTTCAAAGAGTACATCAAAATGATTCATCAGAATTCTTGAGTGAAATATCTTATTATAATAAAAATTTACTAGATGAAGGTATTAATCCCAAAAACAATTTTAATACATAGAAAAAGATCCCAGAATATAATCTAGGATTTTAATTATCTATAGGACTGACCATCTATCTATGTATGATAATTTATCTTTTAAAATAACTCTCTATCCAAACCCTATTAATACATTACTATAACTTCAAGTAAAACCTTAGATCCTAATCAGATGAAATAGAATATTATACTCCATTAAACCTAACCAAGTTTATATACGTATCATAAAAATATGATCCGTAATATAATATTCTCTCAAAAAATTATTTTTTCCTACTTATTAATGAGGTCAACTATGACCCCCATATCATGGTGTCTTTTAGAGGTTTTGTGGAATCTGGTGGTAAAATCCATGGTGACATTTTCCCATCTCAATTTAGGTATGGGTAATAGTTTTAACATTACTTTATCCTTCTTATCCCTTAATTGAATTTATAACATAAAAACAACCGATATATAAAATTATCAATATCTCTCTTCATTTTATCCTCTAGAAGTACTCTTTCAAATATCTATATATATTTTTATTCGTGTATTAATAGATAATGGACAACTATGGGCCTTTTCTAATATCTCTATTAAATATGATCTAGGTGTAACACATTAATGCTTCATGAAATGTATCATTATATCCAAATCATGGATAAAAATATAAAAATTTATAATCTTATTTTGTATCTCTAAATCATCCTTCAATGCTTATTTATATTATTCAATTTAATGGATGGTTGAACACTCATTTTTGAAAGATAATATTTACCCCCTTCATTAATGATTTCCAGATCTATCTTTTTAAAATATAGAAATAATGGATATTATGAGATCCTCATAATATAAAATATTTGATAATCCTTTTGAATAAAATCATAGGCTCCCTTCTTCGATTTCCTTGTGTGGTAATGTGCAAAACTATTATAATCTTTAATAATTTCTAACCATACTCTCTAGTTCATATTCACACATTATATGTGAATATACGCATTAAACAACTATGATCATTATATATTTCACACCTTTGATATAAATAAAATTCCCAATATCAATCATGAAAAATTTAAAATACTTAACAAAAAATAATGATTTGGGTAATTTTTTAATGAAAATTAAATTTTTATGAGAAATTAGTTATAACTATGTTATTATATATGATAATTCATCCTAGTAAATTTTTTGATGAATCACTAATGATTAGAAACCAATCTCTACTTTGGGGTAATGAATGAACAATGTCACTAACTAACATTCTCTACAGCTCATTGAAATTCTCATCCCATTTGTCTCCCTAGAATAATTGTTTGCTGCTATGTTTACTAAGTGAGTGGATTATATTGTCCTATGAAAATCTCTATAAAGAATAGATAATATCCAGTGAATCTATGAAAACATTGGATCTCAGTCACAGTATTTGGTCTAGAAAAATATTTTATATCCTCCATATTAATTAATCCATTAAAATGCCTCTTCATGATATTATATGACCCAATAATGAATCCTTTTGAAGCCAAAATAATCACATTGTAAAGATTTCATACAATTTATACATTATTATTGTCTCCAATGAAATTCTCAACAAATCCTCAGGAATATAGTTTATTATTTAATAGATAACAACATATTCTATAAATAAAACCCCAAACTAATAAAGGTAACATCTAAAGACCCAATACACTAAATATATTAAGATATAAAAGAATTAGTTAAGCCAAAATAGAATCACTATATATTCATTTTGTTCATTCCTTCATTGGAATTTTTTCTTGAGTATATCCTCTTTCTTAGCAATCAATCGATGATATCTAGAATGAACATCATTCATGAAAATGTATTGAACACCATATAGTTGATCAAACAAGTCATCAATATGGGTTTTGAAATAATTGTTCTTGATTTTGGTCTTATTCTGATATCGATAATCAATGCAAAGTCACATCAATCAATATTTATTTTTAACACAATGAATATGTTCACCCCAATTTAGAAAACAAGGGAAAAATAAATCCCTTATAAGTATTATCTTGGGGATTCTACTTCAATTATTACAAACAAACGGGGTTTATTATATAGGAAGTATTTGGAATAGTTTAGGGACCAAAAATGAGTTCCATTGAAAAACAAAACTAAATTTTTGATGAATTAATGGTAAAATATTTTAGTTATTCATAAAAAACTTATCACAAAATAATAATATCATCAATGGTGATTTTCTACGCAACCATGAGAGATAAAAATATCATTTTAATGTTAATAATTACCTATAAAATGGATGTGCTTAATATTGGATGTTTATAATCACATTGATAAATGATCATAGGATGGATTAGAATATCAAACCTTATTTCCCATCCTCAATAAAGGTGGTGTGATTTTTATTGATACATCCAAAACACACTGAAGATAATATCGAATTCAATGAGAGGAAGAATTTTGATATATTCAAGAAATACATTCCCACAATCATCATATAGATAATAACTGTATAATATAGATGATATAATCTTGCCTTAAATGATTTTCAACACTAAATAAACCTCTAATCCTTGAGGTGGTAATGAAATACCCTTTTGAAAATAATCACATATAAAAGAGTTGGTAGATCTAGAATCAAATAAGATATTTATAGTTCTATAGTGATTTTTAGTTTTATCAATAACCATAAAATTATTATACCACTCATAGAAATAATGAACTCAGGATATTTCAAATTTTCTATTGTATTAATATTTTTTTAACATTAATAATCATAATTAACCATTATATTTTTACACTCGTTAGCATAACATCATTACTACTTTCATTTTAAAAATACGAGTGTAGGTGGTGAATTTTGTGGTTCTATATCTCCATTCACATCATTAGTTATATTATTCCCATCATTTTATCATATATATATATATACTCTAGGGCCATAATTTCTACATTTAAAACACAGAATATTCTCTTAAATATAAATTTTTTCATGTTTCGTTCAACACATTGAGCATAAAATAAATATCATTATCCTTCCTCACGAGTTTTTTTATTTTCATTTCAATTAAATTATTCATTTATTATCAATCCAAAGCGATTAATGGGTAGCTCCAATCTTAATTTACACCCTAAAAATGCATCGAATGATAACATCCTAGATACCAAATTCCATTATGGATAAATTTTTTTAGTCACTTGGTTTAAATCTAGTGAAGAAATGATCATATTTACTTTCATGCATGAAAAATATAATATATGTGTACATTTAAATTCTTAAAAAAATTAACACATAGGATTCCATAGATTCATCGTGATTTTTCACTTCAAGGAATTACTTACCCATTTTTATATAATGAATAAAGGGACGATAAATATTTAAATATATGCTATTAAACTCATATCATTCCTTGAAATAAATTCCATAATGTAGCCTTGTATTATTAATTATATTCTACCCTGGGTCTACTTCTCTTTCCAAATTATAGATATTAATAATTAATTTTGTTTATAAAAACAATAGAAGAAAAAATATATTTTATTTCATACTGATCATTTTCTCAACAAAGAGTGGATGAGAAAAACCTCTAAAAGAAGGTTAATGTTTCCTCATAAAGTAATAAAAAATAATTGTATACATTACTTTTACAATTTTTAATTTCAACATGATTCATTGATTGATAATGCTTTTTCATCATAAAAAAATACTCTTTATTCTAGATCCCACACTGATTAGATTCTAAAGAGGAAAATAATTTCAATTTTTTTATTTCAATATTAACATGGTTCTTTCAGGATCTATCCACTGAAAAAAACTACAAAAAATTATGTAATAACATTAATCATATAGTAGGGCTATATTAGAACAAGAAATCACTTATACAAGTTCTAAATATTAACAACCTATTTTTAATCATTTACACATTATGATTAGCCTAGTACAAATATGTTCATTATTCAAATCCTTCAGGATGATTCATATAGAGTATGTGAATTTATAAATTTTATCTCCTGAGAGCATAAAATAAGTTCTTATATAAGGCTAATTTTTGTGAATTTGGTGAAAATCGAGTCCAGATCAGTGCTCCCTTTTTAGAGTTATCTATAATAGGTATAACTATTCCTTAGGCACGTATACTTGTATTATCTATATAGTTATGTAATAACATGATAACCACATTCTCTTTCATTCACCAAAATTCCATTTTTTATCCTATAGTTTGGATTATCCTTAGTCTAATCCATTGGTATATCCCTAGAAATAATTCTAATATTTATCCATTGTATTTTACAAAGAATAAATAATATTTTATATGATAAAATTTGTAAAGACTCAATCATTCCATATATAAATGAAAAACATGAATATATTATTATCCATCACATTAAAATATGATCCATGATAGAATCATATAGGTATAATTCCTTTGAAAACTTGTCCATAGATAAAATTTTCATAAGTGAACTATATCATCTTCCAATAAGCTATTAATTTCTAGAATCCTTCATAGACATATCATATATAATACCATTCTTCAAAACCTAGGAAAAAGATACATTACAAAATGTGATCATAAATCCTATGTAAGGGTATGAAATAGATATATCAACATAACATGAACATAGCGGTGTGAGAATATGATAATAAAATATAAAAACCATACCCATTGTATAATATATCAATAACATGATTCATGGTGTAAATATTGGTAGATAATAATACATGAATCATAAAAGAATCAAATAACATGATCCATAAGAGCATAATTTAGACATAAGGCATAGGTTTGGGCATACACATAAAAATATTACATTTTATGTCAATGATACCCAATAAGACATTAGAAACATGATTGGTATGCGATGAAAACCTATGTGCCTACTTCTTACTTGGTATAACCTTTAGGATTTCCCTTTTCTTCTTGGGGTAACCAGACATGTACCCACTTGTTACGAGCATCGAATAACCTTAATTATACCCAATTGTTTAGGGATTTCCATAACCTCCCATGTTCCCTTCATTTTTTCAGGCTTGTGATAACCTCCTATATACCCTTTGAACTCCAAGAACATTAATCATTACCCATTGAATTTGAGATATATATAATTCACACCCCTCATATAATACATATTTTTTTGTTTCGCAATTCCATAAAACATTCACCATATCATTACAAAAAATAATGACGTTAGTTTCATAAAAATTTTATCATGGCATAACCCATGGAAGGAAAAGATTTTGAAAAATATTTTATCAATTCATTATACCATAAACCATGTTAAAGGAATGGGTTTTATAAAAATATTTCCCTAATATCCATAATGTTATACCATTCCTAGGAAAACCCCCCATTCCAAACTTAGTAATTATATCAAAATCATAATCTGAAAATATGAAAAAATGACTTTTCTATTTTAATGAACTTGAATAAATAATATTTAAATATTTAAATATTAAAAATTTCAAAACAAAATTTAATACCTCATAATTCCACCAAACACATTTCCTAGGATTTTATTAGTACATCATTGAGTGGTTCATCAAAAAATACCCAACATAATTATTCACACCCACCTAGAAGCCATGATGGTATACCAACTAATATGCTACACCTCGAACACCAATGCTTCTAATGATTCCCTGACTTTCCAGAAAATGTCATCACATCACCCAAAAATCTCCAAACAAAATGTTAATTAATTTAAGACCATTAAGACAATAAATACCATCAGAGAGTAATTACCATAAAACTTCAATAAAAACCAATCCCCTTGAATTATTATCCACCCACTACCAAAAAAAACATATAGAGATGCATAAACATCACAGACTATATCACTAACATAAAACAACAATCGTTGCTCATCGCCAGACCCCCAAGAATTACATCCCCTACAATAAATTATCCACTTATAAATAGGATCAAAAACTCCAACTTCCAATTCTATAATCCTAATTATATGGATTCCCCCAAACAATATGGATTTGTCCCAAATATCTATAACAACCATCAATATCCTCTTCAATACATATTCATTCTGTGAAACCCTAATGCATTATATCATGCAGCCTGATAAAACCTAAGATAGCACACATAAAACCACTGAACATTATCATGAAGGTGTTCTATTCTAGAAAAATGGGACACCCTCCTCACTGTTCTTAAAAATAATTAATCTCTATCCTTCTAAGATAAACAAAACTGTGACCCACTTCATTGGAATCAATCCACAACCATGAGTGCCTTACTATTCCCTCACCCTACCACCAGAAGTAAAACCAAAAAAAATCCAGGAATCCAACCAATCTTTACCTCTAAATCCAACTATAAAATGAAGATAAATAACACTAATCCTATTCATAATCCTATTAAAACCTCATTATACCTATAGAAATTCAAATTGAAGCCAAAAACATGGTTCCACATTACCTGGATCCAATAATATATGGGGAATAATTTCATTCATCAAGACACACATAAGGAATCAAGCACCCTAACCAACTAACACTATTTTTTAAACATTTATTACCAAACGGAATAAACATCCCCAACTATAGAGAACATATCCATCAGATCCATATGAACTGACGTCACATGAAAATTACTCATGGTTTAGCTGAGTATCATTCCACCAGAAAGCTATATTGGACAATTCTGTATAGGTTTTTGGTACACATTAAATCACTAAACAACCATTTTATGAAAAACCAAATCTATAAAAGAATATATCATAAGGATACTACCATAATTAAATGATGCATGAAAATTGTAATATTTTAATCAGACCAGTAGATAGAAAAATAAACCATAAATCAAAAAATATGAAAATCCAAGTGCATCACCCATGGTGAAAATCACACAACCTTGTCATAAAAAATATAAAGAATTAGTAATCCCCATAACCCTAGTAAGATTTAATTCCAATCATAGATGTTTTCCATGATGCATCTGTATAATATCCAACAGAAAATTGAATACATACCTACATTTCATTTCTATAAAATCCCCAAATCAAAAAAACAAGATTGTCTAATACCATTTTGTCATGTATAAATCAGGGTTGACTAGTTCTTTCTACCAATATTTCTTGAAATAACGCAACAATCACAATTCCATGTATTCTAGAGGCTCATGATTTGATGTGAGATAAAAAAAATGATATTATAGGGAGATTGCACCTTCAAATCAAATTTAAACAGTTGAGGAAATAATATAAACACATAAAAAATCTATAAACAGACATCATATCATAAATATATTAATAACTAAACCAGAACCATGATATAAAAAAATAAAATGCAGTATATAGAATCATGGATGAAACATACAACAATTTACCATCGACAAAGCGGATCACACATATATAAGAGAATAATGACATTATTGAAGGCTCTACCCTTGTATAAAGACATTCCAGATTACTAGTCTCTATGACTATCTAACATATCTATTAAAATAGACTCTACATGAGAAATGATACACGATCATTAAATAATTGAAAATCTTCCCAATCTACTCTGTCTTTTATCCCATAACTAATACAAACATATAGTATATATATTCACACTAAGGTGTAAATACTATGGGTTATGAATTAAATCTTAATAGGCCACCTCCAAAAGTTTTCCTAACATCTTTTCTCATAACATTTACTTTAAATACATGACTAATCTAGCCTAGTTGATTCAATATTATTAGAAGAATATATGTACTAAAAATTAAAAAAATGGGGATGTGAAAAAGAAAATAGCTAGTATAAGGTATTATCATATCTCATAGTGTAAATCTACCCCATCTCTATCATAATCAAGTGGAATTTCGGAATGTGGCTCACCCTACCACAACATCAATCATGACCCCCAAATCAAAAAAGATCTATATATATCAAACACATTGATAGAGATGAATAAAAAATACAAATATTTTATCCTAAGAATATAAAATAACAAATATCATTTATTTGTCTTTATGAATCTCATTATATGATCGATATTGGAAACGAAAACCTGTACATTGATAAAATAGAGAACCTATAAATTTATAAAAGTCCAGACTAACTATCCTAGACAATAAATAGACCCACCATCAGTGCATAGGTTTCCAGACAAGTTACCCAAGTATTATATGAATCCTTATAAAAAAGAACCCATTCAATGAGTTTCACATCAACTAAAAATCATGAAACCCTTATCTGGAGAAATTTTATTACACTAACGGTTTTCTTTCATCATGGTCATTAATATTCTCCATTGACCTATATCATTACAATAATACAAGAGATGATTGAATCCAAATAAATCCCAAGGCCAACACCTGGTCTCGTAATATCCCAAATATCTTTTCTATCATCCAAAACTAAATAAATAAAACCATAATTTTTCCAATACAATGAAAAAATTTCAAGATAAATAGTTGGATAACATAAGAATCCATTATTAGATTAAAAAATAATCATAAAAGACTAACTAAAAGGAAAATAAATCATGGGGCACCATCGATTGAAAATAGATCCTTAACATAAGAAATAGACCCTTTAAGGGGATCCTCGGGAAATAAAAAACCAAAGGGAAGTACCATCAAATAAACATTGGCTAACCACCAAACATAGAACATGAATATCACCATGTCTATATGGGAAACCTCAAGAAGAACCATCTCTATAAGGTCACTTTATAGGTGGTTGGATATATAAACCAATAGACAGATCCTATAGGGGTCCCCAGTAAATGTAAAAAATAGTTATAACAAAAAAATATTCTAATATATCTATATTTTTTGACAAAAAAATTTACAAAAGGGTTACCTTTGAGAATAAAATATCGACACATTAATTTTAAATTCATGACATGGAATCATTGAACCTCAATCCAAGAAAAAAACATACTCCTCCACCTCATCCCAATCTCTCTCTTTTCAACTTATTAGTGTGTGAACCCTGGAATGGGAGCAACATATTCACGATACTAAAGGGGAGAAGAAAAATGAAAAGGGGAAAAGAGAAAAATAAAAAATAAAAATATGAATAGAAAACAAAAGAAGTAAAATAAAAAAAATGGGTCCATTTCCTAGTCCAAATACAAAAAATAAGGTCATTTCTAGCCTAATAACCCCCATTTGGAATCCATTATACAATAGGAATCTCGATCCAACTATATGAATAAAATATATCAGTATTAAAAATTCATTAATATATAATATTTAATTAATTTAATATTCAATATTCAATTAAAATTTGAACATTTAAAAATTCATCCTAACATCTATCATAGTGTAAACACTAAATTTCAATAGAGAAAAGTGGTCATTAAAATTATCTAGGATCCTATAATAGAATAAATAACAATTTTACCCTTCAACCCCACTAATGAGAAATAATTCAAATTTATCATAATTTTTTCAATACATTATTCAATGGTTTATGGAATTAATGTTTGACGATAAGATCCATATAATGGTTTTGTAGCATTCGGGATTTCATTGGAATTAATTTTTGGTTTTGGTTTTTACTCCTTTTGTAAAATTTGAGGGTTCAAATATAAATAAAAATATGATGATCAAGATTTTGGGGAATATATTCTTCGGTTAAGGGTGACACCTTTCTTTCAGATAATCAGATTATTATATTATTTATAAATCAATGTGTTAGGATAGAAAAAAAATATAAAAGGATAAAGCAACCCAATGTGGGGTACAAATTCATTAAATTATACATATGTTTTTGTTATTATTCATTTCTAATACATTATGGTAAGGTTTTGAATTAAATATTTAGTGTATAATTATTTTCAAAAATCATAGCGGTTTATTTCTCAATAAAAAAGTTATAAGAATGAAACAGTAAGAAAATCCCATTTACGAATAGTTTAGATTTGACATAGGCATATAATGTGTAGCCTTTAGAATGTTGTTTTCTATGATACATATCTTGTTTTTTGAGTTATATTATCAAAGGTATTAGGGGTTTATAAGGATAGGTTCAATATGGAAATTTATTGGAATATATTCAAAAGACCAATGGGTAGGTTCGTGGTGTAGGGTTTAGGAATGTATTCCCTATTGATTAAAAAATGGTGGATCATGGTGAGGGTGCCTCCTTGGTAAGGGGTATAATTCTAGTTATCTATTTCTTCGTTAATGTATTTCATTATTTTTGGGCTTATCACTCTTTTATGAATAATTTATTAAAGAATAACCTGTGTTTTTCTATTTAGTTATTAATTGAGTTTTTTATTGGTAATAACCAATTGTTTAAGGGATGGGATCATATTATGAGATTTCCAGCATATTCCCTTTATATATGTGGTTTTTCAAAACATTATAATTTATTTATATATGGGATAATAGACTTCAATCTGATTATATTAATAACTGATTTTCACACTTTCAAGAACATATTAATTGTGAATAAATACATGCAACATTATGTATATCATATGATTAATTATATTTTTTATAGTGGAATGGAATTATCATGCCAGTAGGTCTAGCTATAATTTAGGTCAGTTAAATAGGATTGAAAAAAATAACATGGATGTATCTTAGGTCAGATGATGTTATTTTTATAATTATAGTTCCTCTTGTAGATGATTGATATTGCGGTGTGTTTATAGAAATTGTTATTTATATCATCTAAATATGGAGGTGGTGTTTTGACATTATCATTTTAGTAGTAACTAAGCCTATATAAATAATCCTTATTGAATAAATATAGCTTAGATTAAAAATAAAAATAATCCAAAGGAAGATCTTTATTCTAAAAGATTATTCATTCAGAGTTTCTCTCTATGTGATTCTCTGCCTCATTTAACTGAGGAATTATATATGTGTTTTTTATATGTTTTTATAGTAGACCAAAAACAACACATTCAAATATGATGATAAAAATATAATATATACTTTTTTGGATATGATACTAATACAAATGACAAAATTTCAACCATAACAAAGATATTGTATTAAAATTAAATATTGGATCATTTACATACCTATAAACCTTTTATGATTATCATTTAAGATAATTAGTAAAAATTCATACATAAATAATACCCCTGACTAAAAGTGATTATTTAAATATGTTTACCCAACAATTAATATTCCATAAATCTCCCATAAAATTATTCAGACATGAAACCCTACAATACACAACTATTTTAACATTATTCTTCATAACATTGGGAAGAGGAAAGAAATAAAATGTGGGGTAAAATTCTCAATTTAGGTAAACATAATATATAATAATTTTATTTTATTAGTGATAATATGTTCATATTAAGGGTATGATGACATAATAAAATGGAAATATCATAACATTATAGAATTTATACTCATAAAAACATGAATCATGTTAAATTTATTTAGCATAAAACAAGGTACATATTTATAAAAAATGAAGATCAATGTGATAATAATACTACAGAAATGGATCCATAAAAAATCATATAAATAATAGAGAAAACATTTTTTAATTTTGTAAAGTAATTATCATATCACTCTAACTATAACCATTACTGATGTAATGACCTTTATGGTAAAATTAAAAAATCTTTTAAGAGAAATGTATAACTAGTTCGCATTGTCTTATTACCCAATTCATTATAGGGTTGTAAAATACCCACCCATCCAGGGGTTATAACGTAACTGATCTTCAATGGATTATAGTAGTGTCTCACATCATTGGTTGGTAATCGAACCACCCATAATCTTAAAAAAATCCAAAAAACATTACATGAATAAGAGAAAAATGAATTTTATTTCATCATAAAAATCATAGAAAAAACCATTATTCTATTAAAAACTTGATAATGAATCAAAAATAAAAAATTTCCATGAAAATATATTTGAAACAAAAATGATCGATCTAGAGAAAGAATACAGATGGAATCACAAAACATTTACCAATAGCACATAATTAAAATCATGGGATATTATCATTTATGAATATAAATAACATTAAACTATTTGTGAAAGTATCATTTAGGAAAATATACATTCCACTTTGAAAACCCATTTTATAAACTAAAAAAATCATAAAATTAGGGTAAATTTTATTAAAAGTAATCATAGAATCCAATAAATTATGATTTAATGCATTGAATAGTCATAATTGTAAGAAATTGTGTTCAAATTTTTATCATTAAAAAATCACATCATCAATAAAAGGAATGATGATAAGAAAATAATACGAATATTATTAATGAATTTTTTTTAAAAAAATTCATACATGGGTAAAAAAATAATTTTAAAAATAATTCATTAATGGTAATAAAACATGCTGATTCTTTGTGGAAAACATATATATAGAAGAAAATGATTTTCTAACTAAATAAGGAGAAAAATGATGGATTTTAAAAAAATCATTTTTGAACCGATTTTTTACCAATGAGAGGAATGTGGTACACAAACATCAAGATTACATGAATTTCAATAGGATAAGAAAAATAATTTTTTTTTCAGTTAATAATCACAAAAAATTATCAATTTGAATTCATAAATAAACAATCCCAGTTAAAAATGGGATTGATACAAAAAACTATTACCACTTTGGGTACATATGAATTATAAGACCCACTACAGAATAACTATAAATGAATCATTAGTTATCATGAACATACGAATATTCATGATAAAACATTTCCTTGGGCTAGTATATACAACTCATAATATAATATAGGTTTATAAAATAATAAAATGTCATAAAGATAAAGAATTTACAATGAATAATCATTAAAAAGGTCTTATCATTAGATTAACAATTTATTATGGAAGAGATTATGTGTAACAAATTAAAATCTAAACAAATCCAAAATAAACTATAAATATAAAAAAATCAATTTACATATAATCCTAACATTATATAATCAATGAATAATGACCCATAAATAGACTATGTTATATATTATAAATAATATCTCATTCACATGGCCAAAGATATGGTCTTTTATTGATTTCAAACCAATTAATAAAATATTATATAATATTAAATATACGTAATATATTTTTTGGAGCTACTATTTTATTATAAATTTTAAAACACCATGGTTATAATGGAATGGGAATATAATACATTTAACTATTAATAATTCATTATTATTAGCAATAAAATTTATGTGAATCCATAATGCATCAAAAAATATATTACTAACTAAAAAATTGATCCTATTAGTGGGTGATATTTTTGTGTTTAAAAGAATTATAGCCCCCCAATAAACAAATTAGAGGTGGTTAGGATGAGTGATCTCTAATGTCACTTCGTATTGTCATTAGGGGAATCAATAAGGAACTACTTGTATAGTCATTTAAATTTTAGTAGCGATTAAACTAGAGGTTGTTTAAACCCCCTATAATTTCCAAATGAAAATATCAATTAATGGCAGTTAAAGCCACCTCTAATATATATACATGAATATATGTGGTTTAAACCACCCTGAATGTAATCCAATTCTTGGGAGTTTGTGAAAACCACCACAAACTATTATAATATTTTCTAGAAACCTATCTATCATGTAAAAAATATTCTTTTCAAAAATATATTTCAATACATTTAATATATAACCTATATAAACATTTGTATAAATTAAATGTTTAAATTTGTATTGATACACATATATAAATACATATATGTATATAAATATAAATATAAATATATGTTTGTGATATATATGTATCTTTTACGTTGTTCATATTTATTAATAATATATTGTCATATATTTAGTTAATATTATGTATATATGTATTTATAAATACATTTATATCAAACTCAAAAACGTATTTATATATTTATTTGTAAATATTTATACTTCTTTACTCACATTTCTATATTACATTTATATATATTTAAATATTTCTCAAATATATTATGCAAATATATATATATATATATATTATATACATAAACAACCATAAAATATTAATAAATATATTTTTCATATTTATATGATTATTATATATTATATATTTTCTGAATAAATTTATATGTATAAAAATATGTATTTTATATATAATGTTTATATTATATCAGAAAATATAACATAATATAATATTTATTTAAAGATCATATTTTATGAATATATAAACATATGTACATATATTTATATAGTCATATCTGGTATACACATATATATTCGATATATCAATCAGAATACTTATTTGTGAATTCATATAAATTTATTTATTAAAAAATATTTATTTATATATATAATATATTTTTATATTTAATAAATGAATATATATAATAATTAAGTATTATAATATTATATATTTATATTTACATAATAATTTATATATACATATATTTCTGTTTTAATATATATTTGTATTTATTTAATGTATTTATATAATATGCTTATAAAATATTTAAATACATTTATATAATTTCTTATTAAGATGTATATAGACACAATATAAAATTTTAATATGTTTTTAAAAGAATAAAAAATATAATGGGTGGTTAAATCCCACTCTATTAAGCCATTATAAACCTCCTACAATTTCATAAATTTGTGTGTGTTATAAATAGACTCGAATTTTATGAATGTGTGTGTTAATATATGTCGGTATAATCTACTATTTTTATTTTAATAAAAATATCAAAGTTTTTTATATTATTTATTAAATATTTATTTATGTATTCATTTGTATAATATATTTATTCTTTTTTTATTATAATTAGTATTATATAAAATTCATTATTTATAAAAAAATTATATATCAATTTATATACACATTATACAATTATATTTATGTATACATATAAATATTATTAAATAAATACATATAAATTATTTTTTTAAATTTTTTTACATAATATAGTATAATATATAAAAATATGTTTAACTGTTATGTTTTAATTGTATATATAAAAATTATATAGTTTTATTTTTTATGAAACTATTATGTGTTCATAACTGCTCTGATGTCTTAAATTACAGTCAGTTGTGAACACCTTCTAATTTTAGATATTATTAAGGGTTATGTACCACAACTATTTTCTAAAAATATCGATATATATATATGTCCTCTAAAATATAACCAAATATAAATATATACTTCACCACTAATTATTAAATTAATGGTTGTTTAGGAATAATTGCCTCTAAAATCCAATCAAATATTAACATAAAAAGGATAAGAAAACAAGGGGGTTTTGAACAACCTTTAAAATTGATTATCTGATGGTGTAGTTTATAACCTATATTATTTATATTGAAAATGAAATTATATGTTGGTGTGAACAATAACCTCTAAATAATTTCCACTAATCTGCTCTTTTTAGTGACTTTTCATGTTTTTAAAATCAATTTCTCTAATTTTATACAAATGTCACAAGAACTAAGTTGACAATTCCTACTCATTTAAGGGCATTATTTAGTCACTAAAAATTATTTATATATTACCTTGATAAAAAAAATATCTATTGAGACAACCATTAACAAGTAAACATAATTTTTTCATCCCTACAAAAAAATATAATAAATGTTAAAAGAAATATAGGGACATTTTTAATTTATATCTTATCCTAATAATATAAATGTTATATTCGAAGGAATTTTGAAATAAATTCTTCGATTTTCAAATTTCACATCATTATGGATCAAATATACATAAAAATTGAATTTTAGTAAAATTTTGGGTCGATTTTGAGACCTTATGCTATTATTTTTAGCCTTAATTTCATGATTTACCTTTACCGTGGTAACAAACTTATTATATTGATACTATTCATAATAAAAAAATATAATGGAACTATAGACCAAATATTCACATCCTAATTCCAAATATTAGATCCATGTTAAATGATTCAGTCTGAATTGGTGAAGGAATTTAATGTAAAATTAAACCTATAAATATCCCAGAAATGAAATTTTCTTGTAAAATGAAGTTTTATGTATGAAAATGTTTGTATAATAAATTCAAGTATAATATTAATTCAAATAAAATTTATTAGATTCATTTTAATTAAAATTAATTTAGAAAAAAAATTAAATTAATCCAAATATAATGTGAACTTTTACGTACATGAAAAAAAGACAGTTCTCAATAAAAATCTGTATTTTCATTATACATTAAAAAAATAATTTTTTTTGAAAATTATAAAAAAAATCATTCCAAGATAATTATAAAAATATTAATTAAAACATTATAAAATTTTTATCAAATACAATTTCTATATATTCTAGATATTAATTATAATAGTAACTCATAATAATAAATAATATCCATTTTTGATGAAAACATATTTTTGAAGAATAAAACAACATTACTAAAAATTGTGTGTTTATTTACTAATAATTGATCAGAACATTTTTTTATGAACTAAAAAATTTATATATATTTGAAATGGTTTTTAATCATTTTTATGCACACCAATTTAACTACAAGGATATAACTATAACATTTAAATATTAATATTTCAAGGGTCATTTAAGATTTATGTTGTATATTTCATAAGTTATCGAATATAGTGTTATTTTAAAAAATATAGGGGATTTTCTTTATCCTCCCCATTAAATTATTTTTCCCTCACAATTTCAGATTGATATATTTAGTCAAAGGTTTTAAATTTGATAATTTATTTATTGAAACAACACATCAAAAATAGGGATGGTAAAACTTCATCTTAGAAGATGTATAAAGAAATATAAAGGTCATCTTGAATAACACATAATCATTTTTCCAAAATAGAGAATGCTAGTAGGAAGTGAAAATATTTTCATGGTGTAAAACTAATGTGTAAATAATGATAGAAATTGATAGTCATGATTGATCACTAGAATGTAAATGATCATGATATGGTTAATGACCACAAAACCATAAACCAATGAGGTGTGAAAATTATCATTGATTTTTCAGAAATAATTTTAATTGGATAACATATTTCTTTCAATATTTTTTGTTTAGATTGAAAAAATTAAATTACTATTTAGACTAATAAAATAAATAAATATAAATACATTTCAATAATATTTTAATAAATTCTCCTTTTTAGTAAACCTATTTAAAATGTTAAATGCACATAATAATGCCTTACCCCAAAACCAAATAGAGTTGGTAATGGTAGAGATCATGGAATTAAAAATTTAGAATAATTTTATATTTATTATCTTAGTTATACAATTTTATTTGGGAGTATAGGGATTTTTCACTTAATATATGATTCCTAGGGAATCAAAAAATTAATGATTATGACATTAACCTTTCCTATGGAATATATGGAATTTTTTTATAATCCTACACAATGATCATCATCATTTCTTAATATTATATTTATTTATAACTAAAACATCAATATGTAAAATTTATAATTTTTAAAATATAGAATAATCATAAATATAAGTTAAAAATTACTTTTTATTACCTATTCTGGGTGAAATAATAAAATCACATTCATCATAATTATAAAAAATTACATTTCCATTCTATAGTTGGAAGTTTTTATATATTTATTTTAGTTTCCATAAAATTCATATATTTATGATTATTTTTGTCCATGATAGGTATTAATAATATTATTTACCTATCAATAACATTCATATAATTTATTTTTAATAAATTATTATGAAAATAATAAAAATATTCTTTAATGTAATAAGAAACAATATTATTATTTAATTATAACAACCCACATTGGAATTGACACTTTCCAATAAATATCATTCCCTTGTACCAAATAAGGTTATCCTCAACAAATGTAAGATTAAACTGGTTCTTTTTGATAATATTCATAAAACCACGTTTCTATGAACATTATATGAATAAAATATATAATAGAAAGTGGCGATATTTCTTGGGGCAGACCCATGATCAGTCAAATGAATCCCCTATATGTTTATTATTTCATATATACCTATGTAGAGAGACATCCCACCTATGATTGTTTATATTCTTCAGAGGAGAGATTAAATATTTAACACATGACACATAGAACTAGATTGTATTCACCATTGAGTGCTATCATCAGGAATATTAGCCTCAACGATCCTATTTTCAATGTGATCCTTTATTGAATTGTTTGCATCTTTTGAAGGAGAGTTTTATTTTTTATAATATTTTTGGACCTTTATAGAACAACTCCATCCATAAAATGGATATTGAATTTACAACCCCTATTTGTATGTTACACCTCATGATTTTTATATTCCTATAAAAATTAATATGTAGTATAATAACTCATTTATGGAAATATTATTATTACTTTTTAAGATAATTTTTATCATTATTACTAGAAATGGGATTTTATCGATGATGAATGTGACAATGATTGAATCATATATGTAAATATTTTTTTGATTTAGTTATTTTAATATCCATTTTATTCGATATAATTTCTCTTATAATATATAAACAATCAAACATTTTATATCTAATAAATTTTCATACTAGGAATTTATTTCAAGTTGCATCCTCGATGATATAACCATTTTACAAAGCATTCTGGATATCTTTTACCATCCGAAGGACTAATTAATGAAAACCATGTTTCCCAGAACTAGGGTTTAAATTATTACATTAGAAATAAATACATGTAATTATTTTTCACAATAGACCAAATATTTAGGTAGTTTAAATGTAGATACATTCTTCAATCTCATAATACATTTGAAAAAACAAAATTCAACATTGAATTTTACTTCAGAAAACCTATATTCACCTTATCATATATCTCTATATCAATTATAATTTTTTTTGGAATTCTAGGGGAATTAATAATATTAAACAGGTGAAATAAAATGATAATTAAAGTAATACATATAGTTTAAGCTAAATAAGGACGTAATAATATGGTAGGAAAAAAATTATAATCAACCATGTCATATAAATAATCACATGAGATTGAAAATTATACATGGATATCATAATTATTCAAATAATCCCTTTGGAATCCATAAATAAATTCATACATACATAATTCATGATGAAAGGAAACTGAAACATACCTTTGAGGCCTTATGTGAATACATATAAAAATTTTAACAAGGGCATGTGTTACAACATCTATAGAAATGAAAAGGTCCTTAACCAAAATCCCAATATAATTTGTCTCATGATATTTTTGGATGCATCAATGGGATATGTTATTATTTGAACAAAACACTACTTAATAATTCTAATTAAATCTTCATATTAATAAAGAATATAACATAATAAATATGGTTTGAAAATAAAAAACTATATGTACAATAAGAAATATCATAATGAATGTCAATAATTTAGCTGGTGAAATTGATCATAAACCATAAAAATATATATTTTTGTTGTTTTCATTTGAATATATCTTAAATAATGGATAATAATAAAGATAGGGTGCATACATATATTTAATTACCTTAAAAGGATCAATAATAAATTTCTTGAGGAAAATAACATTTTCACTTCGAAATCTCTTATCTAATTATTTTTATCATTTTATGAAAAAACAATTATTTAACTGAACCTTTAAAAATTGATAATTAATATTCAAAAAAAAATATTAATGTGTAAAAAAATTATGTTCATTCCATATAAATTATAAACACATTAGTTTCACACATTGGTAAAAAGTAAAAAATGACCATGCTCAAAAAATGATAAAAACATTTTTTTAAACCATTTTATAAAAGTTAAAAACTATATAATAAATTCATTAATAAATAATTATATTATTTTAAAAACATTAATTTATACATCTTAGTGAATATATATTCATTGATGAAAAATATTACAAAATTAAAGGAAAACCCAAGTCTTTTTTCCTCACATAAATTATGTCAACATCGTGAGTACTTAAAGAGAATAAATTGAATGAATTTTTATTTGTTTATATATATCTAAATATTATTATTTAGTAGATCTATATAATATATAAAGATAAAATAATTCCAAATTATTTTTAAACATAAATATTTCTGAAAAATGTTGTGCTTGTGAAATAAACCCTCACCTCAGGTCTGATATCCTTTATAAGTGTTTGAATAGCATATTTAATAAATTTAGATATATTGTGAATATATTTAGAAACCATACTATTTTATATCTTTCCATATATTACTCACCTATAACCTTTTACAAATTTGTTAAAAATTCATTTTTAAAATCATTGCTTTGAGTGATATTTTCTTCATCCATTATTTGTATTTTGGTTTTTTAGTTTTTGTAATTGTATGTCAATCATGGTTTCAACATCTCCAAAATATTAATAATGATATAAATATAATAATGATTATATATATATATCAATAATATGTATATATAGATAAATAAATTACATTATTCACGGAGATGGTAGGCCATACATTTGAATTCACACTGCTTTAACTTTCTATAGATAGAATGAAAAATTGGAAAATAATAATTAATCTGTCCCAAAAAAAATTATATCTTATATATCTTGTGTATTCCTTAAATAATTATATATTACCACCATTTTAATGGTAAAATGAAAAACAAAACACATCTATTTCTGAAGATGGTAGTCCATGTGTACACATGATGGAAATTATCATTATCCAATGAATTAGAAGGTAAGAAGGTATATATTATATTAAATTTATTAAAGAATAATAATATTATAAATATCGTAAAAAAATATTAAACTCATCATAATACCCAACGTCAAAATATATTATGAAAAATTATATGTATCACTATGTGGAGATGGTAAGTCGTGCGAACACACAAGAGATACTTTCACTTCCCCTTTGATGGAAAATTGGGTACATAAAAGTGGTTGCATAATCATAAGAACAATTTAGTATATTTCAGATATTAATTTTTTTATTTTATGATAAATACCATATATTTATAGTAGGTAAGATGAGTAAAAATAAAGTGATCAGTTAATGTGATTTCCTCTTCTTTTAACTAACATATTTTGATCGCCTCTTACTGTCCCTAGGGTGGGAATTTTGGGGGGAGTAGGAAAAAAATAATGATAATAATGATATTTGTATGATAACGGTCTCAATTTTTTGTGATCTAGTTTTATAAATGTTTTGTAAATAATATAGGGAAGTGATGTCCTCTATAAAGGGGGGAAGGACACTCATGAAATTACTAAAATGATCACAATATAGTGATGTTATTATTAATAAAAATGATTAATAATTGATTTATATGTGATTCAAAATGTATAAGGTCTAAATAACATTCAAAATTTAAATTTATAAATGTTATTTGTGTAATTTTAAAAATTATATTTTTTATCCCCATGGATAACCTATTTTTATCGTAACTGTAATAATGAATTATTGAATCATAAAGGATTGTAATTTTAGATACAAGGTAATAAATGGGTGATATATTTACCAGGGATATCATTTTAAATTATTTCATATAATATTTTCCTCTTTCAAGATTTTAAATTTTTTTAAATAATTTTTATATAAAAAAATTTCACAGAATACCATTATTTTCATTTTTGAAAATATTAATTTAATTTTACTTCAAGGATATCATTAAAAATATGGAAAATAAATATAATACATTCACACATATATATTATATGACATATTAATCAATAAAATTTGTCAAACCCAATAATTCGTCCAATTTCTGATATATTTAATATTTTTAAAATCATTTATTTTATTTTTCAACTGATTTAATACATATTGTTTATCTGTCATGGAAGACATTAAGGTAATTATATAATCAATAAAAATATAAATAACTCTAAATCATAAAAAAATCATTACTCATAATATAAACATTAATATTCATTAAAATATTATTTTTTCCTCAATGTTAACATAAAAGAGGTGTTGAATGTCAAGAGAGTGGAATTTTTTATTTTTCATTACAAAAAATTACCTAATAGTCAATATAAAAAAATTAAACCTAGTGGCCATATTTTCAATAGATGGATGGTAATTTTATGAAAAAAAAACATGTTCTAATGATAATGGATAGTGTAATATAAAATTTAAAGCCTTATCGTAAAGTTGTGACAATTTTTTACCCATTTTAACCATTTTGAGGTGAAAAAAAAAATTATCGAACATACTTTTCATAATGACAAAACAATAAAAGGGTATTATTTAACAAATTTTATCATCATAATTACATAAAATTTTATCAATATTTCATTATTCAATTTTTTAATGTTTTATAGATTAATTTAAAAATAAATGTGTTAAACATGATGAAAACAACTTTTTGTGAAAAAAAAATTAATCATAAAATGAATTTCTATTATCCCATGATTTGATAAAATATTAAATGAACGTTATGATTATGATAGAATATATAGAATATTAATTTTATTAAAATCAGTCACAAATAATGATATTTTGAATTTACTAAGATAAAAATACATTACATGCATAAAGAACGTTTTTTTTTCGAAAAACACCTATTTTTGGTTCAAATTTTTTTAATGTTAATTTAAAATATATTGAAAAATAATGAATTCATTTTATGCATGTGTATAAAAAATATGACCATAATTTAGTTATCTATATTCATTTACTCTAATTTTTATTTCTTGGTTGTAAGGGTCACATGTAAATAATAAGTTAGTAGGTGATCGAGGTTTATTTAATCTCAGTGTTGAATGTAATGAAAGATACAAGAGATATTAAATTTATATAAAAATATATATATATCAAATAATATCAAGGTGATTCATTATACCAGCATCAAAAAATTTCATCCTAGAAATTATATCTCTCTGATACTAAAAATTTAGTTAACGTCTGCTTCATCACATCATGAGGTTCTCATGTAGATTATTCAATTTTATGATTTATCTTCAAAAATTTGACTAGGTGAGTCGTCTTGTTTTATATAATTTTTTTCTATTATATATAATCTCTAGAATTTATTCATATAAAATATATCATTCTTCATTTGTATGAATTATTAGTTTAGTACATGCTAACAATCAGTTATGTATTTCATTTAAATATATACATTGAACACATCATCATCTTTAGAGAGATCCAGTTTAAGTGATAAGAAATAATCTACAATTATGATATGATCAATAACATTGAATGGACCAATAAATATAGGGCACTATTTTCCTTTCTCAAAATATAATAATCTTATTTCGAGGATATATTAATAGTAAAACCTTTTCAACAACATTAAAATATATATCTCATTGACTATTTTCAGCATAACTTTTATTCAACTCTGAGATACCCTTAAGTGTTTTTTAATTGATATAACATTATCTTCCATATCCTTAGCTATGAAAGGTCCAAATATATTTCTTTCTCTAAATTTATACCATAAAATTTTAGTTAGACACTTATTTCCATATAGGAATTACAAAATATCTATCTTAACTCTTCAGTAAGAGCTATTATTTTAAAAAAATATACTAGAGCATGTTGGTGATCCCAAACACATTTGAAATCCATATAAAAAAAATTTCTTTCTATATAATCTACGGTTGAATAGTTCACTAAAACTTCCCATTTATCCAAGGATGATATGTAGTTCTAAATAATACAATATATCCAAATCATGTTGGAGACTTCATATGAACATTTAGGTAAACAACATATCCTAATCAAATTCAATAGAATGTGTTACTCTATGAAACCATATAACCACCTTATTGCATATTATATAAATCAGATCAAGAGATAAATCTTCCCTAATAGAAATTATTTTTGCAGACTTCATAAGGTCGAAGACTAAATCCCAAATATCATTATTTTCTTTTGATTTTTTGGTGATAGTTACAAAAAAAATACATGTTTATGTTTTACCATTTCCATTTTGGCAGGGGTAATGTTTATAACTTCCCATTAGAATTATGTCTGTTAGCCTTAAATTTAAAAAATACAAACCACTGAGATACATACTTTAAAATACATCATACAGATGAAATTAATGGGTATTTCACCCCCATTGATCATTACATGATGATATCTATATCAAATAAAAATAAAGTAAAATATATATCTCATCATAATTGATCAAACACAACATCAATATGATTTTAGGATACCTTTTCCAAATATTGAGCTTGTTAATCTCTCAATAATCAATAAAAAGATTAATTAACATATCTTTCTTCTAAATAAAATGAATAAGTGCATACCATGATAAAGGATTATGATGGATTTATCCCCAATCAATATTCTCCTTGAATTACTTATTCTATTCCTATAACAAATTAACAAAAATTATATATAGATTATTTTAAATATATTTTCCAACATGTATATGTTTTATTAAAAACAAAACTTCCTTATTCAAGGGAATAATAGTAATGTCCTTAGAATATACATCAATGTATTCATCATTAATAGGCACAATTTTTTGTTGAGATTCTACAAAACTACTTGAGAGAAATATTATTTATGATTATATCAAAAACCCTATATGATAGAAAAACTTTATATTGGGAATTAATGTTCATCATCACATAGATAATTGAGTGAAGGTTGATTTATAATATCAAATCTAACTTGTTTTCATAGAAAATTATTATGGTTGGTATTATTAGAGATCCAATCCAGGACCAAAATACACTAAATTCAACAAGTAGATGAATAAAAATATTTTGAGTAATAAATTCCCACAAATTTCTATTGGATGGGATTTATAGACATGATAGGTGTTCATCAAACCATTTGATTTTTTCACCCCTAACTCATCATCAAATATTAATAGTTGTGATTTTATATCTTTATAAAAATTATCTGATATAAAATACTAGGTAGAACCATGATCAAATTATACATATTTATTACTATAGTGGATGCATGTTGTTAATTTCACTATGTTTCCTAGAAATTCCACTTTGTCTTTAGTAATTTCATAATCTAGTAATTCTAAATGGGAATATTTTTTTAATATTTCCATTGAAATTTTAGGAATTATATTGAATTATTCCACCATATCTTTATAGTTAAATCACTAAAAATTTATAGATTATCGCGTACCCTTGCATTCATGACCATGGTGTCCTTTTTTATAACCTTAAAGGAATCCACCTTTACTTTAATAATGTAGAAAGTTTTTTCCTTTCATTGTACCACATATTATAAAATCTATCATTATCTTCTCCACATTATCCAATTTATGATATTTATTCAACTTTTTTCTTATTTTCCATTGTAGCCATATTACTATAAGAATTATTTATCTATCTTGATATCACAGGATATTATATTTTCATATGATGGGAATGATTGGGAGATCAGTACCCTTCAAATGATTTGTGTTATACCATTAATTAAACGTTCAAAATTATTTTTTTCATTAAATCTGTGGTCAACAACCTGAATTTATAGCCATGTAAGGTTATCATAATACTTAACTATTCATTCATATTAATTTTTTCTTATACATATAAATTTTATCTCCATATCCACTCATTTCTCTGGAGGAAAATATTTTTCCAAGAAAAGTTACTAAAAATCATTCCACTCCATGTTCTATATTCACTTCTCATCATAATTATTTTTAATCAATGACCACCATTTATCTCCATCCACCAGGAATGGTTAATGTTACCTGAAATGTTTCTTAATTTAATTAGTTACCAAAGAGGTAGATTTATTTCTTATTTAAATTATCATCTTCTAAAAATATTTGATTAGTTATTCCATTTAATTATGTATTTTTTTCATATAAAATGATCTATTGTTGTTACTTAATTTTTTGGATTATAGGATATCTCTATATGAGATAGGCCATTGGACATAATATGACTGAGATATCCTAATATAGTTATAATTTTTTTAGTTTCAAATTTATCTTTATTATCCACCCTTAGAGGGAAATAACTATATAGATTACATAGATTGATACAGTTTAAATTAATTATACTATGTTCCATTTCTAGACAATGTAATACACTAGATTATTTCATAAAATTAGAAACTATAGCCTATAATTTTAAAACTTGTGAAACTATTAACAGAAATTGAATCATTATATATAAAAAATATTACAATCATAATCATGGATTATTTAAAAATATTATCAAATCATAAAAATATCTTAAAAAATTTCATAATTGGTTTATAAATAATTTCAATTATCCTAAAAAAATGATTAGGTAGTTATAAATGGGGTTCGCAGAAAGGGAATCATAATTATGAATAAAAATGTCGGTCAAGATACACTCAACCAACTCTTTTCAGGGTTAGTACCCCTAAATGAATCTATTCCAAAACCACTTCCACTTGTAGTATCTTTACAGGGTTGAATTTATAATTAAACAACTTAATCTCTACTTAAAAAACATTATGGTTCTATCTTATACTTGTCTTTATCATCAATGTCATTAATAGTGTTTTTTTCCATATTCTATGTTTTTCTAAATCTAGTTCCCGTGTTTTCTATAACAAATTATTTGATAGCTAATATAAAAACACTCACCCTAGTTTTATTGAGCCTGTGTTTACTCTATTAAATTATTAATAGATACATGTGATGAAATATCCGAAGACCAAATAATTTATTATTCTTAAAAAATATATTTGTACTTGAATAGCATATTACAACTGTTAACATAAAATACGACATAACATTTTATTTGATAAAAAATTTGTTTTCTACTGAATATCCCTTCACATATATATCCAAAAACATATTTTATAATCATAAAGAAATGAATCCTAATAAATGGGGGATATCATATGATTAGTTAATGAATTCATACAGCAGATGATATATAAGTCATGAATAATATGGTAGGAATAAATGATATTCAAATAATTAAAAAAAATAAACATATAATCATGGAACTAACCCATGTATATCATAAATATTTAAATAATCATATGTAAATAAATAACATATTTCATAATAATGGAGTACATAATTTCAAACATTTAAACATAAAATTTAATCCATGTTCCAAGACATAGAAAACGATCAGAGATTTCTTCAAAGACATCAATATATATGGGTAATGACTTCTCAAAATACCAAATTTTTTTTTCTCTCTTGATAACCACTGATTAAATGATGTAATATGTTATAATTTACTACACATATTACTTAATATTTTTAATTAATTAATCATATCAATAAATAAGATAACATAATAAAAAAGACCTAAATATCAATAATTGTATGTATTATAAGAACATGGAAATGATATTTTCATTAATTCTTTATTAAATATGATCATAAACCATGTAAATAAAAATATAGGATTATAAAATTATGATATATCTTCATGATACAATATTTATCAACAATGGAGTTTGACATAGATGAAAATACCATAAATGTATCATTGGAATGTTTTTTGAGTAATATAACTTTTTCAATTTGAAATCACATATAAAAAATGTTTCCAAATATTAAGGAAAAAAATTAATTTTATAAAAAAATTTATACATGTACATGAATCCCCATAACATTTTGAGTCTATGATGGGTATAATATTTATTCATATAGTATAAGTTAGAAAAAAATTCCTTGCATATGTTTATAAGAAAGTCAATAAAGTAAATCATTCAGATCATGATAAGAATATTTAATTTAAACCATTATATAAGATTTTAAACCTTGGTGAAAATTTAACTAATAAATAAATCATTAAATTATCTAAAATATTTTATAAATTTAATAGAATATATGAATATGGAAGAAAATGATTCTCGACCGAGTAGAAAAACATCGTTGGTTTTCTTAAAAACATTATTTCGATATCTTGGGTACATAAAAAGAATAAAGTGAAAGGAAAATAAATAATTTATTGAAATAATGAGAGGTTATGATAATATATTGTGTCTAATAAATAAATATTAAATAATTATCCAATTGGAGAGTTAAACATATCTAATCTCAAATAATGATGAGATTGTGAAATAAAACATAATCTTATGGTATGATTTCTGCGTATGTAATAAAAAATCCTATATCATTAATATTTTCAAATTAAAAATCTATTTTATAAAAATAATCATATACATCATAGAATATAAGATTTACTTATAACCTTTTATCCCTTATTTATTAATAAATCATTATTAAAACCATTGTCCTAGTTGACAACTTCATTTTTCATTATGTATTATTTGGTTCAGTAGTTTTAGTACTTTCCCTTAGATCATGGTAAAATAATATAAATTATTTAACAATGATATAAATATAATAATATATATATATTCAAAAAATATAGATATATAAAAATTATTTATATCATTCAATGGAGATGGTTGGTCGAACGAACACATGATGTTTATATTTACAATTCAAAAAAATAGAATGAAGGAAAGGTAAATAATAATTCACATTTTTGTTATCATTTTTATATTATATATAAGTTATATATTAATTAAATATATCCTTATAAAAATTCATCTAAATAAGAAATGAAAAACCAGTCACATCGCTTCATGGAGGTGGAAATTCACACGTATAGATGAGTGACATTATCGTTTCCCCACAAATTAGATGTTTAGAGTGTAAATATTATATTATAATCATTGAAACATAATTATTTCATAAATATCATATATAATCATTAAACCCATAATAATTACCTCCCATAAAATATAGCGATTAAAATTAAATTGTATCACTTTATAGAGGGGGTAAGTCATACATATACATGAGCAATACTTCAAATACCAATTTGATGGAAAATATGGTGAATAATGGTGTTTTCATAATCATTATAAAATTTAACTATATTTATAAAAAATAATTTAATACTTTATAATAGAAATAATTTATTTAGAGTAGATAAACGAAAATGTATAAAATAAACTGATCAATTAAGTTGAATACCACTTATTTGAATAAAAACATATAGATCTCCTTTTAAGGACACTATCTTTCATCTTTTGATAAAAAGCTATAGAATGTTATTAGTATTTTGGGGAGTTAATTCTATAGGTTTTTTTAATATTGGTTCCTCAATGTGGTGTAAGGAATATAAGAAAGGGGTGTCCTTTTATATGTGAATATAAAGGCACTCATCAAATTACTAAAATAATGAAAATATAATTACATAATTCTCAATAAAAATACATCCAAATAGTGATAGAATCAAATAACAAGTGGTTAAATATGTAATACAATCATCTAGTTAAATTTATAAATTTTTTGGGGTCATTTTAAAATATATATTATGGATTAAAACTTTGGTTAACCAGTTTTAATATTAACAACAGTAAAAACATTTTAAATCATAATGTATAATAATTTCACATATAAATTAAAAATTTGATAATAAATTTTAAAATGATGAAAATTTTGACCATATATCATCCCTATTTTCTGATATAAATATTTTTATTAATTTTAAATAATATAATAAAATAGTGTGTTGTTAAAATATAATAATTTTCTATTTTCTAACTATTTATATCATTTTACATTAAAGACATAACAAAAAATATTTGATTAGAATATAATACTTTAACATATAACTAATATTATATATTTTTCAATTAAATTCATTTAATAAAATATTTATTAAAATTTTAATAATTTTATTATTATTAAAATAATTTATTTTATTTTTACGTTAATTAAAAAAATATTGTCTGCATCGTGTAGGCAAAAAAATAATAATATAATCAATAAAAATTAAAAATAAATAACAATCAAAAAAATATTTTTTTCTTGTAAAAAATGACCTTTAATATTATTTAAAAAATTTATTTATTTCATGTGTTAAAATAGATGATAATTTTTGTGCCACGAGGGTGAATTTTCAAATTTTTCCTTACATAAAACAATATAAAGCTCATTATGAAATTATAATTCAATAAATTCGAAATTTATTACATAATTTAGTTGATAAATTCAAACTACACTAATCAAATAGGATAAATTAAAGCGTTAATGAAATTTTAAATACTTTTTCTAACATTTTAAGCTTATTTTACCCATTTCACCCTTACCCAGGTGACAACAATTTAAAAATTTTACTATTCATAATGATAAAAATAAATGGGGATAATTTACCAATTTTATTTTTAATGATTAAATATATATAATTTAATTTTAAATATAAAATAACTATAAGTTACAATAAATAATTTCAAAAAATTTGTATGAAATATGATGAAACCTGATTTTTTAGAAAAAATAACTTTTTTTGCATAAAACTAAGGTTATTAATATCTCATGTTGAGAGAAAAATATTATATTAATATAATAAAACTATTGAATATATATTATATTGAATGCATTTATAATATTCTAAAATAGCGATCAATATAATTTATTAATATAAAAAACATTCCATGCATTAAAAAATATTTTCAAAAGAAAATATCTCTTTTACCAACAAATGATTTTTATTTTCTATTTTAATCTATGTTTCAATGATAAAAATATATTACACAATAATAAATCTTAATGTTTTCATAATTTAATTAATACTATTAAAATACTCCAATTATAATTACTAGCCTATAAGAGTATGATTTAACTAATATTTTAATAGTGGATTGGGGTTCATTTAGACTCAATGTTGCATGTAACATATTCTATATAAGAAAAAAAAATTATTTTAAAAAAATATATCATATTATATCAGGGTGTTACGATATGTGTTGGTAGGAAATGAAGAGTTAATGAGACAAATAATTGAGCATGTTTCAAGGAAATATGAGATCATTTTTAACATTTTATTCCCATGAGTGAAACATGAGGTATCTCGTATTTGGATTAAGAGGCATTTGGAGTCACGAGTACATACACCACATAGAGTGTTTATAGTATAATATTTAACATTTTTTCACCTATTGATATTTCTTCCATTTTATTGATCCAACTTCATTATATTTTAAATAATTTTCATTTTGAGGTTTATGGGAGTCTACCATTTAAATGTTTGATGTAATATTGGTGGGTAATATATTTGGATGTTCTAATTTGTTAGTATAAATATCCCATTAAATAATGAAATAATGTTTAACCCCATATGGATATATTTTTCTCTACTAAATAAGTTGCACATAAGGTTTCCAGAAAATTATCTTTATGATATAATGGTGGCTTGATAATCTACACATGTACTGGGTGGAGAGTATCCCTTGATATGAATTTAAAAATAATAGATCTTTTAGATTTTTGTGTTCTTCTGATAAAATAATAAATATTTATATTCTTGTTGAAGTAATAGGTGGAATATAAATATTATTAGGAGGTTTTTGAATGGTTACTAGAATAATTCAAAGCCAATTTCCATATGATGTAGACACCAGTTTATAGTCATTATATTACCCCTTCAGTTAAGGAATATTACACCATAGAACAAGGTATACACCCATTCTGGAAAGTTATTCATTACCTATATTAGAAATAATTTTCAAATCATTGGTGATAGTGTAAATGTCCATGATTTAACCTTATAGTTAATGCACATGTATAATATATCTCTTTAAATTAGATCGATGTTATAAATTATACATCATTGATGAACCAGATCAACTCATAAAATGAACCCATTTATACATGGGACTGAACCAATGTGACCTACTGATCGTTTAGTATAAATTTATACAGATATAAGCAGTGAACACTAATGTGGAATGGAATGTAAAAGGTGTTCCATTAAATGGAAATAATTTATTATTATGTGTGCAAATTCCCACAAGAATCCATGGTCCAGGGAAATTTCACAGATATTATTATTCTTATAGTTAATAATTCTATATTTTTATTAAAGGTGTTTAACATAAAAAATTATACCCAATCTATTACAATTTTTTATGCGGGATACCAAAGGCATTCCATATCTAAAGCATTAATATAAAAAAATTAATGTATTTTAATAACCATAAAAAATATTGCAACAACTCCCACTATTTAAAAATATTTAATATAATTTTTAAACAATAAAGAATAAAACATTCATTGAAGTATCATTCATAAGTAAACATATCATTAAACTTTTACCCTTATGTAGTAGTGATAAATCAATACTGAATAAATAAATGGATGGAAACTCAGATGAACTTGATATTTTTTTTATCAAACAGATACATCCTTTAGAAGCCTATTACCATTTATAACTTCTTCATTTATCCCTATAATCCATTATATCCATTTTTACACTTATCCTTTCATGAATGTCTGAGATCCCAAGTCATATGATCTTTGGAGAAACCCCAACACTACACTCAAATTGTTCTAAGAAAAAGTGTTCACATGTTTCAACTATTTTTTGATATCACTCATTTATTCATGTCCTTAAAACTCATACTCATTTACCTCATGATCATCAATCAAAATTTCCTTTCAATGAAACATAATTTTGGCATTTATATTAATCAAATGGAAGTATATTCCAAATTAAATATATACAAGAAGTGGAATCACATATTTAGTTGTGGTCCCATTACTAATGAATTTTTGACATGTACATTAACACCATACCTAATTAAAATTTTTATATCAACACCAATAAAAAAAATGATGTTTACAAAATTTAAGAAATCTAACTTGATATTAAAAAGTATCAAATTATTATGCCATTTTTATCCACTTTCTCATGTGGATTATTATGAGAAAATTGGGTTTTGATCCCCTTTTGTAAGTATTTACATATTATCTATCTATAATTAAATTTCTATCACAATATATAACGACATGATACATTGGAAAAGGCTTCAAAATTAAATCAGATAAAATATATTTAATCAATTTTGTTTCTTGTGTACTAGCTGCTAAAACAAAAAACCTTAGAAACCACTATCAACTATATTATACACGTTTCTTTCTTTGATACCTAGGATACATAAACACCTAAAAATGATAAAAACAACTACTTGTAGAGGAGTGAACCTTTTTTAGTAATCTATATAGTATTATAAAAACCGTAAAAATCCATGTGTTTCAACTATAATTTTTACAATAATAATTAATACCCTTATTATATCTAAGCATTATTTTAACATAATATTATTGTGCATAAATATGATTACTTATAAACCTATATAACATCCCAAAACCCACATAAAAACTTGGTCATATTTTTTTCATAGAATACATCATACATTATTTAACCCTTATATATTTATGATGTTCAACTACCCACCTATGATTTGGTGTAATCTAAATCCAAAAAGAATATGAAATAAACTATTCAACATTGAAATAGTTATAAACTATTTATACCCTTTCAATATAATGATATGGAGAAAGAAAAAAATTATTATTACATAAAATTTCTATTCTAAAAATTTATTATTATGAAAATAACATTATCATTACTTAAGACAAAAAATTTAATGTTTATCAACAAAATAATCATTGCCTCATTTATATTATCCATATCAATTCAGAATATTAACATTACATTATCATATTAATAATTTACTAAACCAATGTTATTATGGAACCTTCTATAGATAATTATATAATACTTGTTAACAAAAAAATAATTGGATATAATTACCTCATTAAATATCACATGCCATTATTTTGGTTCTTGATTTAAATTTTTTATAGGACCATACCAATTTATATACCTTCTTTTCAATTTGATGTTTTATAAATCTTTTTAGTTGTTACATATATATTTTATTACTTAATTTACAATTTAATAATTATATTTAAATATACATTTGGTTAATTTAAAAATTATATGTATAATTTAAACCAATATTAATACTATTTGATGTAGTACTTTCCATGAGAGAATACATATCAAAATAAATTATACATTTTTTTGTTTAAACCCATTAGATAACTATCTAGATTTATATTATTAAATTTTACCATTATATTTTTATTTATTTCGAAATACACCCTTATAACCAATTGGCTGTGAATTCTAATGATGATCAACTAATATCCACGTATTTTTCATAGTAATACAGTCCATTTGTGTGAAAACCACAAACTATTATGTAATTTATATTTAATTTACTATGACAGAAATATTCATATATATTCATATACATTCTTTTAGGGAATCCTTTTTAGGATATGAACCACTATTAATAATCTCCCACTTCAAAATACTCAAAATAAAATTGAATATATGTCTTGAAATGAAATATTTATATTAATTTCTAATTATTTATCTCATGAAAACCATTTTTCTGAGGTGTATAGAAATATAAAGCTTAATCAGTAGCATGTAGAAATTTAAAAAATGAATCATTACAATATTAAACTACCATATTCTTAAAAAAAATTCGTCCACATTTTACTAGAAAAAATATTTATCTTTAAATACATCTCTATTATGTAAAATATAGAAATGGGAAAAACTAGAAAATAATGAAAAAAAATTTAAAATCGGTTTTATCACTTATAGAGGGTGTGGCATAAAAATCACAAACATAATAATGTTTAAATTCTTATAAATTGATTTTATTTATATAGTTATAAATGTTTTCAAACCATTTTTTATTAGTTATTTATCAAATTTATAATCCCCTTTATCCATGATAGGTAATAATTATATTAATTACATTTCGTGTTATTTTGTAAAACATATTTAATTTAAAATATAACAAAATAAAATAAATTACATTATAATTTAAGTAGAAATAAAATTTATATTTAATTTGAATAATCCATCTTACATGTGAATGTTTTGGTAAAACATCCCACCCTTTGATGGAATAATGTCATCTCCCTCATATAAAAACTCAAACCCATGTGTGTGAAAATCTCACAACAAAAAAGTTTCTATGAATATTAGGAGAATAAATGCCATTATTTAATGTGAGAATATATAACACCCTGACATTTTATGAAATATATTTTTCAACATAATTTAAATATTTTTACATAATTCATTAAATATAACACTGTGTTTTGTTTTCATTACACACAACACTAAGATTAAACACAATGATTCATAATATTAAAAAAACTATTATTTAAATTGATAATTATCACTTAGTTATTTCAATAGAGGGCATTAAAATGATTAAATAAATTATAAAAATTTGAGGCTTACATGTCAATATAAAATTAATTATTTTATAATCAAATAATAAAAAATTAAAAAAATATAATAATAAAAAGAAATATTTTACTTAAAAATTATATTCACGAAACTGAACATGTTTTATATCAGAATATTAAAAAAAACACATTTATTTAATAATTTTAATAGAATTTATATAGTAGATATTCAATAAAATATTTTACATTTCTCTTATGTGTTATGTAATCATGATATTAGAATAAATCCATTTTTAGAGGAAAAAATTTATTTCTCAAGAAAGTAGATTTTATCATTTCTGCGCACATATTTTAAAAATAATTTAAGAAAAATTATGAATTTTTTTTTGAAATAAAAATATTTTTTAAAATTTTTTGTAAAACTTATTTTAAGGAAATTTGTTTTTTAATTTTTGGAAATTATAATTTGGTTGATATATAGTGAAAAATTATTAATTTAAATTGAACAATTCTCATTTGTTTATATTTTTTTATAGTAAAATAATATATTATATTTTTTAATAAAACTAAAATTATTTAAATTACATATTTATTAATCCAATTTAGGTTATTGGAATCATTTTCAGATTGAATTTATAATTAAAATTTTAATTATTTTTATATCATTCACTTGGAAACCCCACATTCTCATTGCATCCACTGGATTAAATTTAAATTATATTTTTCAACATATATTAATTAAATTATAAATAATATATTCCATATTTATAAGAAAAATAATTTTTATTATCAAATAAATTAAACTTATATTTTTACAAAAAAAGAACAAAAAAAGTAAATATTAATTACCACAATTAAGATAAAAATGAGTTTTTAAGGTGTCTAAGTAAAATAATAAGGTTTAAAATGAAGTAAATATTAGTCTAAAATATATTTAATAGAATTATATTGACCTTATAATGTCATATAATTGATAATATACTTCTTTTGTCCTTTTAATCATGTTAAAATCATGGATACACATTTTTCTCATAAAAATAACAAGTGTGTTGTTCCCCCAAATTAAAAAAGCCCACCCTCTCCCCATTGCATTTAAATATTTAACCCCATTTATTTTTTTAAAAATACCTACAAAAGTGAAATAAAAAATTCTTTCATAAAATCATAGAATAATTAGTTTTTTAATTAATCTAATATTAGAAATATATTTTTAAAAAATGAAGGAGGATACCTGAAGAAGAGGTAATTCATTTCAACAAACATTTTTATTTTAGTTTATCCTCCCCTTATATAAAATTTAATTAAAAAATTTTATATAATAACATAATTTGATTAAATTTAATATGATTTTATAATTTTAGGGTTATTATCATAAAAGATATCCACTTCTATTAAATGTGTTAATAAGGGTAAATTTAATGAATATATTCTATTAAAATTAAATTACTTTTATTTTAATTACATATATTTCCATATTAATATATTATATATCAATTTATTTCTTACCTTTTCATTCACTGAAAGAATATAACATTATTCATTTATATGTAGACTATCGATATCACGAAGCGAAGTGACTCTCATTTCATCACCACACCCATAATAAATATATAGAATTGTATCTAATGAAATAATTAAATATTTATTATATTATAATCATTATTTTATGATAATATATTATGTACCAGCTTTCCATAATGATCATTGAAAAAGAGACCTATTACTCATGTGTTTGTACAACCTACCATATCATTGATCTTAAAATACATCATTTTTCAAAACCCTATTTTGTGATTTGTATTAAAAGTATAATAGATTTATATTATGATAATTATTTATTTATTATTATTATAGATATTATGGAACCAAGGTAAATGTAATATGATCCTCAATAACGTATCAAAACATGTACGAACAGTATACTAGTTATTACCGGAAATGGGATTTTAACAAGGAATTGTTAATAAAGAGATAATAAATTGTCATAATTAAATCATATGATGCATAATATATATAATTATGTTTATATAATATATATATAATAAATGATGAATTATTATATTGGATGTTATTTTATAACATGTATGAAGTAATTGAATAATTATGTTAATAGATTTATATTTTCCCTTATACTTAAGGGAGACATATGAAAATTCACCCATAGTTACTTTTTTGTTCTCTATATACTTCCATTGGACATGTTATATCATTAATATAATTAATTTCATAATATGTAATGTTTAATTTTTTGTTATTATTTATTGGGGATTATGATTCGAGGGATTATTGTGGAAGTAGGGATTTTTATCCTGTTTTGTAATTTTATGAGATACATTCCATATTAACCAGTTATTTCAATTATGTGTGGTATATAATAACCATGAATTTATTTTATGATGATAAAGTAGAAAATAATGTGAATTAAATATCTATTTGAGTATATCTCTTTCATGGGGACTATGTTTTAAAATTTACACAAGTGGTAATATATTTATGTTACAATCTCATTATTTGTTAGAAATGACTATTATTAAGACTCCAATATTGAAATATTATGTTATTTCTCTCAATTGTTCTCCTAATTTTTCTTCTAAAATTTTCATTTATGATATTTTCTAGTATTATTACAATTTCTAAATATTTTTTACTTAAAATAATTGTGAAATTATTTTTAAGAAAAATCAGATTTATTTCTATCTTCGATAAAAAAATATCATTATTCTAAAAAAATGTTTTATAAAAATATTTTAAAATGTTTTTTAAATTAATAAAAATGTTTTATTAAATAAATATTTACCCATGTTTTGTAGGATCAAAATATGAATGTAGATTTTTAATTACAAGAGGTGGTGAATTGTAAGTTTAGAATCATTAATTTTTAACCTTAAGTAAATATATGTTAAATATTGATAAACAATGTAAATTCACAAGTCCTCTTAGTTCTATAAACTTGCTAGGTTCTAGAAATATGGTTCCGAAAACAAAATGGATGAAAAGTTTACAAAGAAAATATTCTCTCTTAAAGCATATAGAATCATACTTATCTGAGTATAAAAAAAGAAAAAGAAATTATAATAAGCTTATAATTTCTACCATTAACAAAAAACAATGGAACATAAATATGAAAAAACATGTAACAAGTATAAATTCTTTTAACCCAAAAAAATGGGTATCCAAAAACCATAGATAATGGTACCTTGTTATGTAAAGACAATAAAGTCTCTCTTACCCACATCGGGGTAAGCCCTCGATAATAATAGTTGGAATATGCATTGTTATCCCTACAAGCCCATGAACATTATTGTTATCCGAACCTCTATTTTTCTATCCTCAGCTTTCCTCGAACATTAAGGTAATCAACACCTATTTCGTCCTATTTGTTGAAGTACTCAATTGTACACAGAAACAATCAGAGTCGCATGATGCAATCTGAAAAAGATGTTAAGTACAAATAAGGCATGAGATTCTCTCACGATAGATATTACTAAAACAGTATGAAATCTCTAGATAGATGGAATAATTATCAATTATATTTTAGCTCATTGAAATGAGCTCTTATTTATAGGCATTTCTCCAACAGTCGGATCCCTCCTCCAATGATCATATTTTTCCTCGAATATCAGAGAGACCTATATATGTGTCACTAAAAAAATGTTTAATTAGAAACCGATTAAATTAAATTGTTTAAAAACTATAACATGGGTAATATAAATTTGATTTCTCAACCAAATCCAATTTTACATATTTTAAGGGAAAATAATGTTTGGAGTTTATATTAACCCATGAAGACAAAAATATCATAAATATCCAAATTCTTATTTTTGGGAACTCAGATGTTAATTTATATAGATTTTGGATTTGGAATTCCAATGAATTTGCTGTCTGAATTATATAGAATTAAGAATCTGAATTCTAATGAATTCAGAGTTTGATTTATAAGGTCTTCATAACATAAATTTTGAGGACATTGGAGTCTGAATTCTAAGGAATTCAGAACATAAAATCTGAGGAATTTGGAATCTGAATTCCAAGGAATTCTGAAATTGAATTATGTTGAATTCAGAGTCTGAATTCAATGGAATTGAGAGATTGAATTCACAAAAATTCGGAGACCAATTTATATGAAATTTAGAGCCTAAATTAGTAGGAATTCAGAACCTGAATTATGTAGAATTAAGATTCTGAATTATAAAGATGTTAGAATCTAAATTCTGAGAAATTCATTTGTCTGAATTATAAAGAATTCTGAACCATAATTTTGAGGAATTGATAACATGAATTCTGACGAATTTAAAGCCTGAATTTTAAGGAATTCTAAAATGAAATTTTACTAAATTTAGAATATGAATTTCATAAAATTTGGAATATGAATTTCAAGGAATTCAGCATCTGAAATTCAGATAATTTGAAATATGAATGTCAGAGAATTTGGAATCTGAATTTCAGAAAATTTTGAATCTGAATTTTATTGAATTAAAAATATGAATTTCATAGAATTTAAAATGTAAAATAAATATTAATATATATTTTACAATTTATAGATTTTTGAGGTTTTAGATATGAATCCGATTTTTACACAAAGTAAAAAATTAGTTAGATTTAGATGAATAATAACATGATCAATGAAAAAAATTGTAAGGATAAAATTTCCTTGGGGAAGGTAAATTTCATTTTTAAGATAAATCCTAGCTGAAAAAATTTTCATTTGGATTTCGTGTTTGTGATTTTCAAAAAATAATTAAATAGAAATGTTATAAGGAAACCTTATTGACTCAAAAATATCCGCCTTTTTGGAAAGCACAAACATCCTTGAAAAAAATAATATAAGGACTTAGAATATTTATGGACATGAAAATAAAAACATATCTCCCTTTAGATAGGGATAAACATGAATACAAATAACTCCCCCTTAGGTTTCTAAATCCCTATGTATTGTATTCTTGATTTCCTAAAACTGAATTTTCATTTTCTTGCATATGAAAAATTTCTTTGGAAAAAAATTCCACTTAGATAAACACACCCATACAAAGAGAAATTTATTTTTTCATAGTATAATTTTTATTGTTCGTTTCTACCCCATTGTGATTTTGATAAAGGAATAATGGTAATAAAAAACTGTTTCCAAAAACATTATTACAAACTAGAATATATATAAAGGACAACTAGAAGTTTTATTGTGATTGAAATAATTTGTACATGGAAGAAATTCAACCAAAGATTAGAATTGGAAAAATTATCCTCCTTTCTCCTACGAAATCAACTTCTTGAAAAAGGGTTTTCATCTTCTTGATCTGCTATGATATTATTTCATGTGCTTAATCAACTGATCCTGATATTCACTTTTCTTCTCTAAGGATTTTATCTTTTCTTCCTGATCTTTAAGACATTCTTCTTAATATTCAAACTTTTTTTATTTCATAACAATATTATCTTAAAATTTTATCATGATATACCTTTCTTTAATCCAATTTATATCCATATAATTAAGCTTATTAATCGGATCTATAACTTCCTGCATCCGAGAAGTCTGTTCGAGACTTAAATATTCCTAAAAATTCATTTAAAGATCATTATGAATTCCATCGTCAATGTTAAAGGAATATTTGAAATTATATTGAAATTCCTAAAAATCTCTCTGGTCATCAATTATATTCATTAATAGCTTGTAATATTCTTGTGTCGCCTTCTTATGAGCCTCATAACCAATGATAAATGATTTCAAATCTCACTCAAGTCCAAAAATATTTTCCATAACCATGTATACTGAATCTGTTTTCTGATTCATCGAATGTTGAATCAACTAGAATCATGAATCTATACATGGATATAAATGAATAGTTCAATATCTCTTTTTCAAGGAATTTATCATAAAATAATTTCAAAGGGGGATTTTTATGAATCAAAAATTTTTGTTGATGAGGGTTCATTTTCTAACTCATCAGTTTTCCTCTTCAATGAAGAACCAACATCTTTCTTTTTCATTACATATTTTTTTGTTGTATGGACTTACACCTACATCCCCTTATCAACTCATTGAATGATATATTTTGGTTTAGGATATTCATTCTCACTATCAGATAACTGAAAAAAATGCTTCCTCAACCTCTTATTTTTTAGCTGTATCCACTGGATCTTCCAGATGAATGAAATCACAATTATTTATTACATATTCTGATGGTTTTTTTACTTCTTCCCTAACCTTCTCATCATTCCTTAGAGTAACATTTTTTATGGATTCGGCTTGGGATGTTCGGATTCATAATTTCTCCCAGGGACATTCCTTCTCATGATATTATTAAACATTCATTATGACATCATTTGTGTCATACACTTATTAATCTTCATTTTATTTTATTAATTCTTCAATGTATTGTTCCTCTTCCTGAAAAAATTATTATTCTTGTTCTGGATTTGGAATCACTACATTTTTTCTCTGAGTCTCAAGAAGTGATTCAATCAAATACGATTCTGGAATTTTGATTATTTTAAAATGCTTTCCCATCATCCCTGAGATGTGATTATATAATTTCAACATTACAAAAATACTTCATTTTTTCTTCTCTTTATGTTCCTTCTCATGTTCTTAAGAAGCCTTTATATTTAATGCTTTAGCCTCAGCAGGGTCCAAGATAATCTTAGGCTCCCCTTCCTTGTTTTTCTTCTTGTCTACTCTCCACTAGGATACACCATCATCGGGATATCTCTTTTCATTATATGGAATCAGTTGTCAGGACTACGTTTCATTAGCCACATGTTTTTTTACTGTTTCTTAGGGTTACTTCACCTTATTCTTCCTTCCACCCTTCTTGGAAGTATTAGACCTTTCCTATTTATATGATGGAGCGTGGATTTCTGCTTCTGAAAAATCAAAAAAAAAATCCTAAGTCATTGGAAAAACTAAATTTAATTCTCCTTAGTGGATCATCACATAAAATAAACACATTGAAATTCCATGCCATAGAACAGAAAGGAAATTTGAATGACTAATGGAAAAGTACAATAATCTTCGAAAGAATATCCAGATACATGATATCTGAGACTTCAGATTTCCATTCCTGATATTCTCAATGATAATCAATATTTACTAGAATAGTTCAATCTTTCTGATGTTTGATAAAGAAGACCATTATTTATATATCACTTTTCATTACGATGTCTGTAAGTTATTCTTTCTAAAAGAAAAATCCTTGGACAAATTACTCTAGAATATGAAGGATTATAGATATACAAACAATATTTAGAGTCTTCACTCCTTTAAAACAAATAAAAGTTAGAGCTTTCTCTTTATCAAAAGATCTTAAATCATCCAGTAACTTGTGAGTACTTAATTATTCTTATCCTTCATATGGAATTCTGATTAAACATTCCACCTTGATGTATGAAAGCTAATAAGTCTAACTATATCTATTGAAAGAAAATTCACATCTCCTTTCATCCTTTAAAAATCTTTTGGACTCATTAAATTCAATCAAAAACCCTGGATTGATCAGATCCTGTTCCCCTTGTGTCAAAATACAAAAGCTCTCCTAGACATTCACCTTTATATTCTTTGAAATTATAGAGTCATTGTTAGCATAAAATTTTAGATCGAAAAACCTTTCTCAGTATATCTTCCATTCACAAATTTCATTTTTAGTCATCATCACTTTCTGATGAGAGGCTTCTATAGACATTCAGATGTATGAAATCATAAAATATTCAGAACAGCCTTAAGTAGAGAAGGCAGAATTCAACATGCGAGTGAATGAAGATCGATGCGGGACAACCATTCAGGGGGTCCTTTATAGGAAATTTCGGCGACTTTTATCTTCCTTACATGATCCAATTTTTAAAATAATTCAGATCAGATCAGACTATTGGGAAGATAATTATAGAAGGATTTTGATATGATCTGATACTTTGAGGATTATAAGATAAATATGCAAATATAAGAAAAAAATGAATCCGGAAAATTTTCATAAACAAGATAAAAATACCAACATGTAAATGGATGAATAAAAAAATATAAGAAAGAAAACATATCTTTTGGATTTCTAGGATGATTATTCGTAATGATAAAAATTATTCATGAAGAAATTATGATTCTAAAAATATTTAAAAACAACATTAATGAGAAATCTGATTACAAAAAGTTGAGTATGAAAATTTTTAGGATATTGTATAAAATTTTATAGTATGAAAATTTTTATAATATGTATAAAAATTAACTAATAATTTTTTTTACTAATAAGGAGATGTACACCCAATTTAAAAAATAGTTTCTTATTGTAAGGAGGTTTTTTTCAAAAAGATGTTAATATATAAGATTACCTCATTACTATCATTCCTAACTTCTATTTAATGAATTAAAATCTTTCAGAGGGTAATTATTTTTTAAAAATATCAGCATGTTGATCTTGAATTTTGATAATTTGAAGAATGATATCTTCTTTTTGTGTGATCCCTAAGAAATTGATGCCTAATATTTCGGTTACTTTCAAGTGAGTGATATGTAATGATTTTACTTATGGAAATGGAACTAGTATTAATAAAAAATATTTTTGTTTTGGTAAAACTCATACCCTAGAGTGTGAGTGTGTGTTCCAACCACAATACTTGAGAACAACAATTTCCAGCTGCTATATATTCTGCTTCAGCAGTGGAAAGTGCTACTGAGTGTTTCTTTTTTCCATTACCAAGAAACCAATGAATTTTCTATGAAAAGAGATGTTCTAGATGTAATTTTCATATCCACTCAATATCCCATAATTTAATATTTTAAAAACATTTTAAAACAAAATCATTTCATTATGTATAAAAGTGTCCTAAATCGATGGTTATGATTAAGTAGTGCAATGTTTTTCACAACCTTTAAATGAGTTTCCATAATATTGGATTGATATCTTGAAAATAAGAATACTCAAAACATTAAATCTAATGAAATATTTCTCACATATTGTAGACTATATATCATATATATAAATGTCATTTGATCCACTAGTTAACCATCATCATCAATATCATGTGAATATATGGTACCAATGGGAGTAAAAATAATTCCTTATTTTTATATCCATTATTTTAAGAAGATCATTAATATAGTTATGTTAATATATTTAAATTATTCCAGGTTGTTGACAAATTTAAAAACCAAGGATAAATTTTAACTCAGTCGTTATACTAATTTCAATCTCATATTTCATTTAATTGGAAAATGAATCAGTTAAATATTGTTGAGTTTAACCAAATAAATTCCCATCAACATAAATTTTGACAATCAATAAATTTTTCTTATCTTTCATTATAAAATGTGTTGGATCATAAATTCCCTTTACAGTATTTTTTTTGTAAAAGAATATTATAAGTATATCATACTAGGATCTGGGGGTATGTTGAAGTCATAATGAAGAATTGTTACATTTGAAAACATTTTTAGGATTTTTTGTATCTTCAAAAATAGGAGGTTGTTCAAAAAAACATCCTCTTTAACATAACCAATAAGGAAAACACATTTAATTTCCATTTGATAGTGTTTGAAATTAAATAATGATGCAAAGTTATGTAGAATATGAATAGATTAAATTCTAACTACTGGAGCATAGGATTCTTCAGAGTTTATTCCTTCTAATTGAATATGGATTTTTGCTACTAATGTAGATTTATTTCTTAATGTGATTCCATTTTAATCACACTTATTTCTGATGTTCGATTTTACCCCAACAACTAATGTTTCCATTGGTCTTTCAACCATGGTCCAGATGTTATTTCATTAGAATATATTTATCACATATTTCATTGCTTTAATAAAATTCTCATCACCTAATGCATTATTAGTGCTTTTAGGTTCTAATTGATAAAGGAATTATAGATGTTCTACATCATTTTTTAAGGAAATTCTAGTTCTTAAATGTTTATTTACATCACAAATGATACTATCACTGGGATGATTCTTTAGTAACAACTGATTTGGGTTTTGTAAAAGTTTTTCATCAAATTATGGTAGTATTTCTTCTGGGGTAAATGTTTTAAAAACAATTTCCTGAAATGTTTCCTTATCAAAAGGATCTTATATCAAGGGGTGATAATCACCTTAAAAAACACATCAGAATTTGTATGACGAGGTTGTTTAAAATCAAATGGATTGGTATCATCAAATTTAACATGTACTACTCCTTCAACAGTACTAGTGTTTTTATAGAAAACACTATAAGCCACACATGTTATGAAGTGGCTTCTGAAGATTAATTCATCATATTTGGGTGAAAATTTATATAGAATATATTTAGTATTCATAATGAATACATTGAAACCAAATACCATGAAAATGTATAATTAATACTCTATTTATAGCATAACAAGCTGTACTTATAGCTTCATCCTAAAAATGATATGCTATCTAATATTCACTCAACAAGATTCTTTATATTTTTTGAGGAATTCAATTTAATCTTACAACAACACAAATTTTTTAGGGGTTCTCGGAGTTGAGATAATATGAGTAATTTTTTTACTACAAAAATTATAAAAATTAGAATTTTGAAAATCTCTTCTATGTTAACTATAAATAATTATAAATGAATGGTTTTTAGAATTTTTATCTAGGGATCAAAAAATTTTGAAATAAGAAATATCTTCAGATTTCATTGATAGAAAATATACCCACATAAATCTAGTTTAATCATCAACTATAAAAAATACATAATATTTACCTCTAATAATACCAGTTTTTGTTAGTCCTAAAAGGTCCATATGCACCAATTATAATCCATCAACAGTTGAGACTTCACCGATTTATTTTAAACATGTTTATGTTTCCTACCAAATTTAAAAAGATCACAAACTATTGAAGAATCACATATAAGATCTGGTAGATCCTTATATAGAATTTTCTTAGAGAGTTTGGAAAATTTCATAAGGTTATAGTTTCCCAACCATCTATACCATAACCATCATTAGTCATCCATTTCACTAAAACAATGTATAACATGGATCCTATGGTCTTCTAATTTTATTGTTTATACATTCACCTTAATATTGATTGAATGAATAAATTTTTCCTTGAAATTGTGTACTAAGCACTAGTCAGTCTAAAAATTCACAAGGTAACCTTCATAACATAATTGTCTTATGCTAATGAGGTTGTGCATAATAACATTAACAAATAAAAAAGTTGAAATCAAATTTTTTTCAAAGAAGAACAATGTTACCTATACCAGTATTTTCTCATTGAGAATTATCTCCAAAATATACATTTCCACATTTCTTCTTAATAATTTTTTTAAATATGTTTTTGTTACAAGTCATGTTTTGGTAATATCCACTATCCATGTACCAAGTATTTTTTTGGTACTATCTTTATATTACTAAAAATAAGATTATTATACTTTCAAAAACCAAAATATCTTGGATCCAGAATATTCAGAAAGAAAAATTGTAGGAATCAACATTTTCATAAAAAATTAAGACTTATGAAAACATAAAGATTGAGTTTTTATTAAGGAACAATTTTTCATCCAGTGTTTAACACATAGATATTTAGTGCATAATAAAGCACTTTGATGAACAAAATAATTATTACATTAAACTTTTTGTAGAATAAGTATAAACAAAACAATAATTATTCCGTAGAGGTTGAATTTGGGAATACATCTTATCAATGTTTTCCTCACCTAAGGTAATGTTTGACAAACACTTCTTCAAGAAAAATATTTCCTAGTTCAATCTAATAACTATTTTTTATCCTTGAAAACAATAGTTTTAGCTCTATTGTTAGTCTCTTAAATATTTTCCTTAGATTTATATTTTTCTAGATCCTTAGAATATTTATCCTTCTCAGAATTACCTTTCTTAGAGTTTTTTGAAATATTCTGAAATTCATAAATTTTCATATCATGATATTTAGAATGATCTCATAATTCTTTAGTAAGAATAGAAATTCCATAAATTTCCTTATAAAGAATTTTCGTGAATTTATAATTTTCATTCTCAAGATGTTATGAAAATCCAGAAAATTATTATTAATTAGGTAAATAGTTATCTTAATTTTAAGAAGATTCCTCATCCTTAGAATTATAATATTTATTATCACTATAAATTTATTTTACAGAAACACTGGTAATAGATTCAGCATTGGGTACCTTAGCCATTAGGAAATGAATTTCAATAGGTAATCTGTCTAGTAAACCAATGATCATTTTACTAGATGATTAAAAAACTATGGATTCATCATAAGTGTCTAAACCATTAGCACTACAGTTGCCATTAGCTTTAAAAACATTCTTAGTTTTGGATTTTTTTTCTTCATCATATTTTTCACAAAATGCTTTTCCTTTCAATCCATTCTCATAAGCTAAGGATAACATGGCCATATATGCCATACACTTTTGCACTCATTACATGTTACTTTAGAATTTTCCTTTTCCTTTTCATTATTTCTTCTTATATCATTACATAAGGTATTTCATTCCAACAATCTTGATCATCCTTCGAACATTATTATCTATATCCTTCTTAAAATGTTCACTTTCACTAGATTCAGATAAAACAATGACTTTCATTGATTTGGATTTTGTAACCCTTTTATGAGACTTGAATTTAGTATTGGTATAGGTTTCACTTCCATTTCGATTATTCTTATTATTCAAATCATCATCTCTTTTCATTAATGTCTCATGTTGAAGAAGAGTTCCAAAATGCTCATCAAGAGTAATCTGAGATATTTTCTTATTCTCATTAATAACTTTTCTTTTAAATTGCCACTCATTTTTCATGATATATATAATCTAGTCCAGAACATACTCATAATATAAGAATGTATAACCATTGAATTTAAATCTATTAAAAACATATATAAGTATTTGTTGTACTATGCATATTGGTTCTCTATAATGAAATAGAAATCCATGATATTCTTCTCCATGAAAATCTCTTCTAGTTTCTATAACATTGGATGTACCAAAATAAATGACATCCAATTTCCTCCAAGAACAATTTGTAACATTAAAAGAAGAATTCTGACAAGATATATTCCTGTTCATGGAACACAACAATGTATTGTATAACTTGTTGTTTAGATGGTATTCTAACTTTTCATGATTAGAAAATGTTCTGACATTTTTATCAGTAATATTTTAATCTCAAGTAACCATAAAAATGTTTTCTACTCTTGATTTAATACATAAATTATTCATACGATATATCCAATTTTCATAGTCATTCCCATCAAATATAAGTGGTATGGTATGATATAGATTTTCAATCAAACCAACATTCATTCCTATCATCTAAATGAAACTATCTTTCATCAGAAACATTTTAATAGTAAAAGGTTGTAAACTAGGATAAAAATCCTAAGAAAGGTAAATATATAGAATAATGAAATCAGATGAAGAAAACATATATGTGCATATAATAAATTCATATACCTCCTCTGATACCCATGTTTTATAAGATCAAAATATTAATGTATATGCACAATTACAAGAGGGGTGAATTGTTTGTCTAAGATTATTTACTTTTTAACCTTAAGGAAATATATGTTTATCAAATTTAAACAATGTAAATTTATAAGACCACTTAGTTATAAAAAATTGTGATTTTTTAGAAATATGGTTCCGAAAACAAAACATCGGAAAAGATTTATTGGAAAATATTATACCTTAAAGCATATAAGATCTTACTTATCAGATTACTCAAAATAATAAGAAAGTATAATAACGTTCTTCATTAATTATAAGATGGTTATTCATTAATCTTTTATCAAAATTATGTGAAATATAATCATGAAACAAACATGTAATAATTTTGAAATCATTTAACCCAAAGAGGAGGGTATCTATGGACCTTGGATAAAGGTCCCTGGATTTTTACTTTCAAGAAAGTATGTCTTACCCGCACCTAGGTAAGCCCTCGATAGGAATATCAGAATCCATCTTCCTATCCCTGCGGGCCCTTGAAATTTACGGTAGTTGACACCTCTTTCTTATTATACCCGAATGTCCACGATCTTTATGTTAATCCGCATCCCTTTCAAACAATCCCCAGATTTCCATGATTGTACACAAAAATAATCAAAGTCGTATGAAGCAAGGTAAACAAGAATTTCAGTGCTCACAAGGCATGAGCATCTCTATATATAGAAATTATAGTAGTAGTATGTAATCCCTTGATTGATGGATCGATTGTCAGTTTAATTTGATCTTGTTCAAATGAGCTCTTATTTATAAGAATTTCTCCAATGGTCGACTCCCTCCTCCAATAGTCATATTTTTTCTTGAATCTCAAAGGGACCTATATGTGTGTCACTAAAACAAAGTTTCACTAGAAACAGATTTCACAACATCGTTTCATAACTATAACAGGGGTAAGAAAAATATGGTTTATCAACAAATTCAAATTTTCTAGTGTCTAAGGAAAAATATAGTTCGGAGTCAAAGTAAACACTTGAAGACTACAATAAATAAATATATGTATTATTTTTTTAGGGAATTCTGAACCTGAATTCTATATATTTCAGAGTCTAAATACCCATGAATTCGGAATCATAATTTTATGGAATTTAGAATCTGAATAAAAATGAATTTGGAGTCAGAATTCGGAGGAATTCATATATAGAATTTTTAGGAATTCAGATTTTTAATTCATTGGAATTCGGAACCTTAATTCAGAGGAATTCAGAGTTCGAATTCTGAGGAATTCAGATTCTAAATTCTAAATAATTCAAAACCTTAATTTTGTGTTATTCGGAACATGAATTCTAAGAAATTCAGGAGTTGATTTCCAAGGAATTCAGAGTCTGAATTGTATGTAATATAGAGTATAAATTCTAATGAATTAAAAGTCTAAATTATGAGGAATTCAAATTCTAAATAATATGTAATCTAGAACATGAATTCTGAAAAATTCATAACCATAATTTTGAGGAATTTGGAACCTGAATTTTATAGAATTTAGAATATGAATTTCAGAGATATTAAAATAAGAATTTTAGAGAATTTTGAATCTTAATTTTAGAGAATTTGGAATAATAATTTCACATAATATCGAATGTGAAATTCATATAATTTTGAATATAGAAACAAATTAATTTATATATAATAATTTAGAGAATTATGGGGTTTTATATATGAAATAGATTTTTACACATTGAAATAAAATAATTTAGATTTAGAGAAACTATTACATGAAAAATGAAAACAAAAGTAAGGAGAAAATTTCCTTGGGGATGGAAAATTTCTTTATTAAGATAAATCATAGGGGAAATAATACTTTTTTTTGGATAGAGTGTTTGTGAATTTAAAAACATTAATGATTTAAAAATTCATATGGAATCCATATTGAATCAGTATGATTAAATTTCACACAAAATATGAATGGAATCATCATGTGGATTTTCAAACAATTTCCAATTGTCTTTTTCCAAAAATGTGAATAATTTTTTCTTTATTTTTATCAAATTTAATAAATTTTCTACCATCATGACTATTATTTTAATTGAATATTTCATTATATGTTTTTAAATTTATTTTCAATGAAAATAATTTCCATGTGTGTTGTATTTTAATAATATAAAAGAATAATGAATATTTCTATCAATAAATTCATTAAGTGATTTTAAAATAATCCATTATATGTTTTCAAGTTCATTTTCAAATAAAATGATTTCAAAACATTTTATAAAGATTATTTTTAACAAGTTAATTCCAAATAAATGTAATTATCATTATGATATATTCCATATAATTTTTATGTTAAAATACTTATTTGTCTAATACGACATCGTTTATGGTTACTTATGATTTATTGGGGAAATGATACAAGGATTCCATTCTTAATATTTATAAAAATTATTATGTTTATGAAGAAATTATTATCATTAAACCCACTTCTTTTCCAATGAGTTATGATATGATGAAATTATGAACTTATTATGAACATTTTTAATTTAAATGAGTTATGCAATGATTAAATGACTAAATTATTATCAACCTATTTCATTCCCAAAATTTATGAAATGATTAAAAGATTATGAACCCAATTTATAATCATGGCCCTTATATGATGAATGTTTTATAATATTGTGGCACACATGTGTATGATTTTCATCATGTGAGGTATGAGACTTGTATATCACAACATTGAATTGTGTAATGATCAATGTCATATTATATCATAGGGTAGATAGGAGGTTATCACAATCCTAAAAGACGCTACATGGGAGGATATCTCTTACCCAAAAAATGCTACATAGGAGGTTATCCAAATCCCAAATGAGGGTTCACAGGAGGATATCCAAATCCCTAAGTAGATATACGGGTGATTATCCATGTATAAATATGTTATTAATATATTGGTGGATATCCTTGACATAATTTTTGTTATGATTATATGTATTACATAATTAAATTAATCATACAAATTTTATAGACTTTTACATCTTGTTATTTTATTTCCTAATGATTCATATCTTATGAAATGACTATACTTATGTCAAGACTCATGTTTATGATAATTTATATGTATTACATGGTTTTAAAATGTTACGATCATGTTTTCACACCATTATATTAATGTTATTCTTTATTATCAACTTTTTTACCGTTAACAAGAATCTGACATATAACATTCTTATTTTTTCATTCCCTTGGTTATAAAGAAAGGTTTTATATTGGGTATGTTTTTGAAGAGTACTAAATAAGATTATCATTATGGGAGATTTTTATGATTAGTCACCAAATTATAATATTGTCTATATGGACACCAAATTCAATAAAGTATTGTAGTCATTAAGAATGTGTATGTGTAATCTATTGAATATTTATCTAAAGAGGTGTAATATAAATGTAGTAAAATCCTAGGTCTCTATAGTTTCTATTAGAGGAAATTATAAGTTACCCTTTTGATACTAGGATGATAAAACATTAGTGAGATCCCTTGGGTTATTTATAAGGATATTTTTAGGGATGTCAATAAGGATACGGATATGTATGATTCAATGTAAAAAACATTAGTATAATTTTGTTAAATTATATAGTAGGTGGTTGTCAATAAGTTACATTCTTGTATTCATAGTACATGTGGGTGTATCTGGATCATATGTACCTAGTGTTAACAAATCTAAGAAGGGAGCATTTATTTTCGCTTGACCATCACCTACTGAAAAAAAATAGTCATTACTACATATCTGGTTTAACCCTCCTAGAGGATATGATTTGGAAATTTTAAAAACACATTATGAAACATCATGAATGATTTAAATAGATAATGATCGTGGATGAACTATGATAAACCTATATTATCATAGAATTGAAATTTTCTGTATTGATTTTGAATTACAATAAAGGATTTTCACGACCCCCTCCCACCAATGATGCCCCTCCTGAGCTGGAAATGGTGAAAGGGAGATAATGACCTCTGAGTCTTGCCTCCAGTAGGCCCCGGGGTGGCGACTAGCACCATGTTTTTGAGTTTTCACAGGTATGGGAGGCAATCCCCTTTTTATTTATTTAGGATCGGGAAATAGGACAAGTCAACCAAAAAAAATGAAAAAGAACAGGTTTATAGAAATAAACCCAAACCAAGCCCACATGAATGGTTAAACAATTTTATAACAATGTACAAGTTCATGAATGCTCAAAGTACAACACCAAAAACAAACAAGAGAATAACAACTGCAACAACTCCAACTGTCCGACTAGTAGGGTCCAGCACGACCCTGGTAGTCCTCCTGGAAACCAGAAAGTAAACGTAGGGTGACCATACATGTATACATAGTAGGGAAACCTAAAGCTCTCGTTGACAGGTGGGGAGACATCATAATGTCCCGTGAGAACAACAAAATAAACCTAGCAAGGAATTATATCCTCCCAACCTCACCAGCCACACTCACCAAAACAGAAGCACAACAGGTAGTATTATATAAGAAACAAAAGTATTGGGTAACCCACACCAGTTCCCTTTAGTTAGGTGCTCTTCCTAACGATGAACGTCTTGACACTGCCACACTCTCCATGCCCGCACACACCTGGGCCTCACCACCACATATCTTGCCCGCACACACATGGGCCTTACAACCACAAATCCCGCCCGCACACACCTGGGCCTGACAACCACATATCTCGCCCGCACACACCTGGGCCTCATCCAGAAGATTCTTGGGAAAAATTAGAAGCTACCTGAAGAGTCTTGGGCATAATCTACCCCAATCAAAACCTACCCAAAGTGTCTTATGTGTAAGGTCACCTCAAGACATCATAGCCTAGGGGAGAAGGAGCAGGAAGGAGCTAGTAACTAAGGAAAAAAACCCTCTCCAATGAAATGGGAGTGTTCGGAACTATGTGCTCAACATGGGTAAGGTGCGATAAAACAGATAAGATACAGATATATATACCAACCACACAGCACAACATATGGCTTCTAAACAGAGAAACTGAGCACGTGCATCGACACTGCTACTATGAAGCATGCATACAACAAATTACCCCATCCCCATTTAGGTTTTTACATTTCATCGTAATTAGATTATTTAGTTACTTAACTACTGGGAAACTATCCACAACCAACCACATCGATCATTCGTAAAACATATCTCTGCCATCCACAAATCAAGTTAGGAAAACACAAGAAACATAAACAAGTCCTTCTTATCAATCGACCAACCCCATTGATTATTAACTTTGTTCCTTTACCACGCCCCACCATTCATTAACTCTTCTGCTTTTATTTATTATTCACAACCCATAACCCATTAACATTAAAACCCAATGCTGCAGCCCCCTGCCGACCGCCAAAACCACAACTGCATCGTACATCATTTCCCCTTTAATACCATTTATTGCCGCCCCGCTGCCCATTACTAACACAACACTCACACCAACCCATAACCTAGCCAACTACAGCCCCGCTGCTCACCCAAACCAAAACAACCCACAAAAAAACTCCCATCACATTCCACATAACCAATCCAACACCCACATGTTCATTATTCCATTTCTGTTTAACCGGGGTGATCACAGAAGGGTTCCAAATTTTAAAGAGCCAACATTACGTGATTAACCAAATTCCACTTTCCAGAAAGTTTCCATCCATAAGAAAAATCCATAAGGAGAGGGAAACATTTAATTGAGTAAGGAATAGCCCCCAACAACCGTGATTTTCAGTAGGCAGAATCTCATTCAATTCACAACATAATATCACAGGATATAAAGTAACAACAATCACAAACATCCCAACCCCGTTATATAAGCCAGTTATTATCTTTATTAAACCGGTTCAAAAATGTTTCACGTAATCAAGAGGACACCCACCCCTCATGTTGCTCAAATTAGAGAGACAAAGGTAAGATCCCTACCTCAATAGGTTCTTATCACAACGCTCCCCCTGATCAACTTTAGAAGAAATCTGTCGGCGTAAGTCACCTCTGTCGGGTCCCGACAAACCCTCATCTGGTGGAAGTTAGAAAGGAAAGGCCGAAGGGAAGGCAAAGGATCCAATATCGGATGTTCCGCCTCGTCATTACGATCCCATGGCCACTGACGGATCGTAATTCAGAAATTGGACGAAGAAGTTATGGAAGAAAGACCCTTCGAGTCTTTTGGGAGAACTCTGCTCAGAGGGAAAGGGGAGGAGAGGGGTGAGTTGAAAGGAGGAGGGGACCCCTCCTTTTATAGTTGAGAAAGGAAAAGTACACGGTGTGTACTTTATGGTACACGGAGTGTACTCTGTTATTTTACATGGTCTCCACGCGGCATCCAACATGGCTTCGCGGCCGTTGACTGGTCAACACATTGTTTGAGGGTAACACATACGCAGGGAAAGACTACACGACGTGTAGTTTAGACACACGGCGTGTACTCATTTATTTCACACAGCAAGGACATGGCTCCAACAAGGTACACAGCCATTGACTGGTCAACAAACAGTTTGAGGGTAACACATACGCGGGGAAAGACTTAACAACGTGTAGTTTAGACACACGGCATGTACTCATTTATTGCAAACGACAAGGACATGAATTCAACACGTTACACAACCGTTGACTGGTAACACGTATGCGGGGAAGGACTACACGGCATGTATAACTGGGCACATGGCATGCACCGATTATTTCGCACAGCAAAGACATGACCTTCAACACGGGGTACACTCGGCATGGTGGTACATGGCGTGTACTCAAACTACACGACATATAGTTTCAAAATTCTGGAAATTGTGGGAAAATTCCATTTTACCCTCCAGAACACTTCGTGACCTTATTTTTGACAAAGGAATGGGCCAGAGAGGTCCGGACCATTACATCAGATACCTCTTAAAACATTCTCTTCCCCGAGAATTGAAAACCAAGCCATAAGAACCCAACAAGTTACCTCTTAGGGTTCTCGTTATAATAGGAACCCAACCAACAACCTAAATCATACATCTTATGAATTCCTTATCCTATTTTGAGATATTATCCACTTTAGGCGGCACTGAATCTCCTGCATGGGTTTAATCGCATCCTCATTAATGAGTCTCGATTAAGAATTGGGTCTTCCCACTTTCATACATTAGAATTTTTCAACCTGCAATACCCCCAACACCACATAACCAACACACTTCCCGAACATGTGGCTTTGGGAAATTCCTTCTCCTATGTCGAGATATTATCTGCTTTAGGCGGCACTCACTCGCCTGCACGGGTTTAATCGCATCCACATTAATGCGTCTCGATTAGGGGTTAGGTCTTCCCCTCCCCACATGATAGGGCTCTTCACGTACATTTAATGAAAAGTGGGAAACAACATAGAATTAAAATAATCAAAAAAACAAGGTCCAGGCCCAATGAATGAGCAAAAAAAGTTCCAACAATGGAGTGTAATGCTCCCAACAAGACATAAAGGAGATCAATTAAGAAACCCCAAACACATATCTATCGATCCCTGGTCCTTCTAAAGATGCTGACTCTGATGCATGCATCTATCCGTGCCCAGCTCTTCTGCCTCTCTGTTGACTTATGCCTCCTCGAAAACGTCTTGGTTGAAATCCTTGAGGAACTCCTTGTGGCTGGCCACCACCTGCTCCATCTTCACTCAGAGGGACTGGAGCCTGTTGCGGCTGGAAGGGACTTTCCGGTGGTTGGTGCTGTTGAGGCAGGTGTTGAACCTCCACCCCTCTACCGTACTGTGTTTGGGTCAGGCACTGACTCTGGAAGTGCACGAAACATCCACAAGAAAAACACTTCGGTCCTCGTCTCGTGAAAAAGGGACGATGACCCGAAGATTTGAACTCGAACTACTGGGGCCTGCTCCCTACCAGCCTGAAACTGGAAGGCCCTGTCGCAGGAGACCTGCTATTGACTGCCTCCCCCTTCGATGACCCTGGATGGTTCCCCTCTCGGGGTGCACCTCCCAGTGAGTGCATCCTCTCTACAACCTCTTCCTACTTCTGTACTGCCATGTACGTCGGAAGGGTGAAGGGGGTGACAACATACTGGAGCGAAGGAAGAAGTGCCTCCTCCAAATGTCTCGCTCGAGACTCCTCATCCGGAAAGAGATCTGGAGAAAAGCACAGGAGATCCTTGAAGTTTATCCCCAGCTCTCATACTGACATACTCCCATGCGGAAGGGAGAGTAACTCCCTCCACTTCTCCTCGTTGATCATGGAAGAAAGGAATTCCTCTTGGAATTCCTTCTCGAAGACATCCCATGGAACTTCTGCATTTATCCTCTCTCTGAGGTAGTGTGTCCACCACTGTCACACCGCACCACTCAGCGGACTGACTTCTAGGGAAACCTAGTACTCCCTCGGAGCACGGATCAATGTAAAAGTGATCCCTAGCTCCTCAACCCACCCCTCTGTCTCCGTATCCAAAGTACTACCCTCGTGCTTCTAGAGGGTCTGCCGCTGGAAAGAACGGAGAGTCTTCGGCTACTGGCTATCTTCCTCCTCTCGGTCTATCCTCAACTGATCGAACACCTGAATTTGCTGGGCCTTGGCCATCTGAGCCACCCGGGGACGACGTCCAGGTTTCACAGCTGTATGTTAAACAAGGATCGCCTAAGCCAATGTAGTAAGGAAAACTCAAGGTTTTATTTTATCATTTTATTTCAATTTCGTTCCCAGAACACCCAAATCAAGTAAAACACAATCATGATGATGCATGTACCTTCCCTAGGGTCTCTACCATGAAGTCAATGTAGTCTCACTTGGTCGTTCGGTAAGCTCAGAGTCATTGCATCGGATCACGGGGGGCCTTAAAATCCTGTGTCCTAGCCGGTATTCCCTAGCCTATGTCATGCACCAATATTGACTAACATTGTCACCCAACCATCCCATGAAATCCTCACTGTTCCTAACTCCAGACTCCATCCTATCTCACAACCATCAGCTCTAATACCATTCTGTCACAACCCCCTCCCACCAAGGATGCCCCTCTTGAGCTTCCAATTTTGAAATGGAGATAATGACCCCCGAGTCCAACCTCCAGTAGGCCCCGGGGTGGCGACTAGCACCAAGGGTATGAGTTTTCACAAGTATGGGAGGCATTACCCTTTTTATTTATTAAGGATCGGGAAATAGGACAAGTCAACCACCCAAAAAATGAAAAAGAACATGTGTATAGAAATAAACCCAAACGAAGCCCACATGCATGTTTAACCAATTTTATAACAAGGTACAAGTACAAGAAAGCTCAAAGTACAATACCAAAAAGAAAACAAGAGAAAAACAACTTCAACAACTCCAACTGTCTGACTAGTAGGGTCCCGCATGGCCCTGGTAGTCCTCCTGGAAACCTGAAAGAAAACGTAGGTTGAGAATACAAGTATACTCAGTAGGGAAACCTAAATCTCTCTTGCATAGGTGGGGAGACATCCTAATGTCCCGTGAGAACAACAGAAGAAACCTAGAAAGGAATTCTATCCACCCAACCTCACCAGCCAAACTCTCCAAAACACAATCACAACAGATAGTAGTATATATGAAACAAGACTATTGGGTACCCCGCTAAAGTTCCCTTTAGTTAGTTGCTCCTCCTAACGACGAACGTCCTGACGCTGCCACACTCTCCCTGCCTGCACACACCTGGGCCTCGCCACCAGGTGTCCCGCCCACACACACCTAGGCCTCACAACCACATATCCCGCCCGCACACACCTGGGCGTCACAACCACATATCATGCCCGCACACACCTGGGCCTCACAACCACAGATCCCGCCCGCACAAACCTGGGCCTCATCCTGATGTTTTTGGGAAAAATTAGAACCTTCCCGAAGAGTCTTAGGCCTACGCCACCCCAATCGAAACCTACTCGAAGAGTCTTAGGTGTAAGGTCGCCTCAATGCATCACAACCTAGGGGATAATGAGTAGGAAGGAGCTAGTAACTAAGGGAAAAACACCCTCTCACATGAAATGGGAGTGTTCGTCACTAAGTGCTCAACATGGGTGGGGTGCGATAAAACACAAAACATACAGATATATATATATACTAACCACACAGCCCAACCTATGGCTTCTAAATACAGAAACATAGCACGTGCCTCGGCACTGCTACTACGAAGCTTGCATACAACAAACGACCCCAACCCCATTTAGGTTTTTACGTTTCAGTAGAATTGGATTATTTAGTTCCTTAACTACTGGGAAAATATCAACAAACAACCACATCGATCGTTCGTAAAACATATCCATGTCATCCAAAAATCAAGGTATAAAAACACAAGCAACACAACCAAGCCCATCATATCAACCAACCAGTCCCATTGATTATTAAATTTGTTCCATTACCACGCCGCATCATTCATTAACACTTCAGCTTTTATTCATTATTCAAAAACCATAACCCGTTCACATTAAAACCCCACCCTGCAGCCCCACTGCCAACTGCCAAAACACCAACTGCATCATACATCATTTCCCCTTTAATACCATTTATTGCAGCCCTGTTGTCCATTACTAACACGACACTCACACCAACCCATAACCAAGCCAACCGCAGCCCTGCTGCTCACCCAAACCACAAAAACCCACAAAACACCCCCATAAAATGCCACGTAACCATGCCAACACCCACATGTTCATTATTTTGTTTTTTTTTAACTAGGGTGATCACACAAAGGTTCCAAAATTTATACAGCGAACATTACGTGATTAACCAAATTCCACATTCCACAAAGTTTCCATCCATAAGAAAAATCAAGAAGGATAGGGAAACATTTAATTGCGTAATAAAAGGCCCCCAACAACCATGATTTTTAGTAGGCATAATCCCATTCAATTCACAACATAATATCACTGGATATAAAGTAACAACAATCACAAACTTCCCAACCCCGTTATATAAGCCAGTTATTATCTTTATTAAACCGGTTGAAAAGTGTTTCACATAAGATAGAGGACACCCACCCCACATGTTGCACAAATTAGAGAGATTATGTTAACAACCCTACCTCAACAGGTTCTGATCACAACGCTCCCCCGGATCAACTTTAGAAGAGGTTCACTGGCGTTCGTCACCTCTGTCGGGTCCCGAAAAAACCTCCTTGGGTGTAAGTCGGAAAGGAAAGGCCAAAGGGAAGAAAAAAAATCCAATCTCGGAAGCTCCCCCTCGTCTTTACGATCCCGTGGCCACTGACGGATCATAAATCAGAGCTCGGACGAAGAAGTTACGGAAGAAAGTGCCTTCGAGTCTCTTGGGAGAACTCTGCTCAAAGGGAATGGGGAGGAGAGGGGTGAGTTGAAAGGAAGAGGGGACCCCTCCTTTTATAGGTGAGAAAATTAAAAGTACTAGATGTGTAATTTATGGTACAAGGCATGTACTCAGTTATTTTACACGGTCTCCATGCGGCTTCCAACACAGCTCTGTGGTCGTTGACTGGTCAACAGACGGTTTGAGGGTAACGCATACACGAGGAAGGACTACACGGCGTTTAGTTTAGACAAACGACGTGTACTCATTTATTGAAAATGGAAATGAAACGGCTCCAACACGGTACATGACCATTGAATGTTCAACACATGGTGTGAGGGTAACACATATGCGGGGAATGACTACACGGCGTGTAGTTTAGGAACACGGGGTGTACCCATTTATTGCACACGGTAAGGAAACGACTCCAACACGGTACACGACCGTTGACTGGTAACGCGTACGCGGGGAAGGACTACACGGTGGGTATAACTGGGCACACGACGTGCATCCATTATTTCACATCTCAAGGACACGACCTCCAACATGGGGTATACCCGACAAGGTGGTACACGACGTGTACTCAAACTACACAGCGTGTAGTTTCAAAATTCTAGAAAGTGTGGGAAAAGTCTATTTTACACTCCCAAACACTTCGTGACATTCTTTTTGACAAAGGAATGGGACGGAGAGGTCCGGGACATTACAATTATTTTTTGACTGTGTGGTCTTCCATTATGATTAGCGTTGGCCACACTATTTTTACGGTATTAGTCAATGGTGAGTACCAGATGGAACTGGGCTAACATTGATTATGATGGTAAGTTTTCTAAAAATAATCAAAATTTTACTATGGATTGAGTGAAGGATATTTTTTATTATGCATAATATATTAAAATGTTACACGATTATTAATTTCCACCTTAACCCAATCTCAGACACACGGATTAAGGGAAGGATAGAATTCACTGATATTTTGGGTGGTGGAGACCATGGTGGAATGAAGATTTAGTTTCTTATATATTGTTAATGTGGGAAAAATCACTCAAGAGAATTTATTATAGGGATTAGAAGATATTTTCACTGTGGAAAAGAAGGACCTAAATAATGTATCTATAATTGAAATAATAAATTTTTGGTTAACATAATGGATAACAGTAATGGTCAACCTAAGGAATCATAGACCGTTCAATGATTTAAATGTGGAATATTTGGGAATTAAATCGCCTAATTTTCTAATGGAAAATATCATGATGAAAAATTTCAATGTTATACGAGATATGGTTTTTTGGTTGAAGAAGAAGATATTATGAATGATATATTAATGAATGAAGATATTAATGAATATTATTATAAATCCTAGTAAACTGTTTATGGATGGGGTGGAATATTGAATTTTTTATTTGTTGGAATTGTAGAATTATATTATATGAATTATAATATATATAAATATTTTTCATAAGAAAGAATTATTATTTATATTTAATAATATGTTGAATGGTACAAAAGACCTAGAAAATTGATTTATTGGAAAAAATATTTATAGAAAAATCATCATCATGGGAAAATAAAAATTAATATGATCTGAATTTTTATATAAGGATAATGATATGTTGGTAATAAATAAATAAATATGGATAGTATTGATGAACTTGGAAAAGATTAATAATTTTTGGATAAGTTGGTTTCTATTATCATTGATGGAGTTTACAATATTATTAGATTAAGGGAATATATTAAAAAATATGAGTTCTTATTAAAAGAAATTTTTTTAATAATGGGTTTATGTTATTATTGTTCATTCCATGATTTATAAAAATATCTGACTAAAGTATTCACATTATTGGTTTGTGAAAATAAAGAGATATTTTTTTATATGGGGGATTAATGATAATTTTATTAGCCACCATCATTATAAATTAATACATTTTGATGGGTAATATTATTATCCATTACTAAAATGATTTAAAATGATACTTGGAAGAGGATTTAGTGATTAATATATTAATTAACCATATGATGATTGATCAATATTGGGAAATCAGTGCTAACTTTTTTTAACTATAGATAAAACGAATGACATTTATTTTTATTATAGATCTTATATAGTGATTCAGACATGAAAAATTCATCTTATAGAGTAAGAGATGAAATGGAAATTAATCAAGTCATAAAAAATAGATGAAATTTTTCCTATGAAATAAAAATATATCATGTATCTAAAATTTTGTATGGTCTTAGTCTATATGGAAATAATGAAATCCCTAACATTAAAAATTGATCATAAACCCAATTTTTGTCATTTAATCTTAATTTTAATGATATTGATTCCCTTTTACATGCCTCATTGTTTTATATCATTGTTGTTTCCATATTCCTCCTAAAAATCATCTATATCACTTTCCATTGGTATTTGGGTGTCACTTTTCTCTTCAATGTCAAAGTATTGAATTCCAAAATTTGTTTTCCAATGTGCAAAAAAAGTTATAAGTTACATTAGGTAAAATTTATGATTATAAGATTCCCATTTAAAGTGATGTTTTATTATTCATTAGTACGATATAGGATTCAATGATGGAATTTTCAACTGTTAAACCTTTGATGAACAGGAATAATTTCCAGGGAGAAATTAATTTTAATGGGGATATAATTTAACACCATGAGAAATTCGGAAATATATTTTTTCAAATGAAATTAATATTTTTTGTTTTTTTCATATCATGTAACACTAATTTTAACTTGCACAGCACGAAACATTGATTTATAAAACCTTTCATGCTATTAAAATTTTATTATTTAGATTGATAAATGTCTTTTATCTCAAAGAATGGTCGGTATGAATAATATTAACTAAGTTATGAAAATAAATGGTTTACACATGTATATAAAATGAATTATTTTGAAACCAATATATTGAAAATGAAAATAAAAACTATTAGAAGTTAATTTAAAGAAATTTTCTGAAATAGAATTTTTTGAAAAAAAAATGTATCACCTAATAAAATATAAGACACTTTTAGTGAATAATTTTAATGAATATAAAATATTATAAATTAAATAAAATATTTTAAATTCATCTTATCTGATTTATAGGAATAAGATAAGAATAAATCAAATTTTATATCTGAAAATTTTATTTTTTTTAAAAGTAGTTTGTAAACTTTTACGCACTAATGTTAAAAATAATTTTTAAAATTATAATTTTTTTTAAAACATCAAAGTTACTTTTTAAATCAATATTAAAAAATTTTCTTATCAAGAATTTATTATTATTATTTGAAAAGATAAATATATTGATAGGTACTGAAAAATACTAAATTTTGATTAAACACATCATTTTCAATTAAATAATTTATAAATTAAAATAATATTTTAAATTGTTCTTAAATTAAAAGTAGTTAAATTATATATGATTTCATCAAATTTATTTTATTAAAATTATTTGGATATTTAATTTTGTTATAAAAACATCGTAATCTTTTGATCATTTTCTGTCTGAAAACTACCATTATCATTGCATCTGGGTGATTAACATTAAATTAATATTTTTTACATCAATGAATACAATATGAAAAATGGACTAAATATTATGAATCCAAGAAATTTATGTTATGAAATATGTTCAACATAAAAGTTGATAAAAATTTAATTGTGAAAATTCTAAATATAAATTACCACAATTATGGTAAAAATGTGTTTAATAGGGGGTCAATCTAATAATATATTGATTAAAATGACATTAAGGATTGTGTAAAATATAATAGATGGACATATTTAGACCCTATAATATGAAAGGAGAAATAATAATCCCATTGTTTTAAAATTTTAATGTGAAAAATGTGGGTACACATTTTTTTTTCAAAACATTTATGTATACCACTCACCTCACTTAAAAATGGAAACCCACTATCCTCTATACATCACACATTCAAACAATTTTCTTTTCCAATACCATCCAATATTCATCCCAAATTACATCTATTATTATATCAGACTTCTTCATGGATAAAATATTTCATAGGAATTCACTTTGCGAATACCTAATGAGGATGCTTGATGAAGAAGTAATGTTCATCAAATAGATTTTTTATTTTATTTTTTACTAAACTCCCATAAATTATTATTAAAACATTATTATATAATAACATATTTATATTAAATATATATGGATTTTCTAATTTTATTAGAATTAAATACCACTACTAGAAAATGGATGTATTTCCATGCATATATAACCATGGTTTATAAAACGGTGGGATTAGATATATGTTTTAAAATATACCAAAAAATTTGTCAGATTAGTGGGTATAATATAACAAATTTACAATTATCATTTGGATACAAATATGGACTTATCATTTCCACTCTTTCATGTCCACTAAGCCCTGGACTCACCACCAACTTCTCTCCTCCTAGATCCCGACCTCCTACCCTTATCTCTACCTCCATGCCCCCACCATCCTCCCATCACCTTCTTGCCACTCTGACCACCTCTTCCTCTACATCCCAGCCCAAAACTCAACCTCCTAGCCCCACCTCTACCTCTATCTCCTAGCCTTTGCCTCTCGGACCCTCCCTCTGCCTCTAGTCCCCCATTTGTGCCTCCTCCTAGACGAAACATTCCCCCAACTCTACATTACATCCCTCACCTCCTTCTTTCCATGATGTTCTACGAATTAGGTTATAAATTGTCTACTTTTGAATATGGGGTAAATTATAATGATTTTAACCATGATTTATCAAGTGGGTTTCAGTGGAATGTGTGAATTTTTGGATAACAGTGGTTTGGAGGGAGAGAAATTTACAGTTTTAATGGATAAGGAACTTCCAAGAGAACAATGTAAAAAATAAGTGTTCTAAAATGGCTGCCAAGCCACCTCAACCCCATGATGTCCTTTATTAGATATTTTTGACCAGATACTAATCATAGTGATTAACAAGAATGCATTTTTGATGCATGAACAGACAGAACAAGTGAAGGCCTTCAAGAATATAAAAGGAAGCTCTGTTCAAGTCACAATCATCATCATCATACTACAATTCATTAGCATTGTTGTTCATGATATTTTTTTAGTGCCGTATTATTCATGGTACAATTACTACTAAAAATGTTAATTTGATTTTTAAATCTTCTGTATACGTGATTGAGTGAAAAAATTGAATTTTATTTTTCCCTGCTAAAACCACACTGTTTACCATGGATTAGGTTGAATTTTAAGACACTTGTTTAAAATTTATTAGGCTTTTATCAAAAGAAATCCTTGAAAATTCCCAACTATATAACAGATAAGAAAATATTTTCGTCAACAATAACTCTTGAAACACTTGTATAGTTCTCTCAAACACATGAATCATGTGTGAAACAATCCAGTTCCCAATTAGGCTGTTTATGATCTACTAGTTTTTATTCATGCCAGTGCTTCCTACAGGGATGTAAACTAAACATTCACCTATAATACTTCATTGATCATGAGAGAAAACTAGAAGAAGAGACTATAAAATTGTTATTGTTCATAAACACAATAATCCATCACTAAAGGACATAGATGTGCATGATTATAGTTCTCCCATGCATTCCATTTTTTAGTTTCATTTAAAATTTATCATTGTTTCCTTGTCAATATAATTGATGGTAAGAACTTATAATGATTCTAAAAAAAACTAAAAACTTATATTAATATCTTAAATTTCCCCCCTTTTGAATTTCCTTGATGATTAGCAGAGCATGCTTCGGTTCTGGAGCTTGAATAAAATGTTAGAGATGTATTGAAATTGTGATGGTGGAGGATAGATATTTATGAGCTTACAAAGATGCTAGAGGATTTTTAGTGGCATAATTCATGTTTTACTGTTACACATTCATGGAAAAAATTTTAATTCCACAAATATTTGGTGTGGGGGTCTTGTTCAGTGGGAAAATTCTGCGTTTTTGTTGATATCTGAGAGGTTAAGGTATGGAGATTCATTCCAACATTTCAATGGAAGCCTGTCATATTTGATTTTAACGGAGCTACTCACATGGGAGTTTTATTGGTTAGTAATATTTGAAATAAAATTTGTATCATTTTGGTTGTGTTGGAGTGATTCCTGACGTCAATTAGTGGAATGCATGGGCATTGTGAGAGTAAATCTATTTTGGTTCATTATTCATTTATTATTCTTCTTCCTCATTGGTTTCCTCATGTAATTATTGTTCCTCATAGCTTCAAAATTCACAAATTCATCCACTCAAGGTGAACTATTAGTCCTTAGGATGTATCATATCTCAACCCTTGGGAAGAAAATCACTCTGAAGTGCCTTAACTAATTTTCCACCGTCATCATAATAATGGGAAAAGCCTAACATATAACATTCTCTAGAAATGAATTGATATATATCCTGACATTGTACCATTGTTCCTAAGCCTAATCTCCAACATTAAAATTTTATAATCACATTGTGAACAAACTACATTGATCCAAGTCAGGATACAATAGAACATGTTATACTAGCCTATGTCTTAGATCTCACCTAGAAACTGTTACATGCCTTACTTTGATAAGAGTCCCACATATGATCATCAAATATTGATGCATCATACTAAACACAACATTCAAAAATATAGCCCATAGTTAAAACCATTACCCACTAAATCACATATGCCTATATTCCATGATCATTCTACTAACCAGAAATCATTTTTTTCAATCATATGAACATATCAATTATACTCATATTATAGGATGACCATCTCATATGGTCTCAAAAAAATTACATCGACGTCCCTTGACATTCCATACTCTAATGAAATTCATCTTAAGATTTTTAGGATTCTTATAAGGATCCTATTGACTTCTAACTATGCTCAATGCATGTTGAAGTAACTAAAACTTACACAACGTTGGGTTTTCCCTCAATAGACCATGCCTTAGCATAATGTATGATTTGTATCAAAGTTATTTCAAGAAAAATAGATACAGAACCCCTTCACTATCATTCATATCAACCAGTCCCCTCTTAGAGAGTCTCAACCTAGAATTTTACCACACACATTATAAAACAATTCTCAAATCATGGCACTTTCATGACTAACTATCCATGGAAATACCCACTTGGGCTGTGTCCCATCTAAAAATTTTCCAATATAACATATAATTGATGTTTTTTGGTTATATATTTGTCGAATATCCCCAAAACACACCAAAAAATAGTAAAATCCCATCCCACTACACCATTAATTCAAAAATCATGTGGTCCTTAACAATATTTCATGGACATAAGACCCACATTCACATTCAAAGAACACAATACATGTGAGATGAGGATTAAAAATAAAGGGACCACCTACCTTGTTCGTATTGATTTTATGTTGTTCCGAATCATTGTATAATTTGGATTTTATTTCATGAAATCAAGACCATCCTCTTGTACATCCCATATCTATAATGTTATAAATTTCATAAAAAAATTTATATATGGTTTTCAAATTTTTATTATGCTTCATATTTTGAGAATATTTATTTGGTTTTAATAGACATTAAAAATATGTAAGGGTTATGCTATATTTTCATCATATTTCTTTTCTATATTTTATTATAATAATTAGGTGAATCCATTCCTACAATCCTATATTTAATTGCATAGGGATTTAATACACCCAAGGAAAAGAATGAACAATCTTCAAATTATATTATGGGTATGTTTAGGTTCCAGGTTGAAGGGTGTCCTAGGTTGGCTTATGAAGGACATAATTTGTCACAATAAGTGTGATATATGTTGACTATGTAGTATATATTAATGATAATTGTTGTTGTTTCTAAATTTTGTTCATTATTTATATTAGTAAGGACCCAATCAACTATTTTCCCATAAGATATGTTTACATATTTGACTTAGAACTTGTATATTTTTATAATGTGAAGATTTATTATTATTATTTTATATAGATAACAATTTTTGGTTTTTTCATTAAGTATAATAATGATATTTAGGTTCTATTATACAATTATACTTTATAAGAAAATTTTTCCATGTAAAAAAACCAAAAAAAAACGAACCAATCTTTTGCTTCTCCAAATAGAACCGACAGGCATAAACCCATTATATCCCAACATGAACTGGGTATAACCAAACATTATTGAATTGAATAAATTTGAATCAACATATCCGGATCCATAATGTTTAGAATAAAGCCAAAAAATAGAATGATATCTAACAAAAAATTCTCAAACAAAGCTAAAAATTGATCCAAACTGATTATATACCATTAATTGAATGTGTAGTTATTAATTAATAGAAAATAATATTTAAAAATATCATTTTGGAACATGGATATGTTTCCACCATTATTAGAGGAACATTATTGGACACATGGGGTGTTTTGGTTCTTATATTTTGGGAGGTGACTTGTTTAAACATAAGAGATGGGTACGTGGTACTTTAGTTTTAATATTTTGTTTCACATCGGCCAATTAGGTCATTTAAAACATTATACATATAGAGGGTACTTATATTCTATGAAGGCTTCTAGAAGAAAAATGGAGGAAGCTACGTAGTTTTCATTGACTAGTAGGGATATTGGTGTAGTAGATGGATAAACTGTGTCTTTCATTTTTTTTCTGCTTTTACCGTGTCTCATTACTTTATTTTCATTTCATTCATCTTGGATGTGAATCATATAGATGGGTCATGCCAAAATTTCATTTATTTATAACATTTGCTTTAATTAATTATTTGGGGAGAAATCATTCCTAAGTGGTGATTCAAAAAATAAATATCATGAGCGATTCCAAAAAGAAAACTGACCCTGAATGATCAAACCATCGACCAAATTCATGGTTATAAACAACTGCAACCAAAAGCCTTTTAATAATATTTAAATGAATTATTAAACCAAATATAGCGCATGTATGACCACATCATCCCCCATGTTATGGTAATTCCATCTTAAAATGTTTTCATTGTAGTTTGATCAGAAGTTGACTCATGCATTATATTTTCCAAATTTTTTCAATGATAATATTTGAGTAAATCATAGAGAATAAATATATCCCCCTCAATAGTTGAGGTAATTTCCGAAACTATTAGGGTATTCCCAATGAAATAACATTGTTCTATAATTTGGACTGATATTTGAGTAATGTATTTTTTTTAATATTTACAGGATTAAAAAAGTCGATCTCAAACATGAATTTTGTGAATTTTTGGCTTTAGACTGTCAAATTTTCATTTTTCTACTCACCCTTTTCAATGTAATTTTCTACCATCAATATTTAATCTAACAAGACTAGGTAAAAATTACCAAAACATAAGTCACTCACTCTCCACATCCCTAAAATCAAATTTATCTAGTTGAGATAATTCCCATCAAATGTTACGGAAATTTTAGGCTTCACCATAATGATTATTTTAATTATAACAGTAGTAATTAGTATGTCATAAATTTATAATATAAGTATAACGAAACAACACAGATTAAATATATTTTGTTTGAATGAATATAAATAATTTCTAGGAAAAAACTCTCTCTCCTTCATTTAATCATTTAAATATTTATTCCACTCTCTTGGAACATTCATTGAACCATAATGGATATATTCAATCCGACACACAACATCTTAGTTATAATGATCCATAAAATAATATTTTCTATGCTTATATATAGAAAATACCATCATATTTTTGGTTCCATGAACTCATTTACTTTTTCTCATCTATTTTTGTATGTGGGTGTCACCCACAATGACATTATTCTTTTTTATGATGAATAATTGTCTCTTGTGATGTAAAAGGATTTACCACATCATTTTATCACTCATTATTCATTTTTGATAAATCATCTGGATTATTCTAGCATTCTTCAAAATACTTATATTCATTCTATAAACATTTTCACTAAAAAATGGAAAATATCAATCTTTTAAAACCATATGATAATAATATTTTTTCACACTCCCAACTTAGATATTCACCAAACCAGTATAAATTTATCATGAATATTTAAATATGATATATCATATCAACATAATCCTCTTTATCTCCATTCAGATTCAATTGCATCTCATTTGTAATATCATGATGAATTTTATACTACCATCATCCCTATCCCATTTGAACTTCTAAATTTAATTAATCTATATTTTCATCATCATAATAAATAATATATTATAAATTCATTCTAAACATGATATATATTAAAATTAACACATATATCTTCTTTATTATCAAACAATCATAGATCATACTATATTTTTTGATTAATTATATAATAATATTCAACACATGCATCATAATATTTAATTTTCCATAGAATAAAATAATTCATGAACATAATTTTTAGACATGAAAAGTATCTCAAAAATATCATTCTTTGATATTATCTTTTCTAAATTTAGATATAAAATTATTGGAATTATATAATTTTATTCCATATAATATATTATTTTTTGATCGAAAAAAATTAGTTCAAGAATTATCCGAGTCAATTTATCCCTATAAAATAAATTCATGAAATTATCATCATGTTTTCACATGGATTAAATCATATGAAGTGTTCGAATCTTATTAGGTACTAAAAGAAATAATAAAAGGACTTGTATGAACCTTATGAGTGTATTTCTCGACATTACACTCTATTTTCCTCAACCTTATGAGGTCCCATATTAAGTTTCATTTTACGTTAGAAGTCTTTCTTGACATTACATATTTCGTTGTCTCAACCAAATAGTTTATTGTATGTTCCTTATGTATTTTTTGTCCCAAAATAATGACCAATATGTCACGACCCGTCCTCAGGGACTGTGCCATGACTACCCCAAGCCCACCTTCAATGTTCTAGGGGATGGTGACTACCACCAAAGGCATAAATTCCGATAAAAGGGAAGATATTGCCTTTATATAAAAAAACACAACATCCTACGCAAGCTGATGTAAACACTAAGTAAACTAAGTACAAAATTAAATGATGGGAAGTAAATGGGACAGAATAGAAACCCAACTGAAAGTACAGTACAACAAAAAAATAACGACAAAAGTAAATTAAATCTGAAACCATCGAGTCATCCTTCGACTACCCCATGTGAAGGGTGGGTATAGATGGTCTCCTCAGTACCTCGAGTCCAGCCGTCTGCTCCATGTACGTCCCACCATGTGGTACACCACTAGGTACCATCCCTTCCCACACTACTCCTCCTCGATCAATTTTTTCTTTTTTCTACATCCAACACAACGTAGTGCAGGTATAGCCCATGCAGGGGTGAGTATACGATACTCAGTAGGGACCCCGAGATCCCATAAGGTCTCCAAGAATTCACAAAAGATAAACCACAAAGTGGAGAAACAAACACAATGTATCAACTATATCTACTTAGGTATATGCCCATACATATACCTAATTCGTCAATTCCAGGTCGGATCCTACTCATGATCCCAAGTAAAACCCAGTCCACACAGGAAAGAACAATGCAATCCACACAGGAAAGAAAGTCAATCACATCGATGATAATGATTGAAAATCAGGACTCATCTCACATATTTATATAACACACTAATATGGGTGGAGATGATAAATGTTTCCTCTAAATCATCTCCCTTGTCGAACCCACGTAGGATCCAAGTACAATAGTTGTCACTGCAGAACCCACGCAGGATCCAAGTACAGTAACCATCGCTGCCAAACCCACGTAGCATCCAAGTACAGTCATCATCGCTGTTATACCCATGGAGGATCAAAGTACAGTCTTCCTCGCTGCCGAAACCACGTAGGATCTATGTACAATCGTCATCGTCGTTGTAGTCGCAGCCAGCTCTAGGGTTCCCGCACACAACACGGTCGATTCTAGGAGGGTCCGCTCCACGAGCCCAGGGGGTCGATACATAAACTGTCATGAAATCTAGCGTTGATGTAATCCAAAGTTCTATCTTGTCAATTGGAACTCAACGCAACAGACGGCGCGTTAATCAGATGCCCGGTCTGAGAAATTATGGATTTTTATTCCTAGGAGCCCAGTTAGAAATATGATCATTTCTAACCCAGCCGATATCCAAATTCATATGATACTCACATAGAGGATCACAAAAGGAATGTCTCTTCAAAATATTCCCAGTGCCGCAGACGATGTGTCGATCAGATGCGCGGTCCTTATGTTATTCACGTTTAAGTGAATAACGGGCCCGGCCCGTTTAGCCTAGTGGGACGACGGGCCGGGTTGACCCATTTAGACGAGTCTGACCCAACAGGGGTGTCAGACCTATTTGAATAATTACAAAACTCAGATTGAAGGGGCGCGGCCCAGCCCGGTGCAGCCCGACTCGGCCCCGCTTGCTCAGCCGGCTGGCCGAGCGGTGTGGCTGAAGCCGAGCGGGCTCCAATGGGGGGCACCCCCTGTCTTCTGCATCGATGGTTCCAGGAGGTGCCACCCTTCCCCGAAGCATCCGGCTAGACCGTCCAGTCTTCTGCACACGTGGCCCGCATGGGTGGGCCGATGGGCCGACCAGTTCCTCTGCTGAAGCGGCCCGTGCAGCGTTCCACAATTCTTTCCTCAAAACCGGTGCGACAGTGCCGGTTCCCTTCTCCATGTTCCAGGAACGGTGCGACAACGTCGTTCTTCCTACGCCATCAATAGCCAATTCTAAATTAGTAAACAAGAACAACAGAGGGTTTTCGGGCTATGTTCATTCGACCCACACCCACCACGTAAAACGATAGCATTCGGCCAAGGTAGATGATATGCTCAACAAGAAACCAAAGCACAATTTTAATCCATTAAAATTGAAATTAACACCTACCTAAACAAAATATTTCAAACGATGGGCATCGCAGATGATGGTGTCATATGTTGAGGTTCTGTAGACGTCGACGGATAGCGTCCGAGGAGGAAGCGGTGGCTCCCATTTTTGTCATGGAGAGAAGATTGTAAGGCGTGGAGTCTTTGGAGAGTTCCTGTGTCAGTGTCTCATCCCTTTTCGTAGAGGAAGTAGTGGATGGAGAAACCGGGGATGCTGAGTCGATGTTCTTCGTCGAAGAGTTGACATTCTTTGTTTAGGATGATGTTCTTAAAATAAAACTAGAGCTCTCTCCCCAAAATCTCAACAAAACATGCCAACCCGAAAAATAAAATAAGGCTTTCCATATTTTATTAAATCATCCCAGGAAATCAAATTTACAAAAATCAAACACTTAATTAATTAATGAAGTGTTTTAATTAATTAATTATTCTTTGTGTTGGAATGAAATTAAAAGAGAGAGAGGGAGAGTTACATAATTAAAGGGAGTTAACATGTTTTAAGGGGGGAATTTATGAGAGTTATGGAAATGTGAAGGGTTGGGGCTCGTATGGGCCCCACCTTACATTTATCCTTACATGGGTAGTTAAGATGTTAGTGGGTCAAACCCTAACATTCCCATGTATTTTATAACAACTTAAGATATAAAAATAAAACTGTTCCACAATTTTATTCACCTCTCAATTAATCAAAAAAATAACATCTTTTCATGTGCAAATGCATCTTTTGTAAGGGTCCACTAAAGAAATTACCGGTGCTGCGAGTTCATTTTTCTCTCATATTTCAATTCCGAGCACCTATTCAAAAGATATAAAAACCCTCTCATTTTTTAATTGAACATACCCGAGATATACTTCGGAAATTGATTCTGGGCTAACCGTGCCTCAGAATTTTGGGCTATCAGAAACTGTGTACTTGTAAAATTTGAAAGTATTTAAGAAATAAATTTCCTTGATGTTTTCGGGTGTTTAAATTAATACCACCTCAGGAATTTACGTCCCTGTAAAGCGAAATCATAATCTAGGGAAACAAAAGATGGTACTATGTACGCATCTTATCCTCCTGATACCATGTGCTCTCCTAGAGGTTCCCGTGCAGCAAATGAATGCGCACTGGAGGAATCAACTGTCCATGTAAGACCCGCTCTTGTCGATCCTCGATCCCCACTAGGAACTCCGAAAATTTTTCCTCGTCATCGATTTCCAGATCCCCGTGGTCAATGATATTTTTCGGGTCGTGCACATATCTCATCAGCTGAGATAATTTGAAGACATCATGCACTCAGTTCAACAGAGGTGGAAGGTCCAGGGGATAAGCCACCTGGCCTACCCTGCTGAGAACCTGGAATGGTCCGCTAAAGCGCAGAGATAACATGTCGCCCAGACCAAATCTCTATAATCCATGTGGAGGTGAGACACGTAAGAAAACGTGGTCGCAATCCTCAAACTCTAGTAGTCTCCACCTCCTATCATCATAGGACTTCTGACAGTTATGTGCAGTCCTCATCTGCTCCTAGATGATCTGCTCCTTCTCTATCATAGCCTTAACCATCTCTGGTCCTACGATTGATGAATCACCATGGTCAGTCCAGCACAGAGATGATCGTCATGGTCATCCGTACAATGCCTTGTATGGTGCCATCCCGATGGTGGAGTGGTAACTATTTTTATACACAAACTACACCAAGGGTAGGTGTACCTCCCAACTAAGACCAAAAGACTCCTGCATCCCCTTCCAAAGTCATGAAGTAAAGTGAGAATCTCGGTCGGAGACGATAGATGATGGAACACCATAAAGCCTTACAATCTCTTGAATGTAGAGGTGTCCTAATATCTCCACTGGGCCCTACTGTCTTATAGGTAGGAAGTGGGCCAACATGGTGAGTTGATTGAAAATCACCGAGATGGAGTCATAACCTCTTGAAGTATGAGGGATCCTCGTCAAGAAATTCAAGGATATCCAATCCCACTTCCACTCTGGGACCTCAAAGGGATGCACCAAGCCTATCAGAACCTGGTGATCCGCCTTCACCTACTGGTAGGTGATGCAACGTGAAGAGAACTCTACCACAGGGGCACTGCCTGGCCCGGCTTGCTCGGCAGGCTGGCCGAGTGCCTCAGCCGAAGAATTGCGGGCTCTAATTGGGGGGGAGGGTGGCCCCCCTGGCCTTCTGCACCGGCGGCGACGCCCTTCACTGAACCTGAAGGCTATATAGGCCAGTCTTATATGCACGCGGACCGCATGGGTGGGCCTCCGTACTCTAGTACGGCGCCTTCCTGGTGCCGTGGTCCAGCTCTGCCCGGCCAGCCGACAGGCGGGCCAGTTCCTCCACTGAAGCGGCCCGTGCAGCGGGCCGTGGTTCTTTCCGCACAACCTGTGCGACTGCGTGGTTCCCTTCTCCACGTTCCCAGCACGACGCGACGACGTTGTGCTTCCTCCGCCATCTATAGCCAATTCTATATTAATAAAAATGAACAACAGAGGGTTGTTGGGCTGTGTTCATTCGGCCTTCACCCTCCGCGTAAAATGATATCATTTGGACAAGGTAAATGAGATTCTCAACTACAAATAAAAGCACAATTTTAATCCATTAAAATTGAACTTAACCCCAACCAGAATAAACTATGTCGAACGATGGGCGTCGCGGATGACGACGTCGCGGGGTGAGGTTCTGTAGACGTCGACGAAGAGAGTTTGAGGAAGACATTGTGTCTCCCCTTTTTTTCATGGAGAGAAGATTTTAAGGCATGGTGCCATTAGCGAGTTCCAGCGTCAGTGCCTCCTCCCTTGTCACGGAGGAAGAAGTGGACGGAGAAACCGGGGTCACCAAGTCGATGTTCTTTGTCGAAGAGTTGACGTTCATCATTGAGAATGATGTTCTTCAAAAAAAATAGATATCTCTCCCCAAAATCCCAACACAACATGCCAAACACAAAAATAAAATAAGTATTCCCTTTTTTTATTAAATCATTCCACACATTCAAATTTACAAAATTCAAACACATAATTAATTAAGGAAGAGTTTCAATTAATTAATTTATGTGTCTGTTGCCATCAAATAAAGTGTGAGAGAGGTAGAGTTATTTAATTAAAGGGAGTTAACATGTTTTAAAGGGGGGAGTTTATGAGAGTTATGGAAATGTGATGGGTTGGGGATCATGTGGGCCCCACCACACATTTATCCTCACATGGGTAGTTAGGATGTTATTGGGTCCCACCCCAGATTTATCATGTAGGTTATAACCACTTATGATATAAAAATAAAATTGTTCCACAATTTTATTCACCTCTAAATTTATCCACAAAAAAATTAACTTCTTCTTCCGTGAAAATACATCTTCGGTAAAGGTCCTCTTAAGAAATTACTGGTGTTGTGAGTTCAACAGTGCCCCCAAATTTCAAATCTGAGTAACGGTTCAAAATATAGAAAAACCCGCTCATTCGTTTACGGAATGCACCCAAGCTAAACATCAGAAATTGATTTCGGCAACATCGGGCCTCGGAATCAGGTTCTATCAGAAACTGCGTACTCGTAAAATTCCAACGTATTTATGAAAATATTTTCCTGGAAATTTCCAAGTCATTACACAATATGTATAAACATTTTGACAATTATTTTCTTAGCCTTATTCATTCTAGATTTATCAATTTTTTTCACATAGCACAGAATCACTTACATAAATCCTCATTCTATCTTAGAAACTCTATTACACATTATATAAACTTCATAAATATATTAATATTTCAATCAATCATATAAATTGTCATTACTGTTTCTACGACCTTGTAATATCCAAAATATCCACGATATCCTAACTACAATTCATTTTCAACATTAAATTAGGTACCCCATCCTATATCGAAATTTTATTTACCATTAAATAATGCATCAAACATTCATAGTAACACAATGATGTGTGACATCAAATCTCATCACTTCAATCCCTAATTTGAGCTATATTTTATCTTCTTAAGGAATAAAAATGTGAGATTTCTATTTGTCTATGTCATGAAATTCCTATAGTATCCATCTTATCCAGCATTACTCATCCTTTATGAACATTTTGTAGATTGTGTTATCATAATAATAAGTACTTAATATTTACATGAATACTATTTATTTTATCATATAGAGGTAGGAATGGTTTCCAATGCCTCGTTTTTTTCTTCTATATCGCTCAATCTGATACTAACTCTGAATTCAATTTATTTTGGTTGCAAAGAATGATTTTCAAAATTATTTGTAAAACATCACTCAACTTCCAAAAAACAAGTAAAAACATTTAGGTGGAACTAAATTTGTAAAAAATTATTTAGAAAATTAATCCTCCATGATTAACTGATTAATGTTAATCAAAATAGTGGTGTTTAGTGTGAAATAATAACTCATATTCAGATATTTCATAGGATATATAGGTTCAAAATATTAATAACAATCATAACCTACGGTATCCTATACTATATCTGTTTCTTTACATCAATATAATCATTCCATACACCTTCACCATAGAATATTTCGTTCAAAAAATATTTTCTATGATTTATATATACTTGTTATTTGTCTATAATAATTGAAATATATAATGAGATGGTATATAAGAAGAAATCAATATACCAACTGAAATTATCTCGGCCCTAGTTGCTTTCTTTTTCTGTATAGACTTCAAGTCTTTATATAAATCTTCCATTTAATGGATCACCTTACGCCCCCATTTTTCTAGATGTAAAATAGATTACAAGTGAGAATATGGTCGGGATTTCATCACCTCTTCAGTTGTAACATTAATTCAGAATCTTATTTTTTTGACGATGCATTATTTTAATTGTATCATTGAAGTGTTCATCCTTCTTCATTCATGATTCATTCTGGTTTCTATAAATGTATTCAGTTTTTGGTCAGTATGATTTCCTTATTATTTTTATCATGTTTTTATCTACTTTTTGTCATTTTATTTAAAAATCAATTCATTTTCATTCCCTTATGCTAGTTCCTTCTATTTAGATTCTTTCATCCAGTCATGACATATAATTACAAAGTAATTTTTTACATGTTTAATCTTATTATTTTGTGTGTACACCTTTGTAGCATCATTTTTGACATTTAGATTCAATATTATAGTCCTTTTGTAACTTTTTATCCCACTAAATTGAGACTTCATAACATTGTGATTTTTTTCGGTTTATATGAAATATTATAATCAAATATTTAAAATAACTTTCTTACCACTATACTCATTCAGTCTGACTATTAGTTCTCAATAATTTCTTCTATGGTTGTGATCCTTCCTGTAGTAATGTTTTCCGGTCTTATCCACCAAATATTTTTATAAGGATTACATATTCCTATATAATTATGGTACTTTAGGCCTAAAAACTATTATATATGTTCCACTATATAGTATTTACTCTAGATATATATGAAATTCAATTATAATTTAGTCTCTATATCATCTCGAACATCATGAATATTGAGATATCTAGCTAGTTAAATCATATCTTTCAATGAAACATTTATGTCAACCAAATTTTCCCATTGGATCTATTCCATTCATAGGTTCTCATCATTTAATATTAAATTCTGAATTCATATTACCTCATGAGAGTAGTTTTCCTAGAGTCAAAATAATAATTCGTTGCCACTATATTTAGAAAATTAATATGATAAAAATATACACTCCATCATGTCTCACTCCATGTAATAATTAAATATATATAAGTAAATGCACTAAAAAATATATGTGGATGAATTAAAACTTCATTCTAGAGAAATTGATCCGATAATATCATTTACAAATTTGTGATGAGAGACTCTTATATATTATGTAAGTCCCATTGTTCATCAATTCAACCCAAAACATCTTGTAGAACCCCTCTTGAATACTCATTCTTATTTATTTCTCTGATATTATATATATTTCCACTTCTAAAATTATATCATGTTCATGTTTCCATTGAATGGAAATTTAAAAACTAATTCAATTTTTCCAGAATTTCCACTATATACACTTTCTTGATACTCCCAAACATTTTCTAAATATAATCCTATTCCATTGAAGGTGACCTAATTTTATAATATTTCCCTTTACTATATTATATTTAAACTATTATACTATTTTTTCTTGATGAATTTCACCAAATATTTTCTGGTGGGGTTATTAAAAACAGCCTAATATAAGAGTGAACCTCTATTATAATGCACCAGATAATTCCCGAATAAAATTGTGTGAACCAAATATAACTTATCATTAATTTGTTATATATGTTTTCTAAATATGTAGTAATTGTGTTGATTTATCAAATTTGGATGATGTTTGGGTTGGATTCATGAGGCCAATAAATGGAAATATTGAGGACTATACCCATAGTATATATAAAACTGTGGGTAATGATCTATTTCGATTTGTTGGTAGCCCACTAATTATGGAAACATGGGTATAAAAAAAACACAAAAATTTTATGACTATTCCCACAGTTCCAATCCCTGGGTATAGGTGATTTTTATGGTACTGTAAAAAACATCTAAATTTACATTAAATGTGTTACATAATCATCATTCATGTGCACGACAGACAACCGTCTCATGAACCAATGTCATTCATTTTTTCCATTACCTCATCTCACTGTTGAGTATGATGATATATAAAAAGTATATATATGATATTCATACCATAAGTATTAATATTAATTAATTATATAATATATACCAATTTATAATCCCTTCATTACAAGATACGATAATGTTTCTCATGTATATAGAAGAATATCACCTCACGAAGCATTGTCATTAACTTTTCACTAAAGCTTTACATGGAATATAATATTGATAATGTTAATTAATATATGTGAAATATATGAAAAACTAAATATATTAATGACATATTTATTCTTATGAAAATATAATCTATCTTTTTATTTCTTACTTTTTCACTCATTGATCCACGATAACATCGATTGGATATGGGTGGACTTTCGCCTTCATGAAGTAGCGTGACTCTCTTTTCATCATCACATCACATGGAAGATATGTATACATATATGTAATGAAATAATAAATAATTTATGATACTATTATAAATATTTAATGATAATATATTACTTAACATCTTTCCATAATGAAAATTGAAAAATGCAAACGTTACACATACATATCTATGACATACCATTTCCGTGATCATAACATTATTCATTACTCAAACCCTTCATACATGGTTGGTATAAAAGGCATAAATTATGAATAAATATAATAATTATTTCATTATTTTTATTCTTTATATTTTTATACATGATCAAATTAATAGGAATGAAAATAAGAAATCACAACATATGTGAAAATCAAAGTAGATATTACCTAAAAATGGTTTTAACAAGGAATTATTAATTAATAAGTAAAAAATTGTCATAATTTAAAAATATGTTCTATAATATATATATTAATAGTTCTATAATATATTTATAATTAAATTATAATTATTATAAAGGGGGTTCGAATATGTACAATATAATTAGATACATAATCTATGGGATTTAAAACTTTCTCTATGATTTTTTGGAGACACATGAAATATCACCACTCTATTTTTTGTTTATATAATTCCCTTTTAGATTTTATAACATGAATATTATTTACTTAATTATATTTAATGATTCATTTTATTTTATTATTTATCAGATCTAATGTTTCAAAAGATAACTAAGGGGCCAAGTGATCAATGTCTCATTTTTCTCTTCTGTGAGACGCATTCCATATTTAGAACCAATTTATTTTATGTGGTATATATAAAACCAATGAATGTATTCTTAGATCATTAACCAAAAAATAATTTTATAATATATAATTTTTAGGATCTCACTTTCAATTGTATTATCATTCAAATATTAACAAAGTGGTAATCTATTTATGTTATAATCTCATCATTTCTCATGATTATTTATGATTAAGTCTCCAATGTTGAAATATTATGATCTAACGCTCTAAAATTCTAATGAGTTTTCTTATAAAATATTTATTCAATGAATTTCCACGTAATAGTACCAATTTCATTACTCATTGGTACTTAAAATAATCGAGAATTTTTTTTTATGAAATATCATCTTTATTTCATTCATTTATCTAAAACCTTTTTTAATTTAATCCCATGTTTTCTCGAAAATAATTAAATTTTTTAAATTATTCAAATTATTTATTATGTAAATTCCTACCCATGTATTAATTTTGGAAAAATGATTTGAAAGTAATATTTATCAGGTTTTCCAATGAAATTCCATTTAACATTTACCAAAAATGTAAAAGGAATCTTTTTAACATGTAACACATGAACATAATATTCCACCACCATTAGAATTATTTTATTTCTAGATTACATAATATGTTTTAAATTTTATTTTAAGATATAAATATTTTAAATAAATCATTGTATAATTTTTTTTAAATGAAAATATATTTTCCTCAAGAAAAGTATTAAATGATTTCTAAAGAATCAATTCAAATAATTCATGATTATTTTAAATGTAAAATATTTATGAAATATTTTATAAATTTTAGTTTAAAAATTGATTATATGATAAAGTTTATTATTTTCTAGGGACATTGCTGGTGATTTTTCATTGAAAATCATTCTACATCTAGGATGAAAACCGTTGAATATACTTAAGATTTACTTGGGATATGATCCAATGATACCGTTCTTAATCTATTTATAAATGGTTTATGCTTATAGTTACATGATTATTATGAAACAAAATACATTTTCAATTGGTTATGATATTATGAAATGAAAAAATTAATATGAACCTATTTTATATCAATGGGAAATGCAATGAAAAAATGATTATGAACCTATTTAATTTCCAAATGTTTTAATATTATGAATTTTTTATGAAATACATTTCTTGTCATAGTTTTTGATAAAATGAATATATTATGTTCATGTGAAACAATTTTTTTTATTTTCATAATGAAAAGGATGTGATCAATATTTTCATCCATTGCATCAGTAATGATTAATGTAATATGAGATCAAATCCTATATGTGATGATATCATGTACCTAAAATAAGATACATTGGAGATTATACAAAGACCAAATGAGGGTAAATGACTGGTTATCCCATGATATAAATTTCATACATAAGAGTTTTTCCCAAACCAATGTAGGTACATGGGTTGTTATTCTATGCCTAACATTCTTTGAATGTATTGGTGGGTAGCCTTACCGTAAGATTTTCTAGGATTATGTGTATTACAAAATTACATGTCTTCTGTTAATATTATACTCAATTGGCTCATGTTCATTGAGTTCTTTAGGATTCATATATTATGAAATTCCAATACTTATGTTATGACTAATGGTTATAATCTTTGATAAGGGGAGTATGGTTTTAAACTTTTATGATCATATTATCATAAAAATATTTTCATTTTATTCATTTTTTCTCCATTGTTTACCATTAATAAGCATCTATGCTCACCTATTCATATGGTTCATTTCCAGAAGTTATGAATAATGTTTTTATGTTTGGTATGTTTGTGAAGAGTAAAAAAATGGAAATGTATTTATTATGTAGTTTGAATATACTTCCTCAAAATTGAAGATTGTATACCTAGTCTAAAAAACTATTATAGTCTTTAATAGTTTGTTTTGTAATTTATTGAATATTACAATAAATATATGTAATATACATATATGAAAAGCATGGGTCTCTATAGGATCTCTCTTAAGAAATCTCATGATAAACAACAACATTGAAATATATTCTTATAATATAAAGTTCCATCTGTTCTTATAAATACCATCATTCATTTATTCTATACTCTTGAAGAGATATTTTTTTCCCACACATGTAATGTTTCATCATGATTTATTTCACAAGAAGATATATCCTTGATCACACTTTCTTCGATGACCATGGATACAGAGCACTCATTTTATGAAATGCGTCCATCATTCATCTAATGTATATTTTTTTACAATTGTGTGTGTCTCAACTTGACCTGGAAATAGAATTACCCTTTCTACATCATGTACTATTTGTTTTCTATTTAATTATAGTTTAACCATTTATACCATTTTATTATTTTGATATCCCAAGTCCCACTACCATGAATACCTTGGATTTATCATCCTCGGGATCATTCTCTCTATTGATCCCTTTATAATATTCCTAAACTAATAGGTAGTTTATAATATAATTGATTTAAATGTCATCCTTTGTAAATTTTAGATAATTCTAATCATTCAACTAATAATGGTGTATATTATCGATAATGGATGTGACAACAATTACATCATATATTTTCTCCATGTTTTCCTTAGATTCTTTAGGTTTCATTATATTTAAAATAATATTTCTACAATGGATATACTATGTACTATTTTGAATAAAATAAACTAATTTTAACATAATTTATCTCTCGTAGAATCCTATGTTATTTTCTTTGGTTCTAAATCATCGTAGATCTATTTTGATGTCATGTTGTATTTGGATGTTATGAAGATATCATTAATTAAGTAATTGAATATGTCACTTAGAAACATGATGTCATTATTCTCCCATTTCAAACTCATATGGATACATTAACGCCAAGAAATATTAATATATTTAGAGGTTTGAAATCTAGTGTTCATAAAACAGATTGAATGTTTAATGTTGAAATTGAATCCCCATTTTCCTCCTATTGGGATACCTTCTAATGAATTTAGCACCATCATCACATTTTTTAGCATCACGACATCGATATTATTTGGAATATACTTTTAATATTATTTGGTACATATAGGTGGGTAAGGGATTTGGATGTTATTTGATGTTAGTAGATTGATTTCATCGAGGTGCATTATAATTTAATTGTTTTTAAGTGTACACTCACTAACATAAAATCAGTGGTATAATGGGTTGCTATTGAATCATATTTAAAATTAAAAGGTGTATCGATACTCTAGACTTTTAATTATTTGGGGTTATAATAGGAAGATAATTTTTCAACAACACAAATTTGAAATTTTTTGGATTTATTATAGTAACAAAATAATTTGATGTTTATAAAATTATTGAGAGAAATATTAATGTTGAGAGGTTCTTTTTAATGGTAGTTTTCATAATTTTATGTCTTTTTCCTATAATGGAAAATAAAATTTATATGAATTAGAGTATCCATTTATATGTGTAACCATGACCGTTAGAATTAGGTATACAACAATTATATAATGTTATGTATTACCAAAATTACTCTTGTATGTATAATAAGACATGATCTATTAAGAAGGTAATTTTTAATTTAAAAGTGAAAAAGATGTCTATTAAATTATGTCAGATCTGATCAAGGGTCAATATCATACATATACAGTGATTTGGGTTAATAAACTAAATTTACTCATCTAGGTCTAAAAATGAATAAATGAATCATATTTATTGATTTGGGAACATTGCAGTGCCTCAAATAATCTAGAACTGAGGTAACGTGAACAATTAAAAGTGCACAATCCATGAAGAACATTATGTGTATATTCATGTGCATTCACACAATGATATTTTGTTTCAATTTACCCCATATGAATACTTATTTACGTTATATTTTTTAAAAATTGATAAAGGATTTTTCTTAATAATTTAAACCCACCCCATTCCACTTTTATATGTGAGAGTCATAGAACTGATCCATTAATAATACATAAATACAATAAGAAACAATGAATTTGAAAATCACTTATTATATTCCAATAATACCCCACAATTTTATTAAATTTTGCAGACCTTTTAAAAATAAATAATCACATCAACATGAAATGAAGATCCACAATTATGTAATACTTTTTATATGAACCATTATATCATACAGTAAACAAAATATAGAAATATAGAGATACTAATGTAAACATGTATATATTTTTATCAATAAAATTTATCCTAAAGAAGTCTATTTAAATTTTTTAGTTCTTCAAGTACTCACAAACACAATTATGAAAATATGTCACTTATCCTTTTGTAATGTTTGAGATCCAAAGTCACAAGGTATTTGGGGAGGCACCATTCCAAAATCCACATAGATGAATGTAATGCGTTTACATGTTTCAACTCTTCTCTGATATCCATTGTTCATTTGGATTATTATAACTCTCTATGAATTTCCTCATGGAATCCATAAAGGTCTATATTAAATTAATTCACCTAGATTGTGAATAACCAAAATTATTTTTTATCATATTCATTGGATCATTTACCAAATTTTTATTACATATTCATCAAGACCGATGAATTTTTCCCAAAAATATTGACATATAATTCCAATAAACTAGATAGGATGTTTTTCATGATAAATTTATAATTAATTTAAATTATAAAAAATTAATAATTTAATTATATTATGATTATTATTTCTGTATGAATCTAACCCTCCAATACCCATTTCAAATTAGAATAATTTCATAGGGAGGACCCAAATAGGATCCACTTCATTGATGAACAAAAAGTGGTGTTTTGATCTCCGAATAACACCAACTAACTATCAGCCCCTATCATGGTAGATAATGTTGCGTTCATTTTTTGTCATTATTGATATTACTTCTTTTAGGGTTTAATAAATCCCTCTTGATATCTAATTTTTTATAAGAAAAATGAAGGAGGATTTTAATGGAAAATAAAATAATCTCACTTATTCTAAAATAATGATTATCCTTAAACAATATATATACCCATCTATTTATATATCATGGGTTATGGATGAAAAATATTATTTAATTTTACAATGTCTATTAAATAATATAATTAACGTTATTTGACCATATTCCATATAATAATAATAATAATAATAATTTATTTCATGAACGAATTGGAACAATAATTTGTATTATTTTGTGATATTGAAAATTAATATTTATACCTAGACTCATCCATGGTCCACTTTTCTTCATAAACACATATCTGATACCCTAATAAAAATTTACTTAATTACTTTTCCATAAATAAATACTCTTCTCGCAATATGGGGAATAAATATTTTCAATAAATATAAAAATTAAATTCATAGAATGGAGAATAAATATTTAGTAAATATTCACAGAATTATATAACTTATTTATTTATGAATAAATTATTATTTGTTACATAATGAATAACATTGACCAATAAAACTTAAAAAAATCATTCATTGTTATTTAGAATCGTATTTATACCAATAATTAAATTCAACATGTATTTTATTGATATAAATTAACACACATATATTGTTACCCTCTATTATTTTTTCTCATGGGAAATAGTTAATCTTTACTAATGTCTAGTATTAATATCTTTCCCTTTGTCAAGGAACTGATGTGAAATATGTTAATGTTGTAATTTAAAAAACCACACAAAAACTCTTAATCTTTAATATTTTCCCCATTTCCTAATATATCATTAAAAATAGTTCACAACTATGTGATAAACATATATTATTTATATTTATTTATTTAACATTTTGAAATAAACTAGTCATTAAAATGACCAAATAATTTAATATGATGGTTCTATTTCAATAAAAGTTCTGAGATATCAACTTACATAATGATGAGTGAGAAAATTGTGTCCTCGACTTATCAATTAATAACATGACATTCATGTCACACCAAACATACCATACATCTCATGATCATATGGATTCTTAATTTTGGTTAGTAAATTATTGTTTTGAGTCATGGAACGCGTTGTAATAATCTTAAATTATATGATCCATTAAACATATTATCTCATAGGAATGTTCAACAACCAATAAGCATTTATAGTTCTTACGGCTGGGTTTTTTCCCATGATCTCTCATCTGGTAGATTACCAAGTGAAAACATCAAGTGAATATGTCTTATATTATTATAAGTAATCACACAAGAGATAAAAAAATTATATTTTTCCCATCATGGTATTTTATCTGTCGTATGATCTAAATTTAAGAATTTACTCATGGAATTTCAAGGTTTTCTTCCTTTTTTGGAATTTCTATAACATTATCAACATAAAAAATACATCATGATATTATTACAATAATTTCATATGTAATAAAGGAATAATGTTAAAATTGGTTTTATTAATAATCATATCTTAAAATTTAATTGTAAACCAACGTAAAAAATAGTTTCATCTAGAATACAAACTCTCACATACAATTACTTGTACTGGATCCAACATCTTATGGTCGTCTGACATCAAGACCATACATGATGATCATGTTTTGTTTGAGTTAATGATATCATCATGGGGTCCATCATGTTGGCTTCCATATATATTCTTCTCACTCTATCATTACACCTTATAGAAATGTACATCAATATATAAAACATCCAAATTATGGGATTTATATAAAAATGTCACCTTATCTCATTATTAAGAGCCACTACTACAATATTATCACATAAAGTGTGTTAGGTTCATTAATTCTAGAAATAACATTAGGATATTATATGAATTTGTTTATATAAACTAATACTTTATCTAACATAAATGAAAAAATATAATCAAATAGTACAATATAATTTTCAACCAAAATTCCCTATTGTACATTTTCTTATGAATTTGTTTTTCCAAATATATATATATACTCTTACATTGTACAAACAACCTATTATAACTATAATTATGGATTTGATCTTTCGAATATATACAACTCCATCTATGTCCTTCAAAAATAAGCATGTTTTTAACAAGGATTTAATAGACTATATCACTGGAATATATTTTCTAGTAATAAGTATGTCATAAAAATTAACCATTAATAATATGATGGAACCCCCACTATAAAACAGAAAGACAAAAGGATTTTATTATTTATTTATGAAACCTAATTCAATTATGTTGTCATAAAACTAAATATTCGTTGTCCAATATGAATAATTTAATAAATAAATGGATAATTTTAATGTCCACACCTTGTTGGAATCCATTAAAGTCACAAAAAGGTTGGGTTATGTCATCTATAAATCATCATTAAAGTTCAAATTAAGGATATATAGTTTTAAATCATTTTCAAAAATAACTTAGTCTTGGTAAAATGAAAAAATTGTTCATTTCTTTTGGATTTTTGAATAGAAACATGTGAAATATTTTTTTTGTTTTATGGGAATTGATATTGTATTATCCTTTTTTCAAATACATTTTCATTATATATATACTAAATTGACCAACCATGCCTAGTTTATTGTTTAATACTCATTTACAACTAATGGTATTTATGTCCACAAGGCGATCTACCAACATTCAGATCTGGTTTTGGTATAAGGAATCCATATAAAAATTCACAGTTTCTTTCCTCCTAGAATCATTTTTCCACTTACTACCTTTATGTACGTTATAGGATAATTATTATCAACAGATAATGAGACACAATCCATGGTAATAAAAAATACATATTAATCTAGTTCATTAAAATATCTCATACTCGTACATGGTACTTGTGTCACTGAATTGTCCGCTTCCATAGCGATTTGTAGAATTTGATCATGTGTTAACTCTTGTGTGCCTTTATCCTAGAGATCATCAAACCTAATCTCACCCTCACAATATATTTTAGAGTTATGATACCTCTCTAGAAATTGGGCTTCTCTTTCCCAAATAACCTTTTTCTTTACAGGTTTTAATTGTTAATATCCAATTATTTACCTATGGTATCATAAAAATGTATACTCTTTTCCTTGGGGTAAAATGTTTTTGCCTGAGAAATCCTTAACAAACACATCACATCCACAAAATATATTTATGGAAGAATTGGTGTTTTACACTCCAAAATTGTTGTGGAATACATTATTTTTCATTAATTGGATCATAGTTTAGTATTTTCATTTTCATTTATAGTGTGCATCCTCAACAAATATAAGGCTCTCTGGAATCATTATTATTTTCACCATTTCAAAATAGGTGAGGTTGATCCTCTCACATACATCATTACCCAATGGTGTATTATGTAGAGTGATTTTTAATAGAATTCCAAAATTACATAAAAAATCAATACATTTTGATTTCAATATTATACAATATATAATGTGTATATTTTCTTATTTTTCATACATGATAGTCTTTAAAATCAGTCATGTATTATTTGAATTTATCAAAAGAATCTTACATATATATCATCATTTACACAAACCCATATCCACTAAAATAAATTTATAATTTATATTGTATGAGTATGATAAAATTAATTTAACTACAAATGGTACACATACATTGGTATAAGCATATTCAAAAATCACATTAGTCCCTTTATCCATTTCCACTATATAGGTATTTTTTCATTTTTTCCTATAAACAAGCATGACATATACCAAGTGGTTTTAGGTCAAAAGAATCAAAATATCAATCTTGGTGTAACTTAATAAAACAATTATTATTTACATGTCCTAGAAGGTCATGTCATCTTTGGGTGTGGTATGAGTTATGTCTTCTATTTTCATTGATGATCGTAATTACATAGAATGTGTAATCTAACACAAAAATGAAATTCTATAATTGCATATTACCAAAAGATATGAAATATTTATAAAAGATTCCACATTTAATTCCAAATTTGAAAACCAATATATCTATATCATGTCAAGATATATAAATAATGTTTTTAGTAGTAAATCGTAAATAATAGAAATATTTTAAATCTGAAATCATTTATTTTATAAATGTCAGGGGGTAGTTCCCAATGACTACATCAGCAAGCCTTTATCTATTAGAATTTCAATGTTATTCCTCACCCTATGAAATATTTTATAATCTAAATTGTTTAAATATATAAATTCATTTGTTAGTACCATTTGGTGTATCAGTTAAATAATTTTAATAAATAAAAAATTTAACTCAATAAAAAACATACTTTATGCTTCCCTTTTCTTCTTTGCAGGGGTGGCTTTTTCTTTCTGGATTCCCTTATTACCACAAGTGAAACCAAAAAAATAAAATTCTATTTCTTATACATAAATCATTCACTTTATAGATGTTTCTTTTCAAATAATCAGTTGAATTATATGTCTTATCATAGATTTTCCTTTTCTTAAACATATGGAGATATGTATTTTTATGATTTTTCAAACAACAAACTTGAAAAAGATGTGTGGAGAGATTTGGTAGATAATTAAATTTGATAATCATATTGAAATTAATAACAAATATGGGGAAATGTTTGGTAAGTGATATAATAACAAGATCAATGAATAGTTATTTTTATAATTTATACCCTAGGACCTATTGTCTCTTAATATAGCCAATATGTTTGACTACCTAGATTAAAAAGGCTGAACCACATATAATTTATCTCTAAAATAATTATTGGGATATCTAAAACCATTATTATCATTATCTCTCCCATTATAGACCATAGAGATTCTTGAGCATGCTAGATGTATCCATGACTTCATGTGACTTCTTATGTTCATTTGATATTGATGCAATCATTAAACATAAAAAAATTTACATACCACTCAATTGTTTTTCCATAAAAGTGAACACTTCATCCCTCGCCTTCTTTTCATGATGATTATTCATATAATATTATGACATGAAATATTACGATTCATGGCCCAAAGTTTCCTATTTTTTTATAAACCATTCATGAATTTACTACCAATGAAATGATAGTTTTTCTACAAAATTATTCACAGAGAGAACATGTATGGTGATATTTCTATTAATCTATAATATTAAAAGTGTTTATTATTATTAATTTCCTTGATTACAAATAATGCGAAAAAACTAATATATTTAATTTTATCAAGTCTCATTCAATTTTATCTAGTCTCGATATCTCTCTCCATTGAACTCATAATTTCTAATCAATCAATAAATTCTAGTGGTACCGATCAATGGTTATCTATGAATAACCCAAGAAAGGACTCAGTAAATTAAAAAAATATTATCAACATATGCCTTTTCCATCTATGGGATTGCAGGTTCTTGAACAATTTAATGGACTCTCAAATACATAAAACCTTACTCATATTTCCTCAACACATGTATACAAGTTACACCAAATCTATATAGTTATACATCTATTGATATAAATTTTCTAATCCAATCATAAAAATTTATAAGAGAACTCTGATAAAATATTAATTTCCCATCATCGACTAGTCAGCCACTAAGTTATATGTTTTCGTTCCTAATAAAGTAATGCAAGGCATAATGACTTAATATTAACTTGAAAATACTGTTTTATTATACATTATTTTCTTATATCATGTCTTATTAGTATTAAATGTATTTTATTTAAATTATTATCCATGTTTTGAGAAATAATCTATTCATAATACATTTATTTAAATTACATCCATTCATATCAATCTATTTTCATATGATATTTTGGTCTCAAATCCATAACATAATAATTCATAAAATAAAAATGATTAAATAAATAAATATCCCAATAATGATATTATCTCATGGTTTATTTAGTAAGAGTATAATTAATATACATATTAACCATGTGAAAAACTACTTTTTTCTATCGTGGCATGAAATACATCATTCTGCCAGTCCACATATAAATCGCCTGTGTTGGTATCATTTCATTTTCATTTTGAGTCATCTCTATTCACGTTAGACAGATCCATTTATTAAATATTTTTTCAACTCATACTTAGGTAAGGGGAACCAAAGGATTGGTTAAATGGGAATTAAATAAATAATTTTGGAGATTCATGTTCTACATAATAAAATATTGAGGAATGATACAAAAGAAATTATTTTTTTTAATAAGAAATAAATACAAATGCATGAATGAAATAAAATTTAACAATACCAACTCATACATAGGTCTAGTAAAATCTTATGACTAGTCGTACATGCACAAAATACACAAAGGTACACTAGATATCCTTCACATCGCATAATTTTTATTATTAATATAGAAATACTTGTTTTAATTAATTAATTATGTAATCATTTAATCATCCCTGCCCATAATGATCATATAATGTCTATTGGATATTAACCATCAGTAAATCATTAATTGAAAATAAAAAAAATTTAAATACAATATTATATAATTTCTTTAAATTATTTATTTTTTTATTAATTCTTTGAAAAAATTATTTCACAATCAAGCACATATGGTGACCATAATGCAATTATGTTTTATTGAAAGAGTTAAATATTCTAATGAAACATAATTCAATATTTTATTGGTAGACTACACATCATGTACTAATGATTTTTTCATTATGTTATACTTTTTGTATGTACTCATGATTAACAAAAGGGGAATCAACATATATTTCAGGTTGAATACACAACATGTACTAACAAGATACACAATCTGTGTTCCACATTCTCTGTGTCCCCATATTCCGTCAATTGGATTGACATGTTCTCTAGATGAAATTATATGAATGTAATGTAGAAGCATGTTGAATTTTTTTCAATTTCATTTCTACAAGTATCAATGTGATTACATCATATTGAAATTTAGACATAAGAATTAATGGGATACATGATTTTTACACTGGCTACATTCCATGTTTCCCATTAATTATCATAATTGTCACCCTCATGTGGTTATAATATATATATTTTCCCACATGATCCACATGAATTACAAAAATATGTTTTTCCCAACATTTACACCTGCTACATTCCATGTAGAATAAAAAAACAATGTTCCAGGTCATCCAAGACAATCCATGGTGTCAAATAAATGATACTATCATAATAACTTTTTAGTGTTTTTTGAACCCAATGACACTTCGAGGTGAAATGAAATTTAGAAAATTTAATATACTATGGATACACACTGTGAAACCTAATCATCATGTAAAAAACATTATACCCTCATAATGGAATCTATGATTGTTCTTCAAATGTTTTTTGTCATTAAGAATATTGAACTTCTGAATGATAAATATAGAAATTTTGAAATCATGATAATTGAACATCACATTTAAATTAAAATTAATTTTTTAAATAAATATAATACCATAATTTCACAAATATATATCAATAATAAAATAAATAATTATAATTTTAAACACCCTCCATTTGAAACCACTAGAATATTCTAAATTCATCATAATCGCCGAGATGGGGAATAACCAGAATTGTTTTCATAAGATTATATGGATCACTTAATAATTATTCAATATATAAAAATCATTACAAATGAATTATTTCTATCCAATATTGACATAGAAATTCTGGAACACATAGGGGGTCTTTTTCATGTCAAATTTATAATTAATTAAAAAAATTATAATTAAATGAATACATTATCTCAATATATTTATTTAAAGAAGATGTTGATCATCAAAATAAATTTTCATATTACCATAATTTTGTATTGGGGACCCAATATATATACCCTATTGTGATGATCCATGCATGGTCTATTGATCTATGAATGACACTAGTTGACTACCGGGTACTAGCATAGGTGATCAACTGTCTTGTGTTGTTCATCTTGACTATTATTATTTCATTTAGGCTTAAATGAATTTATATACATCTTCTTAATCATGATATTAAGATAGAATTATAACTTTAGGGAGAAATTTATCATGTGAAATGATTCTCAAATGTCGATTATCACTACTCAATAGAACTAAACATCATTTTATTGGGCAACTGTTAATGTTAATTTTTTAGTACATAATAGTATGTATATAATTTAGTAAAACTTATCTAATCCAATAATATATAATATTAATCATAATAATTTTTATAGTGTATACTAATAATCAAAAAAATTAATATTATTTTATAGTATTTTAAATATATAATTATCACTAGACTCAATCATGGACTGCTCATCCTACTCAACAATTATTGAATACCTAAATAAATATTTAATTAAATATTTTATTCATAAAATTATATTCTATTCAAAATAATTAGAATAAATATGTATTAAATATTCAATAAATATTAACAATAAATTCATAGTTGGAGAATAAATATTTATTAAATATTCATGTAATTAAATAAATTATATATTAATGAATGAATAATTTTTTATTTCCCATCAAATTTTATTTATCAATATAAATAGAATAAATTTATTAATTATTATAGATAATAATGTTAATTGCAATAATTAAATTCATAAAAATAATATAGATCAGTGGAAATACATAGTTTAAGACCCTCTAGGATTTTTTATCATTTCAATTTGGCATTGCTTCCAAAAGATCGATATTTTAGTCTTGAAATGGGTCAAGGAACAAAATAAAAATAAGTTAACATCACAATTTTGAAACCCACACAACATTTAATGTGTAACATAATCCATTTTTCATATTATCTCATTAATAAAATTTTCCACATATGTTATCAACCTATGTGTTTGGTACCTCTTTCTTTGATTATTTGAAATAAAATTTTCATTACACAAAGGACATTGAACATAATGTAACAGATCAATTTCGATCAATGTTTTGAGATATAAAATTCAATAAATATGGAATAGAAACATACTTCCTCCTCTTATCAATTAATATTACATCATTCACGAGAAACCCATTGTACAATTCTCCACATGACCTTGTGGAATCATTGTTCAGTTTGTATATAAAAGTTAATTAGTCATAAAATGTATTAATAATTTTATTAATGTTTATTTAACATTACAAATTCTCACAGATAAGAATAACTAATAACACGAAAACTTGAATTATTCTTATAGGAATGTATGTTCACTTAATCATCGAGCTTATAGATTACGAAGAGGAAACATCATGATAAGAAGTAAATATTTCTTAAGAGTACTCGAGCTTGATAGTCAAAATTTTAGGTGTCCCATAATATTATTTTATCTGACCATAGAACTATATTTAATAATATAATGTTTACATTTCAATGTTCTCATTATAGTAATGAACATTTCTGGCCTTATCAATGTGATAGATACTCTAGAATGTTATTACATTAAATCCATATAGTTAAATGGACAATATATAATAAAATTCTTTTTTAAATTATAATATTTTAATATAAATCTAATCTAATGTATAGAAAAGTTGTTCTGGAACACAAAATATATCACACCCAACATAATTTACTTGGCATATAATATACCTTTTTTTTTATTCACACCTATTATAGAATATCATATAATGAATATATATATATATATGTGAAGTTATAAAATATTACATAGAGGTCCCATTATTGGGAAATTTTGGAAATTACATTAAAAAAATACATAAAATATTTTGTATATAAACTTTTTTAAAAGTAAATTTGTTTTAAAAATCTACCAAATTAACGCTTAATCTAAAAAAGTCAAATGTTTTTATACCAAATTATATTAAATAACTCACATAGTTATGTGTATGAAAAAATTTAAATTTATTTTGTTTTTTATGATGAATGAATATATTTTTATGGTTTAAATTTTTAATTAAGGCCTAGTATTAAAACCATTTGATTTCATAGGGGTATTGGTGGTGTCTAGGAAATGTTTGGAACCCGGATCCCATAATTCTTAAAAAATTGGACATGCCAAACTCTCAGTATAAATAATTTTGTGAATGTCTCACAGTTACTAATAACCCTTTAAGAATGAAAAGTGGGGTGCTACAAGTCAGACGATTTGAGGAAAACAGATGTATGGAGTTTCATGCCTATGCAGGGCACCTACAATTTTTATCATATCTGAAATGCATGGTTTTTTCATGGTTAGTCAAACCATGTTCATTGATCGTATAGGTTCCCCAATAGCACACTAAAGGGTGCATGGTGGGTTCCTAGTTTGGCCAATCATGTAGAAAAACTTTGTGACCAAATATTTTGGGTTAAATGACTCTTCTACCATTAAATATATATTAAACTCAATCCGAATTTATATTTCTATCAAAATGGATCTCTTTTTGATTTTAGGAGCCCTCTTGGAGGAAACTGGGTAGGATATTCCATTGTTCTTATGTAAGAGCTCATAATCAAGAGTTTCTCATATCATTTGATCCACAATGGTGTGTAATCCATTCTGTTTATGTGATTCACCATTTCCCTTAGTATTAGCTATTTTATTTAGGATCAATCTAATATTCCATATTTCTTGGGTTTTGATTCATTACTTGTTTTCCTCCTGATCTGAGTTTAATTAGAAAGTGATACTATAATAAAATCTATGATGACCCTACAGTGGGTGTTCTATACTTTTCTTGAACTTTTATATGCTTTATAGATATATTTCTCATTGTACCGCTAACTAGAAATTTCAGCATGTCCCATAAAATGAAATGAGTAGTGAAATTGAATATAATGGAACTGGTTTGGGATTTCCACCAGTTCCTTCATGCATTTTTGCGATTTATTCCACTACCATGGTCAACCATGGGGTGTACCTTTGAGATTTTTCCATTTTATACAACTCATGGGTAGAGTTTAGTAATGGACTAGTTAGGGGAATCATGTAATGAAGTTAATAGATAAGATTTGATTATTAATAAATATATATTGCCTCTATTCCATGTTGATGCTTTTAATTTAATTGTGTATATGGTTTTCTATATGAGTGGTTATAATCATGGAATGAAAAGGCTTCTAAAATGATTAATTGATTGAGATGTCAATTGAAATGGTTGTGGATGCCTTGGTGGGTATACCATAAATCTTGATTCAATTTAGATTCCATGGATATTTCACCCATGTGTATTCATTTTGGTTGAATATTCCTTGGACCTGTATACTACAAGAATATTGATTCCAAAGTATGCCAAGTGATTTTTTAACCATTGTATCTAACATTTTGTACTTTCATTGGAAATGCTCTTGTAAAAAAATCCATAGACTACACCAGTTCCATTACTGAGTTTCCATCGAGATTCTCATGGGATTCGATGAGGATTACTTATTCTTATATACATTGAATTCTTCCCTTTGGGTATGAAATTTCTAATTATATAACATGACCTTGGTAAATGTGATATGCATAGTTTTATGGATTGTTCGTGGTTTATATAACACATCTAGTTATATGTAAATGTCATGATTTTTTGATACACAAGATATATGGCATAGTTGTGATTGATATGATATGTTTGGATATATGGAAAGTCCATGTTAGCAGTTTCTATACATTTTTTTCACTGTTATAGGATCTTGACCTAACTTATATTTGGAACCATATTGGGACTTACAGTATCACTTTTTTATAGATTATACAGCATTGAAAATTTTTATTTAACATTTCATACCTATGATATATATATTTCCCACATTTTTAGGTTGTTATATAGAACAACCAATATTTTATATATATACTTTGGATGGTGTCCCAATGGGATTGTTTCTCAAAAAAATTTGGGACCATCATTGGGTACATGGACACACTGTTTGGATTAAAGTAGGGACCAAGGTAAGCACCCATAGATAGATGCATTACAGTGTACCATGCATAAGTGCAGGGGAACACAACAAAGAGATGAGGATCATGATGCTGTCTAGAGATAGACTTTTTGGTCTTTTTTATATTTTGTAAAATGTATTTTAATAATTCAGGGATACCTAATTTCAATACATTGTAGACACATGACATATCATTCTATATATGAGTTTACTTTTTTTATTGTTTATATATTCATGCCATATTGATTTATCTACTATATGAATGTTTTTTCTACAATAATTTTATATGTATGATTTTTAATGATTTTTTACACTCTTCCCATGAATTCATCGACTCCCCATAGAAAAAACCAAGTACCTCACTACTATTCATCATCCTTTGGTGTTTTTTGAGATTCTCTTGAGGCCTTCTAGCCAACCAATCTTGGGGAACTATTGATATGAAACCAGATCCAATACGTTACAAAGCTATATTAGGGGAATTATTTTAAAGGGTTATCTAATATTTTAATATAATATAATGTGATATGATGGGTTTTAAATTTGGTAATGATTATCCATGGGTTTAGCTAACCCAATCATAGAAAACATCCATATTGGCTCAAATCCAAATTTATGTTTTCTAGATTTATCATGTTGTAGTTGAATTTATAATACCATTGTTTGAATAAATTTAATTGAGTTGTTTTTATTAATAAAACAGTGGGTTATATTTTATTTCAACCAAATAAGATAAGGGTATTCCATCTCATGAATCATTTTAGGCACTTTTTAAGAATAACATGCAATGAATTTTTCAATGCCAAATAGCATATGTTGCTTGTTTTCATGATGTTGTTACAATTTTTATGATAGATATACCTACTGATTTGATATATGATTTGGACAGTAAATTGAAAAACATGTTCAATAAACAATGTTCTTATCATAACTTAAGTAGTGTTTTCCTAATTATGCTATAATAGAAACCCGAATAAGCCAATTGTGGCATGTTGAGTTTTGGACCAAGAGTCGCATGGACAAGATAATGTGATGGGTTGGGATATGTGGAAATCATATTTGAATTTATAAAGAGTATGGTATCTTATGGATCAGGATTGGTGAACCATTGGATCATCCATTTAAAATAAATGATAAATAAATATGAAATCCAATGAAAATGAAAAGAGTGAGACATATACATGACCTTGAGACATCTTTTGAGTGTGATTTAGGTTGTATTTATAGTGATGTTTTCGACGGTTTGTTTTTAATAGTCCTAGATTTTGGAGAAGGTTATGTGAAATGACCTAGTTATTGGAATTTCCAGACCTTTCTTATGATTTTAACTATGATCATGGGTTATAAAATCTTTTTGATGCATGTTTTTATAATTTTAGTGACATGCCACCATGTCGTCCTCCAGTCATACACCATGAGGGAGAGGAAGATAATTCTATAGAGAATTTGGGTTATGGGATATTTATGAATAATTTTATACTTCTAGATAAGGAATCGGTAGTTTTATCAGACACCTGAAAATAAGTATACTTTAGTGAGAGTTTTATGTGTTTCATGTAGACAATGTAGGGAGAACCATAGCCTTTCTTAGCTTTGGTCGAGGTAATTCATATGATACATTAGAAGAATACATTCATGTTTTTGGGGGATGGTGGTCCACATTTTGTTGTGATGTGGCTTGAGAAAACTCTTTTGATCTTTGAGCCTATAATGATTGTTTTTGAGAGGATATGAATGAATGGGACTTATATGCATTGGGTAGTAGTAAAGATCTGGTGGGATGTTTTGAACTAGACTGAGGCCTTGAGTTATATGGTTTGGTAGAATTTCCAAAAAAGATTGAATGACCAATTTCACCTTGAAACACTAATATTGGAGTGTGATTGTGAGTTCATGCATCATAAGTATGCTACAATTATTGTTATTGAGTATTTGACATTCTTTACAAAGATGCATTGTTTTACAATGATATACCTTGTTGATGAGGAATTGATGGTGAGACACTTCAAGGAAGGTCTTTGATATTTAGTTCAGTATCATTTCAACATGCTCAGTTAAATGACATTAAACAAAATGTTAAATCAGGTGCTAATTAGATATTTGATCTGGAGGGATGCTAGTGGATAAAATCATAGCAGTATAGTCTCTCGACCCACTAGTTCAACATCATCATGTAGAAATCATTATTTTGAGGCTTCCCAGTAGATGATAATCATCTATGATGTGAGTATTGGTATAAAAAGTTTCTATAGTTAGTGATGTAAAATGGGACAACTGAGAAATATGTGCGGTCATGACCCATTTGAGTGCCATGAAAGTGGCAGGATATGCCCTGTGAAATGTTCTTGTCGGACATACCATTCAACAACAAGTGATGGGTTTCGTCTCATACAGTAGGATAATGGGAAATTTTCATAGATCCAAATTAAGCCTAACGATATAGAATTACTAGTCTCTTATTCCATGATCATGGTGGCCTTGGTCGAGGTAGTCGGGAAACAGTTTCACAAATAGATCAGAGTGGGTTTTCTCTATGTAGATAGGTTGTTCCATTGGGTGGCAATTCTGGCAAGATTTTTTCAATATAGACTATATATGAGGATTATATCTCTAGACCCACTATAATGAGTGGTATTATTATTTTATCCTTAACTATTTAATATGAAATTTGTGAAATGGGTGTCTTGCATTGTTTTATAATTGTACCTGTTGTGGAGATCCTGGGGATATAGAGTCATTTTTAAGGGTGTTATGATGCTTGACACTCTTTAAAATATTATAATGGTGGATTTCGGTTTGTTTAGGTAGTTCCCCCTTATGGATGGTTAGTGACACATCATATAGAAAAATTTTTTCTTGGAATGAACAGATATGATGTCACACATTTGATAGACTGACCAATATATTATCAAGCCTATGTTGAATTCTATCACTAGAGGGTGAACTTCACGTCATCAGAGTGCATTTTTTATACTCATGAGTGTGAATGGGATGTCATGGAAATATGATCTAGACCATAATATCATGGTATGGGTGAGATGATATATAAGATTTCTAGTTTATGTCTTTATTAATAGAAATCACATCAAGTTTACTTTCCTTTAGCTGTTGAAAATTTGAATGAAATTTTCTTTGATGATTTTTCTTGTTGTACTCAGATAGATAGGCTGAGTTCTCCATTGAGCTTCTTCCAAGTGATACACTAGTATCATTTCATCCTAAAAGGATGTATATGAGGGATTTTGAGGGTATCAAGAGTAAGCTATAGTATTTGAAGTTAAAGGATTTTATTCGACCATGTAATTCAATGTGGGGTTCTCTAGTCATTTTTTAAGAAAAAGGCATATGGTACCCTTAGAATATATTGGGATAAATAAAAATTTAACAATTTAATGGTTATGAATCAGAATCTCATACCATGTATAGATGATCTTTTTTAACAGCTTCTAGGATCTGTGGTGCACTCAAAAGTTTTTTGTTATCTGGTTGTCATCTTGTGCATCATTGACCTATAGACATACGGCATACATCTTTTTATAAAATGTTTGGACTATATGAGAATTTGGTTATGCTACTCAGTCTCATGAATGTGACACTGGTTTTCATGGAATGGTTTATGTATGTTTTATATCTATATCTTGATTCTTTTGTGGTGGTTTCAAATGATGATATATTGGTGTATTCTAAAAATCAACACGACCATGACAAACACCATGAGATATTTTATGATACATTGATAGAGAATCATTTATTTTTTAATATCACAAAGGAACACTTATATATGGATAATAATCACTTCATGGGACATATTATCTTAGATATAAGTGTATCATTAATCGCTGAAATGATGAGAGCTGTAGTTTCATGGAATTTGTCCAACAACTTCTTTAATATAAATATTTTCATGGGGATTTGTAGATATTACCAGCATCTCATATAGGAATTATAATGACTATAAGTGCTTCTAAAATTATTTAAAAAGATATTTGTGATGTATTTATAGTTAGATTCCTATGATAAATCATTTTATGAGATGAAAGTAAGATTGACTTCAACTCTGACCCCGATTCTACTAGAGTATAGGAGAAGCTACATTATTTATTGGAATTCATTATGTATTATTCTTGGATTAATTCTTATGTAGGTATATATATTCATGGTTTCAGGTTTTTGAAATACTAGAACACATGAGTTGAACTACCCAATTCTCGGTCTTATGTTATCATTAGTTGTTCATTCATTTTTTTGTTAGATAAATTACTTAATGGGAGGGAATTTTGTGGTGTACAGGAACAAAAAATCCTCAAGTATATATTCACATAGTTTGATATTAATTTGACAGAGTGAATTTCATTTTAATACCTATAGTATTTAGAATTCTAGATAGCTTACATGCCTAGGAAGGGAAATATAATAATAGATGCATTGAGAATGAGGACTCAGATATAGGAAGAACAAAAGTCCATTAGAGAGACCAACTAATGTATTTTATCATGGAGATTCACTTGGAGGTGTAGGATGGTTAGGTTAATAACATTATTTATTCTCTCGATGTGACCTGTACACTTCTATATGGTGTGAGAGTGAGATAGATTTCATATTAAGATGGCGAAGTCCGATGGGAGAGTGTGGAAGGTGAGGACCAACCCACCAGTTGAATTATGGGTGAGGATGATATCCTTCATGTATGTGGTTGTGTGTGGGTTATAGTGGACATATATGAGGTGTTGTTGTCAGAGTTTTTTGACTCAGTTTATGAAGTGGACCTAGCATCACAATGTTTTATTATGACTTATTCCATCACTAAGAATGTCTAGTTATGAAAAGAGAGTTAGTTGTTTTTGTTACGAGATATCACACCTATAAATAGGTAAAGGAAGTAAATCAGTGACAAGATAAAAATTTATAGTAGTTACAAATTATTTATTGGAAATATGTTGATGACATGATGGCTTTTGTTACTATTTTTCCTAGGACACATTGAGGTGTTTCACTTTTTTGGGTTATTATTGATTGGAACATAATTTTTACACATTTAATGTTGATACAAAAGACCATCAATGTTGATGAACATAAGAGGTTGTATATCCAAGAGATAGTATGACTTAATAGGGCCCCTCGTACAATCATTTTAGATAAGGATTCCCAGTTTTTTTTATCATTTATGGTTGATTTTTCAAATGGGATTTGGTAAAAAGTTGATTGTGAGCATATAATTCCACCATTAGTCTTATAGAAAGTCTGAGCATATGATTTAGGTGCATGAGGACATGATGCTAGGATGCATCCATGGTTTTTGTGGATCCTGGGAGATATATATTCCACTATTTGACATATCTTATAATAATACTTATAGGTTACACTATAAATGGAAACATATGAGGTTCTATATTGCAGGCCATGAAGATAACAATTGTAATAGTTAGAAGTTTGTAAGAACACATTACTCGGAGACATATCACGAAGAATACTTTTGAACTTGTCTAGTTGATCAATAAAACGTTTACTACTACAATGTATCAACATAAATTTACATCTATTTCCATATATGACATCAAATTGTTGAGGTCAAGGACTGGGTGTTTTTACATATAGCAGCAAAGCTGTGACCAAGAATCATATGGAGAAAAGGTAATATTTCACTATAATATGTTGGTTCATTTGATATTTTGTAGAGATTTGGGTCAATAGCAATTTGATTTTAGTTAATATATAGGTATCAAGACATTAAAGATGTATTCCATGTATCCATGTTTTTTGTTATCATTCAGAACAAATTCATGGTTTGTTTCCTATGTAGGTGGAGTTATAGGTTGATGTATCCTTTAAAGATCATATACTTCATACCATTTCCCAAAACAGGAAGGTTCTCTAAGGCTAGTCAGTTCTTATAGTACGAGTGTTTTGGAAGCACATTCATTTACAAGATGAGACATGGGAGTGGTAGGCTGACATATTTTCTCAGTGACCAGAGTTATTCTTGTGAAATTAATAACCACCATTTATATTGAAATTAGGGGAAAAATTGATTTATGTGTGTAATATTGTAGGGTACCATGTTTTGATATGAGGCACATATCATTTTTTAATGCATAATTACATCATAATTTTAATACCCTCTGTGTTCATGGGGGTATTAGGGTTGTTTGAGGTATTTTTAGAGGCTATATATGGGATTTTGGGAAAAATAATATAGGCCACATGGCCAGTAGAAATTGTGTGGGGAAGGTCCCATGGTTACTACTAAACAGGAAAAGCAGGATAGTGTGGTGATAATGGGCACACAGTTTGGAAAAACCATGCATATGGAGGTGCACTCTTATACATGGCATCAATTTTTTTAAAAGATATAGAATAATTTTTTTTCATAGTTTGTCAAACTTTGTATGTGACCATGCGGGTTCCCCTATAGCACAACGGATGGTATACGATTAGTGCATAGTCTTTCCAACTATGCAGCCAAACCATGACACGCAAATATTTTTGGTAAAATTATTCTTTTCATTTTAAAAATATTTTATACTACAATATAATTTATATTCATCTCATGTTGTCTAGGAACATAATTTTGAAAACACTCTTTGAGCCAATTGGGTAACATTTTATATAACAAACCAAACATTTATTAATGAAAATTAATATTGATCTAATTAAATGTCATATTATCTAAAATAGTTATACCAAATATACAAATTTACATGGTTTTATATTTTTATATTTTAAAATACCATATGAATTATTACATATGATAAGATATCCATTGAACAATGATAACATGATTAGTATAAATATTAATCTTTAACTAATCCAATTTACTCAGACAAAGAAAGTAATGACCTTATCCCGTACAATTTCTCTATAAAAAAACCATTTGTTATAGCATTAAAAGTATGTAATTTCCACATGTTTCACTCTTGATAAAGGCCAAGAAGAGATTCAACACTTTAAGCATGAACTGATCCATCTACGAGTGAAGTTTATGTTAATAGAGATTACCACCCGACCGATGTTATCCAAGCTTCCCCAAGAGTCGGTCAACATCGCACATCATAACCCTAGGTCTTACGCAAGTGTTATTAGAAATTATGTAACCACCCTATATAACTTTTATTATATCCATTATTTTTGTATAGAAGAAAGAATATACATTTATTATATTATTATTGATTTCTAAATAGTTTTTGAAGAAAAAATTTTATTTTTTGATAATAATCAATTATAAAATCTGTTTTGAAGAATTAATTTATTTTTTAATTTAAAAATTTTATCAATAATAATAACACTAAATCACAACATATTAAATTAAATTATTGTTTTATTTTAATGGATGAAATTGAAAATTTCTATTAAGGTTTAAAATCATTTTTCCAAACCCATTAATTTTCAATAATTGTTGGTTTTTAAAGTGAAAGTTCACATATTTGGAAAATTATTTAGATAAAATTAATATGATTTTTTGAATTAGAATATCAAAATTTTCCAATGGGTAATTTTTCATTATTTTGTGAAATAGTTGATATTTAGGGTAAAAATTAAATACCATTTAAATATATAATGTGCTTTATGACATCAAAATTACAAAATAGTAATATGATAAAATAATATAAAAGGGGTATTCGTACAATAAATGTATTATGTTTAAAATGATATAATTTTATATTTTTTTGATTAATTTTATGGTGCATTAGTGGACCCTCCATGACTTATAAAATATTTAATTTTTTTAAAATGATTTCCTAGAGAGTGTATCTCAACTCCACAAAATCAATCCTAATATTTTGATAAGTTCGTCAGTATTCCTTATAAAATATTTTGTCCACTCCCCTAGGGTAAAATCCAGGTTATGGTTTGTGGTTTTTATTAGTTTACTATGTAGTGTCACAAACCAAAATAATATTGAATTCCTTCTTCTTTCGTATATAAACCCAATCATTATCCCATTCATCTTCACTCAATCCTTTTTGAGATCTAAGAAAACCTTACCACCTCTCTATAGAATCCTCTAAAGGTGCCCCAATCTCCCAAGAAGCCTTTCTCAACACTCTTCCATGTCATTGGGATAACACTTCCAAGTAAGGGATCCACACTTTCTTTCCTGAAATATATATGTTAGTTTTTTATATATTTTTATGCCATTTTTTCAATTAAATGTGATGGGATATGATTTCATACCTCCCATATACTTCTATCCTTGTGTTTTATTGATGATATACTCTTTTATATCTCATTAATTCCTCCCACGTACATTTTTTAGAATGCCCAAATACCATAAGGGATTCTCTTTTCTCAATTAAATTCAAGCGAATTTCTTTATTAATCTAAATTCCATTATATATGTTTGAAAGGTTATCTCTATGATCATGTTATGTCCATTTATGTACATTTTGTTAGATACCCCTTTTCTCTCGTCATAAATTTTTATGTGTTCTTATGTCTTGTAGTTATGCTTCCAAAATTGCTGTAACACCCGAGATTTTTATGAGTAATATTTTTTTTATATCATCAAAGGAATCTTTCACTACACACTTTCTTGACTTACTTTACACGCAATCACGACCTTCCTCGATAGCTTGCGTCGTACGCAATACTGAGTTTCACTAAACAACGATATGCTATTAAAATATTATTAAAACTAGCCGTTATGAATAGTAATAACCAATTTTTGAAATTTTATAAATTTTATTTTTCAAAATGGACTTCATTTTTGGATTCGGAATACCGAAATTAGCCTACGGTGAAATTTTGGTATTTTTCTGAAAACTTTCAATTTTTGATGAATAGTGAAACCACTAAGTGGTAGGTTAAAAAATGAATTTTGCATAAAACTTAATTTTACCGCTTCTGTGAATAGAATTTAGAAAATCCGACAAACACGGTTTATATCAGTAAGTAAAATGTTGTTCAATGAGATAAAAATAATTTTTTGGTGAATAGTAACTTTTTACTTTTTTTACTGCGGTTAATAGTAAATAGGGTAACTAAGGGTAAATATGATATTAATATTACCCTAACACATGTCCTAATTCTATTGGACAAGTGTAATTCGACCAAAAACAAACTTAGGAATAAAATATGACCATTTAGGCCCACTTGGATTAGATTAGGATATTTATTATTAATTTATTTAAAGAAGGGTTAAAATAGTTAAAATCAATGTTTAATAAGTAAATAATTTTTAATATGGGGTTATACATTAGATAAATTCAACTATAAATATTCATTAGAAATCTAAAAATATTTCCTACATAATTGTATTTTATTTGTAATTTTTAGACATTAAATAATTTAATTTATTGATGACACAATGATGATGCAATAATTATCTTATTAATGAAATATTGACATAATTGATGTTATAAACACCGAAATAAATGTAATTTGAGACTTTTTATGAATTCCACTAATTTTCTAGGTTACTATGATATATTAGTGTTGATTTAATCAACTTTTTTCGAACATATAATTCTGTTATGACTTTCACAAAAATCATATATCAAATAGTTTCAAAATTGACACAAAATAGTTTTTAAATCAAATATTATATTATTAATTGTTATTTTGTTCGTAAAAATCTAAGGTTCGGCCAAATGACTTAGATAAGGATATATATATTAATAATAAACAATTTGGGGTTCGTTTGGCATGTTATAGTAAGTGTATTAACCATATAGTGAAAGAAAACAAAAAGACATGGTAAAAGTTAAATTATTTAACTTAGAGTTAAATCTAATTGATAAAGTTAAAATAATCTCCCAAACTTGTCTAAATCCTATTGGTTGATAGGATTTCGACCCTTACCCACTTTATCTTTGAAATAAGACCCTTTGGAACCATTATAAACCGATTTTGACTTTAATATAAAATAATATTTTGAGATATTCCTAAGGTGCCCCTCTCCTCCCTTATAAAAGGGAACCTCCTCCCCCTCCTCCTCACACCAATTTGAGCACTCAAGCTCGGCCAACCCCTGCCATTTTCTCCTCTCCACTTACCTAGAATAATCCTAGATGTTCTGGTCTTCTTCAAAGGCCAATCTTAGTTCCCTAAGTGGAGGATTCAAAGAGGCGTTCTAAAGAAGAGGTAATATCCATTACCGATATTTTCAATTTCTTTCTTCTTCAACTTCTTCTTCTTTAGTTGTTTAATGATAAAGTAATAAAATAAGTATTATTTACATAATTATATGTTATTATAAATATGAAACAACCCTAATTCACCTTCTATACATCCTACGGAAAAATGAAATCACCGCGCATGCGTACGTACGGAATACCGTCTCCACGCCGTGGTGTAATCTATTTTCCACCATCACATTACAAGGATGGGTATAATGGTGTAATGAGTAACTATTTATGATTATTATAAAGTAATATTGATAATGAAATAATATATATACACTCCAATACAATTCCACGATCATAGGAAGGATATCATCACTCGTGCGTACGTACGGAATACCATCTCCACGATGTGATGTGACTCGTTCTACATGATCATCATTACATAGTAATTATATAAATGAATTGAATTAATAAATATGATATATGTTACAGTAATACAATTCTGGATATAAGGTATCTATAACCTTAAAAGAAGAATAAGAATGTATTCGGCAAAACACGCATAAGAACAAAAGGCAATAAAGACCTGAGTAACAAGTAACAATGAAATATAACTAACAAGAAGCTAAGAATATGACCATATATGATATCATATCAATATGTATGATTCTGGAATAAGTCAATAACATTATTTAAACCATTATACAGGAGCTTCGGACATGTACAAAGCAAATCGGACCTAAGGTAAGGGAAAATACCACAATCTCATTTTTATCCGAGATTGTTTATTCGTAAGTATTTACTGGGGTGTATTTTATCATCCACATCCATGTTCCCTCAATATGTAATATTGTTTCCATACACTTACAATAGTTTAAATCCAAATTTACCCTTCGGTGAGTTTTTAGTAAAGAATATGAAAGGAATCTTTTGTCGTTTTTTTTCGTACGAGGTACTTTTTGACTTTTCCGACAAAAGTACGAAGAATGTTTTTTTTAACTTATACGGCATGAATGGATTTTTAAAACATTATTTCCAAGAAACTTCCATTACAAGTTTTCACGTTTATTTTTATTCATCTTCTTTTGTTTTAAAGTCATATGACATGTTATGAAAGAAAAAAATGTTTTTGAAATAGAAAGGATATTTTCCTCAATAATGGAGTTCAAGTATTTTATCAAAATTATTTTCCATCTAAGATAATAAAAGGGTTCTGTTCTTATCCCCATTATTACATGGATTTGATGATGTTGTGGTGGGAATATTTTTATGAATTCCTTTATCTTATATGAACTGTTTTATGATGTCATGTTGTTTAAGAACTCTATTTTTATTACATGGGTTACGCTATGATGTATGGTTTATGATTAGTTGCACACATAAGAAAGGATTCATTATAAGATGGGTGGGACCTATATCTCCCTCCAATTCATTGGGTAAAGATTTAATATCTAATGAGATAGACATGGCTGGAACGGAAGGTTATTTTGGTTCAGTGATACAGGACTGAAACGAGGAGTGAACTCAGTTCAGAAAGGGACTTTGTCCACTAAGATAGTCTTGGCAATGAGTCATGACTAACAAGAAATGATTTTCCATGATTATGTGTGCATGACACAAAGTTTCAAGTTTTATGTTATGATTATGGGGATCTCATTTTCAATTCTATGATTTATTCCATGTTAAGATATTATGATCTCTTTTGCAGGTTTTGATTTTAAAAAAGATATGATATGATTTTTATTTCCTTTGTTTGCCCTTGCTGAGCATTTGAGCTCACCCTTTTATGTTTTCTTTTCCCCAGGTCAGGAAGATGGATATTAAGTAGAATATTCTAAAAGGGACCCTAGATATGATGAAATAAATGGGAGACACTATAGAAGATTTATGAACCAGTTGTTTATGTTTCCCAGTTTCTAGAGACACTATACCTATACGGTCCTTTGTGGTTTTGTCATATGTTGTAATAAGTGTGCTTCAATTTTGAAGTATTAACAATGTATTTTAAGTATGGGTCGTTATATTTGGTATCAGAGGTGGTACCCAGCCTTAAGTGCGGTGCACTGCCTGGGTTGAGTTGTAGGGCCCACAACGAGGGCGTTGTGCTCTAAAGGGGGGGGGGGGGGTGATTGTAACATCCCCAAATGATAAAGGGTTAAATGACTAAATGATATGACTCATGTCAACAAGGTGCACCTTCTTTTTCGGGAGCCTACCTGGTTAGAACTCCACAGTTAAGCGTTCTTGGCCTGGAGTAGTGATCAGGATGGGTGACCTTCTGGGAAGTTTCCCAGGGTGTGTGTGAGTGAGGACAAAGCACACTGGAAAGGACATGTGTTGGCATGTGGGGAATGTCATTAGTCATATGACCCGTTCGGGCACATGGGTGGACCCTGGGGTGGGCCCCACGTGTCTGCGGGGGCAACTGGTGGTACCTGGTGGGCCAGGACCCGACGGCCATGTTAAGGCGGGGTGGTTGTGCTGTCACCGGGGCCCGGTTGTCACATTTGGTATCAGAGGTGGGATGGCATGAAAAGAGATGTTGCTGAATTTGTCTCTCGATGCTTGGTTTGTCAACAAGTTAAAGCTGAGAGACAGAAGTCTAAGGGGATGTTACAACCATTACCCATACCCGAATGGATATGGGAAAACATCACTATGGACTTTGTCATAGGACTTCCTAAAACATCCAAAGGCAATAATGTTATCTGGGTCATAGTTGATCGTCTTACAAAGTCTGCACACTTCATTGCAATTAGAGAGGATTTCTCTCTAGATCATATTGCCAGGATATATGTAAAGGAAGTGGTAAGATTGCATGGAGTACCACTTTCTATTATATCTGATCGGGATCCGAGATTTACCTCGAAGTTCTGGAAAAGTCTTCAGCATACTCTGGATACAGAGTTGAGTTTCAGCACTGCTTATCATCCCCAGAAAGACGGTCAGTCTGAGAGAACAATTCAAACCCTAGAAGATATGTTGAGAGTTTCCTCTATGGATTTCAAAGGAGGTTGGGATCAACACCTACCTTTGGTGGAATTTTCTTATAATAATATCTTTCACTCCAGTATTCAGATGGCTCCTTATGAAGCTCTCTACGGAAAGAAACGCAGGACTCCAACTTTCTAGGATGAAGTTGGGGAATGAAAGCTATTAGGACCTGATCTCGTTGATGAAATGGCAGAAAAGGTCAGATCTATTCGACAACACATAAGAGCAGCTCAGAGTCGACAGAAAAGCTATGCCGACAACCGAAGAAAAGACCTAGAGTTTGAAGTGGGTGATAAAGTGTTCTTACAAATATCTCCCTGGAAGAGGGTTATGAGATTTGGAAAGAAGGGGAAGATGAGCCCTAGATATATCGGTCCTTTCGAAATACTGGATCGTGTTGGGTAGGTAGCTTACTGATTGGCACTTCCACTGAATCTCTCTCAAGTTCACGATGTGTTCCATGTATCTCTCCTGAGAAAGTACATACCAGATCCTTCACATGTACTCAGCTCAGAAGTTGTACCGCTCGAGCAAGATCTTTCTTATGAAGAACAACCGATAGAGATTCTGGATCGTAGAGAAAAAGTCCTACGAAACAAGACCACTCGATTGGTGAAAGTTTTATGGAGGAACCACCAACTTGAAGAAGATACATGGGAGCTTGAGGATATGATGAGGGAGAAGTATCCTCATCTGTTTGTTACAAAGTGACGAATTTCGAGGGCGAAATTCTTTTTAAGGGGGGTAGAATGTAACACCCGAGATTTTGATGAGTAATATTTTGTTTTTATATCATCAAAGGAATCTTTCACTACACACTTTCTTGGCTTACTTTACACACAATCACGACCTTCCTCGATAGCTTGCGTCGTACGCAATACTGAGTTTCACTAAACAACGATATGCTATTAAAATATTATTAAAACTAGTCGTTATGAATAGTAATAACCACTTTTTGAAATTTTATAAATTTTATTTTTCAAAATGGACTTCATTTTTGGATTCGGAATACCGAAATTAGCCTAGGGTGAAATTTTGGTATTTTTCTGAAAACTTTCAATTTTTGATGAATAGTGAAACCACTAACTGGTAGGTTAAAAACTGAATTTTGCATAAAACGTAATTTTACCGCTTCTGTGAATGGAATTTCGAAAATCCGACAGACACGGTTGATATCATTAAATAAAATGTGGTTCAATGTGATAAAAATAATTTTTTGGGGAATAGTAACTTTTTACTTTTTTTACCGCGGTTAATAGTAAATAGGGTAACTAAGGGTAAATATGATATTAATATTACCCTAACACATGTCCTAATTCTATTGGACAAGTGTAATTCGACAAAAAAAAAACTTAGGAATAAAATATGACCATTTAGGCCCACTTGGATTAGATTAGGACATTTATTATTAATTTATTTAAAGAAGGGTTAAAATAGTTAAAATCAACGTTTAATAAGTAAATCATTTTTAATATGGGGATATACATAATATAAATTCGACTATAAATATTCATTAGAAAGATAAAAATATTTCCTACATAATGGTATTTTATTTTTAATTTTTATACATTAAATAATTTAATTCATTTATGACACAATGATGATGCAATAATTATCTTATTAATGAAATATTGACATAATTGATGTTATAAACACCGAAATAAATGTAATTTGAGACTTTTCATGAATTCCACTAATTTTCCAGGTTACTATGATATATTAGTGTTGATTTTATAAACTTTGTTCTAACATATAATTCTGTTATGACTTTCAAAAAAATCATATATCAAATAGTGTCAAAATAGACACAAAATAGTTTTTAAATCATATATTATATTATTAATTGTTGTTTTATTCCTAAAAATCTATGTTTCGGCCAAATGACTTAGATAAGGATATATATATTAATAATAAACAATTTGGGGTTCGTTAGGCATGTTATAGTAAGTGTATTAACCATATAGTGAAAGAAAACAAAAAGACATGGTAAAAGTTATATTATTTAACTTAGAGTTAAATCTAATTGATAAGGTTAAAATAATATCCCAAACATGTATAAATCCTATTGGATGATAGGATTTCGACCCTTCCCCACTTTAGCTTCTAAATAAGACCCTTTGGAACCATTATAAACCGATTTTGACTTTAATATAAAATAATATTTTGAGATATTCCTAAGGTGCCCCTCTCCTCCCTTATAAAAGGGCACCTCCTCGCCCTCCTCCTCACACCAATTTGAGGAATAAATCTCGGCCAACCCCTGCCATTTTCTCCTCTCCACTTCCCTATAATAATCCTAGAGGTCCTGGTCTTCTTCAAAGACCAATCTTAGTTCCCTTAGTGGAGGATTCAAAGAGGCGTTCCAAAGAAGAGGTAATATCCATTACCGATCATTTCAATTTATTTCTTCTTCAACTTCTTCTTCTTTAGTTGTTTCATGATAAAGTAATAACATCAGTATTACTTACATACTGATATGTTATTATAAATATGAAACAACCCTAATTCACCTTCTATCCATCCTAAGGAAAAATGAAATCACCGCGCGTGCGTACGTACGAAATACTGTCTCCACGCCGTGGTGTAATCTATTTTCCACCATCACTTTACAAGGATGGGTATAATGGTGTAATGAGTAACTATTTAGGATTATTATAAATTAATATTGATACTGAAATAATATATATACACTCCAATACAATTCCAAGATCATAGGAACGATATCATCACTCGTGCGTACGTACGGAATACCGTCTCCAAGATGTGATGTGACTCGTTCTACATGATCATCATTACATAGTAATTATATAAATGAATTGAATGAATAAATATGATATATTTTACACTAATAACATTCTGAATATATGGTATCTATAACCTTAAAATAAGAATAAGAATGTATTCGGAAAAACAGGCATAAGAACAAAAGGCAATAAAGACCCGAGTAACAAGTAACAATGAAATATTACTAACAAAAGATAAGAATATGACCATATATGATATCATATCAATATGTATGATTCTGGAATAAGTCAATAACATTATTTAAACCATTATACTGGAGCTTCAGACATGTACAAAGAAAATCGGACCTAAGGTAAGGGAAAATACCACAATCTCATTTTTATCTGAGATTGTTTATTCGAAAGTATTTACTGGGGTGTATTTTATCATCAACATCCATGTTCCCTCAATAAGTAATATTGTTTCCATCCACTTACAATAGTTTAAATCCAATTTTACCCTTCGGTGAGTTTTTAGTAAAGAATATGAAAGGAATCTTTTGTCGTTTTTTATCATACGAGGTACTTTTTGACTTTTTCGAAAAAAGTACGATGAATGTTTTTTTAACTTATACGGAATGAATGGATTTTTAAAACATTATTTCCAAGAAACTTCCTTTACAAGTTTTCATGTTTATTTTTAATCATATTCTTTTTTTTAAAGTCATATGACATGTTATGAAAGAAAAAAATGTTTTTGAAATAGAATGGATATTTTCCTCAAGAATGGAGTTCACGTATTTTATCAAAATTATTTTCCATCTAAGATAATAAAAGGGTTATGTTTTTATCCCCATTATTACATGGATTTGATTATGTTGTGATGGAAATATTTTTATGAATTTCTTTATCTTATATGAACTGTTTTATGATGTCATGTTGTTTAAGAATTCCATTTTTATTACATGGGTTACGCTATGATGTATGGTATATGATTAGTGGCACACATAAGAAAGGATTAATTATAAGATGGGTGGGACCTATATCTCCCTCCAATTCATTGGGTAAAGATTTTATATCTCATGAGATAGACATGGCTGGAACAGAAGGTTATTTCGGTTCAGTGATACAGGACTGAAACGAGGAGTGAACTCGGTTCAGAAAGGGACTTTGTCCACAAAGATAGTCTTGGCAATGAGTCATGACTAACAAGAAATGATTCTCCATGATTATGTGTGAATGCCACAAAGTTTCAAGTTTTATGTTATGATTATGGGGATCTCATTTTCACTTCTATGATTTATTCCATGTTAAGATATTATGATCTCTTTTGCAGGTTTTGATTTTCAAAAAGATATGATATGATTTTTATTTCCTTTATTTTCCATTGCTGAGAACTTGAGCTCACCCTTTTATGTTTTCTTTTCCCCAGGTCAGGAAGATGGATATTAAGTAGAATATGCTAAAAGGGACCCTAGATATGATGAAATAAATGGGAGACACTGTAGAAGATTTATGAACCAGTTGTTTATGTTTCCCAGTTTCTAAAGACACTATACCTACACGGTCCTTTGTGGTTTTGTCATATGTTGTAATAAGTGTGCTTCAATTTTGAAGTATTAACAATGTATGTAAAGTATGGGTCGTTATAATTGCATTGTGATTTTCCATGCCAAAGTAATTATTTAGAGAATACCATTTCAATTTATCAATCAAGGGAATTCTCCTTTATGAACATTTACTTATTGATTATTGAGTATAATTTATTAATTCTACATTCCATTATCATGGAAAAAATAATAATGTATAATGATTCCATTTTTTTGGATCCATGTGGCCCACATATGCATGAAAAGAAATGTTTATAATGGGTGCTCCCAAATATTTCTCCAATTAATTGGGTAAAGAATAATGTAATCATGTTTAATTTGAAATAAGGGTTTACATATTATAATTTTTGTCCAATGAGGTTTTACTCATTGTCTATGGGCAATGATCCTTGGAACATGATATTTTATTTTTAAATTTTGTTTCCACATCTACATGTTATGAAAATCATGCTATATCATTCCTTTATCTTCTTTTTTCCAATATGCACCAATGATATTCTTATTTCCTTACATGTATTGTATTTTTCACATTATTATTTTTTTAATCCCTTAATAGTTATCATATATCACCATTATATTATGTATAACCTCAGGGTATCCATTTCAATGAGTAGTATGAAAGAATGTTGTGGACATGTAAAGAAATGTTTAAATAATGACTTTTTAATTTATGACATAAGTTGCCATGTAATGTTCATAATTTCCCTTTAAAATTGACCTATCGATCATTAGAGATGTCTTTAGTGCAGGTTAATGTAATAAGTAATCTTTAAATGTTTAATAAAGTGTTGGGGTGTTATAGTTGGAATCAAAGGATATGTTTATTTATTTTTTTCATTATTTTTTGAAAACCCTAGTGAAAACTATAAGGGTATTAATAAGTATAATTAAAACATCGCATAATTTTGGTTAGTATATAGCATGTGGTTTATCATGAAAATACATCCCTTTCTTAATATGAACAATTCGAGGTGGATCTGGTATTGATGTGTCTAGGGGTAAATCCCAAAAACATTGTTTTGATCTAAAATAAAACGAGAACTGGTGCATGACAACAATCTTTACTACACTATTTGTTACATCACTCCCATGGGATATGATTTTTTAAATTTCTAATAGTACTATGAATAATTATTTAGGGAATAAAAAATTAACTTAATAATATATGTTCAGAAATATATTGTGGATAACATAGATTGTAGATTACAAATTCATATGTTGTGGAAATAAATGTAATTTATAAATTATCACTTTTTAGCATTAGAATACCACTTATGTGTAACACTGAAATTTCTATTTATTCCATCCAATAACAGTAATTGTATGAATCATGCTAACAAAAGATTTAGAGATCAATGTGACGACTGTTTTAATGATATTCACAATCTGATGGGAGAGGGAATGACAAACACTTTCAAGATACCCTCTTAGTTAACTCATGTTTTTAATAGAAACATGGTTCAAGAAGATCATCCACCAACCATGAATGACCGATTTGAAATCTAGATAATCATGTGACAAAGGCCTCATACATTTAATGGATCATATGATCCCTCAATAACTGAACAATGGATCGACTCCATTGAGAAGTTTCTTATCCTTTAGTATACTGAACACGAGAATTTTTTTTGGGATGCTTATTGTACATAGGGTGAAACTGATTAATGGTGGACATTGGTAAAAAAATGTTAAGAATGAAGAAGAAATTGAGTCATTGGAATGAAATGATTTCGGGAAAATGTTTATCGGAAAACATTTTCATCACACCCTCTAACATAAGATGGAATGTGATATCTTTTCCCTCAAGTATAAAGATGTTGAATCCAACACATCATACAATAAAAACAATATAAGTCATTCACAATACCGCTCAGACAATATTGTTACCCAGAATTCATGGTTTACAACGTCATTGGTGGTATAAAACCAAACATATGGATGGACCTTGTGATCCATGATTTCATTAGCTATGAGAAAATTTTCTTATTGGACCTCAATGTCGATATTTATTTTGACGAATCTCAAGGATATCAAGGGGATAATAAGAGGAAATTGGAATTTAATTCTTCCAGTCTAATGGATAAATCTGACAGATCATAGAAATTTTAGCACTATACTTATAATAGGTGAAAAAAGAATCACCCTATAAATTTTATAATAATGATAAGGAAATGATTTATCTTTCGAAGAGATGGTAAACTATCCTTTAGCTATCGTCATGAAATATTTGATATTGTGATAGAGGAGAAGAATTATCTGTTTTACCTTCAACAAATTGTTCATTGCTTTAACTACAGAAAACAAGGACACTTTGTATACCAGTGCCCTATTAGAAGTGTTTTTACAGGTATCCATCAAACACCACGGCGGGAAGGGCACAATTTTTCCCATCCCTACTGTAAAATCAAACCCCATAAATGAAATGGTCATAGGTACACTAGTAATTCATTAAAAAATATAAAATTTTAATTTTAATTTTTCTTCTATGCAATATTTTATATCCCTAATGTTTAGTTGAACAATCCCAACACCAGCTCAAATAATGGATGTACATATGTAAGAGTGAATAGAAAATGGATAAATCATTGCATCCCATTAATATAAATCCTCACCTATCGCAATTGGTTGATTTTATATTCCCTTCTAACCAAGTCATACTTCCTCTATTGGAATTTGATGAAATGTATGGCATGGATTGGCTATCCCTATATAGATCCAAAACAAATTGTCTTTAACGGGAAATCACTCTCCATATGGAAAATATCCACTAAATTATATTCAATTGAAAGGACGAGGATGAATCTTCTTTGCACATCCATCTATAGCTTGGATATTACATACCTATGAGCATGTGTATCTTGCTCAGATGGTTAGGTCAATAGAAACAACCATCTATTAAGAAATCCCTATTTTGAGGTAATTCATTGATGTGTTTCTCAAGGAATTTCATAGTCATCCTCCTAGAAGAGATGTTGAATTCACATTTGATCTTATACATGGGGATTTTTCAATATCCAAGACTCCATATATAATGGATTTAGTGGAGCCTGAGGAGATAAACTAAAAACTAATGGAGAATCTAGATAATGGGTTTATATTCCCTTGTTCTTCGCTATGGGGGGCACATGTCCACTTCATCATGAAGAAGGATGGGTAAATTCCCTTTTTCAATGATTATTGTGAGCTCGGAAAAATCATGATAATGAACAAGTATCAACTTCCATTAATTGATGAATTGTTTGACCAACTATGTAATGAAAAATACTTCTCCAATGTGTATATGTTGTTGGGATATTACCAACTAATTGAGATTAAGGAGGATATCCCCAAGACTTCATTTCATACAAGGTACGAGAACAATATTTTTATATTAATGCATTTCAGACTCACTAATGGTCCAACTATCTTCCTAAACATTATGAATATAGTCTTTAGATATTACCTCAAAAAACCTATGGTAGTATCTATAGATGATATTCTAATATACATTAAAACCATGGAGGAATATTAGGAGAAACTAAGAACTATACTAGAGAACATTAAAAAGGAGGATCTCTATGTAATGTAAAACAAGTGTGAGTTATAGTTGAAGTAGGTATCATTCGTGGGTCATATCATCACAAGAAATGGGATATAAGTGGATCCCTCCAGAAAAAATTCTATTGATGGATGGTCGAGGGCTACATCTGTGACAAATAACTATAGCGTCCTAAGTTTAGCTACATATTATTGCCTATTTGTGAGAAATTTCTCACGATTTTTAAACCCACGTAACAAATTAACTTGAATGGGAGTCATGATTGTTTGTAGTAATGAATGAGAAGATATTTTCAAGGAGTTGAGAAGGATGCTTATCACTGTGCATGTGTTCACACTACCCACAAGTGGATATATTTTTATGGTATTCAAAACTGCTTCATAGAAGGGCATGGGATGTGTGTTGATTCAAAATGACAAAGTGATTTTAAATTAATCAAAAAAATTGACATTTCATGAGAAAAACAACCCAAAACATTATCTACTGTTGTATGTAATAATATTATATTTAAAAATTTGTTGACATTACCTCTTGGGGGTGAAGTGTGTAGAATAAACAGATCACAAAACACTCAAGCATATATTGAGATATAAATTAATGAATATATTTCATTGAAGATGGTTAGATATGGTAAAAGTCTCTGACTGCTCAATCCTTTACCATAATGGGAAAGTGAAAATGGTGGAATATTCTATAAGAAGAAAGGATCCAATGATTATATCATTGATGATAATTGAAAAGGATCCAATATTTATATATTTTATGAAGATAGGCATGGGAATCATAAAGTGGTGAACATCATAAATCCTTTTACAAATTATTTATCAACTGTCTCAATTGGAATGGTTAATGGATGCTAAAACAGATGATGTGGGAATTCAAAAGAATGTGGAAAATTATCAAAAATGTAAAGTCCTCAGAGTTAAATGATAATTATTAACGAAATGTGTCATTTTAGTCATGAAAAAGTGTTCTATGAATTCTGGTGTTAATTAAATAACTTTTGGAAAATTCATATAGTTCAAATTTATCCCTTCACCTAGGAAACAAAAAGATGTATTGATATCAATGAGTGCATTATTAGTGGGATAACATGAAGCAAGATATCATTGAGTATAGATCGAACTACCTGGTATGCCAACAAGTGAAGGATGAGAGGCATATTTCCAAGGGGATGATAAAACCATTACCCTTACCAATATAAAAAAGGAAAAAAAATCACCTTGTACATAGTCACCGAACATCCAAATACAACCAAAAGAAACATTTCTTTCTGGGTTTTTATGGATCATCTTACAAACACTACACACTTCATTGCAATTTTGGATGATTTTTCAATGGATAAACTAATGTGGATATACATCAGACAAGTGGTAAAGCTACATGGAGTACCACTATCAATTGAATGAAATCAAGATCCATGATTCACCTCTAGGTTATTGAAGATTCACCATCATGCTCTGAATAATGAGATGTACTTCAGTACGAATAAACATCCTCAAAACAATGTCCAATTTGATAAGACTATCCAAACATTAGAGTACATGTTGAGAGCATGATCAATAGACATCAAAGGAGGATGTGATCAACATCCTTCCCTTTTAGAGTTAAATGACAATAAAATTTTACACCTAACCATCCAAATGGATCCTTATTATCCCTGTATAGGAAGAGGTGCAGAACATTGGTAGGTTTGTATAATGTTGGGATGTGAAAACTCCTAGGTCCAAAAATTATCGAATAAATGGTTGATAAGGTTCAGACCATCCTGTAGAACATTAATGCTAGTCATAGTGGACAAAAGATCTATAATGATATCCATCTAAAAGTCCTAGTTTTTTATGAAGAAGAAATGGTATTCCTCCGTATATCACTGCGAAAGAGAGTTATAAGATTTAAAAATAATGGAAATCTTAGTCCAAGGTACCACATCCCTATTGAGATCCTTGATCACATTGGAGAAGTGGAATATTGACTACAAATCCCACCAAAAAAATCTCTTATACATGATTTATAACATGTATCACTCTTGAAGAAGTATATACATAAACCATCGAATATAATCAATCTTGAGGTGGATCCATAGTAGAATGTACTTTCCTCTGAAGAGAAGAAAGTGATGATCTTAGATTCTATGGAGAAAAGTTCTACGAAGAAAGACAATGCTTCTCGAGAATGTGTTTGAGAGATAATACATGATTGAAGAATAAATGTGGGAATAAAAGTAAGTGATGTGGAAGAGTTACCCACATCTGTTTTAGTGTGGGAAAAGGATATTTCAAGAGATAAGTTTCATAAGGGGGGGGGGTAGATTGTAATGACCTAAAATTTTATTAATGATTTTCCTCTTAATATAATTAAATATTTAATAGTGTAAAATGGTTATATAAAACTAATGAAATTTCATGGTTTTATGATTTTGGATTTTAAAATATAGTTAATAGTTGTTACCATTTTAATATACCCATTGAATATTGATCACATGATTTTTATAAATATAAGGATTAAAAAAATCTGATTTACTCAGACAAAGGTAGTAATGGCCCCATACTGTAGAATTGCTCCATACGATTCCCATTTGTTGGAGCTCAAAAATATGGTAGCATTACTAGGCCTATCTTTAGACCAAGCCCAAGAAGATATTCAACATGTAATGCTTGAATGGAACTGCCTATGGGAGAAGTGGAAGTTAGTAGAGATTTCCACTCGAGTGAAGTTCTCTGTTTCGCCCCAAGAGTTTGTCAACATCACACACCTTATCATTAGGTCCTATATGGGTGTTATAAGAGGGTTAAGTAACAAGGCCATATAACAATGATTACATGGATTTTTTTATATAATAATGATTATAAATTTATTTTATTATTTATACTTTGTAAATAGTCTTTTATTCAAAATATTGTTTTTAGTTAATAATAAATTAAAAAATAAATTTTTATGAATAAATTAATTTTCAAATTATATAATATATTAATAAATTAATATTACTAAATCACATTTTTGTTAAAATAAATGAGAATATACTTTCTATGAATACTATTATAATTTTTAATAAGGGAAAAAAACCATTTTTTTTCAAAACCCATGAATTCTCAATAAATGACGATTTTTATTTCAGTAGAGAAAATAGAAATATTTGAAAAAATATTGAGATAAAATTAATATTATTCTTTGAATCATGATGTAGAAGTTATCTAATGGTGAATTGTTTTATATTTTTCTATGATAGTTGAATTTGTGGGTTAATATTAAATACTGTGTAATTATATAATGTTTTTTAGGACATCATAATAACCCAATAGTGATGTAATGAAATAATATAAAATGTATATTTTCCCAATATATTTTTATCTATTAAAATAATATGATTTTAGATTTTTTTGTTTAATGTTATGGTTTATTAGTGGACCCTCCATGACATAAAATATATTTGAACATTTTAAAATGATTTCCTAGAGAGTCTAATTCACCACAACATAAGTCGGCCTAATAATTTAATATGTTCATCCATTTTTCATATAAAATAATTTAATTCACTACCCTTTGGAAATTACCATGGGAAAAACCATAGTATCTTGTGTAGTTTTGATTATTTTAATGTGTCGTGTGCAAAATCTTAATAATAAAAAATTTCACTCTCCATTCCAATATGAAACCCTTAAATCTACAATTCCTCTTCACTCAAACCATTTGGAGCTCTACCATCCCAAGAACTCATTAATAATGAATAATCCTTAGGTGCCCCAAAATCCCACGATTCGTCTCTGAAGCCTCTCCCAAGCCTTTGGGATCACACTTCCAAGTAAGGGATCCTCACATTCCATCCTTATTTATGTCCAAGTTTTCTTATATTGTTTACACCTATAGTTGTAATTAAAAATGTTGTGGTATGATTTGAAATCTCCCCTATACATCTCCCCTTAAATTTAAATGATGAGAGACCAATTTATCTTTCATTAATGCCTACTTTGTACAACTATTACCACGACAAAACTCTTTAAGTCATTTCTCTCTCCAAATTTACATTCATGAAAATCATTATATTATGCCTATAAATTTCATTATATATGTTAGGACATGTATCTATATTACACCCTTACATCCCATTTCATGTACATTTCATTAGATATCATTTTCTCCATCATCAACCATTTTGATGTGTTCTTATGTCATGTCGTTATGCTGTGAAACTGAACTACAATTTCTATGGCACAAGCATTGTGTAGTTAATACCATGCCCATATCACTATCAATGGTATTCACCTTTATGAACTTTAAATTATTTATTATATTGTTTAATGAATTTATTCCACCTTTTTTATCATGGAATAAATGATTATGTTGAATGATTTCATATGGTATGATCTGGGTGGCACACTTATGCCTGAAATGAAATGTTCATAAAAGATGCACCCTAATAGCATTGCAATGAACTTGGAAAAGAATAGTATCATCAAATTTCATGTTGAACGAGTGTTTAATCATGATAATTAAAATAATATGAGGGTTTAATAATCCTCTATATGCAATGAATCTTGGGTCATTTATATATCATGTTAAATGTTGTTGCCAAATGTCCATATTATGACAATCATGCTATATCATGCAGTTATGTTCATGTTTCCATTATGGTCTATTGATATTATTATTTCCTTACATGTATTGTATTATTCAGTTTATTTTTTATTTAATCCCATTATAGCATTCATATATCTCTCTTTTTATTTGTATTCCCTCATGTTATCCCATGAAATGCTATGTACGAAGTAATGTTCTGGTCTTGTAAAATATCTTTTCAATAAAGATTTTGTATTTTTGGTGTTAGGTTGTCTTGTAATGTTCTTAATTTCCAAAGAAACTATACCTATTGATACTCATAGTTCTAATAAGTTCCTTTTTATGTAATAAAAAATGTTTATATGTGTAATAAAAATTAGGGTTGTTATATTTTTCCCCATTCTTCTGTACTTAATAGAAATAAAGAGTTGTTCTTAGCACTAGATTGTCACTAGTGAGAACTCAATTCCTTTTGTGTCATTATTAATTAGTCTTGGTATTCTCATAAATATTTTTGTTCAAGATAATATTCCAAATATTCAGGGTTTTCATCTATTTGTTTTATCCGAATTTGAGTGGAATTGGAAGATGATATTAGAAATCCATACTGTTACAGGCCTATGATAGGTGTTTTATACTTTTATTGAGTTATTTTATGCTTTATCGAACTATTTTTCATTGTTCATCCCACCAAGAATTCTAGTGTGTCCCAAAAAAACAATTTAATAATTAAATTGAATTTAATACAACCTTTTAGGGATTCTCACTAGTTCTATGATATTTCTTAGGGATTCATTCCCTAATCATGGTATCCCATGGGGGGTGTCTTAGAGTTTTTTCTTTTGTTATACCACCCATGGGGTGACTGTTGTTCTTTCAATGTTAGATGCATCATATAATTGAAGGAATTTAATTGAATTTATTATTAGGAGATGGATATTTTGTACTTTTCATGGTGTTTTTTTCTGGAATTATTTATATGATTGTGTATACGAGTGGGTATAATCAAGGAACCTGAATGACTGTGAATTAATGAAGGTAGTGACATGTGAAATGAAATTTTAGTGGATTACTTGGTTGGAATTTAGTTGATCATGATTCCATTTAGATACCAGGGGTGTTTCACAAATGGAATTTTATTTGTCAAAGAAGATACATTGGACTTATATAATCATTGTCTCTTGATTCCATAGGATGATATATTAATTTCTACCAATTAGATCATGCCTATTATACATTAAAAGGCCATTCTATGTTGACATGATTATTGGACTCCACTTGTGTCTTTACCGAGATTCCATCAAGATTCTCCAATGACTCTATAGAGATGATTTGGTATTCTATACCTTATATTCATCCCATCATGGTCCAATTTTGTTGATTATATGGAATAACCATGGTAAATGTGATATTCATGGTTGTATGATAGGTTTATTATTGATATGACACTTGTGGTTATTTGGAAGGATCGTGATTGTTTGATACACATGTTATCTAGCTTGGAACTAATTTATATTATATATTTGTATGTATTGAATGAAAATGTCAGTTGTTTCTATATTGTTTGTAAGAGACATATAATATGATCTTGACCTATATACTGCAGGGATCCTTTTTTTCTTATAAAATATCTATTTATTGAGGTTTGTATGACATGGGAACATTACATTTCATAATTCTTACATGTGATATATATTGAACTATTAATTAGAATTTTATATTTCAATGCCAATATTTTGTATAAAAAATTTGGTTGGTGGCCTACTGGTATTCCATCTCACTCCCTGGTCTAGCCCCTATTGAGATCACAAATAATTTATTAGGATTTAGGTAAGGGTTGGTTAAAGTACCCATGTTATTTGTTGGACTTTGTTCCATGTTTAGGAGTTGGGGAGAATGAGACCAGTATATGAATTGGGATATAATATAGAGAATGCTATTTTGTAATTTGTGGTTTTTTAATACATGTATTATACTGATTCATGGATACGTACTCTGGATAGTTTTTAGAGACATGAAACATCCTTTTGTAAATTAAATTACTTCTTATAATGTTTATATATCTTTTTCCAATTGATTTATCTGATATCTTATTGTTTTATTGCATATATTATATGAGATATATGATTTATATTAGTGTTTTACACTGTAGTAATGAGGGCTCATTCATCCCAGATACACACCCAATGTCCTCGTTACTAGTCGAAAACCGTTATCATTTGGGGAGATTCATTTGAGGCTATGTAGCCAACCAGGATTGGTCAAATGTGCAATGGAATCTGGGTCAGGAACGTTACACAATGTGACTTGTTTTTCCCATATATATGCTACCTTATAACCAAACTAGCATTGTGTGACTATCATAATGTATTAAAATTGGAGACGTTGGTAAAGGCCATAGATTAAAAATAATTTTAAATAGATGTAATATATTTTAATTCATTTCTAGTAGATTATAATGAAAAAAAACTCATAAACCATTGTAGAGTTAATTATACAATTTTTTTCTTTGGTCCCCAAGATATCACTGTATGTCTATGTATAAAAAACAAACCACTAGTAGAAGAGTTATTATATGTATTAGAAATCCATATTACATTTTAAAAATCAACTTAAACCCAAAGTTTTCCACTATAATATATAAAATCTTATATTATACCTATAAAATATCATAGTACTCCTTCAACTGAATCCCATTGTTCATATCATAAATTACATATATATCTTCCCAACATACTCAAAACATAGGAAATTTTGTGTCATGTTATTTTCATGGAATAAATGAGACACTCATTAACCATTATATATTCCAATTGAGTAACTAGCCTACTATTATTTCGATGCATCCCGATCGAAAAACCATATGAGGTATAAACCAATGAATAGTGAAATTGAAAAGACAACTATAAGACAATAAATATATAGTGATATTGATAAATACAAATAAAATTACAATTCAAAAAATACTATTAAAAAAATAAAATTATCTAACCGTAAGTCCTTCATATCAATGTATCTAGATTAATTATCCTTATAATCACTTATATGATTAACATTACTTAAAAATATTATCCAATTAAAAAAATTTAAAAACATAACTACACAATTATTAGTACGAGACCAATTATAAACAAAATGTATTATCATGGTTAACTAAAAATACATTTGATACAATATATTCACTAAATTTTAATTACATGTATTTGGTTTGTATTTTGAACATTATAATGATCCAAAATTTAAATTATACATTATTTTATTTTTAAGGTTTTATGAAACAATTTAGTTTCTATGTATATATTTATTCATTTCATTAACTATTTACGAATATTATTAATCATCTACTTTTTGAAATTCTATATAGTATATAGAATCGAAATTTAGAAGAATTATAATTGAGGTAGTCCTACCCATGGAATCATAGGTATTGAAATAATTATTTGGTTAATTTTGTTCCTACCCTTGGGCTAATAATATATACTTATATTTTTGAAATGTAATCATTAATTTTTGGTTTCTTATAAATATGAACATATTTTATATCAGTTGTGATTGTTGTGGGAGATCTACTAAAATACATGTATTCATCATAGTTATAGTTTTCAATTAAATTTCAAATCCAAACCATTAAATAAATTATGTTTGGATTAATATGCTCTCATAATTAATATATATTATTAATATTAACATTTAATAAAACCTTCTTTTTTCTAGTGACACAATAGTTATAATTAATATTCATAAACTAATCTAGAGAGACCTATGATAGGTTTCACTGAATTATACATTTGATTTATTTTATATTCTTTTTCAAGGTTACTTTATTTTTCAGATTTTGTAGAGAGATATAACCTCATGTAAAATAGCTAGTTATTCAAATAATGATGTAATATAATATTCACATCCACAATCAAATGTTTGGAATTTAACATTATCCCCACATTATTTTTTAACCTCATTTGTATAGATACAAAATTCATATATGGACACTTCTTTAAAATTTAAGAAATAGTCATATAAAATTACAGTATATTTATTAATATAATTTATAAATGTATTTTTATTACCTATGCGTGTGGGAAAAAATCATACACATAACAATATTTTTATTCTTGTAATTTACTTTTCCTTTATTTAATTAAAATTGTTTTTTAACATTTTGTACAATCATATCACGCATTTATAATCATTTGTTATACATCCATGGTAATAAATCAAATTTATAAATTTCATTCATTTAAAAAAATATATCCCTTAGATTATTCAATTAATCAATAAATTCATTAAAATAAAAAAAAGTATGTTTATAGTTAGAATAATTAACCATAAATGTGAACCCTTCATATAAAAATCACACCCTTGTATAGAAAAAAATTATATACATAAAATTATTATTAAACCCATTATTTTTTAACAAGATCCTAATGACCAATTTCCAATAAACATCAGGTATATAAAATTCATTATATAATGTGTGAATATTTATCAAGGTAAACTCGTGATCAACAACCCCAATCCATTGGAAGTCTACTCTGATAGAGATTGCCATGTAAATATAACCCCAATATCGATTTATTTCATTTTCTTCAATAAAAATTTGTTATTAAAAACTTATTATGTATTAAAATAATGGATTCAATGATAATATATATCCTTGATTATATTATCTTTTTTGATCATGGTTGTAAAATTCTCATTTGAGGCATTGTTTTGATCTTCTTCTTATTAAAATATAATCCGATTTGAAGCATCCCATCAAACCACAAAAAGTATATTTCACATGTTTTCTTTTTTTATTGGTTATTTCCATTTTATTTATGGTATGAAATTTTTTTATATTAGTGACCTTGATCAAACAACGTCCTCCACCATTAATACCATAGATTTTATAATCCATAGGGTATTTTTCCTCATCTTAATTTTTATATTAGTCTTTATTTATTATGTTTTTAGAAATCTCATTGGTGGAAATATGATTCTTCTTGTGTTTTAATTAATGTTAAAAATTCATTGATGAAGGCATTTTTTATCGATGATAGATGTGATAATGATGTAATCATGCATGTTTATCATATTTCATCCCCAGTGATATATTTTGGTTCTAAATCATTTTAGATTTCAATTATCATAGGTATTTACTTATAAGTGTCTAAAAAATTATCTACTATGGTGTTCGCTATGTGTCATCAACACATGAAATAAAGGTTCACTAATTTTTACATTGTTCAATATATATGAATTTTATTTTATTCAATTGTTCAGGAAGTCACAGTCAAAAGTACATTTCTATCGTTGAGTGTTATAATTATGAATACTATCATCTTTTCCACCTTTTGAAGTTGATAACATTTAATTGCTCCACATTCCTCGAATTTTTTAGCATCATTATACCCATATTAATGGAAATCAACATTTAATATTTATTTTGGATATATATATGTGTAATTTATGTGGATTTTCATGGATGGTAGTAGATAGATCCTTCTATGGGAAATTATATGCTCACTCTCCTAAAGAGTATACCCACCCCCACCAAATCAATAGAACACTTGTCTGTTAGAAATTAGTCTTTATGATACAATAGTGGATTGATATTCTACAGTTTTAAATATTGGAGAGTATCCATTGATGATAATTTTGAAAAAAATAATGTTTTTGTTGTTATGAACCAACAATTTTATTTTGTTATTATTGAATATTAGAGAAGAATTAAAAAATTTAGAAGATTCTTTTGATTCATAATTATAATAAATAAATGTAATTTTTTCATTTAATGGATACTAAAATTTATATGAATTGTATTACCCATTAGAATGAGGATCACTACCCATCATAAACTATAATACACCCATTATGTAATGGTATTTGTTACGTGAAATAATTAGGTTTGTCCAATCACAATTTATTGATTAAGGGTCCTAGATTGCACCTAATTATGATTAATGTTTTCTGTTAGATCAAGTCCAGTGGGATTGAATATTCATATCATGAATATATTTTTGAAATTAATTGACCCATAGAACAAAAAAAATCAACAATGGTCCAGAACTATAATAAATTATTGATATGTTAACTGTAATCATGGCACCTATAATAATATTTCAATGTTGTTCTGTATGACATGAAATGTGCTCCATAAAAGTTCCATAGTGTGCAAGTGTTCATACACATGTGGGGTCATGAAAATATTGAGTTTTATCATTCCACATAGGTTTATTCCTATAATTCATCTTTTTTAAATAATGATGATGATTTTTTGCTAAATAATGGAAAAACTATTCCACTTTTCAAAATATGATTCCCAAATGCCTTCCATTTATAAAAAAAGGAAATTTAAATATTTAAAAAACACATCTAAAATTAGAATAGGAGGTGAATCATAAAATTTTATATAGTATTGAAATAAATATATATGGGTTTATTAGATATTGTAAGCATAAATGGTGTGATTAATAAAGATGGATAATACGTAACCCATAATGGTTTCAGGTAGATGTACTAGTAAATGCTACATTTTTCTGAGGTGGAATATGATTATAATATAGTATATATAGATGGAAATAGTAAATTAATAATGTCACTAACATTTCAATCAGGATATTTATATTTAATGGTCATTAGATCCATTGTTTATATATATAGATTAAACATGGGAAGATGAATAACAATAATTATAATTTATTTAAAACATTATTTATTTATTTTTTATGCTTGGAAAAAATAATTCCTATGATGTAAATAAGATGTATGAAAACAATATACGTATAATTTTTATTAAATATGTTGTTTTAAAGTATAAAATTTACTTATTAAATTCCATCCTTTACGGTGCCTCCAAGTGGTTATTCCACCATGGCTACTGGGGGAGGTCTCAGGTCTGAGCCACCCTGGGTGCATGCATGATTTATTATTATAGGGGATATAATACATCTATACCTATCATTACTATATATAATTAATTATTATCTATATTAAAATATTCAATAAATTATTTTATATATAAATACTATACAATATTTTTTGATTTATTTCAATTTTATTTATAATATATAATGAAGTCGGAGAGTTTTGAAAATTAATTTGACTGTTTTGGTAATGTTTATAAGTATTTATTGATCGATGAATTAACCCAGAGACTATGCATGATTTCAATGAAATCTTATCAAGTATTTTAGAGTGGATACATAAAAATTCAAGTTCAATTAATTTTCAATCAGGACTCTATAATAGGAAAATGAATAATTAGAATTGGGTGGGATGAATGACATTCATGGTCGTTGTATGATCACTAATAAATGTATATTTCAGTATGTAATACAATTAAAACCCCTATAAAAACATAATTATTCACCTAATATTTTTTAATTTGTTCCCATTTATCCCATATCACACATATATCTTCATCCTCTCCCTCTAACACTTGTTTATTTTAGACTTATGGGTCGTTAAAATTATAATCTAAGGTATGTGTCCTTCAAACCACCATATATATTTATTAATCATTTGTTCTGGGATAACCAATAACTGGATATTTTTGGATGGAATAATAGTTTTTGGAATGAAATTAATTATAAAAATTATTTCTAGTGATTTATTAAGGATAATGAGATAATTGATCTTAAGTTTGGCCATGTGGTCTCATGAAATCACTGGGTCATGATAGTTGGATTCTATATAATTATAATTGTAAAAATATTATGTCATTGATATAATATTTTAATTAAACTAATTAATGTTTTAAATTTTGGATAATTTAAATGTTCAATTAAATTATATTTATCATCACTTTTGTTTGTGTGTTTTTATTAAAAAAGATGTAGAGTTTCTTGGTGTATCAGTTTCTTCTAGAAAAAGTAGAAAAGGTAAAATGATATCTATTTTTTTTATTGTTGAATATGGGCATTGAGTTATTATAAGGCCCCAGCCTTAAACCTTACTTAATATTGAATTAAATGAATAATTCACATTGAGGATCTTTTCAGGTTTAGAGTTTTAGAGAATTAGAACATAACTATTACATCTTAAAAGATTACAAAGTTGAAACTTCTACTAAGTCTCCATAAAATTAAAACTCTTAAAAAGAAAGATGTCTAGATTCCATGTTTTAGATAGCATGAAATTCCCTTGATCCCATTCTTGAACTTATTCCACTTTAAGTCCTGTGAAAAACATTTCGAAAAACTTGGGGTGAGCATAAAAAGCTCAGTAAGGGATACACAAAGAATGAAAACAGTTAGTTTTTCAAAATCAAGTAAACCAAGTATACTCTATCAAAGTAATACCTTCACCTTCATGAAGTAGTAAAAACTCTTCACAGAATAAAGTATCATTACTTACCTTTTTGTAACCAAAGGATAACCATAAAACCCATATAAAGAACACATAACATATATAAAGGTAACTTGGGACATAAACATACTTAAGTGGAATAACCATACGGTCGACATCCACACTTATCACTTAATGGAATAGCCATACGACCAATTTCCATACATACTTAATGGAATAGCCATACGGCCGACTTCCATACCCAATTCATTGGAGGTTATAACTTAACCACCCGTCTTGGTATTCACGTCACCACCCGTCATATGGTTTATAACGTAACCACCCGTTAAAATGTCCAAGTACCAATATAAAACCATAAAACATAAAACCAATATAAAGGAATGATAACATTTCCACATTTCAATCATAATATAACATAAATATATTGATATAATAGAATCCTTTATCAAAACCATTTTCAATACCAAAATACATAAAAGAGTATATGGTATTTATTTTATTCTAAAAACAATACGGCTTGTTGAGGAAGCCAAACACCAAATAATACTCGCGGCGGCGGAAAAAGTCGTTGTCACCGCGTACGTTAAAAAAAACATTCCTTCTTGTCGTTTAGTAAAATGCTTCGTAGAAAAAGATTCCTTTTGTATAAAAGTAAAAGTCAATGGATTTTATACACCGTATAAAATAAATTTGTGTATAAAACGAAATATGCCTCAAGGAAAGGAGATTGAGACGAAGTCCCTTACCTCGGGTCCGACTTGACTCGATCGTTCTTTAACGTCAGGAATAATAAACTTGAGTTAATTTATACTTTATTAAGAACCTTTTTAAAGTTCATTATTCCTTTTATATCACTTATTTCCATGTTATAAACATTATTTAACCATTTAAGTTAATAATGTTTGTTTTGTCAATATTTGGTTCTTAAGACGAAAGTGGACTTCTTACAATTACATGTTGTTCGTGTGGTCAAAAGTTCTTTATATCCAGAATGAAATTCCTGATTTGGATATCATATATATCATATATACCCAGAATATACATATATTTATAATATTACATAATCATTCAGAGGTAAGAAATGAAATGCACCGTTCATGGAGACGGTAAGCCGTACGTACGCATGAACGCTACTTTCATTTCTTTGTCATATTAGTGGAATTAAAACTAAATGAGAGGTATGTATATTTTAATTCCAGAATTATATTCATCATTTAGATATATCATTAATTATATATATACATTATATACATGTAATTTTAATAGTACATTACATTTGGGGATAAGAAATGAAATGCACCATTCATGGAGACGGTAAGCCGTACGTACGCATGAACGCTACTTTCATTTCTATCTCATACTTTAATGGAATGAAATAATAATTATATAGAGGTATATTATAATTACATTATAACATCATATATAATAACTTTAAATCCATCCTTTACACGTCCCACATATGGCATTAATGAATCACATCACTTTGAGGGGGCGGTAGTCCGCACTTCCTTAAATGAAGATATCGTGTTTACCCATAATGGAAACCCTAAAGGTATGCCAAAAATGAAAAATAAAGAATCTTAAAGAAAACATAAACATATTATAAATCATATATAAAAATAGTGACATCATAATGGCCACCCTTGAAGGTGTTAAATGAGTATTGAACAATCATCGTTTCGGGAGGCAGAATTTCGCCATCCACGGAAACCGTATGTTCTTTAACCATTTGATATAGTTGTGTGAGAGTGTAGCTCAAATAAATATTATAACAACATCCTAGTATATTGAAGATACTGGGGTTGTTACAAAATAAGTAAATAAAAAGAGTTTAGAGGGTTGGAGAAGCAAAATAAAACAAATGAACAAGAGAGAATGATTTACCTTTAAAAGTGTAACTCCCTTTTGATTTGAGCCTAAAGGCTTCCTTTGAAAGGATTCTGCCCAAAGGGAATCGTCTAGGATGAGGAGAGGGATGTGGAGAGAGTAATTGGGCAGGGGTTGGCCGAGCCAAAGGCTTGATAAGTGTGTGAAATGGGGTAGAGGTGGGGGCCTTTTATAAGAGGAGAGGAGAGGTACTTTTGGAAAGAAAAGAAATATTACTTTATTTGAAAATGTGTTTCGGTTTTAAAAGGTCCAACATTGATATAATTCGTGGATAAGGTGATAAGGGTTCGAAATCCACTTATCGAATTTGTTTTGGCCATGTGTAGGTTTTATATTTTTCATTATCATTCCATTTTATTTAAATTGTCAAATAATGATGTCATCGCTGCATCATTATTATGTCATAAATAATTTAATTTATTTAATGTCTAAAAATTATAAAAAAATACTATGATGTAGGAAATCTTTTTAGATTTCTAATGACTATTTATAATCAAAATTGTGACTTGTATAACCCCACTTAAAAATTATTTTAGTAAACCAATTTATGTTAGTGTCATTTTCACTTTAACATTAAATAAAAATATATTAATGTCATTTTCCAACTAAAGTGGCTCCATGGGGTCCCCAAGTTGGCCCATGGCTTTTCTTGGTCTTCCATGACTCACCCGATAGGTTTAGGACAAGTTTCATGGTGTTTTCACATTCTTATAATACCATTTTTACCTTAAACTACACTAATTACCTCTAATCGCGATTAATGAAAAAAAGTTACTATTCACCAAAAAAATATTTTAATCTCATTGAACCACATTTTACTTCTTAATGAAAACCATGTATGTAGGATTTTAAAAATTCAATACACATTAGTGGTAAACTTTCATTTAACTAAAAAATCAGTTTGCTTGATTACCACATAGTGGTTTCACTATTCATCAAAAATTGAAGTTTTTCAGAAAATTACCAAAAATTCACCCTAAGCTATATTTGATATTCCGAATTCAAAAATGAAGTCAATTTTAAAAAATTCAAAACATATAAGTCACATTAATTAATTTAATAATTAATTCCCGCTGTCAGAGCAAATAGCGTGTTTTTGTGAAACAATAAGTATCAAAAGATTGACACTAGTTTAAGTCCAATTTCAAAGTGAAATTGATTCCAATGACCACCATTGGATTAACTGGTAAAAATATTTTCTAATTTCACTTTAAAACCAATTAAAATAATAATATAATCATATAAATAAATTAGATTAAAAAGAGGTTTTTAATTAAAACACAACATTTTACACTATTCATTAAAAAATGAACTTTATCGGAAAAATACCAAAAATTTACACAAAGTAAAATTTGATGTCCCGATTCTTAATAAGAGTTTTATTTGGTCCAAAAGAATGTATAAGAGTGATCAAAACTATATTTAATGACGTTTCACCATTAAAAGGTGATAAGTGAACCTTTAGTGAAAATTAGGGTATAAATGCCTAAAATTGAACTCTTTCCGTATTTTAAGCCTTTATCTTTTATTGGGTAAATTTATAAACATTTAAAAACATATATAATCATATTTTAGTTATTTCTATCCATTCCCGCCAGTACAACGGCTACTTGTTAACTAACATTTAAAATAATATTATTTTATTACTAGTGTGCTATGTAAGTTTCAAAGAAACTCATCGTTGCGTATCGGGTACGCTATCGAACATACCAACCCCTTTAAAATAAAATTAATATTTAATTCGTAAATATTAATAAATATGAAAATTATTTATTCTTTATTTACCTGGGATGTTACATCCTTCCCCCCTTTTGGCAATTACGTCCTCACAATTTTATTCACTTATCAAAATAAGTGGGGGTATTTATCCCTCATAGCATTTTCATATTCCCACGTTGCCTCTTCAATCACATGGTTTTTCCACAAAACCTTTACCTGAGGAATCACCTTATTCCGTAACACTTGCTCCCTGCGGTCAAGAATCTGGACCGGTTGTTCCTCATAAGATAGGTTCTCTTCCAGCTAAACTATCTCTGGACTCAAAACATGAGATTAATCTGGCATATACTTTCTCAACATTGAAACGTGAAAAACATTGTGTACCTGAGATAAACTCGGAGGTAAAGCCACTCGGTATGCAACTGATCCAACTCTTTCCAGAATTTCATATGGTCCAACCAACCATGGACTCAACTTTCCTTTCTTGCCAAATCTCATCACGATTTTCCAAGGAGAAACCTTGAGAAAAGCATGATCACCAACCTCAAAAAATAGATCCTTCCTCCGGTTATCCGCATAACTCTTCTGCCTCGTCTGAGCTGTTCTCATGTGTTTTATGAATCAACTGAACTTTTTCTGCCATCTCTTCTACCAATTCTGGTACCATCAGCTTCCTTTCACCCACTTCATTCCAAAGTGCTGGAGTTCGACACCGCTTCCCATATAATTCCTCAAATGGTGCAATCTGTATACTGGAATGAAAACTGTTATTATAAGAAAACTCAACCAAAGAAAGATGTTGGTCCCAAATTCCCTGATATTCCATAGAACATGCTCGTAGCATATCCTCCAATGTCTGAATTATTCGTTCTGACTGCCCATCTGATTGAGGATGAAAAGTTGTACTAAAATTTAATTCAGTACCCAACGACTTCTGAAGGCCTTTCCAAAAGTTAGAAGTAAACCTGGGATCACGATCTGATACAACGGAGAGAGGAACTCCATGTAACCTAACTATCTCTTTAAGATACAAACAGAAAAGTTGATCAAGAGAGAAAGTATCTCGTATAGAAAAGAAATGAGCAGATTTGGTCAAGCGATCAACAATAACCCAGATTGCATTATTACCTCGAGATTTCCTCGGTAATCCCACAACAAAGTCTATGGATATGTTTTCCCATTTCCACTATGGCACTGGTAAAGGCTGAAGCATCCCTTTCGGTAACTACTGCTCTGCTTTAACCTGTTGACATGTCAAACACTTCACAGTAAAATCAGCAATGTCTCTTTTCATTCCATCCCACCAGTAATACTCCCGCAGACCTCTGTACATCTTAGTACTGCCAGGATGAAAAAACAACTCATTCTTCAACTGTGAATCACAAGGCACACATAACCTCTTCACAAACCTCATAACACAAACACAAACTTATCCAAGAACTCATGGAAAATTTTATTCATAAGGTCCATGAATACAGCAGGTGCATTGGTTAACCCAAAAGGCATAACTACAAATTCATAATGGCCATACGCAGTCTTCGAAATGTCTGTTTCTTTTACTTTCAACTGATGGTACCTCGACGTCAAGTCAATATTCGAAAAATACTGAGCTCCCTGGAGCTGATACCACTTCGTTCGATGGCCCAACATCTGCTGAAGTTGTTGCAAAGAATTTCACCACCCCTTTTTGCTTGTAGTCTGGCTGTATTCCCCCAGTTGATTTCTTCGTTGGACACTCGTTTGCATAATGACCCATTTCATTACACTTAAAACATCTTACCGTTGGCTTTTCATTTCCTGCTTGATCATCTTTCTTACAGTTATTAGCAATATGACCAGACTTACCACACCGAAATCACTTACCAGACTTGCATAAACATTCTCCATGATGAATTTTACCACACTTCTCACAGGATGGATATTTGGTTTTCTTACCTCCTTGCTTCTTTGATGAATTCTTCCCTTTTTCCTGCCAACTAGATCTCTTATTTTGTTTTTTGTCATAGAACACCTGATCATCGGCAAACTCCATTTCCACCTTCTCCGCACATCGAACAAGTTTTTCAGAACTTTTGAACTCACGAGAAGCTAAAGCCCTTCGATACTTTGGATTTAACCCTGAGTAAAAACGGTTTATTTTACTATCAAGATCTCGTATGAAGTTTGGAGCATACCTTTCCAATCGAGTGAACTTTTCTTCATAAGCTGCCACAAAATCATCCTCCTGCCTCAATTCTAGGAACTGTTTTTCCATCCTAAGACGAACCACCTTAGGAAAATATTTCTCAAGAAACATACCTTTGAATTCGTCCTAGTGAAGATCCTCAATCTCATCACTATCCCTTATATTTTTCACCATGGACCACCACTGATCAGCTTCACCTTCAAAACGGTAAACAACAAGACTAACCTTTTGATGTTCTGAACACCCCATGACATCAAAAATCTTCTCCAGTGCTTTAATCCACCTTTCAGCTTGCACAGAGACAGATGATCCTCTGAATGATGGGGGATGTTGCCTCATGAAATGTTCCACCACTGACATGTTCCTTTGCGGTTGATCTGGCTGATCTCGTGCATGAATAACACCACCATTTATAGCCTGAGTCAACTGTGCCATCACTGCAACAAACTGTTCAGTTCCGATTCCGACCATCTCAGGTTGCTGATTTGGAAGGTTATCTTCCTCCTGATGTCGTCCCAACATTGCTTCTTTGTTTCCTCTGCGGAAAACCATTCTGAACACAGAAATATCTAAGGCGAAGCAACATGGTAATCCGTAAATGCTATATCATTTCAATCATATTATAATTTAACACTTTTCTAACTCCTAAAGTTGTCTAAACCAACCTCTGATACCAACTATAAGGCCCCAGCCTTAAACCTTACTTAATATTGAATTAAATGAATAATTCACATTGAGGATCTTTTCAGGTTTAGAGTTTTAGAGAATTAGAACATAACTATTAAATCTTAAAAGATTACAAAGTAGACACTTCTACTAAGTCTCCATAAAATAAAAACTCTTAAAAAAGAAAGATGTCTAGATTCCATGTTTTAGATAGCATGATATTCCCTTGATCCCATCCTTGAACTTATTCCACATTAAGTCCTGTGAAAAACATTTCGAAAAACTTGGGGTGAGCATAAAAAGCTCAGTAAGGGATACACAAAGAATGAAAACTGTTAGTTTTTCAAAATCAAGTAAACCATGTATACTCTATCAAAGTAATACCTTCACCTTCATGAAGTAGTAAAAACTCTTCACAGAATAAAGTATCATTACTTACCTTTTTGTAACCAAAGGATAACCATAAAACCCATATAAAGAACACATAACATATATAAATGTAACTTGGGACATAAACATACTTAAGTGGAATAACCATACGGTCGACTTCCACACTTATCACTTAATGGAATAGTCATACGGCCAATTTACATACATACTTAATGGAATAGCCATACAGCCGACTTCCATACCCAATGCATTGGAGGTTATAACGTAACCACCCGTCCTGGTATTCACAGAACCACCCGTCATATGGTTTATAACGTAACCACCCGTTAAAATGTCCAAGTACCAATATAAAATCATAAAACATAAAACAAATATAAAGGAATGATAACATTTCCACATGTCAATCATAATATAACATAAATATATTGACATAATAGAATCCTTTATCAAAACCATTTTCAATACCAAAATACATAAAAGAGTATATGGTATTTATTTTATTCTAAAAACAATACGGCTTGTTGAGGAAGCCAAAGACCAAATAATACTCGCGGCGGCGGAAAAAGTCGTTGTCACCGCGTACATTAAAAAAAACATTCCTTTTTGTCATTTAGTAAAACGCTTCGTAGAAAACGATTCCTTTTGTATAAAAGTAAAAGTCAAAGGATTTTATACACCGTATAAATGAAATTTGTGTATAAAACAAAATATGCCTCAATGAAAGGAGATTGAGACAAAGTCCCTTACCTCGTGTCCGACTTGACTCGATCGTTCTTTAACGTCCTGAATAATAAACGTCAGTTAATTTATACTTGATTAAGAACCTTTTTAAAGTTCATTATTCCTTTTATATCACTTATTTCCATGTTATAAACATTATTTTACCATTTAAGTTAATAATGTTTGTTTTGTCAATATTTGGTTCTTAAGTCGAAAGTGGACTTCTTACAATTACATGTTGTTCGTGTGGTCAAAAGTTCTTTATATCCAGAATGAAATTCCTGATTTGGATATCATATATATCATATATATCCAGAATATACATGTATTTATAATATTACATAATCATTTGGAGGTTAGAAATGAAATGCATCGTTCATGGAGACGGTAAGCCGTACGTACGCATGAACGCTACTTTCATTTCTTTGTCATATTAGTGGAATTAAAACTAAATGAGAGGTATGTATATTTTATTTCCAGAATTATATTCATCATTTATATATATCATTAATTATATATATACATTATATACATGTAATTTTAATAGTACATTACATTTGGGGATAAGAAATGAAATGCACCGTTCATGGAGACGGTAAGCCGTACGTACGCATGAACGCTACTTTCATTTCTATCTCATAATTTAATGGAAGGAAATAATAATTATATAGAGTTATATTATAATTCCGTTATAACATCATATATAATAACTTTAAATCCATCCTTTACACGTCCCACATATGGCATTAACGAATCACATCACTTTGAGGGGGCAGTAGTCCGCACTTCCTTAAATGAAGATATTGTGTTTACCCATAATGGAAACCATAAAGGTATGCCAAAAATGAAAAATACAGAAGCTTAAAGAAAACATAAACATATTATATATCATATATAAAAATAGTGACATCATAATGGCCACCCTTGAAGGTGTTAAATGAGTATTGAACAATCATCGTTTCGGGAGGCAGAATTTCGCCATCCACGGAAACCGTATGTTCTTTAATCATTTGATGTAGTTGTGTGAGAGTGTAGATCATATAAATATTATAACAACATCCTAGTATATTGAAGATACTGGGTTTGTTACAAAGGATGTAAATAAAAAGAGTTTAGAGGGTTGGGGATGCAAAATAAAACAAATGAACAAGAGAGAATGATTTACCTTTAAAATTGTAACTCCCTTTTGATTTGAGACTAAAGGATTCCTTTTAAAGGATTATGCCCAAAGGTAATCCTCTAGGATGAGGAGAGAGATGTGGAGAGAGTAATTGGGCAGGGGTTGGACGATCCAAAGGCTTGATAAGTGTGTGAAATGGGGTAGAGTTGGGGGCCTTTTATAAGAGGAGAGGAGGGGCACTTTTGGAAAGTAAAGAAATATTACTTTATTTGAAAATGTTTTTCGGTTTTAAAAGGTCCTACATTGATATAATTCGTGGATAAGGTGATAAGGGTTCTAAATCCACTCATACAATTGGTTCTGGCCATGTGTAGGTTTTATATTTTTCATTATCTTTCCATTTTATTTAAATTGTCAAATAATGATGTCATCGCTGCATCATTATTATGTCATACATAATTTAATTTATTTAATTTCTAAAAATTATTAAAAAAATACTAGGATGTAGGAAATATTTTTAGCTTTCCAATGACTATTTATAATCAAATTTGGAATTGTATAACCCCACTTAAGAATAATTTTAGTAAACCAATTTATGTTAGTGTCATTTTCACTTTAACATTAAATAAAAATATATTAATGTCATTTTCCAACTAAAGTGGCTCCATGGGGTCCCCAAGTTGGCCCATGGCTTTTCTTGGTCTGCCATGACTCACCCAATAGTTGTAGGACAAGTGTGATGGTGTTTTCACATTCTTATAATACCATTTTTACCTTAAACTACACTAATTACCTCTAATCGCGATTAATGAAAAAAAGTTACTATTCACCAAAAAATTATTTTAATCTCATTGAACCAAATTTTACTTCTTAATGACAAACATGTATGTCGGATTTTCAAAATTCAATACACATTAGTGGTAAACTTTCATTTAACTGAAAAATCAGTTTGCTTGATTACCACTTAGTGGTTTCACTATTCATCAAAAATTGAAGTTTTTCAGAAAATTACCAAAAATTCACCCTAAGATATATTTGATATTCTGAATTCAAAAATGAAGTCTATTTTACAAAATTCAAAACATATAAGTCACATTAATTAATTTAATAATTAATTCCCGCTGTCAGAGTAAATAGCGTGTTTTTGTGAAACAATAAGTATAAAAAGATTGACACCAGTTTAAGTCCAATTTCAAAGTGAAATTGATTCCAATGACCACCATTGGATTAACTAGTAAAAATATTTTCTAATTTCACTTTAAAACCAATTCAAATAATAATCTAATAATATAAATAAATTAGATTAAAAAGAGGTTTTGAATTAAAACACAACATTTTACACTATTCATTAAAAAATGATCTTTATCGGAAAAATACCAAAAAATTACACAAAGTAAAATTTGATGTCCCGATTCTTAATAAGAGTTTTATTTGGTCCAAAAGAATGTATAAGAGTGATCAAAACAATATTTAATGACGGTTCACCATTAAAATGTGATAAGTGAACCTTTAGTGAAAATTAGGGTATAAATGCCTAAAATTGAACTCTTTCCGTATTTTAAGCCTTTATCTTTTATTGGGTAAATGTATAAACATTTAAAAACATATATAATCATATTTTAGTTATTTATATCCATTACCGCCAGTACAACGGCTACTTGTTTACTAACATTTAAAATAATATTATTTTATTACTAGTGTGCTACGTAAGATTCAAAGAAACTCATCGTTGCGTATCGGGTACGCTATCGAACATAGCAACCCCTTTAAAATAAAATTAATATTTAATTCGTAAATATTAATAAATATGAAAATTCTTTATTCTTTATTTACCTGGGATGTTACAGTTATGGACTAATTTTCAAAGTGTTTTAGAATTTTTTTGAATTATTTTTTTTCATGATTGTTTTATTTTTTTCTGATGTCATAGACATGAGAAAAAAAGTTTCATACTTGGGCATGACATCCTCATTAGTCATGATGAGGTGAGGTTGGTGTAAATTACTAAGAAATGTGGAGACCTTTTAGATTATATAATGGTTAGGTTATGGGGTAGTCAATCATTACATGGTCAAATGATACCCAATTCTACAATTTATCCCTTATTTTGAGTGATCCTCGAGTTTTTGTAGAGACACATGTGTATAGTGTTGGTTAGAAAAAAGATACAAATGTTTAATGGATTTTTTTTAATGATATAATTTTTATTATATTATATTATTAATTATTAATTGAGGGTTTAGAAATTTCATTGGGAGGTAATTTTTTAAAAAATGCATTGAAATATTGATGGATTTTTCACCTACATGATGTGAATATAGAATATTGGGAAAATAAAAGTGGATATAATAGTCACCATGTATTCCCCCACTTTTAATGATATGTGAACTTTTTGAAGCATGATACATGTTAGGGAAATTAATATTACTCCTCCAAAAGTGATTGTTTGTATCTATGGTGTTGGTACTATTAGGGAATGTAGTTACGACTGATGAGATTAACCGTTGAATTTTTGGAGTCCTGGAGGAATTAATGGATCTAATCTTTTGGGTGTTTTTATTTTTTGGATGAATTCACCTTGAATTTATTATATGTGTATAAACTTATATACTTGATAGTATTTTTATATTTTTAATCATTATATAAAATATTTTCATCTAGTGTAATATATGGTCATTGTTTCAGTTTCTTTAATAGGGGTTTGTTGGATTTCTATCAATTTTTAATATATGGATACCTCATGATGAATTTTTGTCTATCATTTTTATTTTGTATGTGAGGACACACCACCACAAAACTAGTACAATTTAAACCAAAAAATTTATCAATATAGTATAATATGTTCTAATGACCTCCACCGACTAGAATATCCCCTAGAGGTAGATGTATCAAAATATTGAAACTTATTCCCACCCTACATTGCACTAATTCTTCCACCTCACACACACGATCACTCAAACATACAAACATTAAGAAGTGTTGAAATAAAAAAAAGAATAATTTGGATTTAAGTTGTTCAAACATGAGTCATAAAACCATTAGAGGTCATTTCTTCTATTTTCATTATAATCAAAATTCATAAATAATTAAAATCACAGTCAATAATTACTATACATTTCAAGTTATCATTATAATATAAGTCCACATAAAGATGTATAAATAGTCCCACCCCAAATATTATATGGTTATCAACCAATCATACAGTTTCCCTAACATCTAATATTTCTATAGGACCTTATATTGAACCATAGTTACTACCAAATGGCTATAAAAAATTTCACCATGAGGAATCATCTGATGAATAATCTAATTTTCTAATACATTTCACATAAAAGATACTATGTTATTTTAATTATTTCATATCAAAAAATTAATGAACGAATTGTTATATAATAAAAGACTTTTGTGAACCGTAACTACCATTTAGAATTTGATAGTGAATTGATCGTAGAATAACCCTTAAAAATGTATTGTATTATGATCAATCTTCTTTTGTTGTAATTTTTTTGTCCCTGAAATGCACCAAAAAAATAAATATTACTTCTATTGTTCCTATTATTTGTTAGTAAATATTAATTAAAATAGTATTAACATTTATAATAATATATCACTTGAATAATACAACAATAAATCCATTGAAAATCATGAATTCCTTTAAAAACATTCATTTGATCACTACTAAAACATGTAGTGTCTCCATCCATTTTATATTCATCGAAACCCTAGAATGGTATAACGTTTCATCATAAATTCTTAGACTAGAAAGTTTCTGAATGTTTTCATTATATTCTGATTTCCATCTATTTTTAAAAAATCTAGTACTTCCTCCTCTAGCATGTTCAAGATGAACTTCTATTTTAGTTCCACATGTTTTCTTGATAAGTGAAATACCGGATTTCTAGCTAGATGTATTTCATAATGGTTTTCATAGAAAAACATTTTATCCGCATGAATCGTTTAATTACTGAATCAAAAAATATTATTTCCATCCATTATTCATTTCTTCGATATACTCAACATCCATTTCAGTCAACGTAACTTCTAGTTTTAGTTATGAAATCTAGAAAAATGTTGTTCCTTTATAGGTGAAAAAAAACTAGTGGTTCTATTCCAATGTCAAAAAATATATTTAATTCCACATTGATATAACCTTACAATATATAATTTGACATAATGTAATGAACTGTATCATATAATCTATTCAAATACCATATAATCAATTTCATGACCACATTGTGTTCCTTCCAAGGATATTTCTGGGAACAATTGATGATTACCACTATTAATTCAATGTCCAAGAGAGTTAAGACCTTGAAATATATTAGGATTCCTAACTTTAATGAAAACAAAACTCTCAAGGTATATCTCAAATCATTTTCAATTTTTAATTCTTACTCCTTGGATAATTTTATGTATTTGGCCAATGAATCGAAGATATTAATATTTAAAAATATCCAAAACCTTTCAATTATCTTCTAGACATATCCTCTTATAGATATAACCAAATCAAAATATTTTCCATATCTCTCAATATTCATCCCCAAAATTTTCTAGTCCCGAAAATGAAAATATTTCAACTCAATGATTCTATAAAATTAATTATTTACCTCCAAAATGATCTTAATTTTTATACCACTAATCAATATGTTCCCATATATAGGGTAATGACAATGTAACCCAATCATGAAATGCATTCTAATAGAAATAGTGTGTTTGATTTGGTTTCCTATATAAAATACATATTATTTTATATTACTAGTATATTCAATTATTTTATTATTAATAAATACACTATCATTTAAATATTGTTTTTTTATGAAAAATAATTTGAGTATCCCCAAGAGTATCTATCATATTGATTGCTCCTAAAAATTACCCATTATGATGAGAACCATGAAGAGCTATGAAAATATTCTTATATAAATTTTCAACAGTCAGGAAACATTATCTAATGATACAAGGATTATATTTAATGTTATTATATTGTTTCTACTATTCATATCATACTTCATCAAATGATGTTCGCATATGGTGTTATCTAAGACTGAATGTTATGAGAACAAAATAACATGTATAAATTATTCATATTTATTTTCACAAGGATATTTTAATATATGAACAAGTTAAATGATCTTATGACTTGAGATTATTATTAATTTATACCAATATTTACATACTTTGTTGTATTTCCCAAAACAATAATGATCTATTGCATTGGAAAATGTAGATTTTTTGTTGTTGTTGAAACCAAGGCCATTCACATCTAGAAATGGATTTATGTTTGTGTTTTTGGTCAATCCACATTGGTTTGATCCATGAGATTTAAAGAAAAGTGTTTCTAGGGTGAATACTGTTTTAGTATTGACATTGATGTTATTTCCCACTGTATATTAAATTTTGGGGTCTAACATTTTGATAATGGAGAAAGTTGTTTTTAGTAATATATGTTGCACACAATTTTGGAGGTGAATGAAAATACAGTGCACAAGATATGTTTTGGGATCTTCTTTTCAAAATATGGAAATGTATATAAGCTTTCTCAAGATTTATTATTGTGGGAAAGAAGACAATTATGATATCGGAAGTGATGTACACTCGTATAAAATAAGGATTATGTGGGGGAACAAAGGAGAGTTTATCTTAAAATTTGACATCAAAATATATTCTATAGCACTAAGGGAAATGTTTCATGCAATGTGGTAGGCAAGTGGGAATATTATGTGAATTTTGGACCATGTCTATAAATATGATACCGCCCCTTCATCCTAAGTAATGTTTTTAATGAATATATGTTATATCATTCAAATGAAATAGTGGCACACATAAGAGTTCTAAATAATAAATGTTATGCCTGAACTGTTAATTATGTCTATCATGTCTATGTTAAACTCATGGTTTTGTTCCATAGATGATAAGGGTTGCGTTAGATCCATCTTTCACAATTATCCTAAATAACGCACATAAGTAAAAGTGATACGTAAATGTTCTTGTGTGGAACTTATATATTGTTTCTGAATATATTTTTTATTTGATCAGATTTTTCAAGTGGATCAATTCAGTATTAAGGTTCAAGAAAAGTATTTCTCATAAAAATTAAAAGGACTAAAATTCCAATCTACTGATGAAACCATCAGATCAGTAATAATTAGTAAGACTTCACAAAAGGTAGTGATATAGGTGTAGTTTTTTGAAGAGTTCTGAGGGTGGTAGTGTGTTATCTATAAAATATTATCAAGGTAGTGTGTTTATCACAATGTGACTATGTATGGAAATTTTTATTCCTTAACTAGTGAATATTAGTGAATTTTTTATGACTAATACAATCTTGGCGTATGCTCCTTAGACTCTCCCATAGTGGTGAACCATGTAAAAGTGTTTTGTTGTCTATTTTCATGTAAATGTTTAATAACTATAGGATTCCATTAGACATGTTTAATAAGTTCCTAATAATATGTGAACATGATCTCACACATTATAAAAAAATTGACACCCTGATTCAATCCTCCCTTATCACGGTGTTCCAAGGTCCTAAATGTGTTTCAAAAGTAATATTTCAATAATGGTTTATTTTATGTAAGTTATTTTCCACATATTTAAGGAGGGTTATATATCTGGCCCATTGGTTGTAATATAATTGTCAAACTAAAATTCAATGTCCATGGTGATTAATCGGTGTATTTCATAAATTCAGAGAAGGATATATCAAGCACAAAGTTTGATGAGACAATTATGAATCATGTTTTATTTCAGATATCAAGAGAATGGGATTATATTATATAGCGAGTGTTCATTTATGGTTGTTTCCATTGTGTTATTAACATAATCACATATGGGTGACTTTATATTCCATTATATACTAATATTGGACTTTTGATAACCCCGTGGAAGAGTTTTATATGGCCAAAAAATTTGTGTTTCCATTCATCTGAGTTAACATTTATTTGAATTTAATAGTTTTAATAAATATTATTATCATGTTTAAAGGAAGAAATTTATTGTGGATTTAATCATCACAAATAATTAATCACCATATTTATGCGAGTTTATAATTAAATAAATATTCATTCTTAAGATTGTGAATTTAATATTTAATTATTGATCTAATGAGTAGTATTTATTTATTATTCATGAATTAGTAAATATTTAGGAAGGTGGATAGGATGAGTTGTATCCCTAGTAATGAAAATGATATAATCATTAAATATAAATTCAATAAATATGAAACAATGTTTTTAATGAAATGATAGTTTTTGTGCAAGTTAACGTTTTCAATTAATTAATTATAATGAAATTACTATATAATTGACAAATATATTAGGATTATTAATTTATTAAAGGATTTTGTGAAATTATCACTATTTAACACAAACTCTAAATATACCCATTTATATCATGTTAGAGAATGTGAAAGATTAATTATGTTCTTCATAATCAAACCCCTAAATTGTAGATTATCTCAAGGAAGACTGCCTCTAGGGTTTCTCTATGTATTAGAATTTTTCCCCATCTCCTAAATCTCTATAAATAGATATAGAATAAGATGCAAAATACCCAGCCTATGTAAATCAGTTGTAATCAATGTAAAGAAATACGTGATGATCTACACCTCCACACTTAGACCCAATGTTCCATAAATAATGCTTTGAGATTTTTAATTACATATGTTTCACTAATAGAGGGATTTAATATTGGATTATATAGGAAAAATGAGGATACAACTCAAAAAAATCAAACGATCAAAATCTACATCGATGAATGAATCTCATGCCTGCGGTAATTCATATTATTTAATTTATTATATGTTTAATGTGAAAAGATCTTATACATGATCTTAAATAAAATTCATATAGTTTCTTAAGTTATACTCATTAGGAAATACGACTATTCATGTTATTTTTATGTATTATCTATTAAATAAAATGAAAACCATGGGTGGTATTGTGACAGACCAACTATCAATGCATTGATAACCATCAAGTGTTATTATAGAGATCATGTTCAAATTTACAATTATTATATTTTCTTAATCGATATTTAAATGTTTTGTTATATTATTTTTTCAGTATTCCTTATTATTCTATTATGTGGATATAAAAGTCTATTCACTATTATATAACAAATAATGGTCAATGAATAAGTAAATAACATGATCATATTTTATCCATATATATTGATTATTTTTGCTATGTGACAATATTCAATACCATGGGATGGATGAAAAGTTTTTTAGTCTCTTTAGACGGCACGCCAACATGAATACACAAATAATTGAAAGACATATGGTAGATCATTACACAATGTTTCATTTAATAGTAACAACACAACATATTGACATCCAAGTCAGCATAGAGAATATATGTTTATAATCTATGAAACTGATGTTTATTCCATGTAATAAAAAACAATGCGGTGGTTATTTGTTCAGCACACATGACAAGTAAAAAATTTAAACAACATTTATTGACTGAAGGTTGTGTGTTATAGTCCAACCATGAGTACAAAACAAACATATGGGGTATGTTCCTTGTAAAATGGTTTTATTTTTTATTTATTACTTGAGGAGTCTCCTGTTGTATATTGTGGATGAACAAAAAATTTATTATGGGTTATATAGTAGGTTGTTCACATCATCTAATGTGTACCCTATTATGTGGATTGCATTCCCAACCAAGGTATACCCTATATAAATTAATTAAATTGAAAAAATTAATTGTGAAATTAAAATGAAACTATGTTTCATATAGCTAGTGTAATGATTATGTGATAGGATTTTACATAATATTAAATGTTCAAATAAATTCCACGTTTATTACATAACTACACACCATTTATGGTAATTATAAACAACAACTTCATTAGGTTATTTAAAATAAACACATAATGTGTACATTAACACATTCTATCTTCCATAAATGTTTATTAGGATACATTGTTTTACATACAAAACTTCATATCATGTAAGATATGACACTTTTTTTATTATACATGTCACATAAGTACACAATGCATGACAATAACCAAATAGGATATTATGCAGATTATTTGAATTTCATCATGTCGTATAAATGTACTCGTTGTTTAATTATCTGATTTTAAATTTTATTTTATTTAACAAATACATCTAATGGGTTTCTTCATGAATACTTATATTTTATTAGATTAATAATTAATATAAATAAATACTACTGATATTATTTATTAAGGATAAATTTATTTAAATTAATAGAGTGATAATAAATGAATGCTAGCATGTATTATTGTAATTTCATTCATTGTGTCATGAGTCGTGTGATTTACTGACCAATAAATGTTTTGTGGTTTATTTTAATATTATTTCATGATTTTATATGTGATAATGTTTTATTAAATAAAATATTATCGAATGAAATTCATCCCTCCAAACATTGCTATGAATGACCATCTAGTCCATGGTTTATTTTTTGAATCAAATTACATTAATTATATTCACGTACATGGGAGTATAAACCATGTAAAGGATAGATATATGTGGATAGTTGGAGATTTAAAATATTATCTAATATGAAACCAACTATAAAGTAATAAACATCAATGTTGGATTTTTGTTAATTAGCCAAGCCCATCTCATTGATTTTGTTCTCGCAGTTTCACAGGTTGATTTTTCATAGTCTCAAAATTGTAGCCATAAATAATATCATGATCACGTCACATTAAAAAATTTATTATTAAAAAATACATGGTAATATCTTTAACTTTATCATGTTTATATGATGTTAAACATGGTCACATAAACTAAACTACTTAATATGACATATAATGTTTTTTAACGTAAATGAGTTATATATAAACTAAATTAGAAAAAATAAATAGAATTCATAAATGAAATATAATGTGGGAAAAAACATCCATTACTATATTGATAAAGGAAATATAGAAAAAAGTGTTTGTTATGAATTTTTTAAACATTTAATTTTATCATGATTCTTTTGGGTTGACTTAACAAAATTGAAATCAAGAGGAGTAGCCCTTGCTAGACATGGTGTATCAGGAAAGTAAGTATTGAGGATATTTGATTCATAATTTAATGGTTGGGGATTCCCCTCAATAGATCAGGGATATACTAGGTATCGTTATTTATTAAATCCTTTCTAAATACATTATATTAATTGATCACACACTTATTTGAGTAATGCGATGTGAATTTTGGATCATTTCTATTAATATGTTCATATGAAAGGAAATTAATATTGTAACGCCCCGACCCCAGCTACCCAGAGTCGGTGCATTAATTACATAACATTGGCATGATCACAAGAAAGATCAAATCTCGAAAGACCGATTGGTTTAGTAGCCTTGGAAACACTAGATATATTCATAAGTTTTACATTACATCATAAAATGAAAAAGTAATACAACAACATAATGTTTCCACAATCCACACTATTAACCCCTCATAAAATCCCTGCAGGTCATTCATAACTTACTTCTTCACATCCTGGGAAAAATAAAACATAAAAAAAAGGGGTGAGCTCAAATGCCCAGTAAGGATAACAATAAAGTGGAAACTTTCATAAATAAGAATAAACATTTAAGGCAATGTATAACTAAAACAAAATCCTTTTAAATACGAACTTTCAACATGGTATGGCATAAATAAAATGAAATAATGCCACTTACTTATTCACATGGATATTCTACTAAATGAATAATCACATGCAAAAATCAATAACCACTTTCATAATGTTGGAATGCATAATGCCAGACTATCATAACCACATAGCCAAGGCCTCGTGCCAAGACTACAAATAAGATTTTGTCAAGGCCTTGTGCCAAGACACTAGTTTGTCTCATGAGACCTACCGATGCATCGAGGAGCTATAGCGGGCTCCACCCGTCACTTATTAAGTCCAATGCATTCCCATATGAAAAGGTTTAAACATAACATAAACATTCGTATTAAAACTAGCATACGAAATGTCAATAATTTCACCATAAAATATGAATGGTATAAAAATAACACATCCACAGTCAAACATATCACAAAACCTTCAATACAATATAGAAGTTTTGTATCATAATAAATCAACATCAAATAATCTTAAAATCCGTCAAAGGATGTTGACATAGATGAAAAAAAATTCTTTTTAAAGAAATATCTCCTTTTATTTTGAAATCATTTAAGATCCATATAAAATAAAACATTTTCTTTGAAAATATTCTTATAAGTTTGTATGGAAAGCTTCGACGATTTTATAACGGCGGAAAATAACCGCACCCGCCGTATAAGTTAAAAAAACATTCTTACCTCAATTCTGTCGAAAAGGTTAAAAAGGACCTTGTTTTGAAAATGACGGAAAGATTCCTTTATAAACCACTTATAAAAGTCAAAAAGGGTATAAATGACTTTAACTCATATTTTATTAAATAGTAAAAATGTTTTAAAATACATATTTAAGAAACATGGATGTGGATGATAAAGATATCCCAGTAGATTATTACGTATAAACAACCTCGGATAATGAAGAGATTGTGAAATAACCCTTACCTTGTACTTTTCCTTGGTTGGGGTAGGTTAACCTCCTGTATAATGGTGAAATAATTGTTATTAAATTATACAAGAATCATATATATTAATATGATATCATATATGATCTTTTAACATTGATTTATTAATAATATCTTAGAATTATCATCGTTTCGGGTGTTAACTTACTCATTTTCTTTTATATGTTTTGTTACATAAGCCATGTTTGTTGTATCTTATTCATATCCAGAATTATATCAAGTCCTTAAACATCATTTTTAAATCATAAAATGATAATTATACTTGAATGGATACGATGGAGAATGAATCTCATCGCGTTCGTGGAGACGGTAGTCCGTACGTACGCACGAGCGACAATTTCATTCTTTTGATATTAAAATAATATATAAATGAATGGTATATCATATATACAGAATCATTAACATGTTATATTTATTATTTACATGAGTTAAACATCATTATTATACCCATCCAAATAATATTATATTGAATAACAATTACACCACGACGTGGAGACGGTAAGCCGTACGTACGCACGTATGGTGACATGTTATTCAAAGGGTGGATAGAATACTGAATATGGTTGTACCATACATATAATAACATCACAGTATATGTGAGATACTGGAGTTATTATTTTAGAATGGTAAGAACAAAGGAAGAAGAAGTGGAAGAAGAAATGAACTTAGAAAAGGGTGGTGAAATCATTACCTCTTCTTCGGGTTCTTCCTTTTGATTTGATCAAAAGGGCTCCTTAGGTTGGCTTTCTGATCGAACTAAGGCCTCTAGGTTGTAGTGAGGGATTTTGGGAGAGTATTTGGGCAGAGTTTGGCCGAACCAAAAGGCTTTGAAGGTGTGAAGAAATGAGAAGGAGGAGTGCCCTTTTTATAAGAGGGGTGAGGGGCACCTTTGGAAAAGCTAGAAATATTAATTTATAATAAATTAATATTCGGTTTCTAATGGCTCCAAAGCTTATTATTCAAAGGTTAAGGTGGGGATAGGTCGAAAACCACTCAACCAATAGAATTTAGACTGGTTTGGGTACTTATATTAACCTTATCTTTAAGTATTAACTCTAAGTTAATTAGTTTCACTTTTAGAATGTCTCTTTTTATTTTTATATAATATGGTTAATAAACTTACTATATACATCCAAGCGACCCCAAAGTGGTCCATTAATGATTAACCTATCATAATATAAGACTCTTGGCCGAACCTTAGATTTTTAGGAATTTAATATCAATTAATAATATAATATTTGTTTTAAGAACTCTTTTATGTCAATTTTGACACTATTCAATAGTTGATTTTTGTGAAACTCATAACAGATTGATTACTTCGAACAAAATCCATTAAATCAATCCTAATATATCATATTAGCCTAGAAAATTAGTTTAATTCATTAAAAGTTTCATATTATATTTATTTGGGTATTTATAATACCAATTATTTTAATTTTTCACTATTATAGTAATTACTGCATCATCATTGTGTCATAAATAAAATAAATTATTTAATGTCTAAAAATTATAAATAAAATATCATTATGTAGCAAATCTTTTTAGCTTTCTAATTAATATTTATAATCTGAAATCCAACATATATAACCCTATTTAAAAATTGTTGTTCTAAAAGATATATGCTTGTGTCATTTTTGTATTCATTTTAACTAAATTAAAATAAAGTGTCATTATCACTTACAAGTGGATCCATGGGGTCCCAAAATAGACCCAAAGATTCCCATGGTCGACCATGTATCAACCAATAGGGTTAAGACACGTTTTAGGGTAATTTAGTATTATTATAATATTATTTGTTTAACCCTTATTTACCGGATTTACCCTTAACCATGGTAAATAAAATATTTACCGCAGTAATTATTCAAAATGTCTAAAAATAAAAGTTACCTATTTACACAATTTGAACATCCTGATTCAAAATATGGAATCCATTTTCCTAAATTCAAAACACAGAAGTGGCATAAATTAATTTAAAATTAATTCCCGCTGTCAAAACAAAAAGCGTGTTTTTAAGAGATAATAACTATCAAAAGATTGACACTTGTTTATGTTCGGTTTAATTGTAAAATTATGTCCAATGACCAACATTATATTAAATGGTAAAAATATATTCTAAATATACTTTAAAACCACTAAAATTCATAATTTATCACTATTAATTATTTTGATTAAAAAAGTAGTTTTTAATTAAAATTTAGTAATTTTCACTATTCATCAAAATATGAAAGTTATCCGAAATGTACCAAAATTTCACCTTAGGCTAAATTCGATATTCCGAATCCAAAAATGAAGTCAATTTTCAAATATAAAATATATATAATTTCAAAAATTAGGTATTACTATTCACAACGGCTAGTATAATTAGTTGTGGTGTGTGTTAGAACTCGAGGTTGCGTACAACACACGCTATCGCATTATTCAAAGGGAAACGTACCGTAGAAGCTTGGGGTGTTACATTCTCCCCTCCTTCAAATAATTGCGTCCTCGCAATTTCTCGGGTATTACTTCATAAAAAGACTCGGGTGGTTCTTCATCATATGTTCCTCGGGTTCCCACGTTGTCTCTTCCATCTTATGATTTCTCCACAAAACTTTTACCAGACGCGTCGTCCGGTTTCTCAGCACTTGTTCTCTTGTATCAAGAATCTTGACGGGCTCTTCGCAATAAGACAGATCGGGTTCTAGTTCTAATTCTTCATAGGTGAGTACATGCGTTGGGTCAGGCATGTATTTCCTCAACAGAGATACGTGGAACACATCGTGAACTTTGGAGAGACTTGGCGGCATTGCCAATCGGTAAGCTACAGCCCCAATTCATTCTAGAATTTCGAAAGGTCCGATGTTCCTGGGACTCAATTTACCTTTCTTACCAAAACATATGACCCCCTTCCACGGAGATACCTTCAGGAAAACATGATCACCGACTTGAAATTCCAAATCCTTCCTTCGATTATCGGCATAGCTCTTCTGCCTACTTTGAGCTGCTTTAATGTGATTTTGGATTACCTTCACCTTTTCCACCGTTTCCTCCACCAGTTCTGGGCCTACAAGTTTTCTTTCACCAACGTCATCCGAACAGGTTGGTGTACGACATCTCTTTCCGTATAACGCTTCATATGGTGCCATCTGAATACTCGAATGGAAGCTATTGTTATAGGAAAATTCTACTAGTGGTAAATATTGATCCCACATACCCTGAAAATCAAGTGAGCAAGATCTCAACATGTCTTCTAAGGTCTGAATAGTCCGTTCTGATTGTCCGTCTGTCTGAGGGTGGTAAGCAGTGCTAAAATGAAGTTCAGTATCCAGGGATTTCTGAAGACTTTTCCAAAATATTGAAGTAAAACGGGGATCACGATCAGAAACAATCGATAGGGGTACTCCATGAAGTCTCACAACTTCATTAATGTATAGTCTTGCTAGATGTTCCAGGGGTAGATCTTCTCTTATAGCAAGAAAATGTGCTGACTTGGTAAGACGATCAACAATAACCCATATTGCATCGTTCCTTCTAGGAGTCTTTGGTAGCCCCATGACAAAGTCCATTGTAATATTGTCCCATTTCCACTCCGGTATGGGAAGAGGTTGCATGACTCCTCCAGGCTGTTGCCTTCCAGCTTTCACTTGTTGACAAACCATACATCTTGACACAAAATCAGCAATCTCCCTCTTCATGTTGTCCCACCAAAAATGTTCCTTCAAATCTCTATACATTTTGGTGCTCCCAGGGTGTATAGAGAAATTGGAACTATGAGAATCATCCAGCAATTCCCTTTTTAGATCAGGTATATTGGGAACACAAAGTCTCTTCCCGAATTTCAAAATTCCACCTTCATACGCAAAGTCTCTCAATCTCCCATCATTCACAGCTTTAATCCTCTTTTGGAATTCTTCATCATCATTCTGAGAACTCTTAATCCTTTCTAGTAAAGATGGTTTGGCAACCATTTGAAAAAGCATTGATGTTTCACCTTCCCTGGTTATTCCCATGTCCATCTTCACTAGCTCCATGAAAATTGGATCCCTTTCAATTCTCATATTGTTCAAAACTCCATGGTCTTTTCTACTCAAAGCATCTGCCACCTTGTTTGCCTTCCCTGGGTGGTAGTGTATCGTACAATCATAATCCTTGAGTAATTCAAGCCATCTCCTTTGCCTCATGTTGAGTTCTTTTTGTGAGAAAATATACTTCAAACTCTTGTGATCAGTATAAATCTCACATTTTTCACCATAGAGGTAGTGCCTCCATATTTTCAAAGCAAAGATCACTGCTGCTAACTCGAGATCATGAGTAGGATAGTTTTGTTCATGAATTTTCAACTGTCGTGATGCATAGGCAATAACTCTATCATTCTGCATAAGGACACAGCCAAGTCCTTTCTTTGATGCATCACTATAAATAACGAACCCATCATTCCCCGATGGTAGAGTCAATATAGGAGCATTGACTAATCTTCTCTTCAGTTCTTCGAAACATTCTTCACACTCTTTTGTCCAAACAAATTTAACCCCTTTACGTGTGAGCTTCGTTAATGGGTTAGCCAATCGGGCAAAATTCTGGACGAAACGTCGATAATAACCTCATAGATCCATCTTTCTTTTTAACAAAAAGAACAGGGGCTCCCCATGGAAAAACACTAGGGCGAATAAATCCCTTATTACTCAATTCCTCTAGTTGTTTCTTTAGTTCGACTAGCTCTACAGTGGCCATTCTATAAGGGGTCTTCGATATAGGCCTTGATCCATGAATTAAATCAATAGAAAACTCAACTTCTCGTTCTGGAGGATGTCCAGGTAAATCTTCCGGAAATACATCTACAAACTCTTTCACAACAGGTACATCCTCTATTTGAACATTCCTTTCCTCACCCGTAGTTATTTCATTCTCTTCCTCCCCAATAATTGAATTAAGTTGAGCTATAGGGGGTGGATCTAAATAAGAATTAGGTGGTGACGATTCTGCTCTAAAAATAAGGTGCTCCTTATCATTATCATCAAGAATCGTAACCTCTTTCTTCTTATAATAAATCTTTGCATCATAGTCCGAAAGACAGTCCATACCGAGGATTATATCAAACTCAATCATAGGTATGACGATGAAATCAGCAGATAAAGAAAATTTATGTGCTCTAATGGGGACTGATTTACAAAACTTTGTTGCAACGATACTTCCCTTAGGAGTTTTAACTGACAACTCCCTTATTAAATCAAATTGGAAATATCTAATTTTCTTAGCAAACTAGGAAGATATGAAACAATGCGATGATCCAGAATCAAATAATGCATTTGCTAAACTTGAGGAAACCATTAAATTACCTGCCACCACGTCTTTCGGAGCTTCTACCTCAGCAGTAGTGATAGCATAAGCCTGGCCTTGATCCCTTGGCCTTTTCTGAGGTATGTTCTCCTGACGCTTAGGACACGCATTTGCATAAAGCCCCATCTCCCTGCAATTGTAGCACTGAACGTTGGTAGCTTCCTTCTTCCCCTTGCAATCATGAGCTTGGTGGCCTTTTTCACCACACTTGTAACAGACTCCCATTCCCTTCAGGCAAGCACCGGGGTGTTTCTTCCCGCACTTACCACAAGATGGATATTCAACCTTTCCCTTCTTCCCCTTATTTCCATTCCCAGATTGATCAGCAGGTCTCTTCTTCTCTTGCTTTGCATTAAAGTCATAAGACTTAGATAATTCCTTTTCGGTCTTGATAGCACATGAGACAATGTCTTCGTACGATGAAAAGGATTGTGAGACTAATGCTCGACGGAGAAATGGTTTTAACCCATCAAAGAAACGATCAATCTTACTTCTTGGGTTGTGAATATAATCACCAGCGTACCTCGCTAACCTTGTAAAGTTAGCCTCATACTTTGTGACATTCTCATCCTCCTTTTGTCTCAGACTCAGAAATTGTCTTTCCATATCTGCTCGATGGTCGCGAGGAAAGTATTTTTCTAAAAACAGATCTTTGAACTCCCTCCATTCCATGTTTGATACTTCATCATCTTCCTTCATGTTTTGAATCAATGACCACCATTGATCAGCATCTCCAGTGAGGCGGTAAACTGCCATGGTAACTTTTTCCCTTTCACTACTCCCCAAAGCCTGAAATATTTTCTCTAGGGAAAATATCCATTGCTCAGCTACTAAGGGATTTGTACTCCCATTGAACGTTGGTGGTTGTTGTCTCATGAATCGATCTAACATTGATCCTCCACGCTGCGGATCAGGGTGCTCCATACGGGTAAGGTTATTATTCATAACCTGAGTAAGTTGCCCCAGTACGGTGATTAGCTGATCAGCAACAGTTGCATCACCAGCCCCACTATAATTATCTTGAGCAGGAGGGCAATCCCTACATGGAGTGCGTGCATTGATACAGTTTCCATTTCTTCCACTAGGCGCCATTTCTAAAAAATGGCATAAACTAGATAAGTTTATGCATCAAAATACATAATCTCGTACTTATAAAACACTAAACATAAATTGAACTATCTATGGATATAATCCATAATCATAAATATGTTTTCATTGAGGAAGTATATACTCATAAACCCTTCATAATGATTTGTAAAGAAAGTGAGAGTTATCCTAAGCATATCCCCCAAGAGTGTCGTAACCAAGAGTGCAGCAAGGCCCGTTGTCGTGCACCAGTTCCCGTTCGAGTCTAGCTCAAAGCGGTGTTTTCGGGTTTTACCCCTAGGTACATCTGTGCCAGAGCTGCCTCTACCTGCTCGTATCCAGACAGGGATGTATTGCTCGGAAAACTCACAAAGTCTCTACAATACCAAAATTCTAGGATGTTCTTCTATACTAATCCTCAAAGTTCATCTTAGGTCTATGTGATCTAATCAGATTTTATCTAAATCTAGCTTCCAAGGTTTGTACTAAACATCCTCTGATACCAACTGTAACGCCCCGACCCCAGCTACCCAGAGTCGGTGCATTAATTACATAACATTGGCATGATCACAAGAAAGATCAAATCTCGAAAGACCGATTGGTTTATTAGCCTTGGAAACACTAGATATATTCATAAGTTTTACATTACATCATAAAATGAAAAACTAATACAACAACATAATGTTTCCACAATCCACACTATTAACCCCTCATAAAATCCCTGCAGGTCATTCATAACTTACTTCTTCACATCCTGGGAAAAATAAAACATAAAAAAAAGGGGTGAGCTCAAATGCCCAGTAAGGATAACAATAAAGTGGAAACTTTCATAAATAAGAATAAACATTTAAGGCAATGTATAACTAAAACAAAAGCCTTTTAAATACGAACTTTCAACATGGTATGGCATAAATAAAATGAAATAATGCCATTTACTTATTCACATGGATATTCTACTAAATGAATAATCACATGCAAAAATCAATAACCACTTTCATAATGTTGGAATGCATAATGCCAGACTATCATAACCACATAGCCAAGGCCTCGTGCCAAGACTAAAAATAAGATTTTGTCAAGGCCTTGTGCCAAGACACTAGTTTGTCTCATGAGACCTACCGATGCATCGAGGAGCTATAGTGGGCTCCACCCGTCACTTATTAAGTCCAATGAATTCCCATATGAAAAGGTTTAAACATAACATAAACATTCGTATTAAAACTAGCATACGAAATGTCAATAATTTCACCATAAACTATGAATGGTATAAAAATAGCACATCCACAGTCAAACATATCACAAAACCTTCAATACAATATAGAAGTTTTGTATCATAATAAATCAACTTCAAATAATCTTAAAATCCGTCAAAGGATGTTGACATAGATGAAATCAAAATTCTTTTTAAAGAAATATCTCCTTTTATTTTGAAATCATTTAAGATCCATATAAAATAAAACATTTTCTTTGAAAATATTCTTATAAGTTTGTATGGAAAGCATCGACGATTTTATAACGGCGGAAAATAACCGCACCCGCCGTATAAGTTAAAAAAACATTCTTACCTCAATTCTGTCGAAAAGGTTAAAAAGGACCTTGTTTTGAAAATGACGGAAAGATTCCTTTATAAACCACTTATAAAAGTCAAAAAGGGTATAAATGTCTTTAACTCATATTTTATTAAATAGTAAAAATGTTTTAAAATACATTTTTAAGAAACATGGATGTGGATGATAAAGATATCCCAGTAGATTATTACGTATAAACAACCTCGGATAATGAAGAGATTGTGAAATAACCCTTACCTTGTACTTTTCCTTGGTTGAGGTAGGTTAACCTCCTGTATAATGGTGAAATAATTGTTATTAAATTATACAAGAATCATATATATTAATATGATATCATATATGATCTTTTAACATTGATTTATTAATAATATCTTAGAATTATCATCGTTTCGGGTGTTAACTAACTCATTTTCTTTTATATGTTTTGTTACATAAGCCATGTTTGTTGTATCTTATTCATATCCAGAATGATATCAAGTCCTTAAACATCATTTTTAAATCATAAAATGATAATTATACTTGAATGGATACGATGGAGAATGAATCTCATCGCGTTCGTGGAGACGGTAGTCCGTACGTACGCACGAGCGACAATATCATTCTTTTGATATTAAAATAATATATAAATGAATGGTATATCATATATACAGAATCATTAACATGTTATATTTATTATTTACATGAGTTACACATCATTATTATACCCATCCAAATAATATTATATTGAATAACAATTACACCACGACGTGGAGACGGTAAGCCGTACGTACGCACGTATGGTGACATGTTATTCAAAGGGTGGATAGAATACTGAATATGGTTGTACCATACTTATAATAACATCACAGTATATGTGAGATACTGGAGTTATTATTTTAGAATGGTAAGAACAAAGGAAGAAGAAGTGGAAGAAGAAATGAACTTAGTAAAGGGTGGTGAAATCATTACCTCTTCTTCGGGTTCTTCCTTTTGATTTGATCAAAAGGGCTCCATAGGTTGGCTTTCTGATCAAACTAAGGCCTCTAGGTTGTAGTGAGGGATGTTGGGAGAGTATTTGGGCAGAGTTTGGCCGAACCAAAAGGCTTTGAAGGTGTGAAGAAATGAGAAGGAGGAGTGCCCTTTTTATAAGAGGGGTGAGGGGCACCTTTGGAAAAGCTAGAAATATTAATTTATAATAAATTCATATTCGGTTTCTAATGGCTCCAAAGCTTATTATTCAAAGGTTAAGGTGGTGATAGGTCGAAAACCACTCAACCAATAGAATTTAGACAGGTTTGGGTACTTATATTAACCTTATCTTTAAGTATTAACTCTAAGTTAATTAGTTTCACTTTTACAATGTCTCTTTGTATTTTTATATAATATGGTTAATAAACTTACTATATACATCCAAGAGACCCCCAAGTGGTCCATCAATGATTAACCTATCATAATATAATTCTCTTGTCAGAACCTTAGATTTTTAGGAATTAAATATCAATTAATAATATAATATTTGTTTTAAGAACTCTTTTATGTCAATTTGACACTATTCAATAGTTGATTTTTGTGAAACTCATAACAGATTGATTACTTCGAAAAAAGTCCATTAAATCAATCCTAATATATCATATTAGCCTAGAAAATTAGTTTAATTCATTAAAAGTTTCATATTATATTTATTTGGGTATTTATAATACCAATTATTTTAATTTTTCACTATTATAGTAATTACTGCATCATCATTGTGTCATAAATAAAATAAATTATTTAATGTCTAAAAATTATAAATAAACTATCATTATGTAGGAAATCGTTTTAGCTTTCTAATGAATATTTATAATCTAAAATCCAACATATATAACCCTATGTAAAAATTGTTGTTCTAAAAGATATATGCTTGTGTCATTTTTGTATTCATTTTAACTAAATTAAAATAAAGTGTCATTATCACTTACAAGTGGATCCATGGGGTCCCAAAATAGACCCAAAGATTACCATGGTCGACCATGTATCAACCAATAGGGTTAAGACACGTTTTAGGGTAATTTAGTATTATTATAATATTATTTTTTTAACCCTTATTTACCGGATTTACCCTTAACCATGGTAAATAAAATATTTACCGCAGTAATTATTCAAAATGTCTAAAAATAAAAGTTACCTATTTACACAATTTTAACATCCTGATTCCAAATATGGAATCCATTTTCCTAAATTCAAAACACAGAAGTGGCATAAATTAATTTAAAATTAATTCCCGCTGTCAAAACAAAAAGCGTGTTTTTAAGAGATAATAACTATCAAAAGATTGACACTTGTTTATGTTCGGTTTAATTGTAAAATTATGTCCAATGAACAACATTATATTAAATGGTAAAAATATATTCTAAATATACTTTAAAACCACTAAAATTCATAATTTATCACTATTAATTATTTTGATTAAAAAAGTTGTTTTTAATTAAAATTTAGTAATTTTCACTATTCATCAAAATATGAAAGTTATCCGAAATGTACCAAAATTTCACCTTAGGCTAAATTCGATATTCCGAATCCAAAAATGAAGTCCATTTTCAAATATAAAATATATATAATTTCAAAAATTAGGTATTACTATTCACAACGGCTAGTTTAATTAGTTGTGGTGTGTGTTAGAACTCGAGGTTGCGTACAACACACGCTATCGCATTATTCAAAGGGAAACGTACCGTAGAAGCTTGGGGTGTTACAAATATTCTAAAATTTATTTCTATAGGTACATGATAATATGGTAAAACCCTAAAAATTTAAAATATATAAACACTTATCTTGATGTATTTCCTATAAATAAATGGCGATCATTAAGCGAATTGTGAAATACGTTAAATATAATATTATTTACATTTGAAGACTATAACTTTTATATTAAATTGTTAGGAAACTGTGGAAATAACCAAATCGTAAACAATTTGTAAATTTTTTTAAATAATTTTATTATATTTATTAATTAATATTAAATAGGAAGTCAATTTTCTATATATTCATTTTATGATTCAAAGATATATTTTATTCAAAATTGGTTTTTATTGTATTTTATTCTTATGAATTATATTTTTTTATACCTTGTTTTAAAAAATATTATATATAATTAATATTAATTTTTAAATCAATACGTCAATATTAGTTTAGGGTGATGTTTTCCAGTATTTTTCAAAGCATTTAAATTTCAGTGAATAGTGAAAATACCAGATTTTGTAGAACAATCATTTCTTTCATTTAAAAAATAACATTATGTCTTTATTTGGTTATTAAATTTAAATAATTATCCTTTAATATTATAAAATATAATTAATTAAAGGAGAATAATTTGTCTTAAAAACACATTTTTTTTAAAAACTATTTTTAAACATGCAAAGATTATTTTTTATTATAAATTAATTAATATCTATTAATTAATGTGGTTCAATATATATATATATATAATAGTTATTCATATATTTTATCATATAAATTATGTATTTTTAAATTCCATGAATTTAAGTATATTAAATTTTATGATGAAAAATGTAACTATTCTCAAACGGGATATTGATGTGTTTTGTATATTTAATTGAAATTAAATTCTTTAAATGAGCAAAAATTTAATCTAGAAAATGGATTCCTTATTTTTAATAATAACAATTAACATTATTTAATATTGTAATATTAATTTTTTTATTATGAATAATAATATCCATAAACATTTGATACCATAGTTAAGGATAAAATGAGTTTACCATAGAGAAAAACCAATCGATAAGGGTTGGGATACAAAAAAAACATTCATGGTTATTATTTTTTATGATATTCATAACTTATCTTATACTAACCTCTAATTCATATAATTTTGTATACATTTTTACTTAAACGTTGCGTTATATTATTGAAATATTTAATGTAATTCAATGGGTGTTGTGCCCCAAACTTATAAAAACAAAATTATTCTTCTCCATTATTAAAAACCTTTTATAATTATTTATTAGGAAAGACCTACACAAAAACCATACTATCTCCCTTACCACCACCATATATGTTCTTTTATTCTACTCCGGATTATACATTATGGATTAAGGAATAAGCAAAAGGAGGTCTCTCAATGAAGGTTATAAATATTATTCAATATCATTCAATTATATTTTTCATTCCAAATTTCATAAAAATGTTTTATAAGAAAAATTGAATAATAGTGAATCATAAATATATTAATTTTTTAGTATGATTATGTAATAACCATTTTCAACCACTTTAATTCCCCAACAATAGTTACCTAGAGTAGGCACATTATTACATTACATAGGCATGATCATAAGAGATTGTGTATCTAAATACCGAATAGTTTTGTAACTGTGGAAGTATTGGATTCATATTTAAGTTTTCCATTAAATCTTGAGATAAAAACAACAACAAATTTTTTTTCCACTTTGAACACACATATATCCCCTAGCCTATCCATATAGGTCAACCATATAATACTTCGTTAAATTATGGAAAAAATTATAACATAGAAAGAGGCGAGCTTAGATACTTAGAAAGATAAATAGTATAGAGGAAAAATTTATAAATATGCATAAATATTTATGTCAATGTAAAAGACTAAAACATAAGTCTTTTAAACATAAACATTATCATAATATGGAAAATATAAATCAAATAATTACATTTTAATATTCACATGTATATTCTTCAAGTCAAATAAACACATGAAATATCAATAGCCAATATCATAATGATGGAATGCATAATGACGAGCATCATAACCACATAGTCAAGGCCTCATTCCAAGACTACAAATAATATTGTTCAACGACTTATGCCACAAAACTAGTTGGTTTCAATAGACCTATCGATGCATCTAGAAGCTATATCAATCTCCTCCTGTCACATACAACGTCCAATGCATTCTTCATATGAAAATGATTAAAAATAACATAAAAATTCCTATTAAAAATAGAATACAAAATGTCAATACATTATTCAAAAACCAAAAATTGTATAAAAATAACACATCCATATTCAAAAATATCATAAAGCATTCAATATAATATGGAAGATTTGTATCATAATAAATCAACTTCAAACATGTTTAAAATCCACTAATGGATTTTTACATAGAGTAAATGAAAACTATTTGATTGAAATACCTATTTCTATTTTAAAACCATATAAAATTAAATTAATTATTTACAAAAAAATTTATTTGGAGTATTTTCTTATATTATTTTAAGGAAATAATCGTAAGTGTTAAAATAGCATAAAATATCTGCACCGTCCATATAACTTAAAAAACATTCATTCCTTAATTTTGTCAAAAAGGTCGTAATGAACCTTGTTTGGAAAACAATGGAATGATTAATTTATTAAAATCATAAAAACATTAAAAAAAGGATATAAATGAAGATAAACCATATTATATAAAATAATAAAATAGTTTCAAAATTTATTTTTATGAAATGGAAATGTGGATGATTAAAAGGTCACAATAGATACTCTTGTATAATCAAACATGGATAATGAAAATATTGTAGAGTTAACACTTATCTTTTACTTTTCCATGGTCGAGGGTATGTAAAACTCTTGTATAGTAGTTAAATATTTTTAATTAAATTATACAAGAACCACATACATAAATATGATATCATATAAGTTTTTATAATATTTAATTGTTAATAATATTTTCATAGTATCAACATTTCAGGTGTTATCTTATTCGTTTTCCTTTATATGTTTTGTTATTTAAGTCATGTTTGTTTTGGATAAGATCTATTTGATTCAAATACAGAATGATATAAAGTTATTAAAAATTATTTTTTAATCCTAAAATGATTATTATTCTTGAATGGTTACTATGGGGAATGAATCCCATCGCATTCATGGAGACTGCAATCTGTACATATGCATGAGATACAATACCATTATATTGATTATGGAATCATATATAATTGGATGGTAAAAAATATATTAAAAATAATTAATATTTTATGTTTATTATTTAGATCAATTATACTATTTATTATACCTATCCAAATAATGAATTGTTTGACTAAAAAACCACACCATGACATGGAGATGGTAAGCAGTACGTATACACGTTTGATGACGTGTCATTCATAAGATGTATATAATAATGAATATGGTTGTACCATATTTATAATTACATCATAGTATGTATAAGGTACTGGAGTTATAATTTTGTTTTTTAAATAAAAAGAATGATTATGTGGAAGTAGAAAAGAACTTTTCAAGTGGTGGTGAGATTACTACCTCATATTCATGTGTTTCCATCTGAGTTGATCAAAAGGGCTCCATAGGTTGGCTTTTAGATCAATTTAAGGCATCTATGACGAATTAAGGGTAGTTGGGAGGATATTTTAGCATAGGTTGGCTTAGCCAAATCGTTTGGTATGTGTGAAATTATGATAAGGGGAAGTACCCATTTATAATATTGGTGAGGGTCATGTTAGGAAAACATTGAAATATTATTTTTTATCCAATAATAATCAGGTTATAATGGATCAAAAGGAATTTATTTCTTGGATATGGAGGGGATGGGTAAAAAAACATTCAACTAATAGGTTTTAGACAGGTTTATGTCACCATATTAAACTTACTATTTAGATTTAACTTTTGGTTAAATATTTTAACATTTAACATGTCTCCTTTTATTTTTATATTATATGGTAAATACACATACTATAAAATGCCAAGCGAAACCCAAGTGGTTCATTTAGGAAATATATATTATTATATAAGTCCTTTGGCTGAACCTAAACTTTTTAAGACTACTATATAATTTAATGATATTATATTTAATTTAAAAAGACATTTGTGTCAATTTTGACTATATTTATTATCTAATATTTGTTAAATTTTTAACTACATAATTACTTCAAATAAAATTCAATTAATCCACCATAACATGTCATATTAACCATTAAAATTCTTTCATGTCATCAAAACTCTCAATTTCCATTTTTTTGGATTTTTATAATATTAGTTATTGTATTCATTCATTAATAATTTAATTATTGCATCATCAATGTGTCATATATACATTTAATTATTTAATGTCAAAAAATTATAAATAAAATACCATTATGTAAGAAATATTTTCATATTTCTAGTGAATATTTATTGTTGAATTTGTCTTCTATGTCACCCTATATTAAAAATTTATTTATTTTATAATCTTTGAATTTAACACTTTTAACTACTCATTAAATAAAATAATAATAAATGTCTTAATCTAATACATGTGGACCAAAAGGATAATATTTTATTCCTAATTTTTTTTTGAATGAATACACTTATCCAATATAATTAGTACTTGTGTTTTGTTAATAATAACATCACATTTACCTTTATTTACCATTTCTACTTTAAACCGTGGTAAATAAATTTCAAAAGTTACGATTCACCAAAAAAAATATTTTCATCTTATTGATTCACATTTTACATGCTGATAGAAACCTTTTCTCTCAGATTTTTTTAATATTCAGTTCATAGAAGGAGTAAAATTATGGTTTATGCATATTTTTTAATGTGCCTAAAATGTTGGTAAAAGATGGTAAAATGTTTAATAAAATTGTATATATATATATATATAATTTTATTATAAAATGACTCCAATGTATTAAAATGAACTAATATAGGTATTATTTATCCATTTTTACCTAAAATAAATTGAAATAAAATAAATAATTATTTAAATAAAATGTAATTTTTAAACTATAATGTAGTGTTTTTCACGATTCCTCAATAATTATAATTGTCTTAAAAATAACAAAAATTCATACTAAGATATATTTGATATGGAAAATAATAATATGAAGTCCATTTTGAAAAAAAATTTATAATGTTTCAAAAATATGGTATTATTATTAATTACAGCTAGTGTGATTTTTCATGGTGTGCTATAACTCGATGTTGCGTACATCACAAGATATTTTATAAATCAAAGGGAAATGTATTGGGGAAGTATGGGTGTTACACCCTCTTTTCCATCAATTGGGAAATGATTGTATCCCTCAGGTGTATGTGTAGACTATTCTCTCCAGGCACTGTTATGATTCATTTTCCATCATCATTATTAATGTTTGGTTATAATTTTGAATTAAATGTTTATATATGATAGTTATGAAATAATTATACTTATATAATGTGATATGTATCTTTTTACATTCATATTTGTTGGAAAATGATAATGTTTTGTTTTCATTCATGTTGACTCCAACATTTATGACACACTTCAATTATTTGTCCATTTCATCATAAAATATTAGGTATTATGGTTATTTTTAATGAAAATGTATTATATTTAGAATATAATAATTATAATATAAATTTCAATTAATATTTATATTTCATTAATTTCATCGATTAAAAATTATAAACAACACCCATGTATACATACAGTTTACTATCTTCATAATGAGATGTAATTCATTTCTTTATCACCACTTTTTATGAATGATTAAAAAATAGTATATAATTAATAAATATTATATTTCATAAATTAGTAATATCATGTATTTTATGTAACCATGATTATAATTCATGAACTATAACAACTAAATAGAACCATAGAAGAAGAAAAAATAATTGACACCCAAAATAAGGATTATAATAATTAATTATTATTAAACGAGTGCAGAAATGATATAAGTGGATAATATATGAAATTATATATATTTAAGTTAATTATTTGAATAATTCTAATAAATATAAATTTATTATATAAAAGGTTATATAGATTATGAATCAATTCAAACAAATTGTAATTGTTTCTCGTCTCACTTTTATTTCTATGAGATGAATTCCATATTAACAATTTGTTTTTCTATAAATTATTTTTAATTACCATATATGAATCTTATGATTAATATCATCAAAATAATGTTATCTTACAAATCGATATAATTTTCTCTCTTTCATGTTTTTCTAAATTAGATATTACCCATGTTGTTGCAGTTTTTCATCTTAATTTCGTTTCATTGAAGCATTATTTATGTTATAAACATATTATGATTGTGAGGTGTATATACTAATAATTTTACACATTAAATATTGAAAATTATTAATTCGTGTTTTTTAATATTAAAATTAAAATTTTTTCACCCATTGTGTCTTCAATTAAAAGTTTCCAAATTGGTTAGGGTTTATCCTCTAAATTTTTTTTCTTCAGGACATATGTTATGTTGTACACATAATTTCTATTTTAAGGTGTTAAAAATACCACATTATTAAAATGTACCTATAATTTTATTATGTTATTATTATATATAGGACCATTTGAATTTATTTATTTTATAGTGGTTATGAATCAATGATTCAAAAATGGTAAGGGTTTCCCATTACAACCTCATTTTTTTCGAGGATTATTTATGCTACCATTTTCAATGATTAAAGTTATGTTATAACTAAACAATTTTTTTATTTTATTATATAATTTTTATTTAGGTACATTATATGTTTAAATTATATTTTTCCATCTTTATATACTCATGTTGATGAAATAATGTTTTAATGGAAAACCAGAGTTATTTCTATATTTGGTCAATAATATTTTTCATTAATGTCCATATTTTCCTTAAAATATATTAAATAATTTTACTGATATTATCGACATATTTATTAGTGTCCATTTAAAAAAAATTAATTTTTATTTACAAAATTTAATAGATATTTATTTTTTAATGATGTACTTTTGACATTTTACAAAAAATGTGAAAGGGGTATTTGTTTTAACATACACTACATGAATGGGTCTTCCTGTCATGATTCATTTTATTTTCATTAAATAATACATTATAAGTTGAACTTATTTTTTAATGAAACTTTTTTCTATAATATTTTATAATTTTTTAAATTTTTAATTCAGTGATACAATAATGATATTTTTTTTTTGTTAACATATCTTCTTGTGATTTTTTAAATGTATTTTCACCTATAACAAAATCATTATATTTTTCACCAGATTTACTATGTATATGATCATATGTTAACAAATTTACTCTTCCAATGTACGTTTAATAATTATGATGATTACATTTATATTAAACTATATTAATTCCATGGGTGATTCAATGATGAATTTTGGAATATTTTATGATCCTGTAGAACTCATATATTTTAATATTTTAGATCATGATGATGGGTGGGTATGTTATAAGCCTATAATGTGTTGGGTAATTGTTATAGAGGTGATAAAATACAAATATTTTATGGGGTCAATAAAATCCTAAGATATTATGATGCCAACTAGATAGAAGTTACTCTTAAGAAAATGTTTGAAATGATAGGGTATGAATTTCAATAATTGGACTTAATCCAAAATGATAACATTGGGAGTGAAAATTATTTAAGGAATTGATTTATTATGGTCATTTAAATACCAAAAATATATTTCATATACATGTGACATCTTCACATGGATCGTTATTCTTTTTAGTATTCTATAGTATTATGTATTGTTACTTTTGATTAAAAAACAATATTTTATGATTCATGATTATTATTTATGAATTATTTCTTATAAGTTTTTAATGTTGTGGTCATGTTATCCTCCAATGGCCTTACTCCATTTTATTTTATATTATCTAATAATACCCCCTTTTATGGGATGATGTGGAATCCAAACAATATTTCTGGTCTTAAAAAATTACGTGACCCGATGATAAAGAAAATAACACCCATAATGACACCATGGAGCTACCTATTTCTCAAAGTTAAAAGATAATAATGCTCCCCACCATTTCATGAATGTATGTCTAGAAAGTGTCTTGTGTCAATGAATAGGCCTGATCTGATTTCTAATTCCATTCCCCCTCAGAAATCAAATTTTGTGAAACCTGGATTGGTGAACCAACAACTCTAAATCCTATATCGAGCCATGTTCTTTGAGGACTAGTTTAGCTGAATCATTATAAACTGAGTCTTGAAAACCACCCCAACATTTATTTTAGTTCTAATCTTACATAAGTCCAAATTAAACCATCAACCACTATCATTAATAGACCCTCCCACACTCCACGAGACCTCCCCCACCACATCTATAGAAGCCCGAAAGTTAATCCATGGGACGAGTGTCTAATCCATCATCACCTAGGATTGGATGGAAAAAAGACAACCCATAGGAATTCCACTAATGAGGGTATTCTGGTTGTCCAACAACAGAAACTCCACATTGTGAGGGTATATACTCTAATCAAAACAATATATGTACCATCACCAGGTTCTGAAGAAATCCAGTCATGGTGGTAATAAAACAAGAGGAAGGGGCGGTGGTGAACTAATGGAAATTAAAATGAACACCCAATGTACCACCAAAAACATATCCAAATGAAAAAATCCATCGAAAAAAATCCATAAAACCAGTAAAACTCATAGATTATCCAAGATCATTAACATCCACCTCCATGCCACTGCACATTTGAAGAGAATCCACATGGGTAACCGATAAGATACATCACATTGCTAAACCAAAAAAATAGAGAAACTGGAACCATACAAATGCCATCGGAGAGACCAAGCCACATATAACCATGAAATGTAGGGGTAATGATAGGCCAAGCCATCTTCAAGTGGCTGAGTTGCATTGTCTCCATAAGGTCATGCCACGCCGAACCAAACACTGATGCCCTACTAAGATGTGTGGCTGCCAAAGATGCATAGACCATGAAAATCTGCCAGATCATTGTCGCACCACACCGAGACAAGACTCACCCCACCACTCCAAAATCATATAATCCACATAATCAGACCTATGTTGAATGGGGAAGGAGGAATCAACCCATACCAAACCCATGCTACCGCAGATGGGAGAGAGGATGCCACTTTGAGGTTGGGGGGAAGCCTTCTCATTGTTCTAGTCTTATTCTCACACACATATTCATATGTTATAGTAACATATGACCTTTGATTGAAATATATATTATTTATCCATATTGAGAATCTAATATAACCCTTTCTTATGTTTACTTTTACAACATTATTAAGACATGGTTTTATGTATGATATGTCTAATAAGGGTGATGGTTCTAAATAACGTAATGGAAAATGATGTAGAATTTTTATGTATTAGTTTTGTATGTATCAATGATCCCAAATACAATAAAAATTTATGGTTATAGTGTTGATCATAATAATATGTAAGGAATATTTATAAAAAATGATGAAATATTTATATATGTAATGTTTGTGTCACTATTGTTTATATCAAAGCAGGTTTTAGCAGTTTTTTGAAAATATGATAATAATGATTCTTTGAGAACCCTTATGATAATCCTAGGTATAAGTAAACATTCTATGTAATAGTAAATACATGAGTGTTTTTTTCATGAAAATATATTCACGTATGGATTTTATTAATTGGATGTATATGTAACACAAATTCACCTAGGTGTAACAACAATAAATGTGGCAGTTTGGGTGTTATCTCAATGATCATCAATGAAAAATAAGTAATCATAATACTATATACAAAGAAAAAAACATTAGAGGGATATTCGTGTATTAATTCTGATTTTCATTTTTAACAATTATTAAGGATTTTAATAGGTAATGACTATGGATAACATACATTAATATTATTTGTCATATTCACACACTTAATTTCCGGTAATTTATAATCAATTAATGACCTATATTTTCCACATGGGACCCCCCTTAAATTATGGTGGTAAATGTATTTTTTATGGTGGATAGAACTTGAATCACAGTTAGGGCCCATGATTTACTAAACCATGTAGACAAATTGTATAATGTGTTCAGGTCATTAAAAAATCTATCCACATTTTTCCCTTATGTTATTAAACCTTAAAGGACATTTTCATTCCCCATTTGACCATTTCAGAAATATAATTCTTCCATGCACCCTCAGGCTTCCTTAAAACCCATTCATGAACATGTTTTGTTGGAAAAAACATCATGATTTTTTATGTAAGTGACCCATTATTTTTTATCTCATATATCTCTGGGGGTTTTTCCTCATTCATGATGTTTTTATAATCTAAATTCTAGGGATTCATCAAAGGGATTAATATTGAGTATCATGGTTCACTCTTCTTGATTATAATTCATTTTATCTCACTTGTTTTGCCATTATAGTGCATGTGATATTTCACACAATTTTTTGGGGGATTTGACATTCAAGTTTGGTGGTTCGTGTGTAAAAATTATATTTTGAATCTGTGTTTCTAGATTATCAAATTTAACATTTTTCTCATCTATTGTGTAGTGTGTGAAATCCATCTTTGGTAGCATTTATTTAGTGATTAATTTTAATGTTTAAATTTGACATGGAAATGTGTGTTTTTCATGTTTCTACCATGTTTTTTCATTTGGTGTTATATTATGATTCATTAAATTGATTTATTAAATGATGTTAGGGAATCAGATTATATATTGGAATGGTACTGTTGGGAGTTTTTCCTTAAAAGATTATTCATGAATGAGTTCTGTGTGAAAATTCTTGTAACACCACTTGTTGTTTTTCTTTTCAAAAATATTGGGTTTAATGATCTACGTTGATGATTTGAAAAATATTTTTGGTACTTTTTTGTGTGTGCATAGATTAAAAATGGAGTTTGGATGTGAAAAATAGAATTTCATAACATATGTAACTTGAGTGATCACAAATGGGAAGCCATGGTATCTAGGTGGGAGGACTTGGACCAGTCTGCAAGTGATTCAGAAGTGGTCGGGTCCTGGTTTATCTTAGAATGATCCATGATTACTACAATAAATAAATAATGATGATTTATTGTTGAACACATGGTTATGGGTGAGTTCCCTACTAGTGGATCACGCATCAGAACATAGTTTGTTGTGGTTCTTAATCCATATTTTACTTATAAACAATGTACCTAGTGTCCCATTGATAACTAGTGTATGTGGGTATTTCCCATGACTAGTGCTCATTAGTTATATTGTATTTGTCATTATATGGTGTGTTTGGTTTGTAATTTTCACAGCATTATTATTTTCTTTAAAATATTTCATTCTTTTAATTTTCACACTTGAAAATAATTTTTTTAATGTTAAATCCCTATAAAATTATTAGTTGCATTTTCTGTTTATGAAATCTTATAGGATTTTAGTCTTATAATGTTTATATAGTAGAATATTTTTTTGGTGGAATCCTATTGGGTTTAGACCCATAACATACTTTAACATTTGTGTGTATGTAAACCTGGTAATGTTTGACATAGGTACGGGAAAGGTCCTTGGAGATGGTGGAATTTGTTAACATCCTTTCTGATTGTAGTGTTGTGGAGATGGACTGAGGGTGATGCCCCATACTATTTGGTGACATTTTGGTCCAAATTTCTTCTTTTATTTAGTTTTATCCCACATGGTCATTTCATTAAACTATGTAGCTAAATTAATAATGTTCATTAAGGATAATTTTGTAGGTAATTTTTTTCATTATATATTTTATTATTTGATGATTAATTTTTATAAAATAGGTTAAATCATTCCCAAACATTTTTTATGATTCTTGATAACTTGTGTCAGCCCATGGGGATATGGAACACCATTAGGGACTTACCATCGACTTTCTCGGAAAATGGTTTGGTTGGAAATCTGACTTATATTGTAGGAAAAAAGTATCATAGACAGGTTAATCTCTTTAGGTAATATTATTTAGGTTTAGTCCGGTTATACATGAGATAGGAATATTATGTCTCAAAGCTTTGGATGGTAGTAGGGTTCCTAGCTACCCCCTCTCATGAACGTCATAGAATCCCCATGGGATGTAGAACTTTTTTTACATTTCTTCCTAGTGGGATCTGCATCCTACAGACTCCATGTGAAAATTGGGTGGGGGTGAAGCGGTTTTTTATTCTATTTTCATTATGAGTTTTATCTATTTATATTTGATTTTATTACTAAAATTTGGAATTATTGTTGTACAAAGGATTTATCTTTTGACGGTTTCATTTTGTAGCAACATGCCTCCCCCAAAATACCCCATTATCCCACGAAAGAAATATAGAGAGAGTTCACCATCACCGATTGATCTGGGGTAGGTTGAAGATGTGGTCTATGATGTACCGGCTCTAGGGAAGATAGTGCTTCCTTATCCATCTAAAATTATAAGAGAAAAACTTGTTATGAGTATTTATAAACCCCAAGTGTTTCTCAAGAACAATGCTCCTACTTTCAGATTCTATACAGAGCCTCGGGAAACATAGGAGTGTATTGAGAATATAGATTTCATTTTATAATTCTATGATACACTATATATGTTTACGGTGAAATGTTTCTTCTTTTTTCAAGAATTTCCCAGTCAATGGTTGTAGGAATATATGCCTCAGGATGGGAAGACTGATAAAATGGGATGGAATAACATCAATACCATCTTCAAATATAATTATTGTTCTGAGGTCTAGGATTATTCCAAATCCCAAAAGTTCATGTATCTTTCTCAGGGATTTCATTCTATAATGGAATATACTTACCGTTTTTCTGAGCTATTGTAGTTAGAATTAGAGATTATTTCTAATGAATCTACGGAAGCTTAAATGATAAAGAAGTTTATGAGACTAGCACATTCCTATCTGTTATTGATGTTCAAAATTGGATACATTGTTGAGGTGATTGATCATGATTTCAAGGATGAGATTGATCAGAACGGAATGTATGGATTTTCTGAAGTGGTTTCTGCTATGGGTTGTGGCAACTCCTTAGAGAAAAAGATGAATCATGATGAGCAGGAGAAGAATGGAGGTGGTTGTTCATGACATCCTTCCAGACATTTTTCATATATAGCTTCTAACATAGGGAATGTAGTGTGCCATTAGTGTGGGATGGAAATTTAAATCTGGCCTTCAGGTGCCTCCCCTCCTACTCTGTATTATTGATGGGGAATTATGAATCACATGTAGTTCTTCTGTAGAGTGATGCGACCATACTAGAGTGGGGAATGATCTATGGATTTTGTGGATTGGTCGGTTTCAACATAGGTGACTAGGAAAGTGGGATCTATGTTTGGTGGCCATGGTTGAAGGGCCTGATCATCTTCTAGGCCGAGCCCGTTCATGGTATAGCCACAATTGATCATTCAACCGAAGGTAGAGACTAGGCATCTTCATGTTTTGAACTATGCATGAGTGGAATTAGTTGTAGGAAAATCAACAGTTCATGTTACTATTTTTATTTCATATTCTATTTCACTCTTTCTATTATATAATAGTGTTCTGTTTCTTTAATATCTATTAATCTGGGGAATTATATGAATTTTAAAAATGAGTTTTTTCATTTGTGATGTAGTTGGGGACATTGTTGGGTAAGAATAAATAACAAAGTATCAGGTTCCCATCATGTTCGCTTTCCATGATTGGAGTTGATATGGAATGGGATATCCTAGATTTGGATATGGACCTATTTTATTTAATCCTAGCAGGGGTTGTAAAGTGCACTTTTATGTGTAAATGGATTGCTATTAGTGGTGTGTGGATTCCATGGAACCTATTGGTAGTAGTCAGAATTGTTTGGGGGAATGTTATCCTCTTTCGAGTCATGCAGGACCTCCACTCATAGAGATGTAAAATATTTTCATTTAGTTATTTTCCCCAATTTTAGAAGAATATAATAGTTCTCTGGAAGGTTGATTACCTTATGTGGTGGATGTGTTCATAGAGTTCTTTCCAGATTAATTTTCAGGAATTACCCTAAAGCAGGATGCGGAGTTCCAAATATATTTTCCACAGAGAACACAAATTATATCTCTTCACTTGAATTGTTTATCCACAAAATAGATTAATGAATTAAATAAAAAACTATAAAATTTGTAATCTAATGGATTAATTCTCTAGAGCATCTCAGATTGGGACGTTCTTGTCATTTTTGCAAAGAAGGGAAAATGATCCCTCGGGTGGTACATTGATTATCAGAAATTAAATAAGGTGACCATCGAGAACAAGTATCATTTTCCTAGAAACGGTGACTTGATTGTTTAGATTAAGCCAGAAAAGTGGTTTTCCAATATAGATTTTCTTTCAGGTTTCAACTATGTTAGGGTGAGAGATGTGGATATCCTGAAAATCGATTTCTAAAGTAAGTATGGATAAATTGTGTATTTTATCAATCTATTTGGATTGAATAATGATCTAGTGGTTTTTATAGAACTTATGAATAGGATTTTCCAAAAAAATCTATTTTTCATTGTTATGGTATTTACGGTTGACATCTTGTTTTACTTGGGAAATGAGGAGGATTATGAGCATCATCTACGGATTGTGTTGGTCACTCTTTGGGATCTTTGCCATTATGAAAAGTTTTCAAAAAGATATTGATAGAATAGGGAACTGAATATTATGGGTCTTGTCATCTTAGATCTTGGGGTTTTGGTGGACACTAAGAATATCTATTCCATTATGTTATGGGAGTAGTCGTATAATGTGTTCCATATCTGGAGTTTCCACAGCCTTGTAGGCTACTAAAAGTGGATTGTTCGGGATTTCACTCATATTTCATCACCCATGATCATGCTCACACAAAAAGTGGATAAGTTTGAATGGTCCACAAAATTTCAGGTATCCATCAAGGAGTTGAAGAATCATTTTTCTACTGCACCTTCTTGATCATTCTAAAACATAGAAATGGTAAAGTGGTTTAGTGAGATACTTCAGGTATGTCTCACTGGTGTGTACTTCTTTATAGTGATAACATGGTGGCGTATGGCTCTCACTAAGTGTGACCATATAAAAATAATTTCGCAAAAATTGAATGTGATTTAGTAGTGGTTATTCATGCTTTAATTACATGGATTCACTACCTCTACGTGGAGATATTTTTGGTATACTCTAATAATAAGATCTTATCTTACATATTCACAAAGAAAGTACTTAATCTGAGTTAGCGCCATTGGATAATGTATTTACAGGGGTTATACTATGATAACCTATATACCCCAGGAAAGGGTAATGTGGTGGATTACTCATTCAGTATTAACGTATTAATGAAATATTGAAGAATAACATTGATGAGTGGACTCAAATGTGGATATTTTCTCAAATGCTTGTGGAGAAAACATAGCACAATGGAGGTGCGTTCATGGAGAGTGTTCAGTTTCCATTATCTATTTCTGAGTGGAATCGGTGGAATCATCCCAATGATTAGCTGTGTCAGTTGCCTATATGGGGTTTTCTTGTTATGGAGATTTCTTCTTAGTGGTATTCGTCCTTAAAGGTCACCTTGTGCATCAAGTGCCATTAAGTTGTGTCGTTGTCTCATAGGATGGTGGTGATGTTGGATATCCACCAATCATAGTGGTCAATTTATCCTATGGATACTAATATTTATTATGACATACATAGGTAGTTATGGTGGCCATTTATTATAGGAGACAATGTTTATTTCATGTCATGATGTATTACATGTCAGTATGTAAAAGTGGCGAATCGAAGGCCCTATCATTTGCTTCAACTGTTACCCATTCCAACCTGGATGTGGGATGATGTCACCAAGGATTTCATTACTGGTTTACCTTACAAAATAATGGGTAAGAATGCTATTTGGGTAGTGATTGATCATCTGAACAAATCATCCCACTTCATTATGATTAGAGATACAACTAAACCGTATGAGTTGGTATGATTATATATTAAGGAAGTGGTAAGAATTCATTGTGTAAAATTAGTAATTATTTCAGATAGAATCCTTGTTTTACCTCATGGTTATTGGGATGAATCTTGAAGGCCATCAATTCAACAATAAATATGAGCATGGTATACCATCCTCAAATGGATGGTCCGTAAGAGCAGGGAAATCAGATTCTAGAAGACATGATTTGTTCAGGTGTTTTTTATTTTGGATGATCTTGGGATATCCATTTTTAATTAGTTGAATTTTCTTGTAATAACAGATATCAATCCTCTATTCAAATGAATAATTTTGAGGCACTCTATTTTTTGTCTTTTCAGTCCCCCCTGTGTAGTAATGTGGTAGGTAAGGCCTCTCTATTGGGGTCGATCATGGTGTAAGAGACATCTCAGATGGACCTGTTGATCAGAAATTAGTTATTGACAACTAATATTCACAAAAAAAATATTATTTTTATCATTGGTTTTGATATCTTGATTTCTCGATGGGTGTTCGCGTATTCTTCAATGTGGCCCCTCATTTGGGCCATAGTCGTCTGGGAAAATATGGAATGTTAACACTGAGGTATGTCTGCCTTTTTTGAGATCACTGGTTTTATTGGAATGGTGGAATATATGTTAGTTTCTCCTTCATAGTATACATATATTATAGAAATATTCCATTTCTACATATTGAAGATGTATTTCCGAGATCTTTCCAACATGTTGAATTGGGATGAGTTTGAAATAGAGCATGATTTATCATTATTAGAACGACATGTGTGAATAATGGATTCCCATGAAAAGTTGTATTGTGGGATGTCTATTCCATTGTTCTGGGTAATTTTTCAGAATGGGGATGATGTGAACTATAGTTAGGAGTAGATTTCATTGGTATAATTATATAACCCATTCTTGTTTTCCGATCAAGTTTCTTGTTGACATTTCAGGGAGGAAATTTTTCATGGTGGGGATAATTTGCACCTTTTTGTCCTTCATTTCAGGTATTGTTTCTTCTATTAATGCCTATCAATTCTACCTAGACTACTCATTAAATTTCGGATATCAATGGATGTTTTTGGGTAGACAAAACTGGGCTCACGGTTAGGCCGCATGGTTTATAGAATATTGTGGAGAAACAGAGGCCAATGTCTTGGTCATAAAAATTGATATTCCCATTATTCCCTTCTGTAAATTGACCTAATTAATCCCTTTCATCACCCATTTTAGAACATCTACCATCGAAGGATTCCAAGCTCCCACAAGCTCCCTTGAAATCCATTCATGAAGGGGTTTTGGAGGGGGAAACATCAAGATTTATCAAGTTAGTGAGTCATTAATTGTTTTCCTTATCCCCACTAGGGTTTACTCCCACATTCTTGATGTTTTAAAATTAAATCTATTAGGGATTTGTCTATAGGGTTTAATATTGTGTTTCATGGTTCTATCTTATTGATTAGGGTTTGTTTTTACATCCTTGCTATGCATTTGTGGTGTGGGTGATGTTTCACATTTATTTTTAGGGTATTTGATATTCAATGTAGGTTTTTCTATGTGTAAAAATTATTTCATGAATCTGTAATGATTGATTCACATATTTAACTTGTTTCTCATCTAATCTATATGGGGTTATTATAAGATACTTTAAATTAATTTTTTTAATGATGTTAGGGTGGCCAATTCTGGTTTACTATGGTATTTTAGTGAATTTCTCCTTAAAAAGTATTTTTGAATGAATTTTGTTTGAAAATCATTATAACACCTCTTGATGTAGTTTTATAAAACATTAATTGGTTTTACTAAACTAAATTGAGGAAATAGAGCATGTTCGACTACTATTTTGTTTCTGTGATTTAGAAATGGATTTTTTATGTTAAAATTGTACTTTATAAAATGTGTAATTTTATTGAGCAGTAATGGGATGCTCATGTATCTAGGTGGGAGGACTAGAACTAGTATTCTATTTATTAATAGGTCACCTCATCTTGGTTTCACCTAGAATGATTGAATATGAAATACCTAACTAAATAATAATGATTTATTAGAGACCACTAGGTTATGGGTGTGTTACCTTCTAGTGGCTTGTACATGATAACATAGTTTATTTGGGTTCATATGCCACATTTCAGCGATATATGATGTACCTAGTGTTCGATTGTTAGCTACTGCATATGGGAATTTCCCATGACTCATGCTCACTAGTTATATTGTACATAGCATCAGAATATGGTGTTTTTGGTGGGTATTTTTTGGAGAATTTTTTTTTCATTAAATTTATTCAAATGTTGATTTTTGTCTCTTGAAATATATTTTTATTTATAGTTTCATCCCATTAAAATTGTGTCTATCATTTCTTTTTTATGAAAACGTTTATCATTTTTGTCTTATAATATTTATAAGATGGAATATTTTAACTGGTGAAATCATATTGGGATTTTTTCACACACCACTTACATATTATGGTGTTAGTAGACATGGTAATGTTTGAAACAGTTAAGGTCATGGTCCTTGGGGATGGTGGTTCATGATTCTAGATTTAGTTCTAAATGTGGTGTTTTGGGGATGGATTAAGTGTGATTCTCCCTTATTGTGGGTTTATTTTTGTGTCACACATGCTTCTCATATTTTCTTGTGGCCATGATAGGATTTTAATAACAATATGTAATTAAATTATGGATTTTGTTGGAGGATTGTTTGGATATGAATTTATAGATTCAATTTATTTATTATTATAGGGTATTTAATGTTTCTAACTCAGGTATATCATTCCCGAACATTTTTTATGTTTCCCTCAAACATGTTATAGCCAATGGGGAAGTGAAACTCACAACAGACCTTACCATGGACCGGGTCAGGTGTTGGTTTGGTAGGTGACTCGACTTGGTTTGTGACATAATGTTATCAGTAGAATGTCATGCTCTTGGGGTCACATTGTTTTTGATTGGTCTAGTTAGAATAGAATTTGTACTACCATGGCTCATAGTATTGGATGTGGGTTGGTTTCCTTGCCCAAACCTCTTGAGATAGACCTCACGTCCCCATTGGATGTTGGTATTTTTGTTGGACTCCCATTTTAGGTTGGTGTGGGCTAAAAAATGCACGTGGACATTGGGTGGGGGTGAAGTAGATGTTTATTAGGTTTTTGTAATAATTTTGATTTATTTATATTTTATTTTATTTCTAAAAATTATCATAACTACTTTACTAATGATTTTACTTGTTAATGTTACTTTTTCTAGTACCATACTTTCCTAGAATGTTCTCATACACCAACAACAGAAAGATGAAGAGGGTTATCCCTCTTCTCTTTATTAGTGGTTGTTGAAGCTATGGTATTTGATGCCCATGATCTAATGTAGGAAGTGGGTCTTTATCCTACATTATCTAGAAAAGATGAACCTAATCTAAAGAAGGATAAATCCCAAAAGATTTTTCAAGAACAACTCTCATACATTCTGAGGTATCACATAGCCCCATGAATCATAATATATGCATGAAAAGGTAGAGTGCAAGTTCTAATTCCATGAAACACTAGAGGTGGTCAGGGTGTAATGTGACTTGTTATTTATAAAAGTTCCCAGTTAAAAGTGTTGGGAATTAGTGAATTAGGCTGGGATGAATGAGAATATGAGCTGGAATGTTATCAAGACCAACTTCAACTAGAAGTTTTATCCTGCGGTCCTGGCCTATGACAGATCTCCGGAGTTTATGTATCTTTCTATAGGAGTTCGTTCAGTGATGTAATATGAGGACCATTTTGGTGAGCTTGTGTGGTATGATTCTTATATTGTTTCTAATGAATCTATGAAATCATGGAATCTTGAGAAGGGGATATGACATGAAATTTACTCTTCTATCTTTTTTTTTCAGATGGGAACCTATGCTGAGGGGTTTGATCATGCTTGCATGGTCAATATTTATCAGAATTTAATGTTTTGGTTTTCTATAGTGGGTTATTCTATGAGAAGTGGAAACTCTATAGTGAAAAAGAGGAAGTAGGATGAGAAGGGGAAGAAGGAATTTGGTAGTTCAGGCCATCCTTCAAGGAAGCCTTCATATGTAGCTATTGACGTATGTTTTGGGGGGTGGAAGAAGTGAGAGAAGGTATGGAACATCTGACCTACAATTTTACCCCTCATATGCCTTTTTAACATTATAGAGTTATGTGGAACATGAATTGATTTTCCAAATTGATGTTCCCATACTAGATTGGGGTAGGATATATGGCTTCTAGGTGAGTGTTAGTTCAGTTTGAGATGACCATGATAGTGGGATCTTGGATTTGTGGCCATAGTGTAAGGTCTGGATCATATTCTAGGTATATTTTGATCACGGTAGAGCCATAGGTGAGAGTCATTCATAGGAAGTTACTGTGAATCTTCATTTTTTGGACATGAAACTAGTTATATCTGATGTAGAACCTTTGATAGTTTGAAGTACCATTTGGACTAAATCTTCTACTAGAGTTGTTCTATTTGATACGGATGCTTCTGTTTCTTTTATATCAGCTTGTATATTAAATCTATAGTATATCCCAACTGAGTTGTTTCCTTTTTCAATAGAGTTTGTGACACAATAGGGTATGTTTAAAGAGCAAGGTCCTTGGTGCCCATCATCTGTTATTTTGGTTTTAGTAGCTGAGATGGAATGGGTTGTCATGTTCACGGATATAGACCATTATTATTTAATCCTTATCAGCAATTGGCTAGTTCACATTCAATATCATATCAATTTCTCTAGGTGGTGGGTGAATTTCCTAGAAACTCATCGGAGTCCCCATGTTTTTTTGGGTAATGAAATCCTTAGTCGGGTTTGTGGGACCAACACTTCCAATGTTGGAAAATCTAATCTTTCAGTTTTTTTGGACATGCTATAGGATAATGATAGTGATCCTATGGGTGGATTACCATATGTGGTGGATGTGTTATTAGTGGTATTTCCAGATAATTTTTCATGCTATCCCCAGGAGTGGGACAAAGATTTCTCAATTTATTAGGCACCTAGAAAATATCCAATATCTCTTGCCTCGTATTATTTATTCCCCACTGATTTAAGGGAATTAAATATATACATTGAAGACCTGGAATCCCATGTATTAATTCTCTAGAGTTTCTCTCCTTGGGATTCTCCTATTATTTTTTCAATGTAGGGAAACATATCCATCTGATTGTGCATTGATTTCCGGATGATGAATAAGGAAATCATCAAGAATAAGTAACATTTTCCCCTAATTGTTGACATGTATGATAAGATTAAGGGGGTAAAGTGGTTTTCCAACATATATTAGCATTTATGTTACCACCAAGTTATGTTGAGAGATGCGAATATACTAAAAATACATTTTCGAAGAAGGTACGACCACATTGAGTATTTGTTCATGACTTTTACAATGACCAACACATCAACAATTTATATGAAACTTATCAATTGGGTGTTCCACCAACATCTATATTATTTTTTTAGGGTTATTTGTGCATGACATCCTGGTTAACCCAAGATCTAAGGAGGAGGATGGGAATCTTCTGTGGATCAATTTTGGCACTCTACAGGATCCTCAATTTTATGAAAAGATGTCCATATGATCTTTCTGAAGTAGTTAAGTGATGTTTCATGGTCATTTCATTCTAGAATGGGGGGTCTCAGTGGACCCCAAGAAGATTAGTTTAGTTATTTCATGGGTGTATCCAAATAATGTGTTTGAGATTAGGACATTCCATGTCCAGGCAGGTTACTACATGTGTATTGTTCATGATTTCTCAATGCTTTTTCACCCATGACCGCACTCACCCGAAAGGGGGTGAAGGTTGAATGAAGATCATAATTCTAAGAATTTTTCAAGGAGTTCAAGAGGAAATTGAATATATCCCCCATTCTATTCCTACTAGAATCTGAAAATGTCTATTTGGTTTGTTGTGATGCTTAGGGTATGGCTCTTGGGTGTGTGCATATAGAGGGTTGTCACATGGAGTATTATATCACTCCCCAACTCTAACTAAATGAAAAGTATTTCCCAACCCATGAAAAAGAGTTGGTAGTGCTGATTCATACTTTGAAGAGAAGGAATCACTACATCTTCGGGGAGAATTATTTGGTCTTCTCTGATTTTAATAAATTCTCCTACCACTTCTCACAAAAAGATATTAATTTGAGGTAGTGTCATTTGAGGATTTATTTGTAGGGGTTCTACATTAATATCATATATAACCCAGGAATGGTTAATGATGTGGTTGATTCCTTTAGAAGAAATATACCAGTGATATATTTGAGGAGGTATATTGATGAGTGGACTCTGATGGGGCTTTTTTCTCAGATGCATGTAGAGACCAATGGGTACTATAGAGGTTCATTTGTGGTATATGTTGAATTTATTCCCACTCTTTTATATTGGATTCAGTGGAATAATCCTAGTTAAGAGCTTTGTCAGTAGCCTATGTAGTTTATTCATGGTAGGGAGACATATTTTTATGGGTTGTTGCCTCTTGAAATCACCTTGTGCTTCACTTACCATTCAATGGGTTCGTTCCCTTTAAGGAAGGTGGGGATGTCGGATATCCTACTATCTCATTGGGTCTTCCATCATGAAGATACTAAAATGTTTTATGACGTACATAGGAATTCCTAATGTCCATGTATGTGAAGAGACATAGCTTATTTCATTCCATGATTCTATACATTTCTATAGGTAGAGGAAATCCCTCAATTGACCTCTGGTTTATTTTAGAAATTACCCATTACTACTAGTTAGTGGGACAAGGTCACCATGGAATTATCTGCTTTCTTACCGTGTAGACGTTGAGGTAAAAATGATATTTGGATAATGATTCATTATCTATGCAAATCATACAAATATATTCAGATTAGAGATACATCTAAAGTAGATGAGTTGGGATGATTCTATATTTAGGATGTGTTAAGGCCTCATGTCGTTCCATCTATACCTGTCTCTGATAGAGACCCATGTTTTACCTATCAGTTTTGGGAAGACATTCAAAAGTCCTTAAGGTTGCAGATTAAGATGATCACAGTGTACCCTCCTCAAACAGATAGTCAGATAGAGTTGGAAAATAAGATTCTAGAGGACATTATTTGTGTATGTACAGTAGATTATGAAGGATTATGGGATATACAATATGGATTGGTTTAATTATCTTATACTAATATTTCTCAATCCTGTATTTGAATGGACCATTTTGGGGAACTATATGGTCGACCCTGTCAGCCCCACAATTTTGATCAGAGGTAGGTGAGTCCAAACTATTAGGGCCGAGTGTGGTGCAAGAAAAATATGAGAATGTCAAGTTGATCAGACAGTGGATATTGATAACTCTAAGTCACCAAAAATCTTATGGTGATCATAGGTTGTGAGATCATGAGTTATTTGTGGGTGATCATTTTTTCTTGAATGTGGCCCCTTGTATGGGCCATCATCCTTTGGGACAATAGAGAAAGATAGTCCTAATGTATGTAAATCCTTTTGAGATCACCTTGTGGAATATCAAGGTGGAATAAATGTTATCTTTAAATTCTTAGTGGAAATCTATTCATGATTTATTCCATGCCTACAAATTGATGAAGTACAGCTTGAATATGTCCCAAGTGTTGGATAGGTAAGTTTTGTATATCTATCATGTTTTATCGTGGTTAGAATGGTCGTTGAGAATCGTGGATTCCCAAGAGAAGGTGCTTTGTCTATTCCACTTGTATAGGTACCTTTTAATCATTGAAATTATGTGCACGTGACTTGGGAGTATAAATTATGGTATGTGAATGTGTACCCATTTATGTATTTCATTCAAGCTTCAAGTTGACTTTGTAGGGTGAAATGTTTTCATATTGGGGAAAATTTTCAGATATATGACCTTACTTTTAGTTATTTATTCTTATTATTTTTCTATATTTTCCCCATAGGTTCTCCTTTAATTTTGGATATCAATGGATGTTTTTGGGTGGAAAAAACTGGGTGCACGGTTTGGCTACACAATTTAATAAACCATACTGATAAATCGTTCACAATTTCCAAGTAATCCATAATTGTTATTCATATTTTACTCTTCCAAAATTAAACATAATTCACACCTTTATTCCCCCATTTTATCATTTCATCCATATAAGGCTTCCATGCTCCCTACATCCTCCTTGGAACCCATTCATGAATGTATATGGGGGCGGGACTTCATGATTTTTCAAGTGAGTCATTTTTTATTTTCATCAATCTCTCTAGGGTTTTCCCCCGTTTATGTTTAAAAATTCCAACAGCTATGTTATTTAAATGGGTATTAATATTGAGTTTATTTGATCAATGTTTTTTATTATGGTTTGTTTTCACTCTATTTTTTTGCGGTGGTGGTGTGGGTGACGCTTCAAACAATGTTCTGAGGTTTTTGACATTCAAGGAAGATATTTCGATTTTAAACATTATTTTAGGAATCATTAATGCTTGATTAACCTATTTATCATTTTTTCATCTATTATGTGTGGTGCGAAAACCAATTTCAATAGCATTGATTTAGTGTTTAATTTTAATGATTTATTTTGACATGGAATTTGATGTTTTTCAGTTGTATTACAGGTTGAATCATTTAGAGTTATTTTATGATTATTAAAGGTAATTTATTAAATGGTATTAAGGCTACCAAATATAGTATGGTATGGTTTTTTTGGGTTTTGACCTTAAAATTTGATTTTTTTTAAATTTATTTTGTGTGAAAATCCTTTTCATACATCTTGATGTAGTTTTATAAAAATTTTACTTCGTTTAATAATCTAAATAGATATTGTGGAACATGTTTGGGGTACTGTTTTGTGTGTCTGTGATTTAGAAAATGAGTTTTTATCAGAAAATGGTATTTTAAAACATGTGGAATATTACTGAGAATAAATGGGAATATCAGGTATCAAGTTGGGTTGAATATAACTAGTTTGATAGAGATTTGGATGATTCCATATCCCGGTGTCACATTGCTCGATCAATGATGATATAACTATCTAAACAACGAAGATTTACTAGAGAGTACTATGTAAAGGGTGTGTTCTCTACTAGTGGATCGTGTATGATAATGTAGTTCATTGTGGTTGTTATGCCTCATTTAATCGATATACGATGTACCTAGTGTCCCATTATTAGCTAGTGCCTATGGGTATTTCTTATGACTAGTATTCGCTGGTTATATTGTACATACGATTGGAATATAGTGTGTTTGGTTTTCAAATTTAAAATCATGTTTTTTCTGTAAAAAATATCAATATTTAATGTTTCCATCTTGTAAAATGTTTTTATTTAAAGTTGCATCAAATTAAAATTGATATAATCATTTCCTATTTATAAAAACATGCATGATTGTAGTATTAAAATTTTTATAACATTTAATATTTTCTTTGGTGGAAACATTTTAGGCTTATACTCACACCATACTTACACCTTTGGGTGTAGGTGGACTAGGTAATGTATGAAACATGCAAAGTCATGGTCCTTGGAGACCGTGGTTCGAGTTGACATATTTTTTTCTCAGTGTAGTGGTGTGGAGATGGTTTCAGTGTGATGCCCCTTTGTCAGGTGGTGATTTATTATTTTAGCTTGATTCTACATTTCATTTGTGTCCCGCTTTGCCTTTCTCTAAAACTAAGTAATTAAATTATAAATTTTTATAAGGATTGTTTGGTTTAGAATTTTCATACTAATATTATTTATTATTGTTTGTTGTTTAATTTTTCTAATCTATAGTGCCAATGAGCCTCTACCCAATTGGTAGAGGCACCTGTTTGGAATCTGAAAGACCTAGGATCAAATCCGAGCACGGATGAATTTACGAGTAATTGTGTAGTGAACTATTGTAGTACTATAGTAGTTACGAATGTATTGGGGATGGCACTATTTTTGCAGATACACTGTAGAAGGTAATGTAGTGGCGAAGATACATTTAAAGGTACTATAGTAGTCGTGTACAATAGCAGTAAAGTTCACCGAGGGGTCCTTTGGTCCAAAAATGTGCCTTCAAGCCTTGTATCTAGTCCACATGGCCTTTGGTCCTTTGGGATATGTAATAGGTCTCCCTCTACCCAGTAATAAATATGTCTATACATTAAATAATAAATTGAGTCTTTGGACCTAGCCTTTAAGAAAATGTTTCTAAACTCAGGTAAATAATCCTGAAACCATATTTTATGATAACTGGGAACATGTTCCAACCCGTGGGGATAGGTAACTCCCTTTGAAAATTTCCATGGACCAGGTCGGGAAGAAGTTTGGTTGGTATCCCTACATGGTTTATGATATTAAGGAATCATTGATTGAAAATAAGGTTTCATTATTTTATATTCTAGAAATTATTTTCTATTTTATATGATTACCTACTGTGATTGTTGTTTCTCAGATTTTTTTTCTTATTTAGTTGATTAATATAATTAAAACGAACTATATATAATGGAAAATTTCATGAAAAATGAAATTATTGACCTGTTTATAAACAAAATTAAATGGGATATGGAATGTGAATGTTTCTAATTATTTCAATTCAATGATCTCTATATATGATTAACAACATAAAACAATTGTCATTTTTAATGACTGAAATATGAGAAAAATGGAATTTCATGATGTTGAGGGAAGAAATAATATTCACTTTACTACATATAGATCACCTAATAAAATGTATCAATATAATGAGATAATGTATTTGGTGTAAAAAATGATAAAGATCATGTAATTATTAAGTAAACAGTGAAATTTTATGTCAAAAAAATGGATATGAATAATGGATTACATAACATGTCATCAAAGATTTAATGTTTTGAATATTGAATGTTTATAATGAAAATTTATTCCCTATGTATAAATCATGAGAATATTATCAATAAGGATTTAATATAAATGTTTGAGTAACCACTATTGACATATGAATGGTATGAGTATTTTTATCATTTTTTCATATGATAAAATTAAAAATCATTACTAAAATTAGCTTGATGCATATTTATACATGATCCATATATCTAATTATATGAAATATGTATTAATTAATATTATTATCATTCCTAGTTAATTGTTTATAAATAAAGTATAATGATTGATATATTTAAGTATTATAATTTTTGAATTATAATGTTGATGTTTTTTGTTATACACTAGTTATAAGAGTTAATACAAATTTATGAACTGTATTAAAATATTTTTTATTTAATAATTTATAATAATATGTTCAATGGTAGTGACAAAATCAAAAATTGATTATGTTGTAAGGTGATATATTCAGAAAACACACTAATGAGGTAACGATGCCTTTAATATGAATCTAATGATGATATAATAATTTTTAATTAGTATAATTATATTATTGATATTGATAAATTAAATTTAATATTATTTTTGACCTTTAATTTGATTAGTGATTTGATGAAGAAGTTATTCATGATGATGTTTGTTTATTTTTTGGTATTATGATATGTATTTAATATTTTATGATTTTATTCAATAAATAATGTTAGTAATAATTACTTATATAATTAATGTTTTTGTTTAGGTTTTATAGATAACTAGGTTATATTTGGAATGTATTATCATGTTTACTGAATGAAATTACGAGCTTCATTATGTTTTTTTGAGAATACTCTGAAAGTTTATCTTGAAGAAAAAAAAGTGATCAAATATTTTGAATTTTTTTGTGATTTGAATTTTCATAAAAATATTTTATAGTATTAAGATTATCTATTTATAGAATGATTTATGTAGGAGATTGGTTGATATAGTTTTGGATTTAGAGATTAATACATTATTTCATCGTATGAATATTTATCCATAGTAAATAAATCATGATAATATTTATATATTTAAAAATATATAGTGATTTAATGAATGAAATTTCATTATTTAATGGGTCTTATTATTGATTAAATGATAATTTGATTTCTTTGGGCATGTAATTTCATTTTGAATAATTGTTTTGTGGTGTAATATATGAGATACATATAAAAATTGATTAAATCACAACCGAAGGATGAATTTTTTTTTATAAAATATTAATAAACCAATAATTTATAATTTCTCTAGTTATCTATCATTATAGTAAGATAATATATCCACTATTGTAAAAAATAAATTTAAAATGAAATTATTTACATTATTTCAATTATTTTGGAAGAAATGAAGGTTGTTCTCACCCCTTACTGATTTCTAACTTTGGGATCATTACGATTCTCATAACCATGTTCTCTATCACTCTCTTTTATTTTTTGTACATTATATTTCTCATCCAGGACTATATTTTTACTCAACTATAATTTTATACATATTTGGGAACCTTATTATATTTTGTTTAAGGTATCTTTTATGGTTCCCACTTCCCTTTTGAAATGATGTTTTATTTTCAAGTTATATGATTTTGATTTTCAGAAAAGAATATTTTAATATATTCAACATTTAATTAACAAGATAAAACTTAAAATCAGGTAATTTATTTATGTGAGGAAAATTTATCAAATAGGATATTTGGATAAAATAAATACTATGCTAGATAACAATCTTAACATGATACAACACCCTTTATTAAAACTGCTATATATTTACAAAATTATTTAAATGTTAAAATTATAACATAGAAGATAATTTGATCGTTATTTATATTAATAACCACATTATTAGAAATATTTTTAATATTTTTAAATAATTTAATGGTACTTACTTATGCATAATATATAATACATCATTTTTCCATCGTAATTTACTGTTAGAAAATATGTTTTCTTCAAAAATAGTTTCTACAACATTTTTTAAATGATATTTATAATCAATTTAATTTATTTTGGATGTTTATTTGATTAAAATAACTAATAATTTGAAATCATCATGCCAATATTTTCAATGGGTAAACATTTTAGAGTTTTTCTAAAAAGATATATTTTCAGAGAAGAGTGAAAAATATCAATTTCTGTAAACCATAAATTTTATTCTATATAAAATGTACAAATAATTTTTTTGATCTTTATGTAACATAATTATCCTTCAATTAGACATAATATAATTAATTACTTGGGATTAAATATTATACATTCATTTGATATAAGTTAATTTTTGGTCTGACAACACATTTTTTTATAAATCAACTTATTCCTATAATGTATTTCTATCTTAACCAATTAAATTAATTAATATTTATAAATTAATTATATAATATTTTAATAATAATTATTAATTTATATAGTTTAACATTTATTTTACGTATTAAACGTTCAATGGAATAGAAGAAAACTCTGTTTTATTCATCAAATTTTCATTTTTCTCAGGTACATTTTTTTTTTCATTTAGCACACTTATTTATTTTTAACTTCATAAATTTATAAAAATAAAATATTTTAAAATGGATTTTATATTATTAATAATCATAATAAATATAACTTAATACTTTTATCATAAATTTTTATTATAGTGAACAGCAAATAAAATAAAATTTCGTAATCGTGGTAAAGGTTAAAATGGGTTTACTGACAATTATGTCATAATATAATGATATATATCAACTCGAACTTGTTTAATTATTATTTTTTGAACATATTTAAAACTTATATTATCCTAATTTCTAATTGTTAGTCTTTTGGACCCAATTTCACTTGAAAATAGCCTTATCTTATTTATATGATATACCTAACTCCTTCTATATCCCACCCGAATCATATAAAATGTCACATATTCTCTACCCATATTCAAAAAAAAATTAGCCTTATATATTGGACCATATATGATAAAAAAATTAATATATAAATATAATTTTTCCTAGAACTTATTTTCTTCTCCTTAGAATAATCTCGTAAATATTAAGGTCTAAACTAAAGTAGGATTCACATAGAAGATGTATAAGTCTTAACCAAGATTTTTCCATCTTATTTCTGCTTCCTGATTTTCAAAACATTTCATATTCATAAAAAATGATTTATTAAGTTTCCTAAATAGATTCATTTTTTAAAATGATGAGTCAACAACAATTTGACATCTTATTTATATAAAATGACCAATGAATGTATCACTCTTGTTAATGTGTGGACTACCACCTCCACGTAGTGATTTAATTAATATTCCATTACCATATTTTAGGGTTTGTTAATTTTATATATTTTTATATTTATATATGATACTTATGAAATAATTTATATTCAAGAATTATAATATCTTATCTACCTTTCTATTAGCTAATACATTTTGAAATGATAATGTTGCTCATGAATACTTATGGACTACCTCCTCTATTATGTGATTTGGTTCATTTTTCATTTATCATTAAAATGGAATGTAAAAATGATATATTTAATGAATATTTATAATATTTTATATTAAATAATAATTCTAAAAATACTAATTATCATTTACCTTCATTTTTATCCATCCATCAAAATGTGGAAACATAGCTCATGTGTATGTATAGAGTATTGTCTCCGTGAAATTCTGTAATACATTTATCATAACATATTTATATAAATCATAATAATAATTAATATAAATAATATATATTATAAAATTTTTATAATAATTATCATGTATATTAAGTAACAATTATCAATGTTCAGGAACCATAATCATCAAATTGAAACATGCATGAAAAAATCATTTATCTCATAGTAACAAATAATTTAATTATGAAAGGATAATAATTTTTTTTAATTGTTATAAGTTGATAATATATAATATAAAAAGTATTTATATGGTTCTTTTATAAAATTTTCAAAAAGTAAATTTAATTTAAACAATTTTATATATATTACGAATCATGATGTACATATGATCGATGTTTTTCATTTCACTTTTATTTTTATGTGACACATGTCATATTCACCACTTGTTTCTATTATGTGGTTTATATAATGGTTATGAATATCTAATATGAATATTTCTATAATATTTTTAGGGATTTAAAAATCCATATAAATTTATATATTTAATGATGTTTTGATTCAGAGATTACCAAATCTGTAAGGGTTCTTAATCTCAATTTTTTTGTTGAGACATTTTTTATATTACACTGCTATTTATATTTAAAAGTTTATATATTGATGTTTTTTAATTTAATATCATGTATACATATTAATTAATATTATTCTATCTTAAAATTCAAATTATTTCATCTAGGGGTTTTATTAGAAATCAAACAATGTGGTATGTGTTTATCATCTCAAATTGTCATATTTGGGAAATGTGTTATGTTATTCATTTATCTTCTATTATGATGTGTTTCTACTTACCAGTTTTTATTTTTTATACTTAATATCATTGTTTTCATGTTTTTTAATGTTTTATTTTTTTGGTTCTTCCATAAGGTTATGAATCAAATGCTACTAAAGCGGTAATTGGTTTATATTCTAATTACATTTTTATTGGGATTGTTTATACTTAAATTTATGAAGTTCAAATTTTATGATATATATCTAAACATATCAGGAATTTAATTCTAAAATAATTATTTATTGATATGTCAATTTTTCAATATATTTTCATCTCTCTAATTACTCATTTAACTGAAATGAAATTTTTAAGGAAAATTAAAATTATTTATATCATCAGTCTGGAATCTATTTATTTTATGATAATATTTTCAATGAAATGATTTTATAATTTTTTTTAATATTCTACAAATTTTTTATTAAATTAATTTTAACCCATTTTTTAGTTTCTATAAATTTTATTAAATGAACCTACTTATAATTTTTGGAATGAGAAATTTTAAATTTTTATGGAAGTCTCAAGAAAATATTTTTTTCAATGTACATCACAAGAATAGATTTTACAACCATCATGACTTGATATTAATTTGATGAACCCTAGAAAATGTTTCATTTTTCTTTTCAAAAATATCCTGAAAATTTATAAACATTTTTGTAATTTTAAATAAGTTATTTCATAATGACAATGATATTTTCATCAAGAAATGTCCAATAGATCATTCAAATGTATTTTCATCAATAACAACATCCTTCAATGTTTCTTTTGATTTAAGGTGGATATGATAGAAATTTAAGGTATTTATTCATTCAATTAATGATTTATTATTATGAAGGTAAACTCTTTATGAAACCCATTTTCATTCCGTTCGTTATGATATGATTAAAAATGAATGTTTTGTTATTTTGTGTCACTCACATGTATGGATTATGATTATGTGACAAGTGAAATCGATATATATCCTGATGATGGGTGGGCCTTTTATAGTCATCCAATTCATAGGTTAGTGATGATGGAGTTTAGAAATTCCAAATATATGATGCATATAATTAATTAACAATATATTATACTGTTAATAAGCTCCTAAGATATAATAGAGAAATTTTATGTAAGTTACTCCTAAGATATTGATGGAAATAATTGTATTGGAATTTAAATTATAGGAAGTTGTCCAAAATGATATTACTATGATTGAATGTTGAATATGGATGTGAATTTATGTGATTATTTGTATTAAAAATGTAATTTCTCTTCGGTATAATATATTCACATGGCTAGTGATTTATTTGTGGTGATTCTGGACCCTTATGAATAATGTTTGCTGTTGTGACCAACACATATGCCATGATTTCTGATTAATGATCTTTAACTGAATGGGTATGATTATTATAAGTTATGAACATGTAAACATACAATTATTCTTATGATATTTTCATTTTTGAACATTGACTGATGTCATTTATTTTACCTATACATGGCATCAGATCTCATCCATTCTTATATTTCCTTCAACCAGGATTCGTGGAAAAGATTTAATTATGATATGTCTAAAATGTGAAATTGTTTTTAATATATTATTTTGAAATGATTTGTATATTATATGTACCACTTTAAAATTTATCCATTATTATAATGATAATTATCATTTATTGTTTTGGAATGGATCATGAATAACTTGTAATGTTTATTTTGTCTTCATTAATTATGATAAATAAAAAATTTTAAATAAAATATATAATTCATCCCCCCTTTAGTTTATTGTAACTAAAAATATTATTAAACATATCATACATAAAAATGTACATTATAACATTGGGAATCGAAATATAATAAAGTGTGAGCTATGATTTTCATTAAGGGTAAACAAAAAAGATATAGTCAATGATTATAAGTGGGTGTACTATAAGAATTAGTGTATATTACATGAACATAAATTATAATAATCCTATCAAATCACTCAAATATAATTATTCATAAATCATGGAATAACTCTTTATCAAAATAGTATTCAAAATTAATAAGTGTAAAGAATCATCAATAATCAATCATGATTCATGATAACATATCTAAAACACATGTCAATAGTTTTTTTATACACCTAAGAATAGAAAATCACTTACTTAGTTGATGTAAAATCCGGAGAAAATAATTTTAGATAAATTCACATAATATATATTTATACCTAGACATTTCCAACATTATAATAGGAGTAACTTCCTCTAGATTAATTTTTTCATCTCTTAATAGTTTATTAAATTTTCCTCTCTTAGGATATTATTAACATAATTTAATATTTGGATTTTCTTATCTCATTCTAAATTACACAAATATTTTGATGGATATAATGGGCCCACCCATACCCATGAGTTATATGGGTCTGACTCATCACATAATAATAATCTATACATATTAGTTCCAAAATATCATAAAATATTCATCATTACATCATAGAATAACCCATGGAAATAAAAATGGTTTCATAAAATTTTCATCACCATAATAATGAACATATATAGTGAGAATAAATAAGATAACAATGGATCATATCACTATAAAATCATAAGAAACGCCAAAGGATGTTGTTATAGAATAAAATTCCTTTAAATTGTAAGTAAAATTGTTCTTGAGGGAAAGACTCTCATCATTTTTAAATAAATATTTAAAAAACATAAAATTTATCAAATATTATGGAAAAAATATTATATTATATAAAACATTGTCACATGTATGGGAATATTTAGATAAATAATAATTCATAATGGTTGGGAATATTTTGATGCAGTGTATGGTAAAATAAAAATTCATTTCTCATTTTTGGTAAATTGTGAAAAGTCCCTCAATTTAAAAATGAATATATGATTCCATTAAAAAAATTAAAAAATAATTGAATAAATATTTTAATAATATTAAAATTATTTTTAAAAACATATTAAAAGAAATATGTATATTGAAGAAACATATTCTCGGCTGAGGAGATAAATAAAGTAAGTTATTCCTTAAATATATTTTTTAGTCTATTGAGTGATATGGAGATGAAGATGAATGGAAGTAATGAAATATATGAACTGAAAATAGAAGAATAAATTATAATAATATATATATATATATAGGTTTTATAAATTCCTCATCATAAATTTATTCATAAACAATCCCTGTAAAAATGAGATTTCTACATAAAACCCTTACCACATTTGAAACATTTCATTAATAACCACCATGATATAAATAACATAATAATAAAAATTATATAATGTAAAAAAAATGATATTCATGAAAATTCATAAGAAAATATCCATAGATACACCTCCCAAATAAGATAATTGTATAACCTAAAAAATGAACCAATGAAGACAATTTGAGATGTTAAACTCTTAACACCTTGGTAACATTAAAATAAATTAAATTTTAATGAAATAAATTGAATTATAAATTTAAATACCATAAATTAATAATTTCCCATCATATAATAGTTAAATTTAATTATATCTACTCTTTATAATCATAAATAAGAACATGACATCATTATGTGTTAACGAAACAAAAATGAGACGAAAAAGCCATACATCTTAGATAATATCTGAATCAAAACCTCATGAAAGATATAACATCTTTTGAAACTTTTAATCTACACTATTTTCATTATAATGGGAATATAATACATTCATGGTAATTACATTTACCATAAAATGTAAAAAAGTTATGAACTTGGGTTGTGTCTCATGTAGATTAAGGTGCGACAAGAAACCCATACCTTATATCAAACTTGATTTGTAAGTGATCTTAACAATATTATTATAAATATAGATTTATTATAATTAAATAATAAAATCAAATTCCTACATATAATTTAATATATGATCCACTGGTAACATTTCAATACCCATTTTTTATTAATTCCCAATTAAAGCAGACATGTTAGGTGTTAACTACTTTGTTTCTCATGTATATTTCGATTAGATAGTTATGGTACATAAAAATTGATCATGGTTCCATAATATACAAAATAATAACTATTATATAAATATAATATATATTAATCATATATATATTTATAATAATTCATATAAATTATGTATAAAAATTAATTTCATAACATCATGAAGACAATAATATGTACATACACACGAGTAATGTGTCCATTTTTTAATGGATGGAATAAAATAAAGTAAAATAATAATATACATTTAAATAACCATTATTATATTGATTATATATATATATAATAGATCTATCATTATTACCATCAATGTAAGGAAAAATGATAAATGAATCACATTGCATCGTGGATGGGATAGTCCACACATACACATGAGTGGCATTGTATTTTTTCAATGGATGGGATGGTACGGAGGTAGAAAATATTATTCAATTAATAAAATATTTCATTTATATAATATATAAATATAAAATAAATCATAAATATAAATAAAGAAATATGGTTATGGAAAGTCAATCATACCATTTTGTGGAGGTTGTAGTCCACACATAATCACTAGCGATATGTTCATTTCTAATTTGAAGGAGAAGAGGTGTTAAATGGTAATAAAATATCCATACTAACATATATGTATATTTATTAAACCTTATTAGTAATGTGTTTTTAATACAATAGATTTATTATATATTAAATAATAAACAAGTTCGAATGATCTCGATTAATATTTATTTCGAGAGACCTCATTTGTCTTACACCTTAATCCTTGAATTTAATATCCTATGATAATAAGATATGAACTATGATTAAATTAATTAATCTAGAAATGTTTAGAATTATGTATTAGATAATATATAATTCTAAAACATTGTTAATCACATAGATAATTTATTCCCTTTTATAAGTGAGGGGAGGGACAAACATTGAATTTCGTAAATTATTTCAATAATATATGGTTACATTTATCTGAATGTTATTTAAAAAGGGTAATAAAGAAAATTTTTCATAATTGATATTTTAAATATATTAAAAAAATTATTAATATATAGTTTTCGGTTCAATTACCACAGTTATCTCTTGGTGTACCCATGGTAAACCTCCTTCAAACAAAACTATAGTTAGAAAAATTTACATTATATATTATTCACTATGAAAAAACCTTTGTTCATTATATTACATTATATTAGTTATCATAATTAGAAAATTTTAATCCATCTTAATATATTAAATTTTTATATTTTTCATAAATTAATTATAAATAAACATAGAAAACCTAAGAAAAACATAATTTGGATAAATGAAATTTTATGAATGAAATTGAATTTACATGTATTCATTCCATTTTAAAAACATTAAAATAAATTTTAAAATATATAATTTATTATATAATATATAAAATTCCTTAAAAATTAAATAATAGTTATTAATTTATTTCAATATGAAAAATAAACATTGTTCTTATAAAAATGGGTTTTTATAAAAACATTATTTTAATTCCAAAAAATGCACTTATACTAAAACCAAGCATAATGACGATTCAGATGAAATTTATTGTATTAATTATAATTAAATGATAATTTATTTACATAATGATAAAAGTATAAAAATAATAAGGCTTCATGATGAAAATAAAATATAGATTTATGAAATTGATATTTTTTTTATTCTGTGGAAAAAACTTCTTTTTAGAAAAAACCTAAAAAAACATCAATATTATAATACATACATGCTGAATTATAAATAATATTAATTACCAAAAATAAAATTTCATTAATGGTATATATTAATTAAAATATTTTTCAGTAATATATGTCAATAATCATTTTTGAAGAGAACTCATTTTTTAAATATAAAATGACTCTACTAAAAATTGTGTACTTATTTAATATTCATTAATCAATAAATTTTAAATATTTAAAACATTTATACATATTTTATATAATTTATATAATTTTTTTTAATATTCATACCTTCTAATATTATTTTTAAGTTATAATGGTCACATTTAAGTAATGTTATTTTTATATCCTATCCACTTTACATAAATCTCATAGTTTCTTATTAATAAAACTATCAAGAATAATACTATTTTAAAATAAATTATAATGGTGTTTAATCCACCCCTAAATAAATTTAATCCTTAAAAATTTTATCCTTGATGTAGCAGATTAAATATCATGAAATACCTTGTTTGAAAAACCCACATCATGTAAATAGATAATAAAATATCATTTTAAAAGGGGAAATGCGTAAAATTAATGTTACTTTAGATGACTCATAACAAGGTTTCCAATTAAGTATATAATCATTAGGTGGTTAAAATATATCCATTAAGGATAAATATATTTTCCAAATAATAATATATATTGATCGAGAACATGGTCATGTGAAATTTCATAACCACAAATCCAGAAATTATTGTTTAGTGTAAATAACCACTAATTTCATAAAAACAACTACAAAAGGGAAATATTTTCATTTTTATGTTCGTTTTTCCTATATTGGATGAATTATTTTAACAAGGAATATGATAAAATATTATTACATTTTTTTTTAAAATTCATAAATATAATTTCGTACTTATGTTATACGTTAATATGTTTACAGTCTTGTCCCAAATAGTACACTATGAAATGAATATTCAAAATGAAATTTTTATTCAAAAAGCACTAAATTTATCTTTTAATTTTTCATAAGGCACATAAAATAATGAAAAAACATTCATTATATCTAAAAATATTTCTAAAAACCAAAATTTATAGAACATGTTTTCCAATATTGAAAAATATTCATATCATTAAATAAAATAATAATCACTAAAACCTCAAAAATAACACCCATAGATAAATGAATGCAATTTTATAGATATTTCACTATAAAAATGATCCAATATATGTTTGACCAAGTTCAGAACCCAAAAATTTAGATAATCCATAATTAAAATTCAAATATTAAATTAATATTAATCCATAAATAACAAAAAATATCTCTTAGAATAAACTAAAAAAAATATTAATAACATTATCATATAGTCATATAAAACGTGCTAATCTATTCAAAAAAATAACATAAGTCACCATAAAACATTAATTAATAAATATATTCTTCTAAAAATATTTATATATATATTTATAATATAAAATCCGATACTATTTGATATATTCTATAAATCTAAAAATACAATAAAAATATTTAAATTAAACCTAAATCATATTATCATTTAATAACTAAATAATTACAATGTCACAAACACTATCAAATATAATTTATCAATATTAGACATCTTTTTATCGTAATTAAAAATAATTATCTCGTCATTAGGCAAATATTAAGGGTTATCAATCCCTAAATCATGTACTCTCAAAAAAATATCACATTACCACTAAATAACTTATTAAGTTCAGCAACACGATTCATAATATTCTTGATAATCATTAAAAATGAATAATACACAACTATAAGTAGACATTTCATGATTTATATAACTAGAATATTATTTATAAAACATTTCCAGAGCATAATTTTCAATCCCTAATACATGAAAGCTTCAATCATTCCACTTCCTTCTAAAAGCACTAACCAATATTCACTATCATATTCGTTAATACACCCTTAGATTAATATAAAATATGATTACTATATTATGATTCATAAATGAACAATTTTACCATGTTTCTTACTTTTAACGTAAAAAATAATATTAAAATAATATGTACATTTAATATTTAAGTTACTGTTTCTTTAACATAATCGTAAAACTATTACTCATATGAACTTGTTTATAATTTTCTATTGAATTATCCAAAAGATATAAATTACCATTATTAACATAATTAATACATTTTAAACATTTAACTAATGATGACATAAATATTTAAATCATTATTCCTATCATTTGTGTCAATTAAACTTTTATTTTTTTCTTGGAAATTTACATATTTATTCCCTTATTTTCCACACATAAAACAATTTCATATTCTACTTAGACATTTCCCGTAGTGATTCTTCCCAAATTCTTGACATCATGAAGCATAATATTATATCTTATATGGTATTCAGGAAACACTATTCATATCTTCTATACTTCATATAGAAAGTAACCACTTTTCTATTTGGTAATCATTTATCGAAATATGTGGTTTGGAATATTAAAAACCTTCAACATTCCAGCTCATTTTTCATTTAGTTTATATTTTTGGAAATGACAACATCATATCTCATAACAAACATTAACATGATTACTCTTATTTCCATTAATTATATAAAACCAAAGACATTTTTTTTGAAACAATAATCATAATGTTAAATCATATAATCATGAAAATATTTTTTAGGTTGTCAAAATATTTACACATTTTTTTAAATCAATGACACCTTAACTTTAATCTAGTTCATCCTTAGTCACCACATACCAAATACTTCATTATAGTTCATATTGATAATGTGTATTGACCCAACAATATCCTCTTGTACTTTCTTTACTAGTGTTTTGTCTTAGGCTCACTCATTTTCCATAGGTGATGATTGGTTTAATACCCAATTTATCACATTACGATTTTTCACCCATAGGTTCATATATTTTATAGACACTTCCAATAAAAATTATCTAGATAATGATATATTTTATAGTAAAACCACACAAATTAATATTCTATAACATTAGTTGTTCGCATGTACATGGGTTTATCCTAAGTGTCCTCACTAAATATTTCTCATCAATTCCAAAACTAACTAAACCAAGATCTAATATAAACTTTAGTGACCCAAAATGATCATACACAAATAGTACATCCTTTTAGTTGAATATTCATTAAAAATAAATTTAATTCATTAAATAATAACAAATATTCTTTTTCATTGGATGCTTTTATATATTAATAACTGGATTATAAAATATCAAAATCATTTCCCATTATATTCTTCACATCTATCAAGATTCTTAGTCATATCATTCTAAAAACATTTCTTAATAACCTACGTAAAGAAAAAATAGAATTATTTTATCTCATATTATTAGTAAGGGTAATCATAAGATATATAAATGAATTATCAAAAGCATGAAGAAGATATTAATTAGGGTGTGATAACATTATCATGGATTATAATATTAGTACATAATTGTACAGTGATAATTAATCATAAATCACGACATAATCATTTGTCACAATAATATACCTAAGTTATAATTTTTGTAATAATAAATAATTAATAGTGATTATTTATAATTTATAATAATAAAAATAATACATATGTTTTTTAATACCCATTATATATAAAATAAGTATTATAGTCCAATTTAAATCTCAATATTATCATTGTGTAAAAATGATAATAAAATAAATGCATACCTAATTATTTACAATATTCAGAGAGGAATTAAATCTATTTTGTTAATTGTTTCATCGTAATAGATTTTGTTAACATCATATTATATTATAATTTTACTATATACATCATTTATTGGGAGTCTCTGTACTCCTTCATCATTACAAAATCGATTGGAGGGTGTTAAGAGACCCACTTATCCTTGTGATCTATATCATTCTCACCAATCCATAATAAAAATTTATACATATGAGTTCTACAAGATGAAAAAAATCAATATTTCATCAAATAATAAACTATTGGAAGAAAATTGGATTCATAACCATTTTATAATCGTAATCATGAAAAATATGAAGACATAATTATTTAATTTATATTGGATCATCTCCCATATTAATTTTAAAAAACATCAAGTCACGTTGTTATAGATGAAAATATCATTAGAAGATCCTCATAATGTTTTATGTGGAAAATAACTTTTTAATTTTGAAATTAATTATTTAAAATAAAAAATTATCAATATTTTTAAAATAACCATGGAAACTATTTAAGGAATAATAAATTAATGTGGATGTTTTGATGGCGGGAAAAGTCTTTCATGTAGTGTATGTTAAAATAAAAAATTTGTTTTCATTTTTTAAAAAATAAAAATTAACTCAATTTGTAAATGAAAAGAATATTTCTGCAAAATTTTTCATATAAAGTTATTTATAGGGAAAATAAATTTATTATATATTTTAAAAAAAGTAAAAAACATACTTGAAAACATTATAAATAAAATAAGAACATTGAATAAAAAATTTCCCAACTGAAAAGTGAAAAAAATAGGATTTTCCCTTATAAATTTTTTTTATATATTCAAAAATAAAGACTAAAATATAAAAGCATAACATGTATTCTCAATATAAAACTAGAGTATAATGAAAATTAACATTTTGGAGCTATATAAAATGTATAATCATCGTTGTAAATTTATACAATCCTGGAAAAAATGAGATTGTTTGAAAAACACTAACTAATTTGTTAACTTTGGATTCATAACCACCATGAAAGAAATATCATTAAATTGAAAAATAAATTCCATGAACATAATGATATTAATTATTAAACATATAAAATTTTTTTATGATATATATCATAAAAATTAACGGTGTATAATATAACATATGTCCCAAATAAGATAATTTGAGAGAATAACTCTTTATCAATTTTACAGATTTCGAATGAAAAACCATTAGAAAAAATAAATTATATTTTAACATTAAATATAATAAATATTTATGTATATAAAATAAATCATTTCAATGTATCAAAATATAAAACTAATAAACATAAATATGTATAATACATCATATATTTTTTAACAAAAAAATTGAGACTAATAACCCTTTAAACATTGGTAATATTTGAATAAATGAAAAAGGAAATAAATATCCTTATTTAGTTATTTAAATCCACATAGTTTTATTTAAAATAATAACATATTAAATTTATTTTATGAATATATTCTAATAAAATGAAAAACATATGAATACAGAATGTGTCTTATGAAATCTAAATTAATACGAGAAGCCCTTACCTTTTGTCTTGCATGGTTCATAAGCATTCAACAACCTATATAATATATTTTGAAAAATAATTATTTGAATCCATATTAATATTAATATTGATAATATCATATATGATATAATTATAATATTTCAACACCCATTTGTTGAAAATAATATATTAAAGTTGTCATTTTAGGTGTTAACTACTTTATATTCTTTGTATGATTCAATTTTGAAGTTATAGTCCTTTCACATTTATCATGGTTTCGTCATCTGATAAATCATAATAACTATATAAATATCATATTTATTAATTATATATATATAACCATTTATATAAAGTGGTGAAAAAAATGAACTGCATCACTTCATGGTGACAAAAATCCATAGATACACATGTGTAATGTTTCCACTTTTCCATACATGGAACGAGAGAATGGTAAATAATAATTAAAATTAAATTTATAATTATTATATCATAAATATTATATATTTATATTTATTAATATATTAAATCAATCCTTATTAACTTCTATATAATTATTAGAAAAAAATTAATCATGTTTCTTCGTTGATGTGATAGTCCACATGTACAAATTAGTGTTGTTATCATTTTTCACTGATGAGATTATAAGAAGGTAGATAAGGTAATATATTTCAAATAAAATAATTATGTTATATATATACCAAATGTAAACATTAAATCTATTATAGCAATTGATCATTACAATTTATGATGGAAAATATATCATATCGTAGTGTAGTTGTGGTAGGCCACACATATGCACAAGAGACACTTTGATTTCCCATTCGATGGAGAAGTTGTAGTAAATAGTTTCTCCATCATCATAATATAAAAATATATAATTCATGATACTAAATTATTTAATATTTTAGTTATATAATAGGTTTATATAATAATATTTAAGAAATAATATTGAAATATCTTTTTTAATATTTATACCACTTCTTGAATAGACTATCATTGGCTTACACCTTATGTATTGAATGATTTTTCATAAGAGAATACATGGTGATATAAGTTGTAGATAAGGAAGAATTAGAGGTCCTAGATTAAGTATTATTAAATATATAAGGCATTAATCATTATAATATGGGATGAAAAGAGGTTCCCATTTATAAGTGAGGGAATAACTATACATTGAATTTCATAAAATATTTCAATAATGTATGGTATCTTTTAATTAAAGTGGATCCAAAATTCTAAAAAATGATATAAGAATAATATAATATTAAAATATCTTTAAAAAAATAGTAAATAAATATTTATTTGTTGTAATTAATTACATTGTCTCTTTATTTATACCTTGGAAAACTCTTTTTAATCATTTCTAGGGTAACAAAATTTTACAACTATTATTATTCACTATGACCAAAACATTAATTGATACTATTAAATAATATTAATCAATATGATTAATAATATTTAATCTATTTAACTATATTAAACTCCCATAAGTTGTAAAATTTATTTTTAAATAAACGTGAAAAACATAAAGAAATCACATTTTAGAAAAATGTGTTTTATAACATAAAACTATGTTTACATTCGTTACATGCACTATAAAAAAATCACCAGAATTTTTGAGCATGTGTTTGTATTTAAAATTAATAAATTTTGTTAAAATATTTACTAATAGTTATTAATTTAATTTATTATTTTGACAACACATTTCCTATATAAAAACATATTTTAGAACCCGTAATCCTAAATGAAAAATGGGGGTTCAAAAACCATGGGGTGCATGGTACTGTAGAAATTTTACAGTGTACTGTAGTAGCGGTGGTGCTCTATAAAAGGCTATAATGGTAGAAGCGGCAAGCTATTATATCGGTGGTAGGGTATTGCAGCAGCGGTGGGTACTACATGTTATAGTAGCAGGGGGGGTACTATAGCAGTACTATTTACAAAATGGTCCTTAGGCCAAAAATTTGGGCCTCTAGGCCATGTAATGGTCGAAATTCCAATTGGACCTTCGGGCTATGTAATGGGTCTCCCTAACCCCAATTTATTGAGTTATTTGATTTTCTTTATTAATATATGACTCTTCGGCCCCAACCATTGAAAAAAAATATTTTATAAAATTGTGTTTTATATCCCAAAAATGAACTTACATGAAAAATAAATTATAATGACGATCCTTATGTAATTAATTATAAATTTTATAATTAAAGACAATTGTGTTACTTTATAATCTAATTTAAAATTTATTTGGTAGTTTTAATTGAATATAAATTTTAGTTTTACAAAAAAATATATTTTCCACTATTCACATAAAAATTTAAAATTTTAGAAAAAACCAATAAATTCACTCTAATATAATAATAAAATAACTATTTCAAAAATGATATTACTTAATAAAAATTTAATTTTTAAAATTTTATAACTAAATCATTGTGTATGCACAAAAATTGAAATAAAAATCAGTCTTAATGAAAACAAATTTTTAAATCATTAATGAAATTAATAAAAACTGAGTGCTTATTTATTATCAATTAATCATAAAAGTAAAATTATTTAAAACATTTAAACATATTTTTTATAAAATGGTTTTTACTATTCATTTCATTCAATTTTAAATTTTTGATTTGATGTTAATATTTATGTAACATTATTTTTAAAGAATATTGTAATCTTCATAAAGAACTATGTATCATATTAAGAAAGATATAGATCATAGTATTATTTTAAAACAATGTTTTTGGGGTTACAATATTTACATATTTAGAACATCTTTGATACATCATCCAGGATATGTAGAGCATGATCAACCATCAATAAGGGATCTCAGTTTAGATATGACATGGAAAAATGGGTGGGATATCTACACTATTCCATGGGTGATGAATAGGTTGAAAATAAATGTAAATAAAAACATAGAGAATTTCATATAATTAATTGTGCATAATAGGAGTTATTTTTAGGGGAAACTACCTTAATTGGTAAATTTATTATTGAATCCATTACAGATATGGATTTATTTTATTTCGATGATACTCATTCCATTATATCATTAATTATATTAATCTATTTGGCTTACAGTTTGAGAATATTCCTTTCATGAATACACTTTCCAATACATTGTGAACAATGTAGGAGTAGTGATTTATATTTAATAAGTATTGGGTTTTGATTTTCGGCCATGAAACCATATAATACTTATGAGTTCATGATCATGACAAATTATGAATCATAATTGGAATGTTTTGGATGATTAGATATATATATTAGATCAATTTTTATCATCCTCAATATAGATAAACACTTTTAATGGAGTCACTCCTATATTTCAGGGTGAGTAGAATCCTAGATCAGGGTGATTGGGACATGTTTCCACATTTGTTTAGGTGATCTCATGCTATTTGTAGGAAATGTTACTTGATTATATATATCTACATTACAGAGGCCCTATTATGGCGATGAAGACCATAGGTTTACCTTTATATTCTATAATACCCACAAAATTGAATCAATAAATGGTTTATCATGAGGATCATGAAGCTATGGGATTTATTCATCCATTAATTTCTCCTTTGGAATCCCTTGGAATATAGAAATCTCCAGATTTTTTTAATTATTAAACAATTAACAACGTGAATCTTATTATAATATGTCTATTGACTAGGATTGATAAAATTGTTGATCAAGACAAGTATTAAACGTTATATTAGAATATTGAACTAAAATAAGGGTACCACTAGATGAGTGTATGATAGAATGATATTCTTATTGTGAAATTCAAAAAAAGGATTATAAATTATGATTAACTAATCATGCCTTTTATCCTAACTAATAATCATTTGGGTTTTATGGTTTTTAATAATCAAATCTTCTATAAGTTCTTGGATTACAACACGGTGGTATTGTTTGACAATATCATTGTTCATTATAGATTTAAATAATATCACATTTATCTTTTCTTATGACATTCTTTGAAAATTAAAATAAGATTCTTTATATATTGGAAATTATCCAAATGTTAGTTCCTGACTCTTGAGGATAAATTTCTATGCCATTTATTATCTATGAAGGATGAATCAATGGATCAATTTTGATTTTGGCCCGTATTTCTTTGGTTAAACACACTTTTTTAAAATCTATAGTTTCTTAATTTTAGTTTGTTATTATAGATTAACTATTCGTGATATCTCCAATATTTCAACACCAAAGATATAGTTAACACATATGGGTGAGAGTTTTTTTGAGTGATCAATTCCAATGATATTTCATTGACTTAAATGTGATATTGGATGGATAACTAGTCTTGATACTACCTGATCTAGAATTGGGATATGTTTATTGTGATTCTTTGGGTTTGGGTTTGTGTTTTGTTTTAAAATATTGGTGACATGTAGTAGTATATAGTAATCATCAGATATTCCCTAATTCGAAGAAAAATACCACTTATGATCATTATTTTGTGATAGTAATTTAAACTCTTATGACTTGTTCCATTATCTCTTTATGGTACTATTTATAGATTATTCATACCATAAGAGAATGATGTATATCTTCACTTAGAGGGATCTCAAATAGAGATAGATATTCTTAGTAGTGTACATTCATACCATTGATTTTGATATTTCTTAAAACACTGGGAATGAAATCATGTTTATAGGTACTTTGACTAGAAAATTACTTACTCTTGCATTGAGGGGGTAATGTGAAGAGTAGATATTGATTAGATTTTTTATTGGGATGAACATACATAAATATAATGGTGATAAAAAATAATTCTACCTTGTGATCGAGTTGGGAAATTTATGGATGATTATAATTGACATGGAAAAATAGAAAATATATTTTTTCATCACATTAGATGGAATATTAATGATGGGTAGACCATAGGTGAGTGGCCATAGTGTCTTGATTGACTGTTTTACTTCTAATGTAGGATGGTAATTCCGATGAATCTAATACTAGGGTTGATGGAAAGTGTACAATGATCCAATTATTCTAGAAATCCTAGAGCAACCAAGATGTATCATAACCTAATACATTATTACTTGTGGTCTGGAAGAACATGATAAATTATATATTTTTTTTCTTATTTCCTTACATGTTAGATAACTAATGCGGAAGCAAAAAGCTATATAGTTTTCATTATGTTTTCCCTTCCCAGAAATAATATAGAATGACATATCACTGGAATTTAGTATTTGGATACCTTATAATTCTAGTGGAAAATATACGTTATGTGTAATTATTTATTGAATCATAAAAATTAGCTTATATTATAATTATCAATGATTTGATGATGGTTTATTTTCATGATAAATTATTCATGTTTTAATTTATCAAGCCTCATAGTATTCCATTTACAATAATTTCATATAGGTACGAACAATTTTCATCCCAGTTTTAGAGACAATTATATGATTTTATGGGTTCTCATTTGATTTTGAACCTGGATTTTCATCCCCAACTAGATGTCCAATCGTTGTAATCCATCCATATTATAGAATAAATTCTTCATGAATGTATTCTTTAAATTTATATATATTGGGAGAAACATTTACCTTTAGGGTAATTTTGCATTAGAAATAATTATTAGTATTCAATCACCATGGAACCATTTGAGAAGTTGTTTCTAAGGCCTCATAGATTACCATTTTGGTTAGAATAGTGAAGTTCCAAGGATCTAATAACAACATAGAAGGGGGTTGAATTATTTAAAAAAATAATATTTTTCAAAACATTTAGAAATTAAACACATGTAACCTATTATGAATTATATTCTAATCAACCATTAGTAAATAATCATTAAAGGTATGGTAGGAATAATATTAAATCACCCAATATTTACATGGCTTAACTTTATTTTGAGACCCTACATCCATACCATAGCCAATACCTTGGGTATATGGAAATCCAATATAATGATAAAGTGAGTACAACTTGTACAAACCCCCATTAAACACCATATATCTCCCAATAATAAATATTATACATACTGCCATCATTTTATACTGTTTTCTTGGTCAAAAATTGATTCAAAAAAATTATTGAATTTTTTTTAATATTATCCACAAATTCATTGTCCAAATCATCATTAAAAATTGGATGTGTATTATTTTCTTAATACAGTAATGATTTTTTCGATTTTTATCTCCTAAAAAACTGAATAAATATCTTCTTCAATCTTATGGGAACATTTCTCGTTGAAATCTCTAGTGACCTTCATTTTTTACATATGTAAAATATAGAAATGAACAATTTATCTAAGAATGTATTTAGAGGAATCTTGAAAACCAATGGCGCGAATAATGAAACCATTCAAACTTACTTTAATCTAAAAAAATGAAAATATATAAAATTTAAAACATTAAAAGTTTCTTTTTCAAGAGTCCAAATATTTCTCCATGATTTATGAAAATTTGAAATTCATGTTTGAATTAGTAGACTCTCCATATCTTTCTCAATATGATAATCTTGGATCTTGGGTCCGATTTTATGAGTATGTTAAATTTGGATCATGGTTTTGATTTTCTCTTGAACATGGTTTTGATTTTATTATAATAATGGTAATGATTTTCTCATAAAATGGTATTAATTTACTCATAATATCAGTTCTGTTTTTTTCTTAGAAAACTGTAATGTATTTTCTCAGAATCTTTGTTTTCATTTTCTGAGAATCATGGTTCCAATTTCCAAAAAAAATCTCAATTCTGAATTTAACAGAAACATGGTTTATATTTTCATAGATTATTGGTACCGATTTTCTAGATTCATTGTTTTGATTTGTTCATAATATCCAATTCAATTTTCTCATAAAATTGATATCAATTTAATCAGAAATATTGTTTCAATTTCCTAAGAAACTTGTTCGGATTTTTTCATAATCATGGTTTTGATTTTCTCAGAAATCATTTTTTACTTTTCTTAAAAACCTGGTTAAATTTTTTATTGAATCTCAGTTGAATTTTTTCTCAAAATCATGGATCTAATTTTCAGAAAAATAATATTGGATCTAATTTTATAAATCTTTTTAAAAATTTTTTATTTCATCAAATCCATAAAATATTTTTTGAAAATATTTTATCATGAAAATAATCTTGATTTTAGAAAACTTATTGATCAAAAAATCATCATATGATTTATTTATAATGATTGAAAAACATTCTAACTTCTTATTTCTCAATATTAATCAACAATATCATTCAAATGTCTTTAGAAAAAATAATTCTTCAATCAAAAACTTATACCTTCAGCAACTTCCTTCTTTCATATGCATAAATTTTTTTCTTCCTAGATATGAAAAACATTCTTATTCAAAATAAAAATTAGTTTCCGAAAAATATGAGAACATTGTTAAAACAATTTTTCCAAAAGGTACATCAATATACCCCTTTGGATTGGTTGAAATCCCTCATTAAAAACTTTTACAATTCTCATATTTTTTTACAAATCATCTTTTGTAAACAACTATTGTTTTTTAAATTTTATCAAAACATATGCTTTCTCATAAGATAGCGTCATGGAACGACACAATTGGATTATGTAATGTTTTCAAAGGAATTAAATCCACCGATGGTAAGATAATTTTTCATTCGTGTAATGATAAACCACCTCATGTTTCTTTATATCCCAATATTATATTTTCCTTTATCACTTTTCTTTTTCTCTCCCCATTATATGATAACCACATTATCTAATTCATAAAAGAAAGACCTGTATAACTTCATACAATGTTTAATGTCATTCTATTCTCTCCCCATTGTCAATATAATACAAAGAATAGTGGGTGTGCTTCTTTATGTGATTTATAAAGACATGGTAAGAGGATGAACATGAATTTTCATCCTCAATTCAACAAACTATTTGGTCAACAATGATTATGTAAAGACATCAGTAATATAATACTTTATTTATATGTATTCCAATAATACATCTCTAGTAGAAACATTCCCTTTTATAAAGTGAATCATTATATCAATGTGTTATGATCTTGAATTTTGGATTGGAATCATAGAAAAATCAATTATACTTTGATTATCACAATGTATCTTCAATAGTATAGAAACATTCACCTTCTACTCTTCAAAAATAAATAGTCATTCCCAACATTTGAGTATAAGACTGTGTAGAAAAACATATTCTGATTTGGTGGTTCCCAATGATACTGATCGTTATTTCATACCATAGAAAATCACAAAGAATTCTCCCAGAAAAAATGTTTCTCTTGAGGATGACGTTCTATCTTTACAATCTTCAACCTAATCGGAATCTGTTTATCTAAGAAACATTATCTCACAATTTATTTTGTATAATAACCCATTTGAATCTATTAAATTGATATATCTCAGAATCCCATTTAATTCAAAAATATGTGATTACATTGGATTAATTCGATACATAGAACATAAATTCACAACATAAACAATATCAATAATTGAAGATATTTGTTAAATAAGACTTCCAATTAGCATCTGAAATACATTCTCATTCACACTTATTTTTTATTCATATTTACTAAAAATTTTCTCACTAAAATAAGAGTTGAAAATCGTTATATTTACCCATCACAAACATCTTTCACAATTCCCTATTTTTGTTTAAATAAGAAAATATATTTTTCCTTTTCTTGAACTTATAAGCCAAATAAGAAAGTTAATTCTCCAAACATTGAAATTTCAAAAATCTTCTTCATTTCACTAGAAAACTATTTACAAACATGTTCTTCATCGCCAGAAAACATAATATCATCTATATAAATAATTACAATTAATGTTCCAGAGTCAGCATCTTTATCATAAAAGATTTTATCAACTTTTCTTTTTGAAATTTTCATCATTCTAAAAAAACATTCAATAATTGATTACAACATATGTGGAGATTTTTTCATCCCATACAAAAATTATTATTCAATTTAAAAAAATTCCAGCATCATCAAGTAGAAACCTAGAAGAATACTCAAAGTAAACATCTTCCCCAATTACACCATTTAAGAAATCTTACTTTATATCCATCTGATGAACTTTTAATTTTTATGAGTAGCCATAGAAAGAAACATATAAATATTTTTTAGTGTTTCAATAGGGGAAAAGGTTTTATCAAAATCATCACCTTCCACCTGTGCATGTCCTTTACAAAAAATTATTTATTTGTTTCGTAAAACATCTCCATGATGATTCAATTTTTTAATATAAACCCACATGGTTCCAATAATATTTTTATTTTCTTTCCATTTTTGAATGTTCTTTTGTTTTATTAGTCACAATATGATCAAACTATTCAATCCAAGAATCAATCCATTATTTATGATGAATGGCCAATGAATGTGATTTGGTTTCAATTTTTTTATATATGTGATGTCTGATTTTTTAATCCCAACTTTCATATGGTCTAAACTTAATCCTTCTTGTTCCAAATAGTCTTTTCATATTCAGCATGTTTTAATATGGTAGGAAATTTCATGTTTTCTATTCTAATTGGAATTTCCAAATTACATGATTCTTCTAAATCATTATAAGAATGATTATAATTACTGTTACTATTGTTGGAAATCTCGAATTTATCCTCATTAGTATTCTCAAAAATCATTTTTACGGAAATTTTTTATTCAATTACATTCACATAAGATCATTATAATAAATTTTCTAAATGATTGTTCCAAAAACATTAACTTATACTATTTGGTGAATAACCCAATGAATTTTCTATCCATATATTTCTTATAAAACATTCCTAAATAAATTTTTTTGACTTTGAGAATGCATGTACTTCCACAAAAATTGATTTATTTCAATGATGGTTTTTGTTATAACACATTCCATAAGGAGGTAGGTTTTTTCTAGTCTCAATAAGAATCTATTTTGCACATGTACAATATTACTAAAAGACAATCTATAAATGAATTTTTAGTTTTTGTATTCTTATAACTAATTTTTCCATTTACACGATGCATATTTTTTTTCTATTATATTATACCATTTTTTGAAGTATATGGGGAACTATACAGATTTTTGTTTCTATGTTTTCTCAGATATTTTTTAAATTCATTTTTTATGAATTTAGTAACATTATATATTGTCACATTCTATATTGAAAACCCCAATTTATTATGAACATAATTTATGAAGAATTTAAACATTTCAATAACATGTGAGTGGTGTTTCGTGATCATGGTGTTTGTCCTCTAAGTGAAATCATCAATAATATTGATAATGTTTATGTATCATTTTTTTATTGATGTCTCATCAGTATACATAAATAAGAATGAATAAGCTCAAGTGGTATGTTATATTGAATTTCAACTTTTTATGACATTCATTAGTCATCTTTTCTTTTCTGGGATGTAATACAAACATATTTATCACTTCTTTTAAATTATGGAAAATTCTTGACAATATCAACTTTATAAATTTTATTCATGTTTTTTTACCTATGGTTCCCAAGTCCTCGGTGCCACAACTTGTATTCATCTTCCTCACTCATGTAACAAGATTTGTTGAATTCTATTATTTGAAAGAGACACACACTCATTAATTCTGCTTTTTTAATGACTTTTTCAACATTTATGATTTTGATAAAACAAGAATACATTATATAGATTACTTATTTTCCATAATCAAAATGTTAACCTACCCTAATTATGTTATGTTTTACCCCATCATCATGTAAAACTTCTATAGATTTAAATTTCACTACTAGAAACATTGTCATTCTGATTCCACTGACTTTTAATGAACTATCATTGTGAAAATTAACTTCTCCACCAACATGAATTTCATAAAGTTTGCAGATTTTTACATCAACTATCATATGTGATGAATAATGACTATCAACTTTCCATGGATTGTTCCTATTACTTGATTTAAATTATGTCTCAATAATAAGTGATCTATCCTAAACCATCTTGTTTTCAGAATTCATTTCAATTATTTCGTTAGTAATGTTTTCTTGGAGTAGTGTCATTTATATTTTTGGGAAGATGATGAAATTGATCACATATTCCAAAACAGTCTTATGGAAATTCAAATTGTGTCTTTGTTGCTATTTTTATAACAGATAGAGGAATCACCATTTCAAATTTCTATCAGTTAGGAAGGTTTCTCATTATTATTTCACTATTTCATCCATATTTCTCAAAACGTATTCCAGGTAATGATATATTTTGAAAAAAATTATAATAATTGTTCCAATATATTCCACAACACCTGATATATCTATAAATTAAGGATGGTATATTCAGGAATGATCTTTCTCTATAGAAACATTATTGAGGTTAGTAACTTCTTTAAGCTTTAACATGCTTAGGACAAAGACCATCATTTATTTTTAGTGAGTTGTCTACATTTATATAATTTATTAGTTTCTCTATCCATTTATCAATCCAACATTTATGAATTCATATTCTAGAACATGAAATGTTAAAAAAATTAGATTAAATTTTATTTTTAGTAATAGTTGATTTCACCTTATTATTGTATTAAGCCTTCTCAACAACATTAGAAGTCTTTGGATTTACTTCTAAATCATTGTTGAAAATATCATTCATCTTCATCGAGGTAAAATTATATTCAGTAATTTTTAATTAAAACCTATTAACATATTATTCCTTATATTCCATCATTTTTATAAGATCATTAATCATAATTACCTATTTAGAAATTCAATGTTTATAACATAAAATATCATGAATGTATTCATCCACCTTCTTGATGAGATATTTTTCTACCATTGTTAACTTCTTCACATTATCTCTTCATTACTCTAGTTTATTTGATGAGAGTATTTATTCACATGACATGAAAAAATTTCAGTTCTTAGGTGATACTAACTATAAGATTCTTAACCACATTCATCATTATTTTAGGGATCCTTTGTTTTCTCAAATTTTACAATGAAGGTTCAAATTTTTCTGAACATTTATAATTAGATGCATTATTTTTAGTTAACTCTGATTTAACTATCTTAATCAACAAACTTCTTTTGTTTCCAGTAAACTTATTCTTTTATTTATTAGAAGACTTTTCTTCATTATAAATTTTTTCCTCTTATTCTATAGAGATTTTCATCGGAATAATCTTGAAATTACCTTAATTTTTTATTAGTGAAATTCATATAAATTAGTATGATTCCATGAAACTCAATAAATTTGATGGAATGTTTAACTCCATACATTACTATTACACGTTGGTAGTTCATGGATATAAGAGATATGATTTTTTTTCATTCATCTCATCATCTTCTTTATCATCAAACTCAAAAGGATTTTATTCTTTAATATCTTGTATTTTCATATTTCTCAGAAAATCAAAATACATTTCATTATAAATATTCATTTTAACCATTTGGGATTTTATCATTTAATATTAGATAATAATGTTATGGAATTCATCAAGAGATATACCATCCTTATCTTTTAAGAAATAAATTTTAGAATCATATCGGCCAGGAATGTTTCTTATATGTTTATTCGCAATTGTATAATCTTCTAGGACATCTATATATCCTCAAATTTAGTAAAATAGTCATTTAAGATGATGAAGTAATATCAATTATTTCTGCATCCCTCTTTCTGATGACTTCATAATTACTACACCATATTTAATGTTTCGCATCCTTGAATATTGTATTTCCTTTGAAAACAATTTCTAGCTTATTCCACATACTTTGGACGTTTGTGACCCATCACCATCAGATAAAAATTTTATGATAAGAACATAAGGAATAAATTTATATCCTTTCCATCAACTTTAATATTTCTCTAATCGATAATTGTTATAGGATCTACTTTCTCATCATGTGGAAATTCAAGAGTAGTAGTATCAACAATATAAAGTCTATGAGATAAAATATATGGAATCATATTATTTTTTAATTCACAATAATTTTTACTATAAATTGTAGGAATTTCACTACTATTGAATGAATTTATATTATCCATCACAAGGATTAAACAAGGGAAAATCATCGTGGATCTAATGTGAATTTATATTCTATGGATCAAGTAATAACTAGGAAGGGGGGGGGGTGAATCAGTTGTTAAATTTGTATATGATTCAAAACATTAATAATCCTAACCCCTAAAACTAATTATGATTTATATCCTTATCAGCCATTAGTAAATACTCATGCAAAACAAGGATCGAATGCAATAAAAGCACAAAATATTTACAAGGATAAGTCTTAGTGTTAGAACATATGTCCTTCTAAAAACCACATCATTGGTCTCTAGAAATCCATGATAATGAATAATTTAATACAACAGCTTCGAACTCCCGCTAGACACCTTATATATTTCGATTCCAATGATTATAATAACTCTTATTAGTTTACAATTTTTTCTTATAAAAAAATTGATCCCAAAAAAATAATAATTACATTGTGGAATCTGCTCCACTATTTCTCTGTTCAAATCCCCAGTCCAGTTTTGTTGATTCTAATTTTATCTTTAATATAATAATGGTTATGATTTTTCATTGCTCAAAAAACCCCTTACAAATCATCTTAAATGGGGTGGTAAAATTTATCATTGAATTATTCATTAGTACTCATTTTATGGATGTGTAAATGTTACAATATAATGAATTATCTGAGAAATTATTTATTGGAAACATGAAAACAAATGGAGTGAAAGATGAAAACTTTCCAATTAAAAAATATCTCAAAAACTAAAAAATATCATGTAATTAATACTAAATTGTTGACATCATCAATCCATTTTAGATTTATATGAGATTTATAAAAAAATTTAATTCATGCTTTACTTCTACATGTCTTTATATCCTTCTTAGTAAGATAATACAGTATCTTGTGTCCAAATTTGTGGGTATGATAATGTCTGGACGTGGTTCCAATTTCTAATGGATCTTGGTTCTGAATTTCTTAAAATCTTGGTTCTTATTTACTCAGAATTATAGTATATATTTTCCCCAGAAACTGGTTTTTATTTTCGTATAATATTGGTTTTTATTTTCATAGAATAATTATTCAAATTTTCTTATAAAATTGGTTACTATATTCTCAAAAAAGGTGCTGATTTTTATAGAATCTTGGTTCTGATTTGCTAAGCATCATGGATATGATATTCTTAGAATATTGTATCCTATTTTCATAGAAACATGGTTAAACTTTTCTCAGAAAACTGTTTCTAATTTTCTCATAATCATGGATTTTATTTTCTCAAAATATTGCTTGTTATTTTTACATAATCTTGATACGGATTTCTCAAAATATTGGCTTCGATTTTCTTAGAAATGTGGTTACAATTTTCTCAGAAAACTAGTTCTTATTTTATCATAATAAGGGTATTTATTTAAATATAAAACTATTTATTATATTATAATAAAATTGGTTTCAATTTTATTAGAATCATGGTTCTAATTTTCTAAAAATCATTGATCCTGTTTTCATAATAATAATGCTAGATATTATTTTCTGATTCTTTATAGTGATTCCAATTTCTTCAAAACACTCCAAACTTCCTTCAAAATATATTCTGATCAATGTTTTATTGATTCTTGAGAACATCTTGTTTAGAAAAGAATCATTTTATTTATTTATAATGTTGGAAAAAAATTCTATCATATGACTTCTCAATCTTACTCAACATCTCGATTAAAAACACTTCAGAATCAAAAATATGACTTCATTTAGAAACATATATCATCAATAACATTTATATTTATATTTCAAAAACATTATTAATTCATCACAATAAAAAAATTAATACCAAAAGGGTTTATTTATCAATAAATACATAAATATTGTTGAAAAAATTTATCACTAAGGTACTTCAAAGATGTTGTAAAATGGTCCTTGGATGGATTACGAATCGTCTAATTGATTATGGATATCTTGAAATTGATTACAAAAAATATTAATACGACATATAATCTCTATAAATTTTATGCTGATTGGAATCATAATCCATTGGAGTAAAATGTAGTTGTTCAAGTATTCTTCTGAGTTTCACCTCAATCATTACCTAGCATTTGGGGAACAAGGGTTTTTCATTACCTTATTAAGCTGACACATTTGATAGTATAGAGAGACACAATATAGTTTATAATCAATTAGAAATATCTACTTATTTATGTTTTATAAATGAGGTGTTCATTATTTCCAAATATAGGATGTATCAACTTCTTTAGTTCCATATGATTGAGATGGAGTATATTGAAATTAAACTCAATACCTTACTAATTTGAATACTTGTTCAAAAAATTGATTTATAGGAAAAGGAGTTTAAATTAAGGATCCTTTAATTAGTTAATGTGTTATGGAAGTGTGGTAGGGATGAAAATAAGCCACGGGAACATGAGGACATGATGATACTGTAATGGTTTTATATATTTTTGGGTTCGTGATTTTGAGTCTTTCTAGGGAAAAATTATTTTATGCTAGGTATAATTTTTATTCACTATGGTTCAATTGTATATTACTAGTTATGATTATATATTTTATATATAGATGGTTTTAGGAGTTATGAGTTAAAAATTAATAGTTTCAATGAAAAAAGACTAGTGGTATGGTTTCTGTTAATGGTTATTTCTAACCATGATGTTATCATGAGATAACGATTTATTAGTTCCATTGAAAAATTTTATAGTTTTAGAACGTCTTATCTAATCATTTAATTCACTAAGAAAATTGTATGAGTAGATGGATTTGGTCTATTGGATATTAAATTTATAGTGAAATGTTTTTCAAACTGTGTGGCTAATCCCAGTGAAACACAAGATTTTTTTTCTAGGAACACTGGCTACTATATGGATTGTAAATGGTTTGTCCAACCGAGTGACCAAACTATTAGACATGCTTCAAACTAATTACAACCAAAAATGAAAATGATTATATTGGGATTTTTAACTCTTCTCTCCAAATAGTCATTTATTATATCAATACATGCCCACTTTGAAACACTATAGAACCATTCCTTTGGTTCTTTAATGATCCTTAGTCATTTTCGATGGATCTCTTGAAGGTATTTTTCCCTATTTTTTTAATCTATTTTTCCCATAATCAATACTTTATCTCTCTTCCCATTGATCTAATAGAAATTAATTTTGTTTTGACTATTGGATTTATAGATTTGTTTTTTGAATAATTGATGTTGTTTTTGTATATATATGCTCGTTAGGGGTGGATCTCACTATTTCCAATCACTAAAATTGAAGGTGTTGACATATCCTCCATTTTTATGGTAGGTGCCTCTATCATATGGTTTATCCCTTAGTGAACTTTTTGTTCTTATTAGTTAATATGGAATTATTTTTAAAAATTATTATTTGATACGGTATATGATATTTTGATGAAATAAAAATTGTTTTCAAAATAGGTTTTCATTGGGTAATAAATTTTTTGAACCTAATGTGCATGAAAAAAATTATACATAGATGGTTTTGAATCGGAAATGGTTTTTCACACATGGGATCAGTTTGGTATCAGTAAAGATAATTTATTATAAAAATGGTCATCGAAATGAAATATTTATTTTCCATGGAAAATGTTTTATCAAAAATTAATTTGTTTCCTTGAATGTAGTAATGATGAAATAGAATATTAGGAAGATATTGGGGTATTATGGAAAACTAGAAATAATTGATGCTTGGTGGATTTAGATATCATTACAGATGGTATTGATAATTCCATGCTCTCTAGTGGGTATAATTTCTGAGGGAATGTGGTTCTTGAAATTTAGAGTATACATATTCTGGTTTGTGATTGTCTGTTTTACTTATGTACCCCCTTGTGTTGTGATTTTACCTTGAGTTTTTTTATGATATATTATGTTCTTATATATTTACTTTCCATTTTTCATACAAAATATATATATGATTCTTGAATCCTTTTTAATTCATATTATTGTATCAAATGGATATTTTTTCATATTTCATTATTTATTAAAAATGTTTTGTTTTTAAAATAAATCCAAATGGTGATTTTATATGGGTTATGATTTCATATAGACTATTTTAGAAAAAATAATTTATAATAACTAAAGACGAAAAGTTGATAGAAATTTTTTAGATTCGTTAGTGATATGATATCGATCAATAGTAATCACACACTATTTTCCACTTTTGTCATTTGAACCGTTTTTTTACGATAAAATTAATGGGAAGAGTATCATGTGGTGTGTGACTTTCTTGGACTATGTTTCCTTCAGGTGGGTTGGTATGAAGGTGATCTCTGGTCCAGAGTATATGGACCCATGGGGTTGTTCTATTTATATTTTTATTTTATAAAATTCATTTATAAAGGCCATGTTATTTAGTTTTATTTTTCTTTATTTATGGTTGTGTGGTTATTGAATAATGATATAACTTTTGATATTTTTTTATAAATTTATTATTATCACTATCTTATCATGTGTATGTTGAGGGTGAAATCATTCTAATGTTCTTTTCATAATACAATGGTTATTTTTTCCAGCCTGTAGTGATTATGGACAAGCTCCAGGCATTGTAATTGGAAATTTTGGGAGATATAATTTTTTTAATAGGGATAGTCTATTACAAGCCTTACATATCTCTCCAAATCATTAGCTTATGATTTTATCAAGGTGAAAATAAGGGATATTTCCATATTCTTCAATATCATGGAATTAAATACGATTCATTTATTCTAAATTGGGATATACACGAGTTAACTTGAGATATGGATATGATGATCCAAGATACCTATAATATTTGGGTAAAATTAGTTTTTATGTAAATATTTACATTTTATAAAGTTAGAAAAATTTATGAACTTTTAAATGTGAATTTTGTTTAAAATAATTTATTCATGAGTTATGATGTTCCTCGTGATTTCTTCATGGTTTTAATATGATTACTAATGGGTTTTAAAAAAATTTAATTAAGGAAACATTGGTTTTATCATGTGGATGTGTTTTAATTGTGTTTAGAAATTTACACTATAGAAATTTAAACATATTCATCAATTTTAATGTTTTCACTTGTAATGGCCCAGACCTCTCCATCCCATTACTTTGTTGAAATTAAGTTCATGAAGTGTTTTGGAGGGTAGAAGGGACTATTCCCACACATTTCAGAATTTTGTAACTACACACCGTGTAGTTTGAGTACATGCCGTGTACCACTTTGTCGGGTATACCCTGTGTTGAAGCAGTGTCCTTTCCATTTGAAATAAATGAGTACACACTATGTATCCCATACTACATGCCATGCAGTTCCTTCCCGCATACGTGTTACCCTCAAACCGTGTGTTGACCATTCAAAGGTAATGTGCTTTGTTGAAGTCGTGTCCTTGCTGTGTGAAATAAATGAGTACATTCCATTTATCTCATACTACACATCGTGTAGTTCCTCCCCGCGTATGTGTTACCCTCAAATAGTGTGTTGACCAATCAACAATTGTGTGCCGCGTTGAAGGCCGTGTTGGAATCCGCATGGAGACCGTGTGAAATGGTCGAGTACACACCGTGTACTATAAAGTACACATGGTGTACTTTAGTTTTTCTCACCTCTAAAAGGAGGGGGCCTCTCCTCCATTTAAAATCATCCATCTACTCCCCTCTCCTTCGAGAAGAGCTCTCCCAAAAGACTCTGATACTCTTTTCATACATAACTTCTTCTTCCGAGCTTCGATTTATAATCTGTCAGCAGCCACGAGATTGTAATGACGAGGCAGAACATCTGAGCTTGAAATTGTTGCTTCCTCTCAGCCATTCCTTCCCAGCTTCCACCAGAGGTTTTTCCGGGTTTTTCCAGAAGTAACGGACGCCGACAGACGTCTTCTAAAGATGATCTGAGGGAGCGTTTTGATCAGAAACTATTGATGTATGGATTTTACCTTAATCTCTATAAATTATGCATTATGCGGGGTGGGTGTCCCCTTGTTTAGATGAAACACATTTGAACCAGTTTAAAAAAGATAATAACTGGCCTATATAACTGGTATGGGATGTTTGTGAATGCAGTTACCTTATTTATATCATGTGTTATTATGATGTGAATTGAATAGGCTTATGCCTACTAAAAATAACGGTCGTTGGGGGACTATGCTTGCTCAATTAGATGATTCCCTATCTTTCTAGACCGTTTATGGATGGAAACATTGTGAAATGTGGAAATTGTTTAATCACGTAATGTTGGATGATTAAATGAATAACTGGAACCCTAGTGTGATCACCCCTGTTGAACAAAACTGAAATAATAAACATGTGGCTGATGGATAGGGTTTATTTAGGTGAAGGTGGTGTTTTGTGGGTTGTTGTGGATCGGGTGAGCAGGAGGGCTGCAGTTGGCATGGTTGTGGGTTGGTGTGAATGCTATGTTAGTGATGGGTAGTTGGGCTATGATAAATTTTATCAAGGGATGATGATATATGGGTTTCAGTGTGTTTGTGGTTATGTTGGTTGGTAGTAGGGCTGCAGGGATGGGCATGGTAATGGAATAGGAATAATAATCAATTTGGTCAGTTGGTTAATTAGAATGGACTTGTTTGTGTTTCTTGTGTTTTCGTATCTTGATTGGTGGATTGCATGGAGATGTTTAATGAACGATTGATATGGTTGGTTATGGAAAATTTCCCAGTAGTTAAGGAACTAAGAAACTATTTCTATTGAAAATTAAAAACCTAAATGGGGTTGGGGTTGTTTTTTGTATGCATGTTTCGTAATACTAGTGCCGAGACACGTGCTCAGTTCTCTGTTTAGAAGCCATAGGTTGTGCTGTGTGTTTGGTACACATATATATATCAGTATCTTTGTGTTTTGTCGCACCCCACCCATGTTGAGAACTTAGTGACTAACACTCCCTTTTCATGGGAGATGGTGTTTTCCCATTAGTTACTAGATCCATACTACTCCTTCCATAGGTTGTGATGGCATGAGGCGACATTACACCTAAGAATCTTCAGGTAGGTTTCGATTGGGGTGGTTTTATCCCAAGACTCGTTCGGTAGGTTTACTATTTTCAAGAATCTTCGGGATGAGGAACAAGTGATTGCGGGATGTATATGCGGTTGTGAGGCCCAGGTGTGTGTGTACAGGATATGCGGTTGTGAGGCCAAGGTGTGTGCGGGTGGGATATGCGTTTGTGAGGCCCGGGTGTGTGTGGGAGGGATATGTGGTTCTGAGGCCTAGGTGTGTATGGGCGGGAAGAGTGTGGTAGCATCAAGACGTTTTCCATTTGGAAGAGTAGCTAACTAGTGGGAAATGGTGTGGGGTACACAATACTCTAGTTCTTATACACTACTACTGGTTGTTTTTTGTTTTGGTGAGTGTGGCTGGTGAGGTTGGGTGGATATAATTCCTTGATAGGTTTTGGTTTCCACTATTGTTCTCACAGAACATTAGGATGTCTCCCCACTTGTGCACGAGAGCTTTAGGATTCCCTTCTGAGTATACTTGTGTGCTCAACCTAAATTTACTTTCAGGTTTTCAGGAAGACTACTTGGGCTATGCGTGACCCTACTACTCAGTACAGTTGGTGTTTTTGTAGTTTTTATAATCTTGTTTTCTTTTGGTATTGTACTTTTGAGCTTTCTTGTACTTTGATTCAAAATTGTTTAAACATGCTTGTGGGATTGGTTTGGGTTTATTTACCTGTTCCTTTTTCTTTTTTGGTTTTTTGACTCATCCTATTTCCCGATCTAATATAATAAAAAGGGTAATGCCTCCAATATTTGTAAAAACTCAAACCCTTGGTGCTAGTCACCACTCTAGGTCCAACTTGAGGCGGTAAATGGGGGTCATTATCTCCCTTTCACCATTTCTAGCTCAGGAGGGGCATCATTGGTGGGAGGGGGTTGTGAAACAATGGTATCAGAGGTGATGGTTGAGAGATAGGATGGAGTCTGGAGTTATGCACAGTGAGGATTGCAAGGTATGGTAGGGAAACAATGTTGGTGGGTCATGGTGCATGACATAGGCCAGTGAATATCGGCTAGGACATGGGATTTTAGGCCCCCCCTGTGATCTGATGCATGGAATCTATGCCTACCGAACAACCAAGTGAGACTACATTGATTTGGGGGTAGAGACCCTAGGGAATGTACATTCTTCATCATGTTTTTGTTTTATTTTATTTGGGTGTTATGGGAAATTAATTGAAATAAAAATGATAAAATAAAAGATTAAGATATTTTCCTTACTACATGGGCTTAGGCGATGATTGTTTACCGTACAGCTATGGAATCTGGACATCATCCACGCCCAGCACCTCTACCTCGAGGAGAGGTCAGAGGCAGAGTTTCCATGGCCTGACATTGAGAAGTAATTCTGAGAGGAGTATCTTTCTTCTCTGATCAAGGCAGAGAAGCGGTATGAGTTACTCTCCCTCCAGCAGGGGAGTATGCCAGAACGAGAATTAGGGATCATGTTCAAGGATCTCCTACGCTTTTCTCCAGATCTCTTTCTGGATGAGGATTCTTGGGCGAGACGTTTGGAGGAGGTGCTTCATCCTTCGCTCCAGTATGTTTTCACCCCCTTCACCCTTCTGGCGTATGTGGCTATACAGAAGATGGAAGAGGTTGTAGAGAGGATGAACTCATAGGGAGGTGCACCACAATATGGGATCTGGCTATGTTCGTCGAAGGGGAAGGCAGTCACCAGCAGGTCTCTTAAGACAGGACCTTCCAGATTCAGGCCAGTAGGGAGCAGGCTCCAGCAATTAGAGTTCAGATCTTCGGGTCCTTATCACTTTTTCATGAGCCCAGTTTCGATGTTTTTCTCTTGTGGAGGTTTCATGAACATTTAGAGTCGGTTCCTGACCCAAGCTTAGTATGGTGGAGGTGGGCAGGTTCATCACCCCCCTCAGGAGCACCAATTGCCGGTGAGGCCCTTCCAGTAGGAGCAGGACCCTGCTCCTCCAAGGGTAGACATTTCAGGAAGAGGTCGGCCTTAGGGTTCTCCTCAGAGACCTCAACCATGATTTGATTGATGAGGTGGTCGACATCAGAGAGGTAGAGGTGCTGGGCGTGGATAGTTGTATGCAACCAAGTTGACAGCTCCGGATGGTCCAGAGGTGGTGTGAGGTACGATTTTTTTGTTCAGCACTCTCGTTTCAGCTTTGTTCGATTCAGGATCGTCACACTCCATTGTTTCACCCGGTCTATCCCATTCTTTGGGTCTAGATGTAGATATAATTTATGTACCCTTGGTGATGAGTACACCAGTTGGAGGCAAGACCTGTGTATCTTGTGTTTTCCGGGGATGTGGGCTGACATTGGGACCACATCAATCTAGTGGGGACCTTCTTTTGCTACAGATGCAGCCATACTATTTCATCCTATGCATCGATTGGATGTTTTATGTTATTTCCATTATCGACTTCTTCTGAAAAATGGTCGTGTTCTCCAACGTGGATGAGAAGTGTGTATCTTTTATTTTCGATTGGAGCTATCAGGTGTGAACCTGACATGTAAAGCATCTACTTTCCATGTTAGGTAGGTTATCAATGGTTTCAGATATTACAGAGATAATGGATGTACCATTGGTTATTAGGGAGTTCCTTGATAGTTTTTCAGAGGAGGTTGTGACTCTACCCCCCCGACGTGACATTGAGTTCCGGATAGACTTATAGCCTGGTGCCTGTCTGATTTCGATGGCCACTTATCGGATGACACCTTCGGAGTTGTGGGAGTTGCAGATTACGATTGACGATCTAATTGGGAATGGTTTTATTCTAACCAGCATGTTGCCATGGGGTGCTCCAGTTTTTTTCGTGAAGAAGGCAGATGGTGATCTCATGATATGCATAGACTACCGAAGGTTGAATTAGGAAATGGTCATGAACTGTTACCCCCTTCCAAGAATAGATGATCTCTTCGACCAGCTGAGGGGATCATGTTTGTTTTCTAATATTGATCTATGATCTCAATATCATTAGAAGTGGGTAAAGGACAATGACATCTTGAAGACATCTTTCAGGTGTAGGTATGGGAACTTCGTATTTGTAGTGGTGCCCTTTGGAGTTACAAATTCACCAGTTGTGTTCATGGGACTTTTGAACCTTGAATTCCAAGTGTTTCTGGACCGGTTCGTCATTGTGTTTATCGATGACATCCTGATCTACTCATGATCAGAGGAGGAACACATTGAACATCTCAGGGCAGTCATGGAAGTCATTAGACACAACCATCTATATGGGAAATTGTCGAAGTGTATGTTCTTGACACAAGAAGTACACTTCCTTGGGCACGTAGTGTCTTAGGATGGAGTTTCAGTGGACCCGTCGAAGGTGGATGCATTTTTTTCTTAGGCAGCACCCAAGAGCATGGTAGAATTTTGTAGTTTCCTGGGGTTGGAAGGTTATTATCAGAGGTTTGTTTCGGACTTCTCTCGAGGTACTGCTCCATCGACAGCTTTGACTAGGACAAACCAGGTCTTCCTATGGAGCAAGTAGTGCCAGAAATCATTCGACAACATGAAATATAAGTTGGTCAGTGCTCCTGTACTCAGGTTTCCAGATGAAGGGTTGTTGTATGAGGTGTTTTGTGATGCTTCTGGCCTTGGTTTGGGGTGCGCACTGATTCAAAATAATAGTGTGATTTGTTATGGGTATAGGAAGTTGTGCCCTCACGAGCGTAACTATGACACCCATATCATAGAGATTGCAGCAGTACTGTTCACACTGAAATTGTGGAGACATTACCTCTTTGGGGAGGAATTTTTGTCTTCTTAGATCACCAGAGCTTACGTTATATCTTCTCCCAGTGTGACATGAACTTATGGCTGCAGAGATGGGTCGAGTTTCTCCAAGATTATGACTTATAGATCTATTACACTGATGGTAAGGGAAACGTTGTGGCTGATTCCCTGAGAAGGAAGTTGCATAAGGAAGTGGTTCAACAGTCCGCTGATGCTTGAGAATGTCATGGGAGGGTTGGTTGCCCTCCCCATGGATGAAAGGGTCGATGCTGTTAGAGGTTGTTTGTTTCAGATGACGATGTAGTCATCCTTGTTGCAGCATTTGGAAGAGTCTCAATGGGGGGACTCTGAAGCGGAATTAATGTCGGATCGTATCAATCAGGGAAATGCTCTAGAAATATGGTTAGAGGATAACTGATATCAGTTGCATTTTCAGGGAAGGTTGTTTGTTCCGGTGGTGATGCGTGAGGGAGTTCTCCGTTAGTTCCTTAGATTAGCCATGGAGGTACATTCGAGAGTTTCAAAAATCCACCAAGGCCTTTGGGAACAATTTTTGTGTCCTAGGGTGAAACGGTTAGTGGCGGAGTTTGTGGATATGTTCCTAGTGTGTCTACATGTAAAGGCAGAACACTGTGTTCCCAGTGGTTTGTTGCATCCTTTATATGTCCCCGAGTGGAAGTGGGGTGACATCTCAATGGAATTCATCACATGACTACCTAGAGATCTAGGTGGTTATGAGGATATCTAGGTAGTGGTGGATCGACGGATGAAATCAGCTCACTTATTATCAATATAGGAGTCGGGCCTGGTGAGTACCATATCACAGAGGAATGTAGACGAGGTGGTGTGTTTGCATGGAGTTCCAAAGACTATCGTCTATGATCGGGATACTCGGTTTACCTCATGATTCTAGAGGGGGTTACAACATGCTTTTGGCACCCAGCTACGCCTTAGAACTACTATCCACCCCCAGACCGATGGGCAGATAGAGCGGACTATCTAGACGATGGAGTAAATACTGCGAGCATGCGATCTAGATTTCGTAGAATCATGGGTGTGACACATTCTTTTATTAGAGTTTTCTTACAACAAAGGCATCCACTCTACTATTTGCAGGACACTGTTTGAGGTTTTTTATGGATGAGCATGTCATTCACCAATTTGATGGGTAGACGTTGGTGAGATGGGTGCTCTTTGGCCAGAGGTAGTACAGAGCACCACAGAGAATATCCAGCTTGTGTGTGAGAGGATGAAAGCGGATCAGGATGACAAAAGACTTACACTGATCGTTGGAGGAGGCCCTTGTAGTTCGGGGTGGGTGATCATGTCTTCTTGATGGTTTCCCCATGATGGGTGCATATGAGGTTTCAGAAGGGGAGTAATATCTATCATAGGCTCATCGGACCTTTCGAGGTGCCTAGGAGAGTGGGAGACGTAGCATATCAGCTGGCCCTACAACATCAGTTGGAGAAGGTTCATGACGTCTTCCATGTATCCCATCTTCATCGATACTTACACGAAGACTCGCACGTAATCAACTGGGGAGAGTTAGATATGGGAGATGACATGACCTTCGAGGAACAACCAGTAATAATCAAGGATCGTAAATAGAAGGTGCTTCGTGGATGAACCATCGCCTCGGTTTGAGTGTTATGGATACATGGAGGCCTCGAGGAGAGAACATGGGAGCGGGAGGCCCAGATGCACGCTCAGTACCTGGAGTTGTTTTGACTTGTGTTTTGCCTTGTTCTATTGAAATGTTTTTATGTTATACTCTATACATTTGATATATGGAATTCTTGGCTTGTCAGTTGTGAGAAGTTTTGTTTCCTTGTTCTCTAGAAGTTTGTGACATGTCCAGATGTGTGGGGAAAGGAAAAAACATCATCCACCATTGAGACACATTAATGCGGATGCGATTTAACCCATGCGAGTGAGTCAGTTCTGCATAAAGCAGATAATATCTCGACATAGTAGAAGGAATTTCCCCAAACCATGTGTTTGGGCAGTGTGTTGGTTGTTCGGTGTTGGGGGCAGTGCAAGTTGAAAAATCCTAATGTATGGAAATGTGAAGACCAAATTCTTAATCGAGACGAATTAAGGAGGATGCAATTAAACCCATGCAAGTGAGTCAGTGTCACATAAAGAGGATAATATCTCGACATAGGAGAAGGAATTCCTAACACATATGATTAGGGTTGTTGTATGGGTCCTGTTATAAAGAGATCCCTTAGAGGTATTTTTTTGGGTTCCTATGGGTTGGTTTCGAATTATCGGGGATGGTATTGTTTTAAGAGGTATCTGATGTAATGTCTTGGACCTCTCTGGCCGTTTCCTTTTTTGAATAGAAGGCTATGAAGTGTTCTGTAGGGTAAATGGGATGTTTCACACACTTTTCATTATTTTGTATCTACACTCCATGTAGTGTGAGTACACGCCGTGTACCACCTTGCCAAGTATATCCCGTGTTGAAGTCGTGTCCTTTCCATGTGAAATAAATTAGTACACCTCGTGTAGCCCATATTACACTCTGTGTAGTTCCTCCCCACGTACGTGTTACCATCAAACTGTGGGTTGACCAGTCAACAGCCATGTGCCGTGTTGAAGTCGTGTCCTTACCGTGTGAAATAAATGATTACACACCATGTAGCACATACTACATGGCGTTTAGTTCTTTCCCACGTACGTGTTCCCCTCAAACCATGTGTTGACCAGTCAAAGACCGTGTGCCGTGTTGAATGCCGTGTTGGAATACACGTGGCGGCCGTGTGAAATGGCCGAGTACTCGTCATGTACTATAAAGTACACGCCGTTTACATTTAGTTTTTCTCGCCTATAAAAGGAGGGGGCCTCTCATCCTTTTCAATGTATCCATCTCCTCCCCTCTCTTTCGTTCAGAGCTCTCCCAAAAGGCGTTGAAGCTCTTTTCTTCCATAACTTCTTCTCTGAACACCGATTTATGATCCGCCAGTGGTCATGAGATCGTAACGATGAGGCAGAACATCTATGCTTGGAACTGTTGCTTCCCCTTGGCCATTCCTTCCCAGATTCCACCCTAAGAGGTTTTGGTGGGTTTTTATAGAAGTGACTGACGATGACATATGTCTTCTAAAGTTGATCTGGGGGAGCGTTGTTATCATAACTTGTTCAGGTAGGGATATTAACATCGTCTCTATAAATTGTTAATCATGCGGGGTGGGTGTCCCCTTTTTTATGTGAAACACATTTGAACAAGTTAAATGAAGATAATAACTGGCTTATTTAACGGGGATGGGAAGTTTGTGAATATAGTTACATTATTTATATCTTCTCATATTATTTTGTGAATTGAATAGTCTTATCCCTAATAAAAATCATAGTCGTTGGGGGCCTTTGCTTGCGCAATTAGATGCTTTCCTATCTTTCTAGACTGTTTATGGATGGATACATTATGGAATGTGGAAATTGGTTAATCACGTAATTTTGGCTGATTAAATGAATAACCGGAACCCTTGTGTGATCACCCAGGTGGAAGAAAACTGAAATAATAAACATGTGGGTGCTGGTTAGGGTTTATTTATGTGAAGGGGTTTTTTGGGGGTTGTTGGGGATCAGGTGAGCAGTAGGGTTGCGGTTGTCTTGTTTGTGGGTTGGTTTGAATGCTATGTTTGTGATGGGTATCAAGGCTATGATAAATGGTATCAGGGGATGATGATGTACGGGTTTTGGTGTGTTTGTGGTTATGGTGGTTGGAAGAGGGGCTGTAGGGATGGGTTTGAATGTGAACAAACTATGGGTGGTGAATAATAATTAAAAGTGGAAGAGTTAATGAAATCATGGGAATGGTAATGGAACATGAATAATAATCAATGGGGCTGGTTGGATAATAAGAAGGGACTTGTTTGTGTTGTGTATTTTTTCCTAACATGATTTGTGGATGGAAGGGATATGTTTTACGAATGATTGATATGGTTGGTTGTGGATAATTTCCCAGTAGTTAATGAACTAATAAATTAAATCTATTGAAGCATGAATACCTAAATGGGGTTGGGGTTGTTTGTTGTATGCATGCTTCCTAATAGCAGTGCCGAGGCACGTGCTCAGTTCTATGTTTAGAATCCATAGGTTGGGTTATGTGTTTGGTATACATATATATATCAGTATCTTTGTGTTTTGTCGCACCCCACCCATGTTGAGCAATTAGTGTCGAACACTCCCATTCCATTGGAGAGGGTGTTTTCTCTTTAGTTACTAGATCCTTCCTGCTCCTTCTTCCATAGGTTGTGACAGCTTGAGGCAACCATACACCTAATACTTTTCAGGTAGGTTTTGATTGGGGTGGTTTTATCCCACGACTCTTCGGGCAGGTTTACTATTTTCCAAGCATATTTGGGATGAATCCCAGGTGTGTGTGGGTGCGATATGCGGTTTTGAGGCCCATGTGTGGACAGGCAGGATATGCGGTTGTGAAGTCCAAGTATGTGCGGGTGGGATATCAGGTTGTGAGGCCCATGTGTGTGCAGGTGGGATATGTGGTTGTGAGGCCCAGGTTTGTATGGGCAGGAAGAGTGAGGTAGCTTCAAGACATTTGCCGTTAGGAATAAAATCTAACTAGTGGGAAATGGTGTGTGGTACCCAATACTCTTGATCCTATATACTACTACCTGTTGTTTTGTGTTTTGGTGAGCGTGGATGGTGAGGATGGGTAAATATAATTCCTTGATAGATTTTTTTTCTTCTGTTATTATCGTGGGACATTAGGATGTCTCCCCAATTGTGCATGAGAGCTTTAGGTTTCCCTACTACGTTTACTTGTATCATCACCCAACATTTACTTTCTGGTTTCCAGGAGGACTACCAGGGTCATGCAGGACCCTACTAGTCGGGACAGTTGGAGTTGTTGTAGTTAATGTACTCTTGTTTTCTTATGGTATTGTACTTTTGATATTTCTTGTAAATTGATTCAGAATTGTTTAAAAATGAATGTGTGATTGGTATGGGTTTATTTACTTGTTCATTTTTTTTGGAATTTTGACTCATCCTATTTTCCATTATTAAATAATAAAAAGGTTAATGCCTCCCATATTTGTGAAAAATCATACCCTTGGTGCTAGTCGCCACTCCGGGGCCAACTGGTGGCAGGACTCGGGGGTCATTATCTTCCTTTCACCATTGCCAGCTCAGGAGGAGAATCTTTCGTGGTAGGGGTTCGTGACATCACTATACTAATGTGATTCATTTATTTTATGTCTCGTACAAGGATTTGTGTTCTCATATCAAAATTTTAAATGATTTTTACAAGATAGAAGGATGAGTAGGAAATATCGAAAGGACAAATGTTTAACATCAAAATTGTATTCAAAATATAAGAGGTTCATGATTGAAATAGATGTGTAAATTTAATTCCCATTATTTAGAAAAATATACATTTTTTGGAAGTATATTCTTTGATATGTAAATATTTTTTTTTCTAACTAAAAATATAAACTTAAAACTACATTAGAATGTTAAAACGTGAAAAAAATTATAACAAACTCATAGTTATAAGTTATTAAATTAATGATTTATTTATACTTATTCTATGGAAACTCGTCTCCTTGATCATGAAAAGAGAAGGTTATGCTTAAAATTATTGTTATTTTCCCAGTTATATACATGTGAGAACTCAATGAAATTATCATAGAATTTTTTTTCCAATAAATTAATTTTTTATATTGATAGTTATCAAATATTGGTTTCTATATTGATATGAAATTATCACTTAATCTTATATTATCATCCTTACCTTCCATGTTATTTACAATCATCAATAATTATAGGATAATAATGTTTTATAAGATTTATAAGAATATGTTGACTAAGCTTTATAAATAGGATCAATATTTATCAAAACATGATTACTCATTCATTATGTTGAGTTTATTAATGTACCATGTTGGGAAAACCATGACATGTTCAAAAAATGGTACCTGGCAACATCATTCAAAGAGGTAATTAGTGAAAGGATTTTTAATTAATTTGAGGATATTATCTTCTCACGTGGTATGAAATGACACTAGAAGTGGTACCAAAATGAATTTGACAAAAATTAAATAGTTACATATATTATAGGTATATTAAATATCATACATAAAATATATGTTTTATTTCTTGGGATTAAAATACAATATGTTTTGTGACATATGCATTTGAATAGATGGACTAAGAAACTATATAATGAATTTGGTATGTGAGGTGTATTTTTTATGGAGATGAATAAGGTTAATTCCTAAATTGGTATATATACATGAATGACTCTATAATATCTTAATGGATATATATTAAACTATTTTTTATTGATTATTACCAAAATATTTTCATATGTGTCTTATTAGACAAAATGGGAAATTATTTCTTGTTTGAAATGAATTTTTTGATAGAATATTATACATAAAAAATATATTCATAATTCATGAATCCAAGATATAAAACATTAGAAATTATTGATGAATATATTGATTATTTTCAAAATATATATTTGCGGATGGATAATTCTCTTGTCAATAAGAATTGATAGTAGATGGTTTTTTATATCTAGAAAGGTGTTCAATTCCCTCTTTAGCTAAGATACCAAATATACTAATTCAAACACAATAATGTTTTAGGAAATAAAAAATTTTAGAAACTAAAGGTATTACATGATTATTTAGATTTACTAAAGAAATACATCGAGAACAATTCTAAGGTTGATTCTACGATGTTAGATTATATATGATTGGTAATTATTTTTAGAGATTTTATAATTGTTAGTGACATAATGATAATAAAAAGTAAAATATTAGAGATCCTCTAGGAATTATTTATATAGTATAGAATAACCAAATATTATTTGATCCTCTATAGGTGAGGTAATTATAATACCAAATTCACATTACCAAATATATCTATTTTTTGATAGTAGTAAAATGGGATTGTTGAAATTTATTTCATTTATTTAAAATTTTAAATATATTATTTTAGACACGTTTTTAAAATAGTAATACAAAAAATAACCATGTTTTAACTATATTTTTAACATTATAATACATTTTAATCCATATGATACAGAATCCATTAGGTATAAATTATAGTGTTTGATGAGAACTGTTTTTTTATAGATATATTTTGCTTCAAATAAACATAATCAAAATATTGAGTTCATTTCTGTTAATTAGCTTATTTATAGTTAGAATAGTAAAATTATTATGATAGAAAGATAATAATTAATACATGTTATATTTATATAATATTGAAGCATATATCTTTGAGATAGTTATAGTGGGGTCGGTTTTGAGGAATTTTATGCATTGAATTCACATGAGTTGGAATAGGAACACAAACTCCAATATGTTCTCTAGGAGGAGTTCTTCTAGAGACACATACCACTTAAGAATGTTAAAAAAGGTTGTTTTTATATTTTCCTTGATTGGATATATATATATATAATTTGGAGTAATAAATCCATTAAAAATAAGTAAATATAAATAAGTAATTACTAAAAAGTATGTATCGATTTTATCACGTATACCGAGTACCAAAATTAAGGGGGACTATATTTGGGAGGCTAATAATCAAGATACTTCTATAGATTAATCAATAGGAACTCTAATTGGATTTTCCATGTTGGTACTAAAACTCATGATTTATTATTTAAAGGTTCAATCATTTTATTGGAATATTATATGATGAATCCTTTATTTCAATCATCATGATAAAATCCATTTTAATTCTATTTCTTAAAAAAATATAATCATTCTATTCAGAGGATGGATATTAAAGATAGTTTCCTTAAATGGACACCCTATGATGTATGTATATATGAAACAAGTAAAATTTTTTGTGACATTAATTAATTAAAAATATATATAAAAATTTCATATATCCATTTATGGATAGTTAAAATCATATTGAACAAAGGATGTTTTTTTGGAATAAAGGAGTTTTATGTAACTATAAGAGATTAATTGGAGTTCTATTTATTTACAAAACAAATTTGTTTATAATATATATAAATATACATTTTGTCTCAAAAATTTGAAAATATTTAGGAATAAATTTCACATAATGTTTCATAATATATCAAAAAAATTATAGGGGAAAATATCTATATACATACTCCTATAGGTTTTTCAATTTATTCATGGTACATATTTTGAACTTGTACTAAAATTATTAAATTGAACAAGTCAATACTAAATTATTTCATAAGTCCCATGTTATATAATCTATCTAGAATAAAAAGAATTGGAATAAGATAATATTATATTTATAAATTCAAAATCAAATTGTTATCTGTTGGGAATAAATATCATATTCCATTATGTTTTTATATTACCTATGCATGGTGCATGATAGCGGAATATCAAATAGGATCAGGATAACTACACTTACATGTAGTTATAAATATCCACCAGTACTTTAAAAAGTATTACTAAATGAGTTCCTGCAAAATTTACAAGTAGTAATATGTGTTATCAGATGATGTAGCTCCTTTCATTTTTCAAATCAATTTGATCTTGTATAGTATGGAAGAAATTATAATATGAACTAGAAACATATTACATCTAGTGGATTCCATATATAAAATAACCAATTATATTACGACATCTAATGTTGATTAATAAGTTGTTTATAATTTTTTTATTTTGGGTTATACCAAAACAGTGTAATTGTTATCATTTTTAGGATAGTCATTATCTATGGTATGATAAAAGATGTTATATTTATGAAATATAAACTACAATAAAAAACATTGGGATGCAAATAATTGATGGATTTTCTCAAGTTAGTGAGATGTTTATAGTATAGGTGTAACAAATTTTTTTTAAGACCATCCCTATTCATAATAGAATGTGGTTTTCTAAAAAAAATTAAATAATATGTATAATTATGTTTATCATGTGATGAAAATCTCATTAGATAGCAGTTGGATTTATTAAAATATGGATTTTGTAAAAATTAGTTCAATAGAATCAAATAATTTATATATTATATTACCTATATATTCAGTTTCTTGAATTTTAATAAACATCTATATACGTATTATTTTTTATTTTTTGTATCATTAATTTAATAATTTCATGGATTATTTGTCACATTTAAATCCATAATAGTTCTCCACTATGACTAGAACATTTATGTTATATGAATATTTTTCTTAAAATAATATTTTATGGTCAAATAACATTATCTTATGGGGCATAGAGAATGATTTACTATCAGGTTTTTGTTACTAATAACTGGATGAGACTTAATCTCATGATATTCACAATTGGTAATATCAAATAGAAGAAGTTATGAGATCATACCAACCTATACTATTACCTAATGATTGTTTTATTTGATATTTCAAAATTAAAACATTTTTAATGATCCATAGGATAACGTTTATTATCAATGAACACCATGAGTTGCATAATTTTATGTATTTCCCAAAATAGGGATGACTTATATTCAAAGTGAAGTGGTATATGTGTTTTGCATCATGATTGATATATAATTAATGAATAAATCTATAACGTATTATTACCTTCCATTTAAAGATGATGGTATGTCGAACCCATTAGAAGGAACGTAACTCAATAAAAATATTCATGGCTATAATAATTGATAGGTTCATTTTAGTATGCCTATGAAAGGTATATAAATCACATATCATGATGACATGAGTTAGTAACCTTAATGATTTTATATATCGATAAAAAGAAATTATATGACACTATTTTGATTAATATTTTGTTTTTTCATTATAATATTAACTTCTCCCTCTATTGTTACCACTACATATTTTTAGATGGTGATATTATAATTTAGTAAAGTCGACCTAATGTAATTAAGGAAGAGTCCTAGAGGGTCCAAAACAATGTGATTCCATTAGAATTTTTAAAAATATTTTTTATTTAATACTTGGAATAAATATTATTTGAAAGATCAAAGAAAAATATTTATTCATGACATATTGATCCAAATACCAGGTCATCATATTTATTGGATAAGAATATTGAATAAATATTTATTCACTTTCTAAAAATATAATATATATTTAATTATCTAATAAATAATATTTATTATTAGTTATTTTTTGATACATTCTGTGGAAGGTGGACCGGTTTGGTTGTATTCATGATTACAAAAATTATACAATATTTAAATATAATTTATATAACTATGGAATTATTTATTTAATGAAATCATTTTTATTTTTTCAATTAAGTTTATGGAATTGAATTTTATTATTATTATTATTATTATTATTATTATTATTTAATTTATTATTATTATATTAATTGTAAATATATCAGGTTTTATATTTTTTTATATTCTATTTGGAAATGATAAATATTAAAACATAGCATTGTATATTCTCACCTATAATATTTTAGAATTTTTTAAATCATTGAGGTTTTGCACATGTAGACCTCGTTCAAGATAATTCTCTTAATGAAACGAATCTCTAGGTTTACTACAATTATTAAGATATTTTCTCCATCTCCTCCATCCTAATTAATATCACGATAATAAGAGAATGAATCCTTGAAAAAATAGATTTTTTTATTATCAATGATGAGTGAACCAATTCTATAAGATTGTGGAGCAAGTTTGAATCACTTTTAGAGAGTTTTAAATTAGATCCTATTAGGAAAATGACATTACATCTAAAATATGGTATAAAAATCAATAAAATAATCGAAAAAATAATATCAAGACTGAATTTTTTTAGTAAATTAAATATAAATTTAACATGGAAAGAACCTCTATATATTATAGATTTAATTTAATCATGTTTACTTGTTATATTAATTAGATATGAGTATTTTTTATAATGTTATTATATATTATACTTTTTAAGCCTGAATGACCTGATGGCTTTCTTTTTTATTTCATTATAGATAATCAATCGTTTAAGAGATGATGGGGAAGCCATACATGACCCGTAGGATCAAGGAACAATGCCCAACATGACTTGAAATACATGAACCAAAGGCCCACAGGCATACTATGCCAAATACATGACCCATAGACCCAACCACTAGGAACTACCCCTCCCCTATCTTCTGCATCGTTGTTCACCTAGCTCCCCACCTTTCATTGCTGATCGGATAGCATTTCCCCATACAATGTTGTATGGTGCCTAGTCCCGATGGTGGTTGACATACCCTATCATTCTTCTACTCCGGTTTATCTACATCTGGTGACTGATAGTCTTGTTTCTCTGATCATTGGGGTTGTGCCTGAAACCTTAATAGTGATCTGTGTCTCACTAATTGAAACCTTCCCCATACAAGAAATAATCAAATATCATATTCAACTAGATTAGAACCCACTTAAAATTATATGGAATTACCTTCAGTTTCCACAAAGAAGCATATTGGTCCCATCACATGTACTTAATCTAGATGTGGTAACATTTGGGAGAGACCTCTCCTCTATAGAGATGTCATGGATGATCTTTGATCAAAGGGAAAAAGTTAAATTCTATAAGATAATCCCTCTCGTGAAAATGTTGTGGAGAAACCACATGTTTGAAGAAGTAATGTGGGAATTGGAGGAAGTGATGTGGCGGTGTTACACAAATATTTTTTTGTGTGGGAAAATGAAATTTTGAGGGGGAAATTTTTTAAGGGGGAAGATTTTAATGACTCAATCTTTTATTAATGGAAAATAATATTAATCTAATTAAATGAATTATAATATAAAATGGTTATGTAAAACATATGAAATTACATGGTTTTATGTTTTTGGATTTTAAAATACCATTATGAATTGTTAACCATGCTAATATTGCAGTTAAACAAAGATCATATGATTAATATATATATAATGATTTAACACATCAAATTTACTCACACGAAGGAAGTGATTAACTCATTCAGTATAATTTCTCCAAACAGAGCACATTTTTCAGAGTTCAAGACGGAGGTAGCGTCCCTGGGATTCTCTCTTTTCTAATACCAAGATGATCTTCTACATGTTATGATTGAATAGAACTGTCTACAATAGAAGTGGAAGGTAATAGAGATTACTACCCAAGCGATGTTATCAGATAAACCCTAAGAGTCTTTCACCAGCACACGCCATATCCTTAGGTCTTATGCTGGTGTAATAAGAGGTTATGTAACAATAACCTACAAAATTTATTATGTGAATTAGTTTTGTATATAAAAAAGAATATAAATTTATTTTATTATAGTTTTTTGGTAAATTGATTTTATGGAAAAAATAAAATTATTCGTTAATATTCAATTAATACATTTATTTTAATGAATTCAGTGATTTTACAATTAAATAATTTTTTAATAAAATAGTATTACTAAATAACTTATTATTAAATATAAATTCTTGTATTATTGTTATGAATACATTCATAATATTTATTATGATTTCAATGCTGTTTTTTTCAAAACATTGGATTTTTTTAAAATAATTTATGTTTTTATTATGAAAGTGAAAATTTTAACGCCCTGACCCCAGTTACCCAGAGTCGGTGCATTATTACATAACATTGCCATGATCACAAGAAAGATCAAATCTCGAAAGACCGATTGTTTTAGTAGCCTTGGAAACACTAGATATATTCATATGTTTTACATTACATCATAAATTGAAAAACTACTACAACAACATAATGTCTCTACAGTCCACACTATTATCCCTTCATAATATCCCTGCAGGTCATTCATAACTTATTTCATCAAATCCTGGGAAAAATAAAACATAGAAAATGGGTGAGCTCAAATGCCCAGTAAGGATAACAATATAGCGGAACATTCAAAATAAGCATAAACATTTATGGTATTGCATTACTAAAACAAAAGCCTTTTAAACTTGAACTTCAACATAGTATTGAATAAGTAAAATGAAATAATGCCATTTACTTATTCACATGGATATTCTACTAATCGAATAATCACATGATAAAATCAATAACCACTTTCATAATGTTGGAATGCATAATTCCAGACTATCATAACCACATAGCCAAGGCCTCGTGCCAAGACTACAAATAAGATTTTTCCAAGGCCTTGTGCCAAGACACTAGTTTGTCTCATGAGACCTACTGATGCATCGAGGAGCTATAGCGGGCTCCACCCGTCACATATTATGTCCAATGCATTCCCATATGAAAAGGTTTAAACATAACATAAACAATCATATTAAAACTAGCATATGAAATTTCAATACATTCACCATAAACAATGAATGGTATATAAAAAAATAGCACATCCACAGTCAAACATATCACAAAACCTTCAATAAAATATAAAAGTTTTGTGTCATAATATATCATCCTCAAATAAGCGTAAAATCCATTAAAGGATGTTGACATAGATGAAATCAAAACTCTTTTTAAAGAAATATCTCTTTCTATTTTGAATTCATTTAAGAGACATATATTTATAAAATAAAACATTTTCTTTGAAAATATTCCTATAAGCTTGTAAGGGAAGCTTTGATGATTTTATAACGGTGGAAAATAACCGCACCCGCCATATAAGTAAAAAAAACATTCTTATCTTAATTCTGTCAAAAAGTTTAAAAAGCACCTTGTTTGGAAAACGACGGAATGATTCCCTTATAAACCTCTTATAAAAAGTCAAACAAGGGTATAAATGTCTTTAACCCATATTCATTTAAATATTAAAAATGTTTTGAAATACATTTTGAAGAAACATGGATGTGGATGATAACGAGATCCCAGTAGATTATTACGTATAAACAACCTCGGATAATGAAGAGATTGTGAAATAACCCTTACCTTGTACTTTTCCTTGGTTGGGGTAGGTTAACCTCCTGTATAATGGTGAAATAATTGTTATTAAATTATATATACATTAATATGATATCATATATGATCTTTTAATATTAATTTGATAATAATATCTTAGTATTATCGTTGTTTCGGGTGTTAACTTACTTGTTTTCTTTCATATGTTTTGTTACGTAAGACATGTTTGTAAACGATAGGTTGTATATTATACATATCCAGAATGATATCAAGTCCTTAAACATCATTTTTAAATCATCAAATGATAATTATACTTGAATGGATACGATGTAGAATGAATCTCATCGCATTCGTGGAGACGGTAGTCCGTACGTACGCACGAGCGACAATATCATTCTTTTGATATTAAAATAATATATAAATGGATGTTATATCATATATACAGAATAATTAACATGTTATATTTATTATTTACATGAGTTACACATCATTATTATACCCATACAAATAATATTATATTCAATAACAATTACACCACGACGTGGAGACGGTAAGTCATACGTACGCACTTATGGTGACATGTTATTAAAAGGGTAGATAGAATACTGAATATGGTTGTACCATATTTATAATAACATCACAGTATATAAATTATACTGGAGTTATTATTTTATAATGGTAACAATAATGGAAGAATAAGTGGAAGAAGAAATGAACTTGGAAAAGGGTGGTGAAATCATTACCTCTTCTTCGGGCTCTTCCTTTTGATTTGATCAAAAGAGCTCCATAGGATGCCTTTCTGATCAAACTAAGGCCTCTAGGTTGTAGTGAGAGAAGTTGGGAGAGTATTTGGGCATGGTTTGGACGATCCAAGTGGCTTGAGAGGTGTGAGGAATGAGTAGAAGTGGTCTCCTTTTATAAGGGAGAGGAGGGGCTCTTTAAGAAAGAGTGAAAGTATTACTTTATAATATTATTATATTTGGTTTATAATGGTCCAAAAATCATTGAGGTCAAAAATAAGATGACTCGTTTTCTAAATAACATCAACCAATAAGAATTGGATAGGTTTTAGATAATATTTTAATCATTATAATCTTATTTATTTAAATGATTTATTAATGAGGTAAACATTCCATCATTATTGTGTCATTAATAATTTAAATTATTTGATGTCTAAAAATTATAAATAAAATATAATTATGTAGGAAATATTTTTATCTTTCTAATGAATATTTATAATCGAAAATCCAACATGTATAACCCTATGTTAAAATTGTTCTTCTAAAAGATGTAAGCTTATGCCATTTTTTTTTTATTTTAACTTTATTAATGTAATGTGTCCCTACCACATACAAGTGGCTCTAAGGGGTACACAAATCGTCCCAAGGATTCCCTTGGTCGGGTATGTGTCCACCAATAAGGTTAGGACACGTTTTAGGGTAATTTTGTATTATTATAATATTATTTTTTAACCCTTATTTACCGGATTTACCCTTTAACCATGATAAATAAAATATTTACCGCAGTAATTATTCAAAATGTGTAAAAATAAAAGTTATCTATTTACATAATTTGGACATCCTGATTCCAAATATGTAATCCATTTTTCCAAATTCAAAACACAGAAGTGGCAGAAATGAATTTAAAATTAATTTCCGTTGTTAAAATAAAAAGCGTGTTTTTAAGAGATAATAACTATCAAAAGATTGACACTTGTTTATGTCTGGTTTAATTGTGAAATTATGTCCAATGACAAACATTAAATTAAATGGTAAAAATATATTCTAAATATAATTTAAAACAACTCAAATTCATAATTTATCAATATTAATTATTTTGATTAAAAAAGTTGATTTTAATTAAAATTTAGTAATTTTCACTATTCATCAAAATATAAAAGTTATCTGAAAAGTACCAAAATTTCACCCTAGGCTAATTTCAATATTCCGAATCCAAAAATGAAGTCCATTTAGAAATATAAAATATATATGATTTAAAAATTAGGTATTACTATTCACAACGGCTAGTTTAATTAGTTGTGGTGTGTGTTAGAACTCGAGGTTGCGTACAACACACGCTATCGCATTATTCGAAGGGAAACGTATTGTGGAAGCTTGGGGTGTTACATTCTCCCCTCCTTCAAATAATTGCATCCTCGCAATTTATAGGGTATTACTGCATAAAAATACTCGGGTGGTTCTTCATCATAAGTTCCTCGGGTTCCCACGTTGCCTCTTCCATCTTATGGTTTCTCCACAAAACTTTTACCAGACGCGTCGTCTGGTTTCTCAGCACTTGTTCTCTTATATCAAGAATCCTGACAGGCTCTTCACAATAAGACAGATCAGGTTCTGGTTCTAATTACTCATAGGTGAGTACATGCGTTGGGTCAGGCATGTATTTTCTCAACAGAGATACGTGGAACACATCGTGAACTTTGGAGAGACTTGGCGGCATTGCCAATCGGTAAGCTACAGCCCCATTTCGTTCTAGAATTTCGAAAGGTCCGATGTACTTGGGACTCAATTTACCTTTCTTACCAAAACGTATGACTCCCTTCCATGGAGATACGTTCAGTAAAACATGATCACCGACTTGAAATTCCAAATCCTTCCTTCGATTATCGGCATAGCTCGTCTGCCTACTTTGAGCTGCTTTGATGTGATTTTGGATTACCTTCACCTTTTCCACCGTTTCCTCCACCAGTTCTGGGCCTAAAAGTTTTCTTTCACCGACGTCATCCCAACAGGTTGGTGTACGACATCTCTTTCCGTATAACGGTTCTTTTGGTTCCATCTGAATACTTGAATGGAAGCTATTGTTATAGGAAAATTTTACAAGTGGTAAATATTGATCCCACATACCCTGAAAGTCATGGGTGCAAGATCTCAACATGTCTTCTAAGGTCTGAATAGTCCGTTCTGATTGTTCGTCTGTCTGAGGGTGGTAAGCAGTGCTCAAATGAAGTTCAGTATCCAGGGATTTCTGAAGACTTTTCCAAAATCTTGAAGTAAAACGGGGATCACGATCAGAAAGAATCGATAGGGGTACTCCATGAAGTCTCACAACTTCATTAATGTATAGTCTTGCTAGACTTTCCAGGGGCAGATCTTCTCTTATAGCAATAAAATGTGCTGACTTGGTAAGACGATCAACAATAACCCATATTGCATCGTTCCTTCTAGGAGTCTTTGGTAGTCCCATGACAAAGTCCATCGTAATATTGTCCCATTTCCACTCCGGTATGGGAAGAGGTTACATGACTCCTCCAGGCTGTTGCCTTCCAGCTTTCACTTGTTGACAAACCATACATCTTGACACAAAATCAGCAATCTCCCTCTTCATGTTGTCCCACCAAAAATGTTCCTTCAAATCTCTATACATTTTGGTGCTCCCAGGGTGTATAGAGAAATTGGAACTATGAGCATCATCCAGCAATTCCCTTTTCAGATCAGGTAAATCGGGAACACAAAGTCTCTTCCCGAATTTCAAAATTCCATCTTCATACACAAATTCTCTCAATCTCCCATCATTCAAAGCTTTAATCTTCTTCTGAAATTCTTCATCATCGGTCTGAGAACTCTTAATCCTTTCTAGTGAAGATGGTTTGGCAACCATTTGAAAAATCATTGATGTTTCACCTTCCCTGGTTATTCCCATGTCCTTCTTCACTAGATCCATGAAAATTGGATCCCTTTAAATTCTCATCAGGTTCAAAACTCCATGGTCTTTTCTGCTCAAAGAATTTGCCACCTTGTTTGCTTTCCCCGGGTGGTAGTGTATCATGCAATCATAATCCTTGAGTAATTCAAGCCACCTCCATTGCCTCATGTTGAGTTCTTTTTGTGAGAAAATATACTTCAAACTCTTGTGATCAGTATAAATCTCACATTTTTCACCATAGAGGTAGTGTCTCCATATCTTCAAATCAAAGATCACAGCTGCTAACTCAAGATCATGAGTAGGATAGTTTTGTTCATTAATTATCAATTGTCTTGATGCATAGGCAATAACTCTATCATTCTGCATAAGGACACAACCAATTTCTTTCATTGATGCATCACTATAAATAACGAACCCATCATTCCCCGATGGTAGAGTCAATATAGAGCATTGACTAATCATTGCTTCAGTTCTTCGAAACATTCTTCACACTCTTTTGTCCAAAAAAATTTAACCCCTTTACGTGTGAGCTTCGTTAATGGGTTAGCCAATCAGGCAAAATTCTGGACGAAACGTCGATAATAACCAGCCAAACCAATAAAACTACATACCTCATTTATACTCGTAGGTGCTGGCCATTCTTGGATTGCCTTGGTCATAGAAGGATCAAGAGAGATTCCATATTTAGAGACAATATGGCCAAGAAAATAAATATCCTGAAGCCAGAATTCACACTTGCTAAACTTCCCATATAATTCATGCCTCCTCAGAGTCTTCAAGATAATACGCAAGTGATTTTCATGATCTTCGTAGGTTTTGGAGTATACCAAGATATCATCAATAAATACCACCACAAATTTATAGAGATACTCCTTGAAAACTCTATTAATCAGATCCATGAATACAAAGGGTGCATTATTCAATCCAAACGGCATTACGGTAAACTCGTAATGCCCGTACTTGGTTCGAAATGTTGTCTTCAGAATGTCTTCCTTCTTCACACACAACTGATGGTATCCAGATCGAAGGTCAATCTTTGAAAAGTATTGAGCTCCATGCAGTTGGTCAAATAAATCATCAATGTGAGGTAGGGGATACTTGTTCATTATCGTTATAGAATTGATCTCCCTGTAGTCGATACATAACCTCATAGATCCATCTTTCTTTTTAACAAAAAGAACAGGGGCTCCCCATGGAGAAACACTAGGGAGAATAAATCCCTTATTAATAAATTCCTCTAGTTGTTTCTTTAGTTCGACTAATTATAAAGTGGCCATTCTATAAGGGGTCTTCGATATAGGCCTTGATCCAGGAATCAAATCAATGGAAAACTCAACTTCTCGTTCTGGAGGATGTCCAGGTAAATCTTCCGGAAATACATCTACAAATTCTTTTACAACAGGTACGTCCTCTATTTGAACATTACTTTCCTCACCGACAGTTATTTCATTCTCTTCCTCCCCAATAATTGATTTAAGTTGAGCTACTGGGGGTGGATCTAAATAAGAATTAGGTTGTGACGATTCTGCTCTAAAGATAAGGTGTTCCTTATCATTATCATCAAGAATCGTAACCTCTTTCTTCTTACAATAAATCTTCGCATCATAGTCCGAAAGCCAGTCCATACCGAGGATTATATCAAACTCAATCATAGGTATGACGATGAGATCAGCAGATAAAGAAAATTTATGTTCTCTAATGGGGACTGATTCACAAAACTTTGTTGCAATGATACTTCCCTTAAGAGTTTTAACTGACAACTCCCTTATTAAATCAAATTGGAAGTATCTAATTTTCTTAGAAAACTGGGAAGATATGAAACAATGCGATGATCCATAATCAAATAATGAATTTTCTAAACTTGAGGAAACCATTAAATTACCTGCCACCACGTCTTTCGGAGCTTCTACCTCAGCAGTAGTGATAGCATAAGCCTGGCCTTGATCCCTTGGCCTTTTCTGAGTTAAGTTCTCCTGACGCTTAGGACATTCATTTGCATAATGCCCCATCTCCCTGCAATTGTAGCACTGAACGTTGGTAGCTTCCTTTTTCCCGTTTGCAATCACGAGCTCGGTGGCCTTTTTCACCACACTTGTACCAGACTCTCATTCCCTTCAAGCAAGCACTGGGGTGTTTCTTCCCCCATTTACCACTGGATGGATATTCAACCTTTCCTTTCTTCCCCTTATTTCCATTCCCAGATTGATCAAAAGTTCCCTTCTTCTCTTGCTTTGCTTTAAAGTCATAAGACTTAGAGAATTTCTTTTCTGTCTTGATAGCACATGAGACAATGTCTTCGTACGATGAAAAGGATTGTGAGACTAATGCTCGACGGAGAAATGGTTTTAACCCATCAAAGAAACGATCAATATTACTTCTTGGGTTGCGAATATAATCTCCAGCATACCTCGCTATCCTTGTAAATTTAGCCTCATACTTTGTGACATTCTCATCCTCTTTCTGTCTCAGACTTAGAAATTGCCTTTCCATATCTGCTCGATGGTCGCGAGGAAAGTATTTTTTTAAAAACAGATCTTTAAACTCCCTCCATTCCATATTTGATACTTCAACATCTTCCTTTGTATTTCGAATCAATGACCACCATTGATCAACATCTCCAGTGAGGCGGTAAACTTCCATGATAACTTTTTCCCTTTCACTGCTCCCCAAAGCCTGAAATATTTTCTCTAGGGAATTTATCCATTTCTCAGCTACTAAGGGATTTGTACTCCCATTGAACGTTGGTGGTTGTTGCCTCATAAATCGATCTAAAATTGATCCTCCACACTGTGGATCAGGGTGGTCCATACGGGTAAGGTTATTATTAATAACCTGAGTAAGTTGTCCCAGTATGGTGATTAGCTGATCGACACCAGTTGCATCACCAGCCCCACTATAATTATCTTGAGTAGGAGGGAAATCCCTACATAGAGTGCGTACATTGATACGGTTTCCATTTCTTCCACTAGGCGCCATTTCTAAACAATGGCATAAACTAGATCAGTTTATGAATCAAAATATGTAATCCCATACGTATAAAACACTTAACATAAATTGAACTATTTATGGATATAATCCATAATCATAAAAATGTTTTCTTTGAAGAATTATATACTCATAAATCCTTCATAATGATTTGTAAATAAAATGAGAGTTATCCTAAGCATATCTCCCGGGAGTGTCGTAACCAAGAGTGCAGCAATGCCCGTTGTCGTGCACCAGTTCCCGTTCGAGTCTAGCTCAAAGCGGTGTTTTCGGGTTTTACCCCTAGGTACATCTGTGCCAGAGCCGCCTCTACCTGTTCGTATCCAGACAGGGATGTATTTCTTGGAAAACTCACAAAATCTCTACAATACCAAAATTCTAGGAAGTTCTTCTATACTAATCCTCAATGTGCATCTCAGGTCTACGTGCTCTAATCAGAGTTTATCTAAATCTAGCTTCCAAGGTTTGTACTAAACTTCTCTGATACCAACTGTAACGCCCCGACCCCAGTTACCCAGAGTCGGTGCATTATTACATAACATTGGCATGATCACAAGAAAGATCAAATCTCGAAAGACCGATTGCTTTAGTAGCCTTGGAAACACTAGATATATTCATAAGTTTTACATTACATCATAAATTGAAAAACTACTACAACAACATAATGTATCTACAGTCCACACTATTATCCCCTCATAATATCCCTGCAGGTCATTCATAACTTACTTATTCAAATCCTGGGAAAAATAAAACATATAAAAGGGGTGAGCTCAAATGCCCAGTAAGGATAACAATATAGCGGAACATTCAAAATATGCATAAACATTTAAGGCATTGAATTACTACAACAAAAGCCTTTTAAACTTGAACTTCAACATAGTATGGCAAAAGTAAAATGAAATAATTCCATTTACTTATTCACATGGATATTCTACTAATCGAATAATCACAAGAAAAAATCAATAACCACTTTTATAATGTTGGAATGCATAATGCAAGACTATCATAACCACATAGCCAAGGCCTCATGCCAAGACTACAAATAAGATTTTTCCAAGGCCTTGTGCCAAGACACTAGTTTGTCTCATTAGACCTACCGATGCATCGAGGAGCTATAGCGGGCTCCAACCGTCACATATTAAGTCCAATGCATTCCCATATGAAAAGGTTTAAACATAACATAAACAATCGTATTAAAACTAGCATATGAAATGTCAATTCTATCACCATAAACCATGAATGGTATATAAAAAAATAGCACATCCACTATCAAACATATCACAAAACCTTCAATACAATATAAAAGTTTTGTGTCATAATATATCATCCTCAAATAAGCGTAAAATCCATTAAAGGATGTTGACATAGATGAAATAAAAACTCTTTTTAATGAAATATCTCTTTCTATTTTGAAGTCATTTAAGAGACATATATTTATAAAATAAAACATTTTCTTTGATAATATTCATATAAGCTTGTAAGGGAATCTTTGACGATTTTATAATGGCGGAAAATAACCGCACCCGCCGTATAAGTTAAAGAAACATTCTTATCTTAATTCTGTCGAAAAGGTTATAAATCACCTTGTTTGGAAAACGACAGAAAGATTCCCTTATAAACCTCTTATAAAAATTCAAACAAGGGTATAAATGACTTTAACCCATATTCTTTTAAATATTAAAAATGTTTTGAAATACATTTTGAAGAAACATGGATGTGGATGATAACGAGATCCCAGTAGATTATTACGTATAAACAACCTTGGATAATGAAGAGATTGTGAAATAACCCTTACCTTGTACTTTTCCTTGGTTGGGGTAGGTTAACCTCCTGTATAATGGTGAAATAATTGTTATTAAATTATATATACATTAATATGATATCATATATGATCTTTTAATATTGATTTGATAATAATATCTTAGTATTATCGTTGTTTCAGGTGTTAACTTACTTGTTTTCTTTCATATGTTTTGTTTCGTAAGACATGTTTGTAAAGGATAGGTTGTATATTATACATATCCAGAATGATATCAAGTCCTTAAACATCATTTTTAAATCATCAGATGATTATACTAGAATGGATACGATGGAGAATGAATCTCATCACATTCGTGGAGACGGTAGTCCGTACGTACGCACGAGCGACAATATCATTCTTTTTTATATTAAAATAAAATATAAATGGATGTTATATAATATATACAGAATAATTAACATGTTATATTTATTATTTACATGAGTTACACATCATTATTATACCCATCCAAATAATATTATATTTAATAACAATTACACCACGACGTGGAGACGGTAAGCCGTACGTACGCACGTATGGTGACATGTTATAAAAAGGGTAGATAGAATACTGAATATGGTTGTACCATATTTATAATAACATCACGGTACATAAATGATACTGGAGTTATTATTTTAGAATGGTAACAACAAAGGAAGAAGAAGTGGAAGAAGAAATGAACTTGGAAAAGGGTGGTGAAATCATTACCTCTTCTTCGGGCTCTTCCTTTTGATTTGATCAAAAGGGCTCCTTAGGTTGGCTTTCTGATCAATCTAATGCCTCTAGGTTGTAGTGAGGGAAGTTGGGAGAGTACTTGGGCAGGGTTTGGACGAGCCAAGTGGCTTGAGAGGTGTGACGAATGAGTAGAAGTGGTCTCCTTTTATAAGGGAGAGGAGGGGCTCTTTAGGAAAGAGTGAAAGTATTACTTTATAATATAATTATATTCGGTTTATAATGGTCCAAAAATCATTGAGGTCGAAGATAAGATGACTCATTTTCTAAATAACATCAACCAATAAGAATTGGACAGGTTTTAGATAATATTTTAATCATTATAATCTCATTTATTTAAATGATTTATTAATGAGGTAAACATTGCATCATTATTGTGTCATTAATAATTTAAATTATTTGATGTCTAAAAATTATAAATAAAATATCATTATGTAGGAAATCTTTTTATATTTATAATGAATATTTATAATCGAAAATCTAACATGTATAACCCTATGTAAAATTTGTTCTTCTAAAAGATGTAAGCTTATGCCATTTTTATTTTTATTTTAACTTTATTAATATAATGTGTCCCTACCACATACAAGTGGCTCTAAGGGGTCCCCAAATCGACCCAAGGATTCCCATGGTCGGGTATGTGTCAACCAATAAGGTTAGGACACGTTTTAGGGTAATTTTGTATTATTATAATATTATTTCTTAACCCTTATTTACCGTATTTACCCTTTAACCATGGTAAATAAAATATTTACCGCAGTAATTATTCAAAATGTGTAAAAATAAAAGTTACCTATTTACATAATTTGGAAATCCTGATTCCAAATATGTAATCCATTTTTCCAAATTCAAAACACAGAAGTGGCAGAAATTAATTTAAAATTAATTCCCGTTGTTAAAATAAAAAGCGTGTTTTTAAGAGATAATAACTATCAAAAGATTGACACTTGTTTATGTCTGGTTTAATTGTGAAATTATGTCCAATGAAAAACATTAAATTAAATGGTAAAAATATATTCTAAATATACTTTAAAACCACTCATATTCATAATTTATCTATATTAATTATTTTGATTACAAAAGTTGATTTTAATTAAAATTTAGTAATTTTCACTATTCATCAAAATATACAAGTTATCCGAAAAGTACCAAAATTTCACCATAGGCTATTTTCAATATTCCGAATCCAAAAATGAAGTCCATTTTAAAATATAAAATATATATGATTTCAAAAAGTAGGTATTACTATTCACAATGGCTAGTTTAATTAGTTGTGGTGTGTGTTAGAACTCGAGGTTGCGTACAACACACGCTATCGCATTATTCGAAGGGAAACGTACTGTGGAAGCTTGGGGTGTTACATTCTCCCCTCCTTCAAATAATTGCATCCTCGCAATTTCTAGGGTATTACTGCATAAAAAGACTATGGTGTTTCTTCATCATAAGTTCCTCGGGTTCCCACGTTGCCTCTTCCATCTTATGGTTTCTCCACAAAACTTTTACCAGACGCGTCGTCCGGTTTCTCAGCACTTGTTCTCTTGTATCAAGAATCCTGACAGGCTCTTCACAATAAGACAGATCAGGTTCCAGTTCTAATTCCTCATAGGTGAGTACATGCGTTGGGTCAGGCATGTTTTTTCTCAACAGAGATACGTGGAACACATCCTGAACTTTGGAGAGACTTGGCGGCATTGCCAATCGGTAAGCTACAGCCCCAATTCGTTCTAGAATTTCGAAAGGTCCGATGTACCTGGGACTCAATTTACCTTTCTTACCAAAACGTATGACTCCCTTCCATGGAGATACCTTCAGGAAAACATGATCACCGACTTGAAATTCCAAATCCTTTCTTCGATTATCGGCATAGATCTTCTGCCTACTTTGAGCTGCTTTGATGTGATTTTGGATTACCTTCACCTATTCCATCGTTTCCTCCTCCTGTTCTGGGCCTACAAGTTTTCTTTCACCGACGTCGTCCCAACATGTTGGTGTACGACATCTCTTTCCGTATAACACTTCATTTGGTGCCATCTGAATACTTGAATGGAAGCTATTGTTATAGGAAAATTCTACCAGTGGTAAATATTGATCCCACATACCCTGAAAGTCAAGTGAGCAAGATCTCAACATGTCTTCTAAGGTCTGAATAGTCCGTTCTGATTGTACTTCTGTCTGAGGGTGGTAAGAAGTGCTCAAATGAAGTTCAATATCCATGGATTTCTGAAGACTTTTCCAAAATCTTGAAGTAAAACGGTGATCACGATCAGAAAGAATCGATAGGGGTACTCCATGAAGTCTCACAACTTCATTAATGTATAGTCTTCCTAGACGTTCCAGGGGTAGATCATCTCTTATAGAAAGAAAATGTGCTGACTTGGTAAGACGATCAACAATAACCCATATTGCATCGTTCCTTCTAGGAGTCTTTGGTAGCCCCATTACAAAGTCCATCATAATATTGACCCATTTCCACTCCGGTATGGGAAGAGGTTGCATGAATCCTCCAGGTTGTTGCCTTTCAGCTTTCACTTATTGACAAACCATACATCTTGACACAAAATCAGCAATCTCCCTCTTCATGTTGTCCCACCAAAAATGTTCCTTCAAATCTCTATACATTTTGGTGCTCCCAGGGTGTATAGAGAAATAGGAAATATGAGCATCATCCAGCAATTCCCTTTTCAGATCAGGTGAATCGGGAACACAATGTCTCTTCCTCAATTTCAAAATTCCATCTTCATACACAAAGTCTCTCAATCTCCCATCATTCACAGCTTTAATCTTCTTCTGAAATTCTTCATCATCGGTCTGAGATCTCTTAATCCTTTCTAGTAAAGATGGTTTGGCAACCATTTGAAAAAGCATTGATATTTCACCTTCCCTGGTTATTCCCATGTCCATCTTCACTAGATCCATGAAAATTGGATCCCTTTCAATTCTCATCATGTTCAAAACTCCATGGTCTTTTCTTCTCAAAGAATCTTCCACCTTGTTTGCTTTCCCCGGGTGGTAGTGTATCGTGCAATCATAATCCTTGAGTAATTCAAGCCATCTCCATTTCCTCATGTTGAGTTCATTTTGTGAGAAAATATACTTCAAACTCTTGTGATCAGTATAAATCTCACATTTTTCACCATAGAGGTAGTGTCTCCATATCTTCAAAGCGAAGATCACAGCTTCTAACTCAAGATCATGAGTATGATAGTTTTGTTCATGAATTATCAACTGTCGTGACACATAGGCAATAACTCTATCATTCTGCATAAGGACATAACCAAGTCCTTTCTTTGATGAATCACTATAAATAACGAACCCATCATTCCCTGATGGTAGAGTCAATATAGGAGCATTGACTAATCATCTCTTCAGTTCTTCGAAACATTCTTCACACTCTTTTGTCCAAACAAATTTAACCCCTTTACGTGTGAGCTTCGTTAATGGGTTAGCCAATCGGGAAAAATTATGGACGAAACGTCGATAATAACCAGCCAAACCAATAAAACTACGTACCTCAGTTATACTCGTAGGTGCTGGACATTCTGGATTGCCTTGGTCCTAGAAGGATCAACAGAGATTCCATATTTAGAGACAATATGGCCAAGAAAAGAAATATCCTGAAGCCAGAATTCACACTTGCTAAACTTCCCATATAATTCATGCCTCCTCAGAGTCTTCAATATAATGCGTAAGTGATTTTCATGATATTCATAGGTTTTGGAGTATACCAAGATATCATCAATAAATACCACCACAAATTCATCGAGATACTCCTTGAAAACTCTATTCATCAGATCCATGAATACAAAGGGTGCATTAGTCAATCCAAACAGCATTACGGTAAACTCGTAATGCCCGTACCTGGTTCGAAATGCTGTCTTCGGAATGTCTTCCTTCTTCACACACAACTGATGGTATCCAGATCGAAGGTCAATCTTTGAAAAGTATTGAGCTCCATGCAGTTGGTAAAATAAATCATCAATGTGAGGTAGGAGATACTTGTTCTTTATCGTTATAGCATTGATCTCCCTGTAGTCGATACATAACCTCATAGATCCATCTTTCTTTTTAACAAAAAGAAAAGGGGCTCCCCATGGAGAAACACTAGGGCGAATAAATCAATTATTACTCATTTCCTCTAGTTGTTTCTTTAGTTCGACTAATTCTACAGTGGAAATTATATAAGGGGTCTTCGATATAGGCCTTGATCCAGGAATCAAATCAATGGAAAACTCAACTTCTCGTTCTAAAGGATGTCCAGGTAAATCTTCCGGAAATACATCTACAAATTCTTTCACAACAGGTACGTCCTCTATTTGAACATTACATTCCTCACCGACAATTATTTCATTCTCTTCCTCCCCAATAATTGAATTAAGTTGAGCTACTGGGGGTGGATCTAAATAAGAATTAGGTGGTGATGATTCTGCTCTAAAGATAAGGTGTTCCTTATCAATATCATCATGAATCGTAACCTCTTTCTTCTTACAATAAATCTTCGCATCATAGTCCGAAAGCCAGTCCATACCGGGGATTATATCAAACTCAATCATATGTATGACGATGAGATCAGCAGATAAAGAAAATTTATGTTCTCTAATGGGGACTGATTCATAAAACATTGTTGCAATGATACTTCCCTTAAGAGTTTTAACTGACAACTCCCTTATTAAATCAAATTGGAAGTATCTAATTTTCTTAGCGAACTGGGAAGATATGAAACAATGCGATGATCCAGAATCAAATAATGCATTTGCTAAACTTGAGGAAACCATTAAATTACCTGCCACCACGTCTTTCGGAGCTTCTACCTCAGCAGCAGTGATAGCATAAGCCTGGCCTTGATCCCTTGGCCTTTTCTGATGTAAGTTCTCCTGACGCTTAGGACATTCATTTGCATAATGCCCCATCTCCCTGCAATTGTAGCACTGAACGTTGGTAGCTTCCTTCTTCCCCTTTGCAATCACGAGCTTGGTGGCCTTTTTCACCACACTTGTAACAGACTCCCATTCCCTTCAAGAAAGCACCGGGGTGTTTCTTCCCACATTTACCACTGGATGGATATTCAACCTTTCCTTTCTTCCCCTTATTTCCATTCCCAGATTGATCAGCAGGTCTCTTCTTCTCTTGCTTTGCTTTAAAGTCATAAGACTTAGAGAATTCCTTTTCGGTCTTGATAGCACATGAGACAATGTCTTCGTACGATGAAAAGGATTGTGAGACTAATGCTCGATGGAGAAATGGTTTTAACCCATCAAAGAAACGATCAATCTTACTTCATGTGTTGCGAATATAATCTCCATCATACCTCACTATCCTTGTAAAGTTAGCCTCATACTTTGTGACATTCTCATCCTCCTTTTGTCTCAGACTTAGAAATTGCCTTTCCATATCTGCTTGATGGTCGCGAGAAAGTATTTTTCTAAAAACAGATCATTAAACTCCCTCCATTCCATATTTGATACTTCATCATCTTCCTTTGTATTTTGAATCAATGACCACCATTGATCAGCATCTCCAGTGAGGCGGTAAACTGCCATGATAACTTTATCCCTTTCACTGCTCCCCAAAGCCTGAAATATTTTCTCTAGGGAATTTATCCATTGCTCATCTACTAAGGGATTTGTACTCCCATTGAACATTGGTGGTTGTTGCCTCATAAATCGATCTAACATTGATCCTCCACACTGTGGATCAGGGTGCTCCATACGGGTAAGGTTATTATTCATAACCTGAGTAAGTTGTCCCAGTATGGTGATTAGCTGATCGGCACCAGTTGCATCACCAGCCCCACTATAATTATCTTGAGCAGGAGGGCAATCCCTACATAGAGTGCGTGCATTGATATGGTTTCCATTTCTTCCACTAGGAACCATTTCTAAACAATGGCATAAACTAGATCAGTTTATGAATCAAAATACGTAATCCCATACTTATAAAACACTTAACATAAATTGAACTATTTATGGATATAATCCATAATCATAAAAATGTTTTCTTTGAGAAATTATATACTCATAAACCCTTCATAATGATTTGTAAAGAAAATGAGAGTTATCCTAAGCATATCCCCCGGGAGTGTCGTAACCAAGAGTGCAGCAAGGCTCGTTGTCGTGCACCAGTTCCCGTTCGAGTATAGCTCAAAGCGGTGTTTTCGGGTTTTACCCCTAGGTACATCTGTGCCAGAGCCTCCTCTACCTGCTCGTATCCAGACAGGGATGTATTGCTCGGAAAACTCACAAAATCTCTACAATACCAAAATTCTAGGAAATTCTTCTATACTAATCCTCAAAGTGCATCTTAGGTCTACGTGCTCTAATCAGAGTTTATCTAAATCTAGCTTCCAAGGTTTTTACTAAACTTCCTCTGATACAAACTGTAACACCCCGACCCCAGTTACAAAGAGTCGGTGCATTATTACATAACATTGGCATGATCACAAGATAGATCAAATCTCGAAAGACCGATTGGTTTAGTAGCCTTGGAAACACTAGATATATTCATAAGTTTTACATTACATCATAAATTGAAAAACTACTACAACAACATAATGTCTCTACAGTCCACACTATTATCCCCTCATAATATCCCTGCAGGTCATTCATAACTTACTTTTTCAAATCCTGGGAAAAATAAAACATAGAAAAGGGGTGAGCTCAAATGCCCCGTAAGGATAACAATATAGCGGATCATTCAAAATAAGCATAAACATTTATGGCATTACATTACTAAAACAAAAGACTTTTAAACTTGAACTTCAACATAGTATGGAAAAATTAAAATGAAATAATTCCATTTACTTATTCACATGGATATTCTACTAATCGAATAATAACATGCAAAAATCAATAACCACTTTCATAATGTTGGAATGCATAATGCCAGACTGTCATAACCATATAGCCAAAGCCTCGTGCCACGACTACAAATAAGATTTTTCCAAGGCCTTGTGCCAAGACACTAGTTTGTCTCATTAGACCTACCGATGCATCGAGGAGCTATAGCGGGATCCACCCGTCACATATTAAGTCCAATGCATTCCCATATGAAAAGGTTTAAACATAACATAAACAATCGTATTAATACTAGCATATGAAATGTCAATACTTTCACCATAAACCATGAATGGTATATAAAAAAATAGCACATCCACAGTCAAACATATCACAAAACCTTCAATACAATATAAAAGTTTTGTGTCATAATATATCATCCTCAAATAAGCGTAAAATCCATTAAAGGATGTTGACATAGATGAAATCAAAACTCTTTTTAAAGAAATATCTCTTTCTATTTTGAAATCATTTAAGAGACATATATTTATAAAATAAAACATTTTCTTTGAAAATATTCCTATAAGCTTGTAAGGGAAGCTTTTACAATTTTATAACGGCGGAAAATAACCGCACCCGCCGTATAAGTTAAAAAAAACATTCTTATCTTAATTCTGTCGAAAAGGTTAAAAAGCACCTTGTTTGGAAAATGACGGAAAGATTCTCTTATAAACCTCTTATAAAAAGTCAAACAAGGGTATAAATGACTTTAACCCATATTCTTTTAAATATTAAAATTGTTTTGAAATACATTTTGAGGAAACATGGATGTGGATGATAACGAGATCCCAGTAGATTATTACGTATATACAACATCGGATAATGAAGAGATTGTGAAATAACCCTTACCTTGTACTTTTCCTTGGTTGGGGTAGGTTAAACTCCTATATAATGGTGAAATAATTGTTATTAAATTATATATACATTAATATGATATCATATATTATATTTTAATATTGATTTGATAATAATATCTTAGTATTATCGTTGTTTCGGGTGTTAACATACTTGTTTTCTTTCATATGTTCTGTTATGTAAGACATGTTTGTAAAGGATAGGTTGTATATTATACATATACAGAATGATATCAAGTCCTTAAACATCATTTTTAAATCATCAAATGATAATTATACTTGAATGGATACGATGGAGAATGAATATCATCACATTCGTGGAGACGGTAGTCCGTACGTACGCACGAGCGACAATATCATTCTTTTTATATTAAAATAATATATAAATGGATGTTATATAATATATACATAATAATTAACATGTTATATTTATTATTTACATGAGTTACACATCATTATTATACCCATCCAAATAATATTATATTGAATAACAATTACACCACGACGTGGAGACGGTAAGCCGTACGTACACACGTATGGGGACATGTTATTAAAAGGGTAGATAGAATACTGAATATGGTTGTACCATATTTATAATAACATCACGGTATATAAATGATACTGGAGTTATTATTTTAGAATGGTAACAACAAAGGAAGAAGAAGTGGAAGAAGAAATGAACTTGGAAAAGGGTGGTGAAATCATTACCTCTTCTTCGGGCTCTTCCTTTTGATTTGATCAAAAGGGCTCCTTAGGTTGGCTTTCGGATCCAAATAAGGCCTCTAGGTTGTAGTGAGGGAATTTGGGAGAGTATTTGGGCAGGGATTGGACGAGCCAAGTGGCTTGAGAGGTGTGAGGAATGAGTAGAAGTGGTCTCCTTTTATAAGGGAGAGGAGGGGCTCTTTAGGAAAGAGTGAAAGTATTACTTTATAATATAATTATATTCGGTTTATAATGGTCCAAAAATCATTGTGGTCGAAGATAAGATGACTCATTTTCTAAATAACATCAACCAATAAGAATTGGACAGGTTTTAGATAATATTTTAATCATTATAATCTTATTTATTTAAGTGATTTATTAATGAGGTAAACATTGCATCATTATTGTGTCATTAATAATTTAAATTATATGAGGCTTAAAAATTATAAATAAAATATAATTATGTAGGAAATATTTTTAGATTTATAATGAATATTTATAATCGAAAATCAAACAAGTATAACCCTATGTAAAAATTGTTCTTCTAAAAGATGTAAGCTTATTCCATTTTTATTTTTATTTTAACTTTATTAATATAATGTGTCCCTACCACATACAAGTGGCTCTAAGGGGTCCCCAAATCGACCCAAGGATGCCCATGGTCGGGTATGTGTCAACCAATAAGGTTAGTACACGTTTTAGGGTAATTTTTTATTATTATAATATTATTTTTTAACCCTTATTTACCGGATTTACCCTTTAACCATGGTAAATAAAATATTTACCGCAGTAATTATTCAAAATGTGTAAAAATAAAAGTTACCTATTTAAATAATTTAGAAATCCTGATTCCAAATATGTAATCCATTTTTCCAAATTCAAAACACAGAAGTGGCAGAAATTAATTTAAAATTAATCCCCGTTGTTAAAATAAAAAGCGTGTTTTTAAGAGATAATAACTATCAAAAGATTGACACTTGTTTATGTCTGGTTTAATTGTGAAATTATGTCCAATGACAAACATTAAATTAAATGGTAAAAATATATTCTAAATATACTTTAAAACCACTCAAATTCATAATTTATCAATATTAATTATTTTGATTACAAAAGTTGATTTTAATTAAAATTTAGTAATTTTCACTATTCATCAAAATATACAAGTTATCCGAAAAGTACCAAAATTTCACCCTAGGCTAATTTCAATATTCCGAATCCAAAAATGATTTCCATTTTGAAATATAAAATATATATGATTTCAAAAAGTAGTTATTACTATTCACAACGGCTAGTTTAATTAGTTGTGGTGTGTGTTAGAACTCGAGGTTGCGTACAACACACGCTATCGCATTATTCGAAAGGAAACGTACCGTGGAAGCTTGGGGTGTTACATTCTCCCCTCCTTAAAATAATTGTGTCCTCACAATTTCTAGGGTATTACTGCATAAAAAGACTTGGGTGGTTCTTCATCATAAGTTCCTCGGGTTCCCACGTTGCCTCTTCCATCTTATGGTTTCTCCACAAAACTTTTACCAGACGCGTCGTCCGGTTTCTCAGCACTTGTTCTCTTGGATCAAGAATCCTGACAGGATCTTCACAATAAGACAGATCAGGTTCTAGTTCTAATTCCTCATAAGTGAGTACATGCGTTGGGTCAGGCATGTATTTTCTCAACAGAGATACGTGGAACACATCGTGAACTTTGGAGAGACTTGGCGGCATTGCCAATCGGTAAGCTACAGCCCCAATTCGTTCTAGAATTTCGAAAGGTCCGATGTACCTGGGACTCAATTTACCTTTCTTACCAAAACGTATGACTCCCTTCCATGGAGATACCTTCAGGAAAACAAGATCACCGACTTGAAATTCCAAATCCTTTTTTCGATTATCGGCATAGCTCTTCTACCTACTTTGAGCTGCTTTGATGTGATTTTTGATTACCTTCACCTTTTCCACCGTTTCCTCCACCAGTTCTGGGCCTACAAGTTTTCTTTCACCGAAGTCATCCCAACAGGTTGGTGTACGACATCTCTTTCTGTATAACGCTTCATTTGGTGCCATCTGAATACTTGAATGGAAGCTATTGTTATAGGAAAATTCTACCAGTGGTAAATATTGATCCCACATTCCCTGAAAGTCAAGTGAGCAAGATCTCAACATGTCTTCTAAGGTCTGAATAGTCTGTTCTGATTGTCCGTCTGTCTGAGGGTGGTAAGCAGTGCTCAAATAAAGTTCAGTATCCAGGGATTTCTGAAGACTTTTCCAAAATCTTGAAGTAAAACGGTGATCACGATCAGAAATAATCGATAGGGGTACTCCATGAAGTCTCAGAACTTCATTAATGTATAGTCTTCCTAGACGTTCTAGGGGTAGATCATCTCTTATAGCAAGAAAATGTGCTGACTTGGTAAGACGATCAACAATAACCCATATTGCATCGTTCCTTCTAGGATTCTTTGGTAGCCCCATGACAAAGTCCATCGTAATATTGTCCCATTTCCACTCCGGTATGGGAAGAGGTTGCATGACTCCTCCAGGCTGTTGCCTTCCAGCATTCACTTGTTGACAAACCATACATCTTGACACAAAATCAGCAATCTCCCTCTTCATGTTGTCCCACCTAAAATGTTCCTTCAAATCTCTATACATTTTGGTGATCCCAGGGTGTATAGAGAAATTGGAAATATGAGCATTATCCAGCAATTCCATTTTCAGATCAGGTAAATCGGGAACACAATGTCTCTTCCTGAATTTCAAAATTCCATCTTCATACACAAAGTCTCCCAATCTCCCATCATTCACAGCTTTAATCTTCTTCTGAAATTCTTCATCATCGGTCTGAGATCTCTTAATACTTTCTAGTAAAGATGGTTTGGCAACCATTTGAAAAAGCATTGATGTTTCACCTTCCCTGGTTATTCCCATGTCCATCTTCAATAGATCCATGAAAATTGGGTCCCTTTCAATTCTCATCATGTTCAAAACTCCATGGTCTTTTCTGATCAAAGAATCTGCCACCTTGTTTGCTTTCCCCGGGTGGTAGTGTATCGTGCAATCATAATCCTTGAGTAATTCAAGCCATCTCTTTTGCCTCATGTTGAGTTCATTTTGTGAGAAAATATACTTCAAACTCTTGTGATCAGTATAAATCTCACATTTTTCACCATAGAGGTAGTCTCTCCATATCTTCAAAGCGAAGATCACAGCTTCTAACTCAAGATCATGAGTAGGATAGTTTTTTTCATGAATTATCAACTGTCGTGATGCATAGGCAATAAATCTATCATTCTGCATAAGGACATAACCAATTCCTTTCTTTGATGAATCACTATAAATAACGAACCCATCATTCCCTGATGGTAGAGTCAATATAGGAGCATTGACTAATCATCTCTTCATTTCTTCGAAACATTCTTCACACTCTTTTGTCCAATCAAATTTAACCCCTTTACGTGTGAGCTTCGTTAATGGGTTAGCCAATCGGGAAAAATTCTGGAGGAAACGTTGATAATAACCTGCCAAACCAATAAAACTACGTACCTCAGTTATACTCGTAGGTGCTGGCCATTCTTGGATTGCCTTGGTCTTAGAAGGATCAACAGAGATTCCATCTTTAGAGATAATATGGCCAAGAAAAGAAATATCTTGAAGCCAGAATTCACACTTGCTAAACTTCCCATATAATTCATGCATCCTCAGAGTCTTCAAGATAATGCGCAAGTGATTTTCATGATCTTCGTAGGTTTTGGAGTATACCAAGATATCATCAATAAATACCACCACAAATTCATCGAGATACTCCTTGAAAACTCTATTCATCAGATCCATGAATACAAAGGGTGCATTAATCAATCCAAACAGCATTACGGTAAACTCGTAATGCCCGTACCTGGTTCGAAATGCTGTCTTCGGAATGTCTTCCTTCTTCACACACAACTGATGGTATCCAGATCGAAGGTCAATCTTTGAAAAGTATTGAGCTCCATGCAGTTGGTAAAATAAATCATCAATGTGAGGTATGGGATACTTGTTCTTTATCGTTATAGCATTGATCTCCCTGTAGTCGATACATACCCTCATAGATCCATCTTTCTTTTTAACAAAAAGAAAAGGGGCTCCCCATGGAGAAACACTAGGGAGAATAAATCCCTTATTAGTCAATTCCTCTAGTTGTTTCATTAGTTCGACTAATTCTACAGAGGCCATTCTATAAGGGGTCTTCGATATAGGCCTTGATCCAGGAATCAAATCAATGGAAAACTCAACTTCTCGTTCTAAAGGATATCCAGGTAAATATTCCGGAAATACATCTACAAATTCTTTCACAACAGGTACGTCCTCTATTTGAACATTACTTTCCTCACCGACAGTTATTTCATTCTCTTCCTCCCCAATAATTGAATTATGTTGAGCTACTAGGGGTGGATCTAAATAAGAATTAGGTGGTGAAGATTCTGCTCTAAAGATAAGGTGTTCCTTATCATTATCATCAAGAATCGTAACCTCTTTCTTCTTACAATAAATCCTCGCATCATAGTCCGAAAGCCAGTCCATACCGAGGATTATATCAATCTCAATCATAGGTATGACGATGAGATCAGCAGATAAAGAAAATTTATGTGCTCTAATGGGGACTGATTCACAAAACTTTGTTGCAATGATATTCCCTTAAGAGTTTTAACTAACAACTCCGTTATTAAATCAAATTGGAAGTATCTAATTTTCTTAGCGAACTGGGAAGATATGAAACGATGCGATGATCCAAAATCAAATAATGCATTTGCTAAACTTGAGGAAACCATTAAATTACCTGCCACCACGTCTTTCGGAGCTTCTACCTCAGCAGTAGTGATAGCATAAGCCTGGCCTTGATCCCTTGGCTTTTTCTGATGTAAGTTCTCCTGACGCATAAGACATTCATTTGCATAATGCCCCATCTCCCTGCAATTGTAGCACTGAACGTTGGTAGCTTCCTTCTTCCCCTTTGCAATCATGAGCTTGGTGGCCTTTTTCACCACACTTGTAACAGACTCCCATTCCCTTCATGAAAGCACCAGGGTGTTTCTTCCCACATTTACCACTGGTTGGATATTCAACCTTTCCTTTATTCCCCTTATTTCCATTCCCAGATTGATCAGCAGGTCTCTTCTTCTCTTGCTCTGCTTTAAAGTCATAAGACTTAGAGAATTCCTTTTCGGTCTTGATAGCACATGAGACAATGTCTTCGTACGATGAAAAGGATTGTGAGACTAATGCTCGATGGAGAAATGGTTTTAACCCATCAAAGAAACGATCAATCTTACTTCATGGGATGCGAATATAATCTCCAGCATATCTCGCTAACCTTGTAAAGTTAGCCTCATACTTTGTGACATTCTCATCCTCCTTCTGTCTCAGACTTAGAAATTTCCTTTCCATATCTGCTTGATGGTCGTGAGGAAAGTAATTTTCTAAAAACAGATCTTTAAACTCCCTCCATTCCATATTTGATACTTCATCATCTTCCTTTTTATTTTGAATCAATGACCACCATTGATCAACATCTCTAGTGAGGTGGTAAACATCCATGATAACTTTATCCCTTTCACTGCTCCCCAAAGCCTGAAATATTTTCTCTAAGGAATTTATCCATTGCTCAGCTACTAAGGGATTTTTACTCCCATTGAACATTGGTGGTTGTTGCCTCATAAATCGATCTAACATTGATCCTCCACGCTGTGGATCAGGGTGCTCCATACGGGTAAGGTTATTATTCATAACCCGAGTATGTTGTCCCAGTATGGTGATTAGCTGATCGGCACCAGTTGCATCACCAGCCCCACTATAATTATCTTGAGTAGGAGGGAAATCCCTACATAGAGTGCGTGCATTGATACGGTTTCCATTTCTTCCACTAGGCGCCATTTCTAAACAATGGCATAAACTAGATCAGTTTATGAATCAAAATACGTAATCCCATACTTATAAAACACTTAACATAAATTGAACTATTTATGGATATATTCCATAATCATAAAAATGTTTTCTTTGAGGAATTATATACTCATAAACCCTTCATAATGATTTGTAAAGAAAATGAGAGTTATCCTAAGCATATCCCCCAGGAGTGTCGTAACCAAGAGTGCAGCAAGGCCCGTTGTCGTGCACCAGTTCCCGTTCAAGTCGAGATCAAAGCGGTGTTTTTGGGTTTTACCCCTAGGTACATCTGTGCCAGAGCCGCCTCTACCTGCTCGTATCCAGACAGGAATGTATTGCTCGGAAAACTCACAAAATCTCTACAATACCAAAATTCTAGGAAGTTCTTCTATACTAATCCTCAATGTGCATCTTAGGTCTAGGTGCTCTAATCATAGTTTATCTAAATCTAGCTTCCAAGGTTTGTACTAAACTTCCTCTGATACCAACTGTAACGCCCCGACCCCAGTTACAAAGAGTCGGTGCATTATTACATAACATTGGCATGATCACAAGAAAGATCAAATTTCGAAAGACTGATTGGTTTAGTAGCCTTGGAAACACTAGATATATTCATAAGTTTTACATTACATAATAAATTGAAAAACTACTACAAAAAAATAATGTCTCTACAGTCCACACTATTATCCCCTCATAATATCCCTGCAGGTCATTCATAACTTACTTCTTCAAATCCTGGGAAAAATAAAACATAGAAAAGGGGTGAGCTCAAATGCCCAGTAAGGATAAAAATATAGCGGAACATTCAAAATAAGCATAAACATTTAAGGCATTACATTACTAAAACAAAAGCCTTTTAAACTTGAACTTCATCATAGTATGGAAAAAGTAAAATGAAATAATTCCATTTACTTATTCACATGGATATTCTACTAATCGAATAATCACATGCAAAAATCAATAACCACTTTCATAATGTTGGAATGCATAATGCCAGACTATCATAACCATATAGCCAAGGCCTCGTGCCAAGACTACAAATAAGATTTTGCCAAGGCCTTGTGCCAAGACACTAGTTTGTCTCATTAGACCTACCGATGCATCGAGGAGCTATAGCGGGCTCCACCCGTCACATATTAAGTCTAATGCATTCCCATATGAAAAGGTTTAAACATAACATAAACAATCGTATTAAAACTAGCATATGAAATGTCAATACTTTCACCATAAACCATGAATGGTATATAAAAAAATAGCACATCCAAAGTCAAACATATCCCAAAACCTTCAATACAATATAAAAGTTTTGTGTCATAATATATCATCCTCAAATAAGCGTAAAATCCATTAAAGGATGTTGACATAGATGAAATCAAAACTCTTTTTAAAGAAATATCTCTTTCTATTTTGAAATCATTTAAGAGACATATATTTATAAAATAAAACATTTTCGTTGAAAATATTCCTATAAGCTTGTAAGGGAGGCTTTGACAATTTTATAACGGTGGAAAATAACCGCACCCGTCGTATAAGTTAAAAAAAACATTCTTATCTTAATTCTGTCGAAAAGGTTAAAAAGTACCTTGTTTGGAAAATGACGGAAAGATTCCATTATAAACCTCTTATAAAAAGTCAAACAAGGGTATAAATGACTTTAACCCATATTCTTTTAAATATTAAAAATGTTTTGAAATACATTTTGAGGAAACATGGATGTGGATGATAACGAGATCCTAGTAGATTATTACGTATAAACAACCTCGGATAATGAAGAGATTGTGAAATAACCCTTACCTTGTACTTTTCCTTGGTTGGGGTAGGATAAACTCCTGTATAATGGTGAAATAATTGTTATTAAATTATATATACTTTAATATGATATCATATATGATCTTTTAATATTGATTTGATAATAATATCTTAGTATTATCATTGTTTCGGGTGTTAACTTACTAGTTTTCTTTCATATGTTTTGTTATGTAAGACATGTTTGTAAAGGATAGGTTGTATTTTATACATATCCATAATGATATCAAGTCCTTACACATCATTTTTAAATCATCAAATGATAATTATACTTGAATGGATACGATGGAGAATGAATATCATCACATTCGTGGAGACGGTAGTCCGTACGTACGCACGAGCGACAATATCATTCTTTTGATATTAAAATAATATATAAATGGATGTTATATAATATATACAGAATAATTAACATGTTATATTTATTATTTACATGAGTTACACATCATTATTATACCCATCCAAATAATATTATATTGAATAACAATTACACCACGACGTGGAGACGGTAAGCCGTACGTACGCACGTATGGAGACATGTTATTAAAAGGGTAGATAGAATACTGAATATGGTTGTACCATATTTATAATAACATCACAATATATAAATGATACTGGAGTTATTATTTTAGAATGGTAACAACAAATGAAGAAGAAGTGGAAGAAGAAATGAACTTGGAAAATGGTGGTGAAATCATTACCTCTTCTTCGGGCTCTTCCTTTTGATTTGATCAAAAGGGATCCTTAGGTTGGCTTTATGATCAAACTAAGGCCTCTAGGTTGTAGTGAGGGAAGTTGGGAGAGTATTTGGGCAGGGTTTGGACGAGCCAAGTGGCTTGAGAGGTGTGAGGAATGAGTAGAAGTGGTCTCCTTTTATAAGGGAGAGGAGGGGCTCTTTAGGAAATAGTGAAATTATTACATTATAATATAATTATATTCGGTTTATAATGGTCCAAAAATCATTGAGGTGGAAGATAAGATGACTAATTTTCTAAATAACATCAACCAATAAGAATTGGACAGGTTTTAGATAATATTTTAATCATAATAATCTTATTTATTTAAATGATTTATTAATGAGGTAAACATTGCATCATTATTGTGTCATTAATAATTTAAATTATTTGATGTCTAAAAATTATAAATAAAATATAATTATGTAGGAAATCTTTCTAGATTTATAATGAATATTTATAATCGAAAATCTAACATGTATAACCCTATGTAAAAATTGTTTTTCTAAAAGATGTAAGCTTATTCCATTTTTATTTTTATTTTAACTTTATTAATATAATGTGTCCCTACAACATACAAGTGGCTCTAAGGGGTTCCCAAATCGACCCAAGGATGCCCATGGTCGGTTATGTGTCCACCAATAAGGTTAGGACACGTTTTAGGGTAATTTTGTATTATTATAATATTATTTTTAACCCTTATTTACTGGATATACCCTTTAACCATGGTAAATAAAATATTTACCGTCGTAATTATTCAAAATGTGTAAAAATAAGAGTTACCTATTTACATAATTTTGACATCCTGATTCCAAATATTTAATCCATTTTTCCAAATTCAAAACACAGAAGTGGAAGAAATTGATTTAAAATTAATTCCCGTTGTTAAAATAAAAAGCGTGTTTTTAAGAGATAATAACTATCAAAAGATTGACACTTGTTTACGTCTGCTTTAATTGTGAAATTATGACCAATGACAAACATTAAATTAAATGGTAAAAATATATTCTAAATATACTTTAAAACCACTCAAATTCATAATTTATCAATATTAATTATTTTGATTAAAAAAGTTGATTTTAATTAAAATTTAGTAATTTTCACTATTCATCAAAATATAAAAGTTATCCGAAAGGTACCAAAATTTCACCCTAGGCTAATTTCAATATTCCGAATCCAAAAATGAAGTCAATTTTGAAATATAAAATATATATGATTTCAAAAAGTAGTTATTACTAATCACAACGGCTAGTTTAATTAGTTGTGGTGTGTGTTAGAACTCGAGGTTGCGTACAACACACGCTATCGCATTATTCGAAGGGAAACGTACCGTGGAAGCTTGGGGTGTGACAAAAATACACATAATTGGAAAATTATTTAAATAAAATTATTACTATATTTCTAATCATGATGTTTAAATAATCAAATTTTTAATTTTTCATAATTTTCTAATACAATAAAATATTTTTTTTAAAATTAAATACCCTTAAATTATATAGCGTGTTTAGGACCTCATAATGAACCAATAGTTAAGTAATAAAATAAGTAAATGTTATATTTGACCAATATATATTTTACCTTCAAAATAATTTTATTTTAGAATTATTAGATTAATTTTATGGTGAGTTAGTGGACACACCGAGACATTAAAAATATTTTATCTTCTTAAAATGATTATTTGAGAATGAGACTCACCTCCACAAAAGAAAGCCTAATAATTTAAGATGATCATAAATTTTTCATATGAAATAATGTTTTTCACTCCCCTTTGAAAAAATAAATTTCAAAAACCATGGTATGGTTTATATATTAGTTTAATGTTTAGTGTATAAAACCAAAAGAATAATGAATTCACTATCCTTTCCTATATAAACCAACTCAATATCCCATTCACATTCACTAAAACTATTTAGATCTTGAATAACCCCTGACTTATTCTCACTCTAATCCTCCATTTCTTCCCCAAGATTCCAATAATCCCCACTCAAGATTTTGTGATGCCTTTGGGGTCACACATATAAGTAAGGGACCCTCACTTCCCTTCTTTATTTATGTTCATGTTTTCTTATATTTAAATACAATTTTGTTTTAAAATAATCATGTTATGGTATGATTTTGAAGCTCCCCTATACATCCCTCCACATGTTTTAATGATGAAAGACCCATTTTGATATCATAAATTCCTCCCATGTACACCTGTTACCATGCTAAAATTCTGTAAGGGATTTCTCACTCCTAATTTACATTCAAGATATTATTTATATTTTTCATAAAAATTGATTAAATATCTATTTATGTGTATATATATGACCCCCCTTACCTCCCATTCCATGTAGATATGATGGGATATAAATTTATCCCTCATCATCCATTTTTATTAGTTCTTATGTCATGTAGTTATGCTGTAGAAATTGCACTATGATTTTACAAGTAAAAGTCATTGTGTAATGAAAACCATACACATTTCACAACATAAGGAATTCACCATTATGTACACTAATGTATTTATTATATATTTTCATGTATTTATTCCACATTCCATTATCATTGAATACCTTATGATGTTGAAATAATCCATGTTTTATGATCCATGTGGCACACTTATCCATGAAATGAAATGTTTTTAAAGGGTTCACCCTGATATCACACTAATGCATTGGGTAAAGACTAATATCTTCAAATGTGATATTAAATGAGGGTTTACTCTTGAAAATTCAAGTTAAATGATGATTTACTCATGATCTATGGGCAATGATCCTTGGATCATGCTAATCTCATGATAAATGTTGTTGCCACATATCCATGTTATGATAATCATGCTATATTATACCTTTATGTTCATGTTTTGCATATACTTTATTGATATTCATATTTCCTAACATGTATTTTATTATTCATTTTATGAATTGTTTACTCCTTCAAAAGGACTCATAGATAAAACTTTTATTTTGTATGTACTCAAGTTATCCCATGCAATGTTATGTAGGAACAAATTTTGTGGTTTTTTAAAAGATGTTTTTAAAAAATATATTGATTTTTATGTCTTAAGTTGTCATGTAATGTTACAATTTTCCCAATACACTATACCTATCGATTCTAAGAGTTGCATAAAGTTAATTTTTTGTTATAATTCATGTTTAATTGTGTAAAAAAAGAAATATTGTAATATTTTTTCCCATTCTTATATATTTGTTCAGAATCAAGGGTTGTTCATCTCACTAGATTCACACAAGTGAGAACTCTATTCCTTCTGTGTCTTAATTAATTTTTCATGGTATACTCTGCACTATTTATGTAAAAGCCAATAAAACCTATATTTCAGGTTTTTATATATTTTATTATCCTGATCTATGTGGAATGAAAAGATGATATTGGAAAAACAAACTATAGTGGACCTATGGTAGGTGGTCTATATTTTTTTCGGGTGGGTTGAAGCTTAATAGAACTATTTTTCATAGTTCGTTCCAACAAGAAATCTGTCATGGACCCAGAAAATTAATTTAATAATTAAATTTAATGTAATGCGTCATTTTAGGGATCCCCACTAGTTCTTCGATATATATCGAATGTTGATTACCAAAACAATGTATCCTATGGGGAGTGCCTTAGAGTTTTTCCCTTTTTTATACCACCGGTGGGGTGAGTTTGGTTCTTATATAGTAAGAGGAATCCCATAATGAATTGAATTGATTTGAATTCATTATTAGGAGATGGATATTTCCTCATTTTCAAGATGTTGTTTTTTACGGAATTATTTATATGATTTTTTATACGAGTGGGTATAATCATGGAACCTGAATGATTTGAAATGCTATGTTGACATGATTAATGGGCTTCACAAGTGTCATTATCTATATTCCTTCATGATTCTCCTAGGACTCGATGTGGATGATTTTGTATTCTATACCTTGGATTCTCCCATTCATGGTCTTTCAGTTATGATTACATGTAATAGACATGGTAACTGTTATATACTTGGTTGTACGATATATTTATGGTTGATATGACACTTCTGGTTACATGGAAAGGTCTTTTTTTCGATACATATTTTAACTAGCATGATAGTGATTAGTATGATATGTTTGTATGTATGGAAATACCATGTTATATGATTATATATTGTTCGTGAGTTCCACATAATATGATATTGACCTATGTTTTGTAGGGATCCTTTTTGGCCAAGAAATTATCACATTCTTGTAGTTTGTACGCTATAGGAACATTAAATTTCTTAATAAATACCTATTATATATAATCACTATTCATTAAAATTTTATATTTCATATAAAGAATATTCAATAGAAAATTTGGTTGGTGATCTACTGGGATTGTATCTCACACCATGTTCTAGACTCCATTGTGTACCTAGAAAAACTATTTGGATGCAGGTAAGGGTTGGGTAAACCACCAATATTTCGTTGTTTATTTTTTTTCAAAGCATAGTAGTAGGGGATGATATGACTAGTATGTGAATCGTGATGCTATCAGAAGATATTTATTTTGTAATTATTGGTATTTTAATTCATGTATTGTATAGATTCGTGGATATGTACTTTTGACAGTTTTTAGAGACATGAAATATCATTTATTAAATGATATTACTTCTGGTATTATTTGTATATTTTTTTCTTATTGATTTACCTGATGTCTGAATATTTTATGAATAAAATATTTGATATTTATGACTTCTATTATTGTTTTAATCTATTGTAATGATGGCTTAGTCATCCCAATACAAATACAAGTGCCATGTTACTAACCGGCATTCATTATCATTTGGGTATATGCATCTCAGCCTATGTAGCCAACCATGATTTGGGAAATGTGAAGAAGCATCTAGGTCTGGTATGTTACACAAAGTGTCTTTATTTTCCCTTATATATGTTTCCTTATAACCTAACGAGAATTCCATGACTATCATAATGTATATAAATTGTATACATTGGTAATGGACATAGTGGTAAATTAGATTGTATATATCTACTATATTTCACTTCTTTTCACGTAGAATATAACAGAAAAACTCATAAAACATTATAATGTTTTTTATACAATTGTTTTATTCGATTCTCAATATATTACTCAATGAACATGTATAAAAACCAAACCACTCTTAGAAGAGAGATTTTATATATTACAATCAATATTACATTTTAAAAAACCTCTAAAACTCTTCGGATTCCTCGATAACATATACAATAATATATTATTCCTTTAATATATTATAGTACTCATTTAACTACATAACATTTTCATATCATAAATTACATATATACATGGCCAACATCCCAATAACATATGAAATTTTGGGTCTTGTTCTTTTCGTGGAATACATGAGACACCAATCAACCCTTGTATATTTTTATTGTGATGTAATTTATTTCATTATCACCACATTATATGAATGGTTAAAAAATAGTATATTATTATTAAATATAATAATTAATAATTTATTAATATAATTTAATTTGTGTAACCATGATTAAAATTCAAGATCTAAAACCACCAAACTGAAACATACAAGAAAAACTATATAGAAGACTCCAAAAATGATGATTATAATAAATAATTATTTGTAAATGGCTGTAAAAAAGTTATAAGTAGATAATAAATTTCATTATTAATTTTTACATGGTTTATTTAAATAATAATAATAAATATAATTTTTTATAAAGGAATTTATAGATTTTATTAATCAGTTCAAAAAAATTAAGGGTTTCTCCTCTCAATTTTATATCTCTGATTTATATGACATATTCACACTTTCTTACCTTTATATGGTGTTTGTACATCCCATGGATGCAATATATGATTAATATCGTCAAGGTTATGTATGTTTACCAATATATGTAATTTTATCTCTCTCGTTTGTTTTTTATTTAGATATTTCCAAAGTCGTAGGGGATCTTTGTCTCATTATGGTTTAATTGAGACATGCTTCATGTTATGAACATATTTTTTATTATGAGGTGTATATAATAATAATTTTACACATTATATCATGGATCCTAATTAAATCAGGGTATTTAATGTAAAATTTCAAATGATTCACCAAAGGTATTTTGATTTAAAAGATACCAAATTGATAAGGATTTATCCTCTCAAATTTTCTTCTTTCAGATATATATGATGTTATAGGCATTACATCTATTATGAGTTATACCAACACCCACATTATTATGTGGTAAATATAATTTTTTATGTTAATCATATATATAGTATCAATTGAATATATTTATTTAATAGTGTTTATGAATCAATGATTCCAAAAGGTAAGAGTTTCATGTTACAATATCAATTTTTACAAGGATTGTATATATATAAATTTACATTGATGAAATTTACGTTATATCTCTAAAAAATATTTTGTATTTCATTATATAATGTTTATTTATGTAGATTAAATGTTTCCGTTATATTTTCCTCTCTTTATATACACATGTAACTAAAATAATGTTTTTAAGGGAACTTAGATTTATTTTTATATTTAGTCCTAAATATTTTTCATCAATGACCATATTTTTCTAAAAATATATTAAATAATGTTAATAATATTCTCAAAATATAAATTATTATCAATTTTACCTAATTTTATACATTTTATAAAAAAAATTGAATGAATTTGTTTTTGAATGATGTACTTTTAACATTTTACTAAAAATCTAAAATATATTATAGTTTTACCATAGACTACATGAATAGGTTTTCCCATCAGGATTCAATTTATTTTAATTAAAGAATACATTAAAATATTACATGAATATTTTAAATGAATCATTTTTCTATAGTTATATAGAAATTTTTAGATTTTTAAATCATTGATTCCATAATGAGAAGTGTTTTTTTGTCTTCAATTATTCTACTGATTTTTTAAATTTATTTTCATTTACTATAACATCCATAGATGTTTATTATGATTGACATTAGATATGATCAAATTTTATCATATTTCTTTTTCCTCTGGATGGTTAATTATTAGGATGATTAAATTTCCATTATACTTGTAATCTATCAATCAGTTGTGCTATGATGAAATACGGAATATTTTGGGATAATGTAGCACTCATATGTATGAATATGGTAGATCATGATGATTGGTGAGTCTATTATAGCCCTATAATGTGTTAGGAAGTGACTATAGAGGTGATAAACACAGAATATTATATGGAGTTAGAAATATTATAAGATTTAATAGAGTTATCTAGATTGAAGATACTCCTAAGAGAATATTTTAAATCACTGGGTAGTCATTTCAATCCTGGGACTTTATCCAAAATTAAAATCATGGGAGTGAAAATTATTTAAGGAATTAATTTTCAATGGTTAGTTGAATACAAAAAAAATATTTTATATACATATTATATATTATCATTGATCATTATTGGTTATTTATGATACTATAGTCTTATGTATTTGTGCCTTTTTATTAAAAAATATTATTACATGATTCATGATTATGATTTTTGAATTATTGGGTATAATTTTTTAATTATCAGGTCTTGTTCTCCTCCAACATCTCAATATCCTTATATTTATTATTATATAATAATAACACATTTTAAGGGATGTATTGGAAACCAAATATAATTCATGGTCTTAAAAAATTACATTACCTAAGGATCAAGAAAATAACTCCCAGACAGACGTCTTGAAGCTGCCTCTTCCCAATATTCAAAACATGATAATGCTCTCTACAAATTCATAAATGTACCACTAAAAAGTGTCTTGTGTTAGATAACAGGCCTGATCTGATGGATAATTCCATAACCTCTCAGACAACCAATTCATTGAAGCCTACATTGTTGAACCACCCACTCTAACTACTACTTTTAGGATTGTTCCTTGAGGTCAATTTCAGGTGAATCATTTAAACTTGTGTCTCAAAAACCAACACATTTTTATTGAGAAGTGCTAAGAATATGAGTGTAAAAACTGCACCATCGACCAACATCTTGAATAGACCTCACTGAACTCCATGAGACCTCCCACAACCACATCCACCGATTCTTGAAAGAAAATCCAACGGAAAAGAGTCCAATCAACTGTAACATCTGACTAGATGGACCAAACCCTCATTAATGTAATGCCACTAATGAGGGGATCCAAGTATTTATACAATATAAATTCCACTTTGTACACGGATATACTCTGATCAAAACCATATATTCACCCTATATAGGATCTGAAGAATGTCGATCATGGTGGCGATAAAACAATGAGATGGGGTAGATGTGAACCGATTGCTATGAACCAAAACCACCAATGTACCACTAAAAACATAACCAAATGAAAAAAGACATAGAAAATAAAATAGTAAACTAATAAAAATCATAGATGCTCTATGATCTAGAACCCCCACCCCCTTAAAGCCACTTCACAACTGAATCTCATCTGCACCAATAACCTGACAGAGACATCCCTTATCCACGCTAGAAAAAAAGAGAAACTAGAACCATAACATCGATGCCAAATGGACTAAGCCACACCGAACTATGAATATTTCAGATCAGTGCAAGAAATATTCAGCTTCGGGAGATTGAGTTTTATCATAACTAGAAGGCCATACCACACTATGACAAACACGGATGCCCTGCCAAGATGAATTGCCATCGAAGAATTAGTGACCTCAATACACTACCAGATCCATGTCTAACCAAACTTATACAAGACTCTAACCACCCATCAAAAAACATAGAATTTGCACAATCAGACCTAGGATGCTGTGGGAAGTAGGAATCCATCGATATGAAACCCTAGCTACTACGTTTGGGAGAGAGGATTCCACTCTGAGGTTCGGGGAAGCCTTCTCTTTGTTCTGGTCTTGTTCTCACACCCATATTCTTATGTTATAATTACTTATGTTAATTGATTGAAATATATAATTTATATCTTTATAGAGCATCGAATATCACCCTTTCTCATCTTTACATTCACCATATAACTATGAAATGGTTTTAATATATGATAAGCTTAAGAGGGGTCCCAGTGTTAAATAATATAATGAAAAAAGACGTAGATATTTTATGTAATTTTAGTGTATGTAACTATGCTTCCAAATACACTAAAATAATGGTAATAGTGTGTATCATAATAATATGCAATAAATATTTATCTAAAATGATGAAATATATATGTATATATTGTTTGTGTAAATATATCTAGTTTCAATGCAAGGATCAGTAATTTTTTTTAAAAAAGTTATGATAAAGATTTAGTGGGGACCCATTGGTTAATCCTAGGAATATGAGAATATTTTATGTTGCAGTAAATAAAAATGGGTGTTTTCCCAGGATAATATATTCGTGTATGGATATTATTAAGTGGATGTAGTTGTAACACAAATGAACCTACGGGTAAAAACTACAAATGTGCCAGTTTTATTTTTATCTCAATCATAACAAATGCACAACAAGTAATCCTAATAATATATATATATGTAATCAAAATTTAGATGATTATTCTTGTATTAATTCACATTTTATTTTAGAACCATTATGAAGGATTTTAATAGTTGATGAATATAAGGCCCTAGCCTTAAACCTTACTTAATCTTGAGTTATTACAATATTACACATTGAGGATCTTTTCAGATTTAGAGTTTTAGAGAATTAGATCATAAAACATGCATTACATTCCACATTTAAACAAAGTGGTTACATAAAAGATAGTATTAATTTTTCCCATAAATGGAATCCTATATAAAATAAAACATGGATTCTTTCTTGACACTTTATTGACACTATCATCACATCATTTACCTTTCCCTTGAGCTGTGAAAATCAGTTCAAAAAAAATTGGGATGATCATAAAAAGCTCAGTAAGGGATATGAAAATATGGAAAGCAAACATGAGTACATGTATACATAAGAATCAATGAAATCATACTTTACTCATAAAACATAAGCACATTAACATACCTCATCAAATCATGACTAAGTCAAAGAAATCATAAGACATAATGGTAACTTGAGGCATTTATAACATTCTTACATAGGGAGTAACCCTCTTGGTTACGTTTGGAATACCTATCACAATATATTCCCTAAATCTCTTCAGAGAAACCTTAACATTTAACTTCTTCGTGTTATCCAATGCATTGGAGAGCTCAATTAGGCTAACCCACCCTTATTTTATCACAGAACCACTCGTCTTCATAATAATGGCAAAAATCCATAACATAATCATATCACATAAAACATGCATAAAGGAAACATAACATTTCCACTTTTCAATAACAAGATATCAATACAACACATTTATATAAAAAAATTATGAAAACAATTTTCAATACCACAATAAAAGAAATGTTAAACATGGTATTTATTTTTCTTTTAAAAAAATGTATGTCTTGTAGAGGAAGCTGAAACTCAAATAATGGTCACAGCAGTGGAGAAGTTGTTGTCGCCTCATATGTACTATAAAAAAAATTTCTTCTGTCGTTTATTAAAACACATCATATAAAAAAGATTACTTTTGGATAAACGTAAAAGTCAAAGGGGTTTATACACAGTATAAAAGAAGGTTGTGTATAAAACAAAATATGCCTCAATGAAAGGAGATTGAAACGAAGTCCAATACCTCAGGTCCGACTTGACTCGATCACTCTTTAATCTCATGAATAATAAACATGAGTTAATTTATACTTTCTTAAGAACTTTTTTAAAGTACATAATTTCTTTCATATCACTTATTACCATGTTATGAACACTATGTAGTTATTTAAGTTGATAATGGTCATTTTTTCGATCATTGGTATTTGAGTCAAAATTAAACTCTTCATAATTACGAGTTGTTCAGGTGGTTAAACATCCATTATATCCAGAATTATATTAATGATTTAGATATCATATATATCATATATATCCAGTATATAAATGCATTTATAATATTACATAATCAATTATAGGTAATAAATGAAATGCACCGTTTATGGAGATGGTAAGTCGTACGTATGCATGAACGCTACTTTCATTTATATTTCATATTTTATGGAATGGAATCATAATTACATAAATGTATATGATAATTCCAATATAATTTCATATATAATATCATTAACTCCATAATTTTTACATCCCACATATGGCATTAACGAATCAAATCACTTTGAGGGGGTGGTAGTCCGCACTTTCTAAAATGAAGATATCGCGTATACCGATAATGGAAGCCATAAAGGTATTACATAAATGAAAAATACAGAAGCTTATGGAAAAAATAAACATATTATATATCATATATAAATTTAGTTAAGTCTTAATTGCCACCTATGAAGGTGTTATATTAGTGTTGAACAATCATCGTTTCGTGATGTAGAAATTCTCCATCCACAGAAACAATATGTTCTTTAACCATTTGATGTCGGTGTGTGTAAGTGTAGTTTGAATTATTATTATAAAAACATAATAGTATATTTATGATAATGGAGTTGTTACAAAAGAAATGAGTAAAAAGAGTGTAGGGGTCGGAGAGGAAAAATAAAACAAAAGAACACAAGTGATGACATTACCTTAAAAACAGGTAACTCTTTTTGATTTGAGCTCAAAGGCTTCCTTGGGAAGACTTCTGCCCAAAGTGAGGCTTATAGGAGTAATAGAGGGATTTGGAGAGCCAAAATGATCAGGGTTTGTTCGAGACAAAGGCTTGAGTGGGGTGGGTAAGGAGGTAGATGTGGGGGCCTTTTATACGAGGAGAGGAGGGGAACTCTTGGAATGTTACAAAATGTTACTTTATTTTCAAATGTGTTTCTGATTTTAAAGGTCCCGCATTGATGTATTATGAGGATAAGGTGATAAGGGTTCGAACTATACTAATCAAATATTTCTTTGACAAGTGTATGTTATAGTTTTAACATTATCTATTCATTTTATTTAAATCCATTATTAATGAGGTTATCATTGTATCATCGTGATGTCATAAATAATTTTATTTATTTAATGTCTAAAAATTATGAAAAAATACTATGATGTAGGAAATCTTTTTAGATTTCCAATTAATATTTATAGTCCATAATATAATCTATGTAGACAAAATTAAAAATGGTTTACTCAGGTAATACATTCTTTGTTATATTTACTTTCTTTTAAAAAAAGATAAAAAGTAACTTTCCCACCAAAGTGATTCCATTGGGTCCCCAAGATTGGTACAAGGCATCCCATGGTTAGCCATGAGACAACAGTGGAATTAGGACACATGTTGGTGTCATATTTTTATAATGATATTATTTTATTATCCATAACTACTGAATTACTCATTAATCAAGATAATTAAAGATAATTACCGTCGTTATTATTCATAATGTAAAAAAACAAAAGAGTACTGATTACATAATTTGGACCATCATATTACAAATATGTAATCCATTTTACCAAATTTCATACACAGAAATTTCAATAATTAATTTAAAAATAATTCTCGTTGTCAAAACAAATAGCGGGTTTTTTTGAAACAATTTCTATGAAAAGATTGGCATTATTTTATGCCCAATTCCGAAGTGAAATTATTCCTAATGACCACCATTAGATTATATGGTAAAAATATATTCAAATTACACTTTAAGACTAATTAAAAATATAATCTAAGAATATAATTAAATTAGATGAAAATGCAGTTTTGATGTAAAATGCAGTATTTTTTCACTATTCATTAAAACACGAATATTGTCAGAAAAATACCAAAAATTTATCCAATGTAAATTTCAATGTCACAATAATAAATAATATGTTTATTTTGAGAAATAGGGTTTATAAAATTGTCAAAATTTTGATTTAAAAATGGTTTGCAATCAAAATGTAGTAAAACAATCTTTTAAAAATATTAGTGTATTCCATTCTTAAGATTGGATTTATTCTCATTTTAAGCCTCTAAAACACTATCTAATTCATTAATAGACATAGATCAAAATATCGATTATTCAATACTAACTTGGGTTGTTACATCATTCAACCCTTTAGAAAATTGCATCCCTGCAATTTATTTACTTATCTAATAAGTGGAGGTATTTAGCCCTCAATGCATTTTCATACTCCCATGTTTCCTCTTCAATCATATAGTTTTTTCAAAAAACCATTACCCGATTAATCACCTTATTCCATAACACTTGCTCCTTGTGGTTAAGAATCTGGACTGGTTGTTCCTCATAAGATAGGTTCTCTTCCAGCTGAACTACCTCTGGACTCAAAACATGAGATGGATCTGGCATATACTTTTTCAACATCAACACATGAAAAACATTGTGTACCTGAGATAAACTCAGAGGTAAAGCCACTCAGTATGCAACTGATCCAACTCTCTCCAGAATTTCAGATGGTCCAATGAACCATGGACTAATCTTTCCTTTCTTACCAAATCACATCACACTTTTCCATGGTGATACATTGATAAAAACATGATCACCTACCTCAAAAGAGAGATCGTTCTTCCTAATGTCTGCGTTACTCTTTTTCCTGCTCTGAGCTGTTCTCAAGTAATTCTGTATAAGCGGAACTTTTTCTGCCAACTCTTCTACCAATTCTGGTCCCATCGGCTTCATTTCTCCCACTTAATCCCAGAAAGCTGGAGTTCGACAACGCTTCCCATATAACACCTCAAATGGTGGCATCTGTATACTGGAATGAAAACTATTATTATTTGAAAATTCAACCAAAGAAAGATGTTGGTCCCAACATCCCTAATAATCCATCAAACTAGCACGTAGCATATCTTCCAAAGTCTGAATTGTTCATTCTGACTGCCCATCTAATTGAGGACGAAAAGCTGTACTAAAATTTAATTCAGTACCCAACGACATCAGAAGGCCATTCCAAAAGTTAGAAGTAAACAGGGGATCACGAACAGATACTATGGAGAGAGGAACACTATGTAACCTGACTATCTCTTTAAAATACAAACGGGAAAGTTTATCTATGGAAAAAGTATCTCGTATAGCATGGAAATGAGCATATTTCGTCAAGCGGTCAACAATAACCCAGATTGTATTATTACCTCGAGGTGTTTTCGACAGTCCCACAACGACGTCCATAGATATATTTTCCCATTTCCACTCTGGAACTGGTAAAGGCTGAAGCATCCCTTTTGGTAACTGCCACTATGCATTAACCTACTGATAAGTCAAACACTTTACAGTAAAATCAGCAATATCCCTTTTCATTCCAACCCACCAGTAATACTCCCGCAGATCTCTGTACATCTTAGTACTACCAGGATGAACTGAAAACAGAGAACTATAAGCTTCACATAACAACTCTCTCTTCAACTGTGAATCACAAGGCACACAGAATCACTTCCTAATTCTCAAAACAAAATCATTATCAATATTGAATTCAGGCATCTTACCTTTCTGAACCAGCTCTACCTTTTTCTACAACTCGCTGTCTTGCTTCTTGTTCTTGCTTAATTCTGTCTGATAGAGAATATTTCACTGATACCTGAAACAAAATAGAAGGATTTCCAGTACCTATAACATCTATTCCAATGTTCATCAAATCCTTAACCAATGGATCATGTTCCAAATTCAACATTTCTAATGAAGCATTACTTTTTCGACTCAAAGAATCAACCACTTTGTTTTCCTCTCCTGGATGGTAATTAATTGTACAATCAAAATATTTGATTAATTATATCCATCTCCTCTATATAATGTTCAGTTATTTTTAATTGAATATATACTTTAAACTTTTTTGATCGGTATATATTCCACACTTTACACCGTACAAATGATGACTCCAAATTTTTAAAGTGAAAACAACAGCAGCTAATTCCAAATCATGTGTAGGATAATGTACCTCATTAGTGTTCAACTGCCTTGAAGCATTAGCAATTACCGGATCATTATGCATTAAGACGCAACCAAGTCTATTCAATGAAGCATCACTGTAGATAAAAAACTCACCATTCCTGGAAGGTAGTGCCAAAACCCGAGCATTCACCAATCTTTTTATCAGTTCCTAAAAACAATCATCACATTATTTTGTCTAGATAAACTTAACACCCTTCTGAGTTAGCATAGACATTGGACTAGATAACCATGAAAAATTTCTAACAAACCTTCAGTAATAGCCTTCCAAACCAAGGAGACTATGAATCTCAGTTTCATTTGTGGGTCTTGGAAATTATTCAACAACCTTTGTTTTTGCAGGATCAACTATTATGCCATCATTAGAAATAATGTGAGCAAGGAATGAAATTTGTTGCAACCAAAACTCAAACTTTCTGAATTTCCAATACTATTTCTTTTCTTTTAAGGTTTGAAAAATAACCCTTAAATGTCTTTCATTCACACCTTTACTATTAGAAAACACCAAATTATCATCAATGAAAACTACCACAAACTTATCCAAGAACTCATGGAAAATTCTATTCATTAAGTCCATGAATACAACAGGTGCATTGGTTAGCTCAAAAGGAATGACTACAAATTCATAATGGCCATATCTTGTTCGAAACGTGGTCTTCAGAATATCTGCTTCCTTTGCCTTCAACTGATGGTACCCCGATCTCAGGATAATCTTTGAAAAATATTGATCTCCCTGGAGTTGATCAAACAAATCATCGATATGAGGCAACATATATTAGTTCTTAATAGTGATGTTATTCAAGGCTCTATAATCAATGAAAATTCTCATTGAACCATCATTTTTTAACAAATAAAATAGGAGCACCCCATGGTTATGTTCTAGGTCTAATAAAACCTTTCTTAATAAATCTTGCAATTTCTCCTTCAACTCTAAATGTTCAACTTGAGCCATTCGATAAGGGGGTTTTGAAATTGGATTAGCATCAGGAACTATGTCAACAGTAAATTCAACTTCCCGATCTGGTATTATTCCCGGAAACTCATCAAGAAAAACATCAGGATAGTCATTTACCACTGGCACGTCATTAATCTGAACAGTTCCTTTTTTTCAATAATATGTGAATGGTAACATTCATTTCCATATTTTACAAGTTTCTCGGCCTCTTGATACGTTATCAACAGTAAGTGTTCATTATTGTACACAAACTGAAAGTCTTTCTGAAAATAATCTTCTTCAGCTCTACATTCAATCTTGGCATGGTAAATAGAGAGCCAATCCATACCCAGGATAACATCAATCTCTACTATAGGTAAAACAATAAGGTTTTCAAGTAGGTTCTTTCAACGGATAAGTATAGGAAGATTCTTATAAAATATTTTTGCCCCAACATTTCCCCTAAGTGTTTTTACCAGAAGATCAGGAGTCATTTCTTGAGATTGTATTCCCATTTTACTAGAAAAGGTTTCAGAGATGAAAGAATGTGTAGACCCCGAATCAATCAACACACTGTCATAATCTGGAAAAACATACAAAGTACATGATACAATTTCATTTGATGGCCCAATATCTACTGAAGTAGTTTCAAATGATTTCACCACCCTTTTTTGCTTGTAGTTTTACTGCTTCCCATCACTCAAGCTCTTTGTCGGACACTCCTTTGCATAGTGACCCATCTCATTGCACTTGAAACATGTCACTAACTGCAATTCAAATTTGTTCTTACCATAACCCTGAGATTTTTCAGTGCAATCACAAGCCTTATGTCCCATCTTACTGCATCAGTAGCACTTTCCATAATTCAAGAGTCTTTTCCCAACAAGACTTTTACCACATTTATCAGAAACTGAAAACTTAGTTTTCCAATCGTCAGACCTTTTTGAATAATTCTTTCATTTCTCCTTCCACATCAGTCTCTTCTTCTGCTGGTTTTTATAGGACACTTGATCATCGGAAAACTCCATTTCCACCTTCTCAGCACTTCGAACAGGCTTTTCATAACTGTTTAACTCACAATAATCCAATGCCCTTCGATATTTTGGCTTTAATACTGAGTAAAAACGATTGATTTTACAATCAAGTTCTCGGATAAAATTTGGAGCATACATTGCCAATTGAGTCATCCTTTCTTCATAGGCAGCCACTGAGTCTTCCTCTTGCCTCAATTCCAGGAATAGTTTTCCAATCCTAATTCGAACTGCCTTAGGAAAATACTTCTCAAGAAACAAACCTTTGAATTCATCCTAGTCGAGATAATCAATCTCATCAGCGTCCCTGATACTTTTAACCATCGCCCACCACTGATCTGCCTCACTCTCCATACGATAAATAGAATGTTTAACCTTTTGATTGTCTGAACAACCCATGACATTGAAAATCTTCTCCAGTGCATTAATCCACCCATCAGCTATCACAGGGTCAGATGATCCACTGAATGATTGGGGATGTTGCCTCATGAAATATTCCACCACTAACATGTTCCTCTGTGGCTAATCTGGCTGATCTCATGCATGGATACCACCGCCATTTATTGCTTGACTCAATTGTGCCATTACTAAAAAAAACTGTTCAGTTCCAATTCCGACCATCTCAGGATGCTGATTCAGAAGGTTATTTCCTTCTGTATACCTTCCTATCTCTGCTTCCATCTTCCCTCTACGGAAAACCATTCTGAACAAACATGTCTTAGATAAAGAAACATTTCAATCTTAAAATTCTATATCATTTCAATTTTACCATAAAAAAATATTTTTGGATAATCATTTAATAGAATTCTAACTCCTAAACTTATCTAAACCGACCTTTGATTCCAACTATAAGGCCCTGGCCTTAATCCATAATAATATTGATTTATTACAAGATTACACATTGAGGATCTTTCCAGGTTTAGAGTTTTAGAGAATTAGATCTCAAAACATGCATTACATTCCACATTTAAACAAAGTGGTTACATAAAGGATAGTATTAATTTTTCCCATCAGTGGAAACATATTTAAAAAAACATGGATTCATTCTTGACACATCCTTGACAATATCATCACATCATGTACCTTTCCCTTGACCTGTGAAAATCATTTCAAAAAAACATGGGATGAGCATAAAAGGCTCAGTAAGGGATATGAAAATATGGAAAGGAAACATGAGTACATGTATACATAAGAATCAATGAAATCATAATTTACTCATAAAAAATAAGCACATTAACATACCTCATCAAATCATGACTAAGTCATAGAAATCATAAGACATAAAGGTAACTTGAGGCATTCATAACGGTCTTACGTAGGCAGTAACCCTTTTGGTTACGTTTGGAATACCCATCAAAGTATATTCCCTAAATCACATCATAGAAACCTTAATGTTTAACTCCTTCACGTTACCCAATGCATTGGAGAGCTATATTAGGCTCACCCACCCTTATTTTATCACGGAACAACCCATCTTTAAAATAATTCCCAAGAACCATAACATAATCGTATCACATAAAACATGCATAAAGTAAACAAAATATTTCCACATTTCAATCACAAGATATCAATACAACACATTGATATAAAAAAATTATAACAACCATTTTCAATACCAAAAAAAAATTAAAGAAAAACATGGTTTCTTTTGAAAAAGGTATGGCTTGTAGAAGAAGTCGAAACTCAAATAATGGTCACGGAGGCGGAGAAGTCGTTGTCACCTCATACGTACGACAAAAACATTCCCCTTTGTTGTTTAGTAAAACAATTCGTATAAAAAAGATTCCTTTTGGATAAACATAATATTCAAAGGGGTTTATACACTGTATAAAATCACATTGTGTATAAAACAAAATATGTCTCAATTAAATGAGATTGAGATGAAGTCCCATACCTCGGGTCCGACTTGACTCGATCGTTCTTTAATATCCTAAATAATAAAATTGAGTTAATTTATACTTGGTTAAGAAACTTTTTCATGTTAATTATACATTTCATATCACTTATTACCATGTTATGAACACTATGTAATTATTTATGTTAATAATGGTCATTTTGTCGATCATTGGTACTTGAGTCAAAATTAAACACTTCATAATTACGAGTTGTTCATGTGGTAAAATATCCATTATATCCATAATTATATACATGATGTAGATATAATATATATCATATATATCCAGTATATAAATCCATTTATAATATTACATAATCATTTAGAGGTAAGAAATGAAATGCACCGTTCATGGAGACGGTAAGCCGTACGTACACATGAATGCTATTTTCATTTCTATTTCGTATTTTATGGAATGGAATCATAATGACATAAAGGTATATTATAATTCCAGTATAATATCATATATAAAATCATTAACTCCATCCTTTATATGTCCCACATATGGGATTAACGAATCAAATCACTTTTAGGGGGCGGTAGTCCGCACTTCCTAAAATGAAAATATCGCGTATACCCATAATCGAAGCCATAAAGGTATGCCATAAATGAAAAATACAGATTCTTATGGAAAAAATAAACATATTATACATCATATATAAATATATTTACATCTTAATAGCCAACTATGAAGGTGTTATATGAGTGTTGAACAATCATCATTTCGTGAGGTAGAAATTCTCCATCCACAGAAACAGTATGTTCTTTAACCATTAGATGAAGGTTTGTGTAAGTGTAGATCGAATGCTTATTATAACAGAAAACTATTATTTTGAAGATACATGAGTTGTTACAATTTAAATGAATAAAAAGAGTTTAGGGGTTGGAGAAGCAAAATAAAACAAAAGAACACAAGTGAAGACATTACCTTAAAAATGGGTAACTCTTTTTGATTTGAGCTCAAAGGATTCCTAGGGAAGACTTCTTCCCAATTGTAGGCTTCTAGGAGTAAGAGAGTGATATGGAGAGAAAAAATGAGAAGCTTTTGGCCGAGCCAAATTCTTGAGAGGTGTGGGTAAGGAGGTAGAGGTGGGGGATTTTTATAAGAGGAGAGGAGGGGCACTCTTGGAATGTTACAAAATGTAACTTTATTTTCAAATGAGTTTCAAATTTTAAAGATCCCACATTTATGTATAATGGGGATATTGTGATAAGGGTTCTAAATATACTCACACAATTGGACTTTTACAAGTGTATGTTATAGTTTTAACATTATCTTTTCATTTTATTTAAATCCTTTATTAATGAGGTAATCCTAGCATCATCATAATGTCATAAATAATTTAATTTATTTAATGTCAAAAAATTATTAAAAAAACTATGATGTAGGAAATATTTTTATATTTCCAATGAATATTTATAGACCATAATATCATCTATGTAGGGAAAATTAAAAATGTTTTACTCAGGTGATACATTCTTTGTTATATTTACTTTCTTTAAAAAGAAATAAAATGATAAAAAGTCACTTTCCCAAAAAAGTGATTCCATCGGGCCCCAAGATTGGAAAAAGGCATCCCATGGTCGACCATGAGACAATTAGTACCATTAGGACACGTGTTGGTGTAATTTATTTATTATTATGATATTATTTTATTATTCTTAACAACCCGATTACTCATTAATCAAGATAATTAATGATAATTAACATCGTTACTATTCATAATGTCCAAAAAACAAAAGAGTCTTGATTACATAATTTTGACCATATGATTCCAAATATGTAATATATTTTTCCAAATTCCAAACACATAAATTGCAATAATTAATTTAAAAATAATTCCCGTTGTCAAAACAAATAGCGGGTTTTTTGAAAAAATTTCTATGAAAAGTTTGGCATTAATTTATGCCCAATTCCAAAGTGAAATTATTCCTAATGACCAACATTGGATTAAATGGTAAATATATATTCAAATTAAACTTTAAGACCAATTAAAAAGATAACCTATCCATATAATTAAATTAGATGAAAAAGATGTTTTGATGTAAAATACAGTATTTTTTCACTATTCATTAAAAAATGAATATTGTTAGAAAAATACCAAAAAAATTTCCAATATAAATTTTAATGTCCCAATCATAAATTATATGTTTATTTTGATAAATAGGGCTTATAAAATTGTTAAAATATTGATTTAAAAAAGGTTTTCCATCAAAAGGTAGTAAAACAATCTTTTAAAAATATTAGTGTATTCCATGCTTAAGATTGGATTTATTCTCATTTTAAGCCACTAAAACACTATATAATTCATTAATAGACATAGATAAAAATATATATCATTCATTACTTACTTGGGATGTTACAATGACTATGAATTACATATGTTAATTTTCTATGTCATATTATAACACTTTTTTTCTGGTATTTTTACTTTCATTCATGAATTATAATTTCACTTTAGGATCACACTATAATTATGGGAGAAATGGATATTTTTGGTTGGATAAAACTGGTTGCACTGTTAGGCCTCAATTTCCCATGTAACCCATCCTAGAAGGAGTATTGGTGGGGGAACCATAAAGATTCATTAAGTTAGTCTTTCTTTATTTTATTCCAAATATTTAAGGTTTCACCACTTATTCATGATGTTAAATAATTCTAGAAGCTGGGTATTCATCCCTAGGGTTTAATAATGAGTTTCTTGGATCCCAATTCTTGATTATATTTCAATTTAACTCACTTGTTGTGTGGTTGTGGTGCAGGTGATGTTCCACAAATTTTTTGGGGTTTTTGAAATTCAAGGTTGGCAGATCCATCTGTTAAAATTATTTTCTGAATTTATGTTTCTTTCTTCACCTATTTAACATGTTTCTCATCCATTTTGTGTTTTGTTAAAACCTTTTAGTAGCATTTATTAAGTGTTTAATTTTAACATTTCATTTTCACATGAAATTGTTTTTTTCATGTGTATTCAATTTTGTATAATTTGGTGTTATTTTATATTTTCTTGAATTTGACTTATTAAATGATGTTATGACTTAAAATTTTAGTATGGTGTTGTATTTTCGGGAGTTTGACCTTAAAAAATATTTATAAATGAGTTTTGTGTGAAAATCATCGTAACACAAATTGATATATTTTTATAAAATATATAATGTGATTAATGAACTACATTAAGGGTGTGATATATGTTGGGGGTACTTTATTAAGTGTGCGTGATTTAGAAATGGAGTTTGGATGTTAAATTTTTATTTTATTACATGTGTAACACGATTGAGAACAAATAGGAAGCCTATGTATCGTGGTGGGAGGACAAGGACTAGTATACTAGTTGATTTGAATGTGTCCATGTCCCGTTTTCAAGTAGCAAGATTGAAGATAACAATACTAAATAAATTAAAATGATTTGTTAGATACCATTATGTTATGGGTGTGTTCCCTAATAGTGGCTCATGTATGAGAACATAATTTTTTTATTTTCCTATGACACATTTCACTAATATATGATGTACCTAGTGTCCCATTGTTAGCTAGGATATAATAGTATTTCCCATGACCAGCTCTCATTAGTTATATAGTACATAACATCAATTTATTTTGTGTTTAGTTATTAATTTCAATAGTATTTGTGTTTTCATTAAAATTATTTATTCTTTAAATCTTCACTCTAGAAAACAATTTTTATTTAATGTTGCATCCCTTTAAAATTTTTACAAGTATTTCATGTTTAAGAAAACATGCATGATTTTTTCCTTCTATTGTTTATAGTATGGAATATTTATTTGGATGGCATCATATTGGGCTTTGTGTCACAACATACATAAACATTTCGGTGTAAGTGGAATTGGTAATGTCTGACACAGGTATGGGCAACGTCCTTGGTGATGGTGGCTTAGTATGTTATCTTCTTTTCTCAGTGCATTTTTGTGGAGATGGATTTATGGAGATTACCCCTTACCATGTGGCTATTTTTGAGTCAAAATTGCTTCACCATTTTATTTTTATCCATCTTAGGCTTTTCTTAAAACTGTTTTTTAAAATTATTAATTTTGTTTAAGGATTTTTTGGTGGGTTATATTCAAATTCGAATTATTTGTTATTATTAATTGTTTAATTTTTCTATACATGGTTAAATAGATTCCAATCCTTTTTATGATACTTGGTTACTTGTTTCTTCCCGTGGGGATAAGGAATACCCTTCGAGCCTTTCCATGGACTTGGTCACAGAACAGTTAATTTGGAAACCTGTCTTGGTTTGTTAAATAATGGTATTAGAGAGAGTTTAAACTCCATAGGTTACATAATTTGGGATTATTCTAGTTAGACAAGATCAAGGAATCTTGAGTCGTGGAGTTCTGGATGTGAGTAGGGTGACTTGCTTGCTCCTCTTAGGAAAGACCTCAATTCTCCATGGGTGTTTTCCTTTTTTGATATAATTCCCTTCCATATGGGATGTGCAGACTAAAGAATACATTTGGTCATTGTGTGTGGGTGAAGTAATGTTTAATTTCATTTTGATTTTGTGTTGAATTTATTTATATTTCGTTATATTTCTGAAAAATTTTAGAAATATTATACTAATTATTTTTCTTGTGACTATTTCCTTTTTTAGAAACATGCCTAAACAAAAATCATTGAAGATCCCACACGGGGAATATAGAGAGTGTCCTCCAACAACGCTTTATTAGAGGTTAGTAGAAGGTGTTTTAAAGGCTATAAAACTATGTGGAAGGTAGTGGGTCATTATCCTTATCTAATTATAGAATATGAAATTGGTCTAACTAAGGATAAATAAAAAGAGTTTCTCAAGAAAAATCCTCAACGTTCAGATGTAGAACAACGCATCAAGAAGCATAGGAGTATCTTGAGATTATAGAGAGTATATTCTAATACATCGACAATGAAGAGTTGTTTATGGTGAAATTTTACTTGTTTTTTCTAGATGTTCCCATTCATTGTTCATGTGAATTAATGATTTTCAATGTGAAGAAGGAGCAGATGAGCTGGAATGATTTCAAGACCATCTTCAGCTTGCAGTATTTTCTATAGGTCATGTATTATTCCAGATTATAGTAATTTATTGAACATTCCCAGGGAGATCATTCAATAATTGAATATGTTAACTGTTTTGTTGAGATAGTGAGGTTATCCTATGAGATTGTTTCAAATGAATATATGGAATCTTCAATAATTGAGAATTGGAAGAGACAAAGAACATTACTCTCAATTATTTTAATTCTATATGGGAACCTATGATGAGGTGGTTGATCCTGTTTTCATTTTTGAGATAGATCAGAAAGGAATGTATGGGTTTTCTAAATTAGTATATATTATGGGTTCTGGAAACTCTTCATAAAAAAAAGATGATGCTGGATGAGAAGGGGAACATAAGAGGTGGTAATTCATGACATCCTTCTAGACAATATTCATCGGTAGTTTCGGATGTAGGGACTGTGGTGTGCCGTCAATATAGGATGGATGGCCACATCCGGAAAGAATGTAACTCCCCTACATGTCCTTGTTATTGATGATGAGTTATGGGAAACATGTACTAATTTTGTAGAGTGAAGTGACCATACTAGAGTGGGAAAGATCCATGGCTTCTAGTGGTGGGTCATTTTCATTAGAGCTTACTCGGATAGTGGGATCTTAGTTTGGTGGATATGATGGTCGGGCTAGATCATCTTTTGGGAATTACGTTTCTAGTGCAGAGCCACATGAGATCATTCATTCAATGGTAGAGACTACTCATTTTCATTTAATGAACCAGACACTAGTGTAATAAGATGAAGAGATTTCAAAATTTTCAGGTAACATTTTGATTTCATGTTCTATTGCAGTCATAATATTTTATAAATGTGTTCTATTTATTTATCTCTATTTTTCTTGTAAATTTTATAAATTTTCCAACTATTTTTTGTCTTTTGTGATGGATTTGGCGACACTATGGGGTATAAAGAAGGAGAACGGTTTCATTTTCCCATAATGTGTGTGTTTCAGGTAATGAGTTTATATAGAATAGGATATTATACTCTTAAATAGGTATTTTTTTATGTAATCTTTGGCATGGGTTTCCAAGTGGACTTTCAAGTGCATATCGATTTCGATTGGTGGCGGGTAAATTTTAGTGAACCTGATGGGAGTCCTTTGGATTATCATGGGGAATTTATTCATTAGTTGAGTCATTTTTGACCTCAAAACCTATAGTATTAATCTCATTTCCATCAGAAAATATTTCTCAGACAAGAATTCAATAATAGTTCTTTTGAGGGTGTATTACCTCATGCAGTGGATGAGTTCCCAAAGGTTTTTACAGATAATTTTTCAGGATTTCCCCTAGAGCGGGATGTGGAGATATCATTTTATTTGGTGGAGAGAACACAATTAATACCCATTACCATGAATCATATCCCCCCAAACATGTTGATGTAATTAGTTATAAAATAGGAAAATTTGGAATCTAACAGATTCATTCTTTTTAGCATCTCTCATTGGTCCACTCATGTCATTTTTGCATAGATGGACTACAAATCCCTCCAATTGTGCAATAATTATCAAAAACAATTTAGGTAACCATAGAGAACATGTATCACATTCCATGAAATGATGACTTGGTTGATTATATGAAGAGTAAAATTGTATCTAAAATATATATTTCCATTCAGTTTAAAAATAAGTTAGAGTGAGATAGGTTGATTTCCCGTAAACTGATTTCTAATGTAGGTATGACCATATTCAGTATCGTTTCATTCAATTTGGATTTACCCATGACAAAGTGGTTATTATGGAACACATGTATAGGGTGTTCTAGATAAGGGGTGTGTATTTTCTAGGTCATGTCATCTCAAAACATTGTGTTTTGTGGACCATAAGAATTCCAATTTAGTTTTTTCATGGGAGTAGCCGAAGAATGAGTTTGAGATCCGGAGTTTCCTCGACTTGATAGATTATTACAGGAAGGTTGTTCTGGATTTCTCTCTGATTTCTTCACCCATGACCACACTCACCCAGAAAATGGTTAATTATTAATGGGGAACTAAATTTCAGGTATCCTTCATGAATTTTACGTGTCATTTGACTACCACACTACCATGATCTTTCCAGAATCTAGAACTTTTTGTGGTTTATTGTGATGATTTTGGTATTTCTACCAGGTGTGTGCTTATGTAGGGTGACAATGTGGTGGTATATGGTTCTCACCAACTCTGACCACATGAAAATAATTTCCCAACCCATAATATGGATTTAGAATTAGTGATGTATGATTTAATGAAAAGGAATCACTACCTATTTGGGGAGTTGTTTTTTTCTACAATGACCATAAGATCTTATCCTATATATTCTCATAAAATGATCATAATGTGAGGCAGAACCATTTACTATAGTATTTATAGGGGTAATACATTGATAAAATCTAGACCCTCAGAATGGATAATGTGGTTTATTACTCCTTGATTATAATAGTACCAATGAATTCTTTGAGGAAGTCCATTGATGATTGTAATTTGATGGGGTTATTTTCTCAAATACATATGGGGACTATAGAGAACAATAGATGTGTGTTCATAGATTTCGTTTAGTTGAATCCCCCTCTTTTAGATTATATTCGGTGGTATCATCCCAATGATGAGTTGTGTCAGTGGTCCATGATGTTTTTTCATGGTAGGAAGACGTCTTCTGACTGGTCTTCATCTCCCAAGGACCCCTTGTGCTTAAGGTAGTTCCATGGTGTCATTGTCTCATAGGACAGTGGTGATGCAAGGTATCCATCAACCTAAGTATGAAATTTATCCTAGAGATACTAAAAATTATTATGAAATACATAGGTAGTTATGGTGGCCATGTATGAGAAAAGACATAGTTAATTTCATGTTAGGAAGTTATTCATGTTAGTAGGTAAAAGTGGGACATCAAAGGCCATATCATTTGGCTCAACAGTTACCCATTACTACCTGTATGTGTGATCTGGTCACCATGGATATCATTTTTATATTACCACATAAACATAGTGGTGAGAATGATATTTGGGTAGTGATATATCATCTGACAAAATTTTCCCACATAATTTTGATTTGATATACATCTAAAGTGAATGAGCTAGTCTGGTTGTATATTTAGGAGGTTGTAAGGATTCATGGGGTACCATCAGTAATTAACTCAGATAGAGATCCCAATTTTACCTCTTGGTATTGAGAAGGAATTCATAAGTCCTTTAGTTCATTGATTAATATGAGCAAGGTATACCATTATCAAATGGATGGTGAAACAGAGCATGATAATAAGATTCAGGAGGATATGCTACATTCATGTGTTTCGGATTTTGGAGGATCCTGGGATAACTATTTATTATTAGTTAATATTTCATATAATAAATTTTATCAATAATATATTTGATAAGATACATTTGAGGCACTCTATGGTTTACTTGTCATTCCCTCGCCCCCCCCCCCTTGTTAGTGTGAGGTAGGTCATGCCTCCGTGTTGGGGATGAGTTTGGTGCAAGAGACATATGAGTAGTTCAATATGATCAAATAATGGTTATTGAAAACTAAGAGTTTCAAAAGAAATTATGTTGATCATAGGCATTGAGATCATCAGTTCTCTGTGGGTGATCATGTATTCTAGAAGGTGGCCCCTCATTGGAGCCATCGTCATTTGGGAATGATGGGAAAGCTAACTCTGAGGTATGTCAGATATTATAAGATCACTGAGTGGATTGAAAAGGTGTAATAAAAGTAAGCTTTTATTTATATTTTAACATATATTCTCAATATATTCTATGTATCCCAATTAATTATGTATAACTCGGATCCGTCCCATCTGTTGAATTGGGAATAGTTAGAAATAGAGGCCAATTTATCAGTGTTGGAACAACTGGTGTGAAAAATGGATTCCCACGAAATGGTGGATTAGGGAATATATATTTAATTTTTCTAGGTACATTGTTATCATGGGAATGATGTAAATTCGACATGGGAGTCGATGTGGTGGGTTAAGTAAGAGTACCCACTCTTGTTTTCCAACCATGCAATGGGTAGACATTCTAGGGAGAAAATTTTCCATTGTGAGGAGAATTGTCACAATGGTGTCCATCATTTATGGTATTTTTTTTCTATTATCGACCTATCATTTCTTCCAAGGCTACATATTTAATTTTGGAATGCAATTGAAATTTTTGGGTAGACAAAACTGGGATCACAGTTAGGCTGCATTGTTTACTAAATCGTGTTGAGAAACTGAGCCCAGTGTCCAGGTTATAAAAAATAATTATTACCATTTCAACCTTCTGTAATAAATCATAACACATCCATTAATCCCCCATTTTAACATTTCACCCCATTAAGGCTTCCATTATCCCTCGTGATCCCTTAAAACCCACAATTTTAGAAGTTTTGGTGGGCGAAACATCAAGATTCATCTTGTAAGTGCATCTTTCTTTATTTTCCAACTCTTATCTGGGGTTTTTTCACTCCTTAATGTTTTAAATTATTCTCAATTATAGTTTCATCCCTAGGGCTAATATAGAGTTTATTAGTTCAATCTTTTTTATTAGGGTTTATATTTACTCGCTTGTGGTGTGATTTTCGTGAGGTTTATGTTTTTCATAGATTTCTAAGGCATTTGATATTCAACGTAGGGGTTTCAATGTGTAAAATTTATTTCATGAATCTATCATACATGACTAACTTATTTAACATGTTTCTCATCAATTTTGTTTGGAGAAAGAAAATTTGTACCATTGATTACCTGTTAAAATTTATGTTTTCATTTTGACCTGGAATTGCATGTTTTTATGTGTATCTCATGTTGTATCATTTGGGGTTATTCTATGATTCATGAAAATGATTTCATTAATGGGTTTTTATTAAAATTCTATTTTCATATGGTATTTTAGAAAATCGAGCCTTAAAAGCGATTTTTTTAATTAATTTAGGATGCAAAGCCTTATAACAACACTTGATGTTATTTTATAAAAAAATTATTATGTTTACTGAACTACATTGTGAATGTGGAAAATGTTTTAGTATTTTTTTGTGTTTCATATTTAGAAATTGAATTTTGACATCAAAATGGTATTTTTTAACATGTGAATCATGATTGAGCACAAATGAGATGATCATGTTTCTAGAAGGGAGGACTATGACTAGTATGATAGTCATTCGGAAGTCACCCTGTCCCAGTTTCACTTAGAATGATTGAAGATGATAATAATATCTAAATAATTATGATTTATTATAAATCCCCATCCTTTAACCTTACTTAATATTGAGTTATTACAATATTACAACTCTCCGAAAAAACAATGGTTCATACAATTATTGTAAACAAAAAATAAAGCATGATGCTTCAGGGATGTGATAGTCCATAGGTACAGTTGATTGTTATTATCATTTTTTAACGGATGGGATAGTAAGAAGGAAGATAATATAATATAATTAAAAGAGAATAATTATATCATATATATCATATATACACATTAAATCCATTATAAAAATTGATTATTAAATATGGTGATGGAATATATATCAAATCGTTGTGTAGATGTGGTAAGCCACACATAAGTAGAAGCAATAGATTGATTTCTCATTCGATGGAGATGTGGTAGTAAATAGTTCCTCCATCATCAAAATAAAATAAACTTATATTGATGATAATACATTCATCATGTTTTTTTATATAATAGGTTTATATAATATTAAATAATAAATAAAAATCAAATACATGTATTATGATTTATACCTCTTCTTTAAGAGATCACCTTTGGCTTACACCTTAAGTTGTAAGTGATTTGTCTTAAGATAATAGTTAGAGATATATAAGGAGAATAAATAGTTATTGAAGGTCATATATTAGGGATTATGAAAATTATAACGCATGAATAGTGTTAATAAGGGGCAACAAAAGGTTCCATTTTATATGTGAGGAAAGAGATACACATTGAATTTTATAAAATATTTCAATAATATAATGTATATTTCAATGAAAGTGGATAAAAAATTCGATAAAATAGACATAAGGACAATATAATATTAAAATATATCAAAAAATAATAATTATATTTCTTTTGGGTGTAATTATTTCATTTGTCTCTCTATTTAATCCTTGGAAACCTCTCTTTAACCATAACTAGGGTATCAATATTTTACTACCATTACTATTCCATATGTCCAAAAAATTAAATTGTAACTATTAAATATTATTAGTTATTTTAATTAATAAAACAGACTCTATTTAACTATATTCAATTCCTATATGCTTGTAAAATTTAATTTTAAATAAATGTTTAAATCAAAATCAAATCCCATTTTAGACAAATGGATTTTATAAGCTTAAAACTTCGTTTACTTTCATTACCTACATTGTAAAAATAATCACATGAATTTTAAAACATGCGATTGATTATATAATATATAAATTACATTAAAAACATTAATAAATAGTGATTAATTTAATATATTAATATTAAAAAAATTCCAAGAATAAAAAAATATTTTATAAAAATGATCTTTATATTCGAAAAATGAACTTATACAAAAATCATGTATAATGATGACCCATATGTAATTAATTATATAAGTTTTTATTAGATAATACTTAATTTACTTTATGATTAGATTCAAAATTTAATGTCATTTTTAATTTAAAATTTATTTTAGTTTTACCAAAATCAATATTTTTCAGTATTCACATAAAAAAATATTTTTTGTAAAAACCTAAAAATTCACTCTACGATAATATCGACATGATGATTTAATTGTTTTTTAATTAATTAAAATTAAATTTAAAAAATTCTATAAGTAAATTTCAGTGGTTTAGAAAAATGAAATAAAAGTCTCACTTAATGAAAACAGAATTTTGAACCATTAAACAACTTTACTAAAACCCAAGTGCTTCTTTATTATTAATTAATCAATACATTAAATTTATTTAAAACATTTATAGATATTTTTTATAATATGGTTATTACTATTCCAACCATCTAATTAAACATTTAGGATATAATATTAACATTTATGTATTATTATTTTTGAAGAATATCAAAGTTTTTTAAAAGCTCTATGTTTCATATTAAAGAAGCTATCAGTCATAGTATTATTTGAAAATAATTTTTTGGGTGTTATAATATGGTCATATTTATAACTTCTGTGATAGATCATCATAGATATGTTGAGGATGATCCACCTTCAATAACGTGTCTTAGTTTAGATATGACCTGGAAAAGGGGGTGGGATTGCAACACTATTCCATGGGTGATAATTAGGTTGAACCTAAAGGGAGATACAAAGATTAAAAATTTTATACAATTAAATGTTCACTATAGGATTTAAAGGTAGGGAAAACTACCTTAATAGGTAATGTTTTTATTGAATCCTTTAAACGATATGGATTTATTAGATACCAATGAAACTAATTCTTTTATATCATCCATGATTATCAATATTTTAGGCATACGGTGGGATCACACGACTTTCATGATGACTCTTTACAATCCTATGGGAATTAATTTGGAGTAGGGATTTATATTTACTAAAAATTGAGTTTGGCTTGTCCACCACTAAACCATATATTACTTCTTAATTCCTGATCTTGACATATATAGTCACATCATTGGAATGTCTTGGATTATTTGAATTAAATACTAGAATTATTTTTTATCATCCTTGGTTATAGATATGTTATTCTAAGGGAGTCACTTGTATATTTTAGGGGGAGTAGAATCTTAGATCCTAGAGATAGGGTACAGTTTCCACTTGTGTTGAGGTGATCTCATGCTATTTATTGGAAATGTTCCTTGATAATATTGATTTACATTATAGTGGTCATATTATGGGGATTAAGAACATATATACACCATTATATTCTATAATACCCTCTAAATTGAAATAATTAATGGTTTATCATGAGGATCATAAAAAATAGGATTTATTCATCCTAGAATTACACCTTTGGCATCACCATGAATATGTAGATATCTATAATTTGGTAGATTACTGGAAAATCAAGCACATGAAGCTTAAGAAAAAATATTTATTTCCTATGATTGATAACTTTTTTGATCAACATTGAGATTACATGTTATATTTTATAATTTATCTAAAATATATGTACAACCAGTTGGTGTTATAAGAAAATAATATTTTAAGAAAAATTAAAGATTAGGTATGGGCATTATGGGTATCCAATAAAGCCTTTTTTCGAATTTAATGATTATATTATTTTTATGGATTTTATTAATAGAGTATTCCATTAGTTCATGGATTACATCGTGGATTCCTTGGTTGAAAATGTCATTATTTATTGTATATTTAAAAATTATCATGTTTATCATTTTTTATTTCATCATTTGAATCATTAAATAACATTATCTATATGGGAAATTATCCAAATGATTGTTTTATAATCAAGAGGTTAACATTCTAGGCCATATAATATCTGAGAAGGGTGAATTAGTGGATCCTGAGTATATTTTTTCTGTTATTTCATGCGAGAAACCTATATTTTTTTTTTGATTTAGAGTTTCATGGGTTTATTTGGTTATTATATATGGTTTCTTCATGAAATATTCAATATTTCATCTCCATGTATAAAGTTAAAACATAAGGGTCTGGGATTATTTTCTTGTGATCAATTCCTTTTATATTTCAACGACATATAATTGATATTAGCATCACATTTAGTCCGCATAGTACCTGATCTAGAGTTTGAATATGATGTTTATTATTATTCATTGGGTTTGGGTTTGGGATTTGATTCAAAATATCAGTGAAAGGCAGTAGTCTATTGTAATCTGTAGTTATTTCCAAATTAAAAGAAATATCTTACTTATGATCTTGATTTAGTGATTGTAAGTCACACTCTTATGAATTGGTTCCACTACCTCTTTAGAGAACATATTATAGAATATTCATACCATAATAAAATGAGTTATATCATCACCCATAAGGATGTAAAATTGAGATAAATATTATAGGTAGATTACATACAGACCATTGATTTTGATATTTTATATACAATTGGGAATTAAAAAAATAGACATATGTTCATTGAATAGAAAATTAATAAATCATGCATTGAGGAGTTCATTAGAATAGTAGATATTGATTATATTGTTTGTTGACATGTACTTACAGAAAGGGAATGGTGATAGAAACATAATCCTACCATGTTCGATAGTTGGATAATTTTTGTATGTGAATATTAAACATGTAAAAAAAGATAATATAATGTTTCATCAATATAATAGGAATCATTATGGTGGGTTGACCACAGGTGAGTGGTCTTAGTGTATCAATTGAGTGTTTAACTGCCAATGTATGATGGTTATTATGATGAATGAAAGACCTGTGTTAATTCATGTTGTACAATGATACAATTATTCTATACACCCTAGATATACCAAGATGTGTCATAACCAAATACACTATTAATATTAGTGGGGAATGAGATAATAATTTTTATATATTTTTTTTCTTATTTCTTTACATGATAGATAATTAATGTGGAACATAAAATTTCATATTGTTTTCAAAACATTTACCCTTCCTAAAATAAATATTGGATGACATATCACTGGAATTTATGATTAGGATACCTTCTAATCTTAGTGGTAAATACGTGATATGTGTAATTATTGATCGAATCACATAAATTACCTTATTATATAACTATTAATGATTTAATAATGGTTGAATTTATTGGGAAATTTTACATATAGGAAATCGTCAATCCTGATGGTTTTTAATTAATATAATATTATATTTGGACTCTCACATTATATCTCGGTTTTGGAGCCAATTAAAGGAATTTATGGGTTCTTATTTAATCTTGAGCATGTATTCTCATCCCCAACTGGATGTCTAGTCTTAGTGATCCATCTATATTCTAGAAGAAATTATTCATGAATCTTTTCTTCACATTGATAAATATTTGGAGAAACATATACCATTGGTTTAATTTTCCCTTTAACAATAGTTATTAGTATTTGGTCGGCATTGAACTGTTTGAGAAGTTGTTTGTGAGGCCTCTTAGATCAACTCTTTTTTTGGATGAGTGAATTTCAAATGATCGAATAACAGCTATGAAGGGGGCTGAATTATTTAATAAATTTTTTTATGTTTCAAAACATTTTAAAAATTAACCCCTGAAACCTATTATGATTTATATACATATCAAAATTTAGTAAATATTCAAGCATGAAAAGGTAGTAATGAAATAAAATCACACAATATTTCCCAGTTTATTCCATTGTGTGACAACCTACCTCTTTACCATTTCCACCCACATGGGATTATGGAAATCCAATATTTTGAAGATGTGAATACAACTTGTACAAACTCTCATTAGACACGAACTATCTCCCACTACAAAATATTATAAAGACCCTCATAATTTTACAATATTTTATTATAAAACAATTGATCAATAAAAATATTTTAATTTTCTCCATAAATTCTTAGTTTGGATCCTCTTTCCAATTTGGATGAGTATGATTATCTCAATAGGGTAATGATGGTTCTGATTTTTCACTACTCAAAAATCCCAATACAAATCATCATTAATAAAGAGGTGACTTTTCTCTTTGAATTCTACAGTGATCCCCCATTATTTTATGCATAAAGGATACAAATTAATGGATGATCTAAAAAATAATTTATTGGTATCTCAAAAACCAAAGATGAGAATAATGAAATCGTCCCACATACTTACATATAAATATTATGAAAATATGTCACATTTAATATTTCTCCTTTCACAATTTCAAAACTTTTTATATTTCACCATGATCTATGAAAAATTGAAATTCATGTTTGAAATCTTCAAATCTTCATATATTTCTCAGTACAATAATCCCATGTCATGTGTCCAATTTTATGAGTATGATAAAGTTAGACCTTGATTTCTATTTTCTCTAGATCATGGTTTAAATATTATTATAATAATAGATATTATTTTCTAAAAAACAAATTCCAATTTACTCATAAATATGGCTATGTTTTTCTATGAAAACTTGTTATTATTTTCTCATTATATTGGTTTTGAATTTCTCAGAATCATGGATCCAATTTTCCCAGAATATCAGTTATAATTTTCATAGAAACATGGTTTTGATTATAATAGATTCATTGTTTTAATTATCCTAGAATATTGGATCTAATTTGTTGAATTTTCTTTTTGATATTTTATCATAAAATTGATTTCTATTTAAATAGATTCATGGTTCCAATTTTCTTAAAAAACTTGTTCGTATTTTCTCTGAATCATGGTTCCAATTTTCACCGAAATCTGGTTATAATTTTCTATGAAACATTGTTCCAATTTACTTTGAAAAATGGTTTCAATTTTCCCAAAATCTTTGTTCTAATTTTCATTACAATTATATTGGATGTAATTTTCTAAATGTTTTTTTTCTTATTTCTTCAAATCTCTCTAATGTTTAATTAAAATAATATTTCATGAAATTTTTCCGGATTTTTGACATCTTTTGGATCACCAAATCATCATAAGATTTACTTATGAATTTTGAAATACATTATATATTCTTAATTATCAATATTCATCAAAATTATCATTTAAAATTATTTATCAAAAAAACTCCTTCAATCAGAAACTTCTGTCTTTAGCAAATTATTTCTTCCATACACATCAAATTTATTCTTTATTGATTACAAACACATTCTTATATAATTAATGATTAATTTCTACCCAATAAAAAATCATTGTTAAAACAATTCAACAAAAAGGTACATCAATCTACCCATTTTATTTTTTTACATCCTTCGTTAACAAATTTTTAAAAAATTATATTTTTTACAAATAATCTTTTGTAAACAACTTGTTTTTTATTTATTTTATCAAAACATTGCCTTTCTTCAAAGGAAGTATCCTAACACAACACTACTGGATAATTTAATGTATAAAAAGGAATTACATCTAGAATTGTTAAGAATATTTTTTATCCGTGTTAAGATAACCCCATATTACCTTTCTTATTCTCTTAGTATTTTATTTTCCTTTATAACTTTTCATTTTACCTCCCTGATTATATGTTAACCACCAATTTATATTCCTAAATGAAAGATAAGTATAACTTCATAAAATGTATAATTTTGTTCCTTTTTTACCCTTTGTCAATATAATACAAATCATGGTTGGTGATTATTTATGAGGTTTAGAAATAAATGGTATAAGGATGAAAAAGATGTTGAAGTATCAATTCAACAAACATTTCCTTCAATCATGATTTTGTAAATAAATTAGTAATCTGATACCTTTTTTATACGTATTCTAACAAAACATATCCAGTAGAAACATTGACTTTTATAAATTAAAAAATTATATCAATGTGTTGTGATCATGTATTTTCTATATGATTCTAATAAGGATCAATCAAACTCTATTTATCACAATGAATCATTAGTGGTCTAGAAACATTCACTTTCAACTCATTAAAATAATATTTCAACCCCTAAATTTTAGTATAATCCTGAGTGGAACAAATATATTCATATTTTTCTATTCTCAATGTTACTAAAAATTATTTTTTACTAATCCAAACCAAAAATCGTTCACCCGAAAAAAATCCTTCTATGGATGACATTCGGTCCTTACAATCTCTAACCCAATCATCATCAGTCTAAATAAGAAAAATTATCTCAAAATTTAATTTGTACAACAAACCATGTGACGTTATTCCTTTGACATATCTCAAAATCCTATTTACTAAATAAATATGCGATTACTTTGTATTAATTTGATACCTAGTACAAAAATTCACAACCTAACAAATATGATACATTAAAGATTTAAGATAAATAAGAATTCTAATAATATTCCAAAATAAATTTGGATTCAAACATATTTTGTTTTCATCATTATTAAAAAAATTCAAACTGAGATATGAGTTGAAACTTATTCATATTCATCCATCCCAATCATCTGTAACAATTCCATAGTATTTATTTATTGAGATAATAAAATATATTTTTTATTTTTGTTGAAATTGCAAGTCAAAGAACTAATTTAATTATCCCAACATTGAAATTTCTAAGTTCATCATCATTTCATTAGAAAACTATTCAAATTTTTTTTTTCATCGCTAGCCAAAATTATATCATCCACATAAACAATTACATGTAAAGTTCCATAGTAAATATCCTTCAAATACCAGTTTCTATCAATTTTTCATTTAGAAATGTTCATTATTGTCAAAAAATATTATAGCACTGAATACCAATAATGTACTAATTTGTTTTATCAATAAAAATCATTCTTCAATTAAAAAACATTGTTTTTATCTACATCATGTATAAACATATAAGGATTATCAATGGAAACATCTTCCTCAATAACACTATTTAAAAACATGAATTTATATCCATATAAAAAAATTGTAATTCTTATGAGAAGCAATAATAAGAATCATTTGAAACGTTTCATGTCTTGAAATGGGGGGAAATGATTCATCAAAATACACACCTTCAACATATCCTTATCCTTTATAATGATATCTTTATATGTTTCATAAAACTTTTGCATGCTCTTTCAATTTTTTTATAAACCTACTTGTTTCCAATAAAAATTTAAATATTTATGACACGGAACATATTCCCTTGTTCCCTTATTCTCAATCTGATTCAACTATAACAATATATAATTGATCCATTCATTATATTGAATAGCCAAAAAAATAGAGTTGGGATCAAATTTTGATATAAGTGAAGTCTGATTTTATAATATCAATATCCTTCTTGTGTGAAATGGATCCTTCTAGTTCAATATAATGTTTTCAGAATCAACATATCTTCATAGGGTATGAAATATATTGGTTTTTTTTCTTGTTGGAATTTCCTCATCACATGATTCTTCTGGATAATGATAAGAATTTTTTGAATTTCTTTTATTATTAATTGAAATACCCAATTTAACCTCCTCACAATTCTCAGAAATATTTCTTAAGGAAATTTATTTTTCAATTACTTTACTTAATAAGATTATACAAAAATTTTTAATCTATAGTTCCAGTAGTATTAAATTCTCACATTTAGGGAATAACCCATGAACATTATTTCCATATCATTCTCATCAATCATTCCCAAATCCAATTTTTTGACCTTGAGAAAGCATGGACTTCAATAAACATTGAAGAATTTAAATGAATGTTTTTTTTGATATAACACATTTTTTAATAAGGAACGTTGTTTTCTAGTCTCAATATAAATCAATTTTTAAACTATACAGGAGTAATAATAGATTCTCTCTAAATGGATTTTGAAATTATGTAATCTTAAAAAATGCTTCATTCCATTTTCACAAAGCTTCTATTCACCCTTTCTTCTTCTCTATTTAGTTATGATGTTTAGGGAGAACTATACTAATGTTTGTTACCACATTTTCTTAGATAAGATTTAAAATCATTGTCTGTGAATTCCATACCATAATATGTTCTCAACATCTAGATGGAAGAACCCAATTCATTGTAAACATCGTTTACAAGGAATTTGAAAATTTCAATAGCCTATGACTTGTGTTTCCCGAACATGATATTTTTCATCAAACATAATTCATCAATAAAAGTGATAATTTTTAAATCTCATTTGGTGTATTGATTACTCATCAGTATACATAAATCAAAATGTTTCTTATCAAGTGGTCTGTTTGATTGAATTTCATTTTTATGATTTTTTTGTCATATTTTCATTCTAGATTTTAATAAAAACATTTTCATCTCTTCATTTCAATTTAAAAATATAATGGACAATATCATCTTCAGAAAGATTATTAATGTTTTTCATTCTTAGGTAGCCATGTATTCGGTGCCACAACATGTTTTCAACATCCTCAATAATGTAATAATATATAATTCTTATCCAGAATCACATTTTTACCTTACACTTTGTAATTTATGTTTCATACCATAAACATGTAAAACATCATTATATTTCAATTTATCTGCTACAATCATTGTCATCTAGATTCCTGTGATTTTTAATGAACTATAATTTCAATATGATATATCTACACAATTATAAATATGATCATGTTTCATGATTTATATATCACATGTTATATGTGAAGAAAAAAACAATCAATTATCTATTTTTTTCATATTACTCTATTTTAAATGCGTCTCAACAAAAAAATCACTTTCCTAACCATCTTCCTTTTATAATTCATATCAATTATTTGATAGAATTCATGTTCAGGGAGGAGGGTCATATATCTTTCTGAAATATGACCATACTTATCACATATTCCAATAAATTATATAATACATTCAAATCTAGTCTTTGTTGTATTTTTTATAAAATATTGAGAATTCACCTTTTCAACTCACAATAATTTAGGAACGTTTCACATTATTATTTCACTATTTCTTCTATGTTTCTCCAATGATATTCCAGGTAATGAAAAGTTATTCCCGTAATTATAATTAGTGATTTTATAGATTCTCCAACACCAAAAATAGCCATCAAATATTGATGTTATATTCAATAAAGTTCATTCTATGTAGAATGATTATTAAGGTTGGTAACTTCTTTGAGCTCTAACATGCTTGGGTCACAGACCATCATTTCTTTTGAGTGAGATCCCTACTTTTGTATAATATTTAAGTAACTCACTTCCAGTCACCATTCATGATTTCTAAATAATTTTTCAAGAACCTGAATTATTAAAAGAATCTAATGAATTTTTTTTAGTAAGATAATATTTTCACCTCGTTCTTCTATTGAGCCTTCTCAGCAAAATTAGAAGTCTCAGGTTTTACTTTGGAATATTTTTTGAATATTTCATTCTTCTTCTTCAAGGTACATTTTGAATCAAGAATTTTCTATTGCAACTTGTTAAACTGTTATTCCTTAGATTCCATCGTTTTTCTATGATCTTCAATTATATTTCCCAATTCAAAAATTAAATATTTATATCTTAATATATCTTGAATTTATTCATCTTATTGCATCATGAAATATGTTTTTATATTAGAAACGTCATCACAATCATTCATCATCACTCTAATTTATATTTTGAGAGTTTTTTTCTCAAGTCAGGAAACAAGTTCAGTTCTATGTTGAAACTCTCTATATGATTCTTATCCACCTTATTCCCTATCTATGGAATCATTTGTTTTCTCAAATTTTTCATTGATGATTATATATTTTTATGAAATTTAATCTTTGGATGATTTATTTTTAGTTGAGTCATATTCATAATTCTTAATCAACATAATTATTTTGTTTCTAGTAAACAACTTCTTTTATATGTTGAATGATTTATCTTCTTTATCATTATTGTTCCAATTATTCCACCTAGGTTTATTATTAGAATCGTCTCATTATTCATGAAATTTTTTTCTGGGGAATATTCATTGCAATGGGTATAATTATACCATAGTTAACAAAATTTAGGGGATGTTTACCTCCATACATAATTATTCATCTTTGATAATTTGTGGATATAAGAGATACAATTTAATCATTCAGCTCATCAAATTATTTATTTTCAAACTCACAACTATTTGATTCTTTAATATCGTGGATTTCCACATTTCTCATAGATTCAAAATCTATTTCATCTTTACTATTATTTTTAAACATTATGGATTTTATCATTTAAGAATAAATAAGAATGTAATTCCATTTATCAAAAGATAAACCATCATTATCTTTTAAAAATTACATTTTAAAATAAAACCTTTCTAGAAAATTTATCATATGTTTCTTCATAAGTGTATAATCATCCAGGACATCTCTGAATTCTATAAGTTTGTAAAAAATCATTTATATAGGTTAATTATTCATTAATTGTTTCTTCATTCCACAAACTGATATCTTCAAGATTACTACACCAGATTTGAATCATTTCTTCCTTGACATTAATATTCCTTTTGAAAATAATTTCTTGCATGTTCAATATACTTTTTGATGTTTTGGGACCCATCATCTTTTGGTAAATTTTTTTTGATAAGGACATAAAGATTTAATTTCTATCATTTCCATCATCTTATATATTTTACATATCTCCAAATTTCATAGTAGCATCATTCTCAATAGGGGAAAACCCAATAGTAGTAGTATATACAACTTACTGGCCAAGAGAGAGAAGATAAGAAAACATTATATTCTTCAATTCGTAAAACTTTTTCAATAAATTATTTGAATTCATCTACTATAGAATTAATTGATATTATCCATAATAATGATTAAAAAAGGGAAAATCAACTTGGATCTAATACTAATTGATGATCGATAGATCTAATAACAATTGAGATGGGGGTAAATTAGTGGTTAAAATATTATATGTATGAAAATATTTAAAAACCAAACCACTCTAAGAAATAATATTTATATCCTTATCAATAATTAATAATTAATATTAGATGAAAAGTTATTAAATCGTGAAAAGAGAAATAGATATACAATGTTTTTCCTTAGTGTGACAAACTATGTCCTTTCCAAAACCACTTCCTTTGGTCAATTGAAATCCACTATTATGAAGAAGTGAATACAACTTTTTCCAACTCCAGTTAGACACATTCTATATCGTAATAAGAATGATTATAACGACTCCTATCAGTTTACAATTTTTACTTATAAATCAATTGATCCAATCAAATGAATAAATATATTGTTGTATTTTATCCACAAATTCTCAATTCGAATCCTCAATCTGATTTGGATTAGTCTAATTTTATTAGTATGATTATGATGGTAATGATTTTTCTCTAATAAAAAAACCAAATACAAATATTATTGAATCATGTGGTAATATTTCCCTTTGAATCCATCAGCACACCACCATTAATGGTTGTGTAAAATATTCAAATGAAAAAATGATCTGAGAAAATATTTATTGGAAACTTGAAATCAAAAAGTGGGAAACATGAAATCCTTCCTCCTTCCTTAAATATGTAAACTCCTCAAATATATAACATTTAATAATTCAAATTTTACTTCATCGATCCTATTTATATTTCTCTTAGATTTATTGAAAATTTATATTCATGTTTGAATTCTTCATTTCATTGTATATTTCTCAGTATTATAGTAATAGATCTTGGGTCTGATTTCATCTGTATAATAAAGCTGGATCATGGTTACAATTTTCTATAGACCATTTATCTAATATTCTCATAATATTTTATCTTATTTTCTAAATATTTTGGTTCATATTTTATAAAAAAATAGTATTTATTTTTATAAAATATTATTTCAGATTTTCAATGAAAACTAGTTCTAATTTTTTCAAAAAAATATATCTAATTTCTCAGAAAATTAGTGCAGATTTGCCTAGAATCATGGTTTAGATATTATTATAATATTGTTTCCTATTTTCTTAGAATCATGATTCAAATTTTCTTATAAAACTGGTTCCAATTTTCTAATAATCCCGGTTCTTATTTTCTCAAATCTGGCTTCTAGTTTTCTCAAAATATTGATACCGATTTTCCCAGAAACATGGTTCCAATTTTCATATAAATGTGGTTCGAATTTTCTCAGAAAACTAATTCGATATTTTAAAAATCAGGGTTCTAATTTTCATTGGAAACAATTGCTGATTTCTCCAGAATCATGGTTTGGGTTTCCATAGAAACTTGGTTCTAATTTTCATAGAATATTTGTTCTGGTTTTCTGAATAATAATGCTAGATATAATTTTATGAAAGATTTTAGTGATTCAAATTTCTTTAAAACACTCCAACATTTCCTAAAAATAATTTATGATGAATGTTTTCATGATTATTAAGAAATTATTGTTTTGATAATCATCATCTAATCCATATAGAATGTCTGAAAAACATTCTAAAATCTGAAATATCAATCTTCTGTAACTTCCTCTTCCAAAAAACATCACAAACAAAAAGAATTATTAATTTTGAATCAAATATCCAAAGTATTTTTTATTTATAATTTAAAAACATTATTCATCCTGAATAATAAAAAATTTTAATAAAAAATGGTTAGTTAAAATAAATACAATAAAAATATTAGAACAATATATCACAAAGGTACATTCAAAAGGGTGTAAAATGTTCCTTGGTTGGAATGAGTATCATCTAATAGATTTTTCAAATCCTGAAATTTATTAGAAAATTCTATAGACATCTAATAATCTCTAGAAATTTGTTGCTGATTGGCATCACCTTCCATTGGAGTATTTGTTGGTTGATCTGGTTTTCCACTAAGTTTCACCTCAATAAGTATATATACATTTTGGGATGATGGGTATGTTATAACCATATTAATTCATCCCATTTGAGATTATAGAGAGACTCAATATGGTGACTGATCAATTAGACATATATTTTTATTTATGTTTTATAAATGAGGTGTTCCTTATTTTCTAATAGATTATGCTTCAACTACATTTGTCCCAAAAGATTTAGTATAAGGATATTAAAATTAAACTAAATACCTTACAGATTGGATGACTTCTTCAAATAGTGGATTGATAGGATAAGGTATTTCATGAAAGGATGATCCCAATTGTTTAAGTTTGATGGACATTTTATTAAGATAAAAATAAAAGATGAGAACATGATGACATAATGATAAAATAATTTTTTTTATCTTATTTTATGTTCATGACATTGAGGATTTATAGGGAAAAAATATTTTATGGTAGGTAGAATTTTGATTCCATCTAAGGACCATGTATGTTTAATATTAGGATTAGATTTTTTAGATTATATATGGTTTTAGGAGTTGCACACTGGCCTCATCCCGGTTGTTTAACACTCTTTAAGTGCATCTCGGTGACCCGAGATCAAATCGATATAGAGATATATTTCAAGCTACTATATTAGTACTTTAGAAGGTATTGTAAGGGTTAATGTGGTAGAATTGTTTGGCACTGTAGCAGCCCAGAATATTCCACCTTTTGGGCTTTCAGGCCACCGATTTGGTACAAGATTCCTTTAAGTTATTCGGGCCACCCAGGCCTTCAGGTAAGTAAGGCCTTCAAGCAGCCTCAAGAAATTTGAGCCACCATAAGTGCTGATACAAAACCGATAACCTAGAATGAACAAGCTCTATAAGGAGGATGGGGAAGGAAATTTCACCATAGCAGAATCTAAACATGTTAAAATAGTATGAGGTTATGACACCTACCATCGAGAAAAGCCTGTGCAAGAATAGGTAAGACTATCCAAAAAACCATGTAAAGGTGGAGTTCTGATTTCACGATGAAGATGCTAGGGATGAGAAGTTACATGTAGTTAGTAAGGGTTGTATGTAATGTTTTAATCTTATGGGAAATGAATTATTCTCATTCTATAGGCCATGTAATACTTACGACTATGGGCCATTTAATGGTTCAACCACACACTTAGAATGATGGATTGTAAAAATAAATAAAAATGAAGGGATTTAGCCCATTGGAAGAGATGGTTTTTAGAGTTAGGAGTTGAAATTTTAGAGTTTCATGGGATGAAGACAAGGGTTATGGTTTATGATAATGGGTATTTTTAAAAAACATGTTATTGTGAGATATTAATTTAAGAGTTCCATTGAAAAAAATTAGATTTATCATGGTTTTACTAAACATGTGATTCACCATGAAAATTGTATGAGATAATTTATTTGGTCTATAGAATATTTAGTTTATAGGGAATGGATTTTCAAACTGTGTGTAAAATTCTATTAAACCATGGCCCTTTTTTTCAAGTTACATGTGATACTATATAGCTAGCACATGGTTTTTCTTACCATGTGGCCTAACTATTCAACATGATGAACCCTTCTTAAAATAATAAAAATACATGATTCTATTTGTGTGTTTAATCTAATATCCTCTAAATACATTATTAGCTCAAACTATGACATCCATGAAATACTAGAGAACACTACTCATGTATTCTTGCAGATTCATAGTCATTTTGAGTGGATCTCATAAAGGTATGATTATTTCCTGTAATTATTTTTATACCTTTCCCAAATGTATACTTGATATTTCTTCTCCTTGATCTTATGAAATTTAATTGGGATGTGATTGTTGGATGTATGGGTTTTAATGGATAATTGTTGTTGTGTTTATATATCAAGGATTGTTAGGGGATGATTTCTTTGTTTTATATCACTAACAATGAAGGTTTTTACATCTCATCCATTTGTATGGTAACTACCTCAATCTTATGGTTTTCCCTTAGTGATCTTTGTGTTCTAATTATTTCATTTTTCTTGATTTATGAAATTGATGATTAGATATGGGATTTGATATTTTTTTCAAATAAAAATTGTTTTAAAAATGGGGTTTCATTAAAAACTATATTTTATGAACATTATTTGTTTGAAAAAAAAATTTCTATAAAGGTTTTAAATTATTAATCGTTTTTCAAACATGGATGTAGTTTGGTATCACCATTAAACATTTGTTATGAAAATGGTTATGGAAATGAAATGTGACTTTCCATGGAAAAAGTTCTATCAATTATTAATTTGGCTTAATGAACGTATTGATTATGTAGTAGAATATTGGGAAGACTATGGGGATAATGGAAAACTAGACATATTTGATCCATGGTTTAGTTATCTATCATTACATAAGGCACCGATGATTTCATGTTCACTAGTTAGTATCCTTTTTACGAGACTCAGTTTCTAGAACATTAGAGTTTACTTTTTACATATACTATTTTATTAATTCATTATGTACTCCCTTGTGTAGTGATATCCCCATTGGTTCTATGAAGATATATTTTGTTCTTATTTTTTGGTATTCCATTTCTCATAACATATATTGATAAGATTATGGGAACCTTATTAATTAAACGTTTCGTTCTTAATGAATATTTTTTTATAAATCTTTATTTATTAAACATTGAGGGTCATTAAAAATAAAACCAAATGGTGATTTATATGGGAAATTATTTCTTCTAAAATATTTTAGAAATCTATTTTTTATATTAAATAAACGATGAATGTGGAATGATATTTTGTATATTAATTAGTAATATCATATCGATATATAGTATCAAGCCCTATTTTTGACTTTTCTGATTTGTATAACTGGTATATTCTGGATATAATTAAATGGAATAACATAATATGGTGTGTGAATCTCTTGGACAATGTTTCCTTCAGGTGGGTTGTTATTTTGGTGACTTTTGGTCCAAAATAGATGGACACAGGGTTTCTTCTCATTTCACTTTATTGTTCTAAAATTAATTTATAATGGAAATGTTGTCGTGTTTTGTATTTTAATTTATGGTTTAGTTTTTCATGATATATGATATAAAATTGGATATTTTTTATAATATTATGATTATTTCTATCATATCATCTGTATGTTGAGTGTGAAATCATTCCCATGTTTTTTGCATAATACACAGGTGATTTTCGCCAGCAAGTGGTGACTGAAAACAAAATCCAGGCATTGTAATGAGTTTTCTAGGGTGATATTATTTGTTTAACATTTCTAGTCTATTAAAATCCAAGTATACCACCCATACATATTAGGTTATGATTTATTCAAGGTGAAAATAAGGGAAATATCAATATTGTTCAATCTTATGGAATTAACTACGATTCTTTTATTTTTTCATATGATAAACATCATTGAACATGACATATGGATATAATGATCAAAGATACCTATTATATTTGTGTATATAAGATTCTTATGTAAATGTTAATATTTCATAAAGTAAGAAAAATTTATAATGCTTTAATGGTAAAATATTTATTTTCAATGAAATGTTTTCAATAGTTCTCATGTTCCTCGTTATTTATTCATGGTTTTCATATTTTCACTAATTGGTTATAATGTTTTTATTTATGTAAACATTAGTTTTGTCATGTGTATATGTTTTATTTATGTGCTAAAATATCTACTATGAAAATGGTAAACATGTTAATCGGTTTTCATGTTTTCACTAGACTAATGGAATTCCATTATTTTATTTCTCTTATAATGATTCTTGGGTTCATATAACATTTTTAAATGAAATTCATGAGATAAACAGATAATTATGAACCATTTAAAGGTTGAATATTATACTTTGAAATTTTATTCTAAAAGAAAAAGGGAATTGAATGAAATAGATTAGTAAATTTAATGCCTATAGTTTTTTGGAAGAAATATAAATTTTTTAGAAGTGTATAGTTTGATATGTAATATTTCTGATTATTACATAGAAATATTATTTTAAAACATCATGAGAATGATAAAATATGAAATAAATTCTAATAATCTCATAATTATTGGTTCTTAAAGTAATGAGTTTATTATACTTATTTTAGAAAAACACATCTCCTTGAACATGAAAAGATAAGGAGAGGCTTTAAATAATTGTTATATTCCCTATGCAATAAATGTATAAGAATAAAGAATTTGACATACCTGGTTTTACCTTGAAAATAATGGGTTATACTGATAGTTATCAAAAATATTATTCTATATGGAGAAGAAATTATCCACAAATCTTATATTATCATCCATGACTTCAATGGTTTTTACAATCATCAATAATTAAATAATAAACTTGTTTGATAAGATAATTAGGAATATTTTGACTATTCATCTCATATTGGATATGTATTTATCAAAACGTGGTTCCTTATTATTTATATTTAGTTGTTTAATGTACCATGTTGGGAAAACCATGACTGATTCAAAAAATGGTACACTTACAACTTCACACAATGAGGTTAATTATTTAACGAATGTGTGATTAATAGGAGGATATTTGCTTCTGTAGTGGTAATAAATGAAACTATAAGAGGTACAAAAATGAATTTGAGAAAATTTCAATAGTTACATATACTATATTTATATTCATTATTATACATAATATAACTATTATATTATATAGCATTAAAATAGAATATATTTGAAAACGTATATATTTTAATACAAGCATTAACAATCTATATAATGATTTCGGTATGTGAGGTGTATTCTTTATGGTGATGAAGAAGGGTGATTCCTAAATCGGTATATATATTTGAATAACTCAATACGTTCCTAATGGATATTTATTAAACATTTTTTATTGACTATTACCAAATCATTTTCATCATTGTCTAATTTGACAAAATGGGACATTATTTCATGTTTGGAATGAATGTTGTTATATAATTTAATACTTTACTAATAGATTTATAATTCATGAACCAAGGATATAGAAAATTAGTAATTATTGATGAATATAAATATTATTCCCATAATATATAATTGTGGTTAGAAAATATTTTGTCAAAAAAATGATAGTAGTTGATAATTATTTATATCTAGAAGGCTGTTTAATTCCCTCTTGAGCTATGATACTAAATATATAGATAAAATCACTCTTAAGATTTAGAAAAATTAAATTTTAGAAACTAAAGGTATTACATAATGTAATTTTAGATAGTTTAGATAAAAATTGATAACTGTTCTAATGTTTATTCTAAATGGTTAGTTTATATATATTATTAAATTATTTTAAGATATTTTAGAAATCTTATTAAAGAACTGAATATAATTGGTAATGGATACAAGATCATATATGAATTATTTTTAGAGTTTATAATAACCATGTATTAATTGATCCTCAAAATGTGCTGTAATGATAATACCAAATTCACATTACCTAATATCTCAGTTTCTTGATTGTAGTAAAATTGGATCGATGAAATTTCATACATGTATTTCAAATTTTAAATAATTTATTTTAGTACACATTTCGAAAATAGTAATAAATATACTAACTCGGTTCCAACTATATTGTATAATTTATATGATATTATCAGAAATACAATAGAGAATCTATTAGGTGAAACTTATAGTGTTTGATGAGAACTATTTGATTAAATCTAGATTTAGCTACAAATGAACATCAATGAAACATTACGTCCATAAATAGAAATTATATTATAGCTAAAGATAATAGTAAAATCCATATGATAGAATGATAATAATTAATAAATATTATATTAATATATGGTAGGAGCATATCTTTTTGGGATAGTTAGAGTGGGGTTGTTTTTAGTGAATTTTATTCTTTGAAATCGCATGAGTTGGAATAAGAAAAGGGACTCTAATATATTTTATGGGAGGAGTTAGAATAGACACACATACCATATAATAATGTTAAAAGAAGAGGGTGATTTTTATATATTAACTTTGATAGGTGATATATATATATATGTATGTTTAATAAATCCTATAAAAAATAATTAAAAAAATAAGGACTTATTGAAAAGTATGTTTTAATTTAGTAATTTATTCCATGTACCAAAATTAAGAAGAACTATATTTGGGAGTTTTCTAAACATGACACTTCCAGTGAGCAATCAATATAAACTATAGGTGGATGGCCCAAGTTGGTACTGAAAAATGTGATTGATTTTTCAAGGGTTTAATCTTTTTCGGTGATTATTATATAATGAATCCTTTATATAAAACCTCAAGATAGAATACATTTTAATTCAATTTGTTAAAAATATATATGGTCATTATATTAAGAGTTTGGATATTAATGATTGTTTCCTTAAATGGATACCCTATGAAACATGTTTATCTGAAATAAATAAAAGTATTTGTGACATTAATGAATTCGATAAATATATAAAAAATTCATATATACATTTACGTATAGATAAAATTATATTTATCATATGATATTTGTTTTGAACTAATGAGTTATATGTAACAATAAATGATTAATGGTATTTCGATTGATTCCCAATATAAATATGTTGATAAGATATATATACATACGAATAGTCTCACCTATTTGAAAATATTGAAGAATCAATTTCTAAAAATGTTTCTTAATATATCATAAAAACTTTTATGGAAATATATATATATACATAGTCATATTGGTTGTTGAATTCAGTCATAGTACTAATTTTAACCATGTATTAAAATTATTAAATTGAAGAATTTAGTATGAATTTTTGCCTAATTCAACTACTATATAATCTATCTAGAATAAAAATAATGGAAATAAGAGAATATTATTTTTAAAAATATAACCCAAATGATTAATTATTTGGAATATAATCTATATTATATGAAGTTTTTATATATCATAAGCATGGTTCATGATAGTGTAATATCAAATTGGACACGGATAACTACACTTACATGTAATTATAATTAACCATCAATACTTATGTAAGTATAACAAGATGACTTACTATTAAATTGATAGGTGGTGATACTATTTATCATATGATGTATCACTTGCCTTTTTTCGAATCAATTTGATCAAGTATCATAGTGAGTCAATGATAATACGAACTAAAATCTAATTACAGCTAGTGTATTCCATATCTACAATAACCAAATATATTACGACATCAAATTTTGGTTAATAATATGTTTTTTTTTATTTTGGGTTATATCACAATAGTATAATTATTATCATTAAGATGGTAATCATTGACTATGGTATTATCCAGGATGTTATATATATGAAAAAGGAAAAAGATCGGGCTAAATGTAAATATCACTAATTGATGGATTTTCTCAACATAGTGATTTTATTAATGTATATTTGAAAATAAAATTAAAATTATCCATTTTCATAAAAGAATGAGGTAGTGTAAAAAAGATTAAAATACTCAATATAATTATGATTAACATGTGTAGACAAACCTGTTAGTTATTAGTTGGATTTATTCAAATAATTATTTTTTTTAGAATTAGTTCCATTGAACGATATAATTTATATATTAAATTAACTATATATTTAATGGATTGAATTTTAATAAATATCTATTTACATATTAGATTTTCTTTTTTGTAACATTAATGTGATAATTACATAGATTATTGGTCACATTGTAAGGCCATAGTAGTTCCCCACTATGTTGAGAACCATGATGTTCTATGACTATATTTTTAAAATATATTCTATGGTTTCATAACATTATCTAATGGGGCATAGAGCATTTTTTATACTCATGTTCTCATTCTCATATTGGGATAAGACATAATTTCATGATGTTCACAATTGGTAATTTCTAAAAGAGGATGTTATGAGGATATACTAACCTATAATATTTCAATATGTTTATGTATTATAGATGTTTTTAAATTGATCCATGTGTAATGATCCTAAGGCTGGAGATTAGTATCAATGAATATAACGAGTCATAAAATTTTAGGTATTTTTGAGAAATAGGGATGAATTATGTTCACAGTGAAGTGGGATAAGTTGTGTGTGTCATGATTGATATGAAAATAAGTAATAATTATATATAGTATTTTCCTAAAATTTATTTAGGATGTTATCCCAAACCCTTTGTTTGAAATGGAAATCAATAAAAAAATTCATGGTGGTATTAATTTATTTTTTTATTTCAGTAAGTCATAGAAAGGAATATAAATCGCATATAATTTTGACTTCTGTATGTGACCAAATTGATTTTCTATATCCATAAAAAGAAATTATATTACATGATGAACATTCATTTTTTTCATTATAATATAATTTTCTTTCTCTATGTTTTCTTTTACATATTTTTAGTTGTTGATATTATTATTTAGGAGATCTTACCTAATTAAATTAAGGAAGATGGATAAATGGTAAAAAACTTATTTTTTTCATTGATCTAATTTTTTTTTGGAATTTTATATTTGAAATATTTATTGTTATAATGATCAATGAATAAAATTTATTCATGATATGTTGATCTAAATATCTAGTCATAATATTTTTATTACATGAATATTGATTAAATATTTATTCAGTAGGCCTTGAATATAATATATATTTATTAATACAATTTATAATATTTATTCTTATTCATGTTTGGATAAATTATGTTGATGGTGGACATGATGGGTGGTAAGACTGGTAAAAAAATCTATACATTCATTAAAAATAATTTAATTAAATAGAGGAATATTAATTTAATTAATGGATATTTATTTATGAAATTAATGTTGTGGAATTGAATTTTATTATATTATCATTATTTGTTTTATTATTGTTGTTTTCATGATAAATATATAAGGATTATTATTTTATTATATTCTAATGGGTAATTATAAATATTAAATCATATCATTATATATTCTCACATTAAATATTTTAGAAATTGTGAGAAATAATATATGTTGTTCATAGGTAGACCTCTCAAATTATAAATCACTCAAGGAATAGAATATTTAGGTTTACTATAAATATCTAGAGATTTTCAACATATTTTCCCTACCTATTAAGATAAATAGAATAATAGAAACAATCTTCAATCAAAAAAATTGTGTTACTATCAAAGAAGAGTGATGAAATTATTTAAGAATGTGGAGTAAGTTTGGATCACTACTAGAGGGTTATACTTGTGATCCTCTTATCACAATGTTGATTCATCTAAAATTTGGTTTAAAAATCATAATATTTATCTAAAAAATAATTTCAAGACTGAGGAATATTGTTAGTAAATTAATAATAAATTTTACATGAAAAGAACCATTATATGTTCAATATTTAATTTAATCCAGTTCTTTTGTTTTTTTATTAGATATGATGATTATTAATCCACTAATTATAGATTTTATATATAATAAAATGAAAACCCATCATTGGGGTTGTTCTTGAATCCTTAAAAGATATATGTGTTTCACTAAATTAATACTTCCACATACATGAAATAATAAAATTTAATATTCTACAACATTAAAACATACATCAATATATAAGGACTCATCAAGAATTTCTACAATAATTCCACGATCCAATAAATTGAAAAATTCACTTGTAACATCATGAAAATCAATTCCTTCATCTCACAATGAATAAATTTGTTCATACACCCTTATATATTATGTACATATTATTTATTACAACCATATCCTATACTTCTGTAATGGTATCATTTCTGACAAATAGAAAGAAATTTTTTGAGAAGATGATCACCGCCTGCTTAAATCACTTCACCACCAGTCATGATTTGCACTTCATCCTACCAATTTCATCTTATTTAAATGTAAAACCCAATAATTCTCCATTTATTTCTTCCATCATGGTAAAAGTTTCAGCTCATGTGTTTCATTAGTATCCAGTGAATAAATTTTTTATTTTATAGTGAACTCACACTTTTTGGTGTAACTTCGATTGTAATCCTATTTTGGGCTTGTATGTTCAAAACCATCCATAAAATTTAAGAATTTTATGTCAACTATAATGATCTAAACTAGTTTGGTAACTCTTCTAGTTCTTCAAAATGTATCCCTTATCTATTCCTTTTTTTGTACTAAAACATCTAGTTCTCTATCTCATGGATCCCTAACATCTACAACTATTCCATGAGATAAAATAGTTATAGATAATTCTTGAAAATCTTCCACCAGTAAATCTTAAATACTTATAGTGTCGCCATATGAACTATTTATATGTTTTATTCTTCTAGTACTCTAACTAATATCAATATGGACTTTTTCCATGTCTTCATTAATGTTATCTTTTTTTATAAAATATCTTCTAGTCTTACCAAAATACATTCTCATAGAATGGAACATATCAAATTTTACATAACTTTTATCATTTTATCATTTGAAAATTGGAATACAAAATTTTCATCACTTTATCCCATAATGAAACATGTTTTTTATTTTTCCTTGAGTTTTTTCATACCTTTGAAATCAATTTATTCATAGTGTATACTCCTAAAAACAAATTTTTATGTTAATTATGAATGATTATCATACTATACATACTTTATAATTTCACAAATCAATAGTGTGGGAATACTTATGTTAATGAAGTATATTATTTTTTTTTCTTATTGTACACAAATGTCATATGAAATTCTTGAGAATCCCTTCTTGCATAATGAATTTTCAGTTAATTTTTGATTCATTATCTATTAAATACCATTCTATTGAAGTGTATAGAGAATTAAATTCTCCATATTCATTCCCACTTTCTGATAGAGGTTCTAGATGTCCCTTCCACTGTACTCACTACAATTTTGTTATCATTGTAATTATAAATTTTAAATGATAGACAATTACACTATAGAATTCATCTACAAATACTTCAATGAGCATAAAAATGTATTTATATAAGACAATTCTTACTTTCATTATTTTATAATCAAATAATGTAATTATGTTAAGGTATCCCCAATGATATTGGATTGGAGAATGTTCCAAAACATTAGAGGTAACAACCTATAATATATAAAATATGAGATTCTAGATTTTATGGTTCAATGAATCCCACATCTATTCCCAAAGGGAAAACCTCTCACATATTTTTAACTTTGTTGGATTGAGCCTCGAAATTCCTTTTACAATTAAAACATTCATGTTTTTTATCACTGAGATGAAGAAGTAAACAATTATATAACTCTAGAAATTGAAAAGTTTATACAAGAGAAATAATTTCTTTATATGAATTTATTTTTGGATATAGGATCCCCAAATTTACGCATTTTTCCACAACCATGGATCCTCGAGTGATCTTCAAAACTCTATCCTAAAAAATAGTTCAAAAACCCATCCTCATAAGACAATCATATATAAATTATATTCATTAATAGAAATTGAATATATCTCATTTATTTCAATATAATTGAGGGGTTTGACATATGTATTTTAAAATTATATTTCCCCATGGATTTTAGTTTCTATACCTTCTAAATAATTACTTTTTTAAATATACTACTAATATAATTGATTATACACCATTTCAATATATTTGACTAAAATTATTATAAATATATTTTGTATTTTCTCATGGTTTTTAATTCAACATAGACATTAAATCAATTTTAGCACTGCATTAATAATTAAATTCATAACATCCTCAAACATCATGTCAAATTTCCCACAAGGATTATAATTATAAATTTCCATCACATCTCATAAAAATGGAAATTATGATAGAAGTAGAGAATCCCTTGCATCATCAACGAAAATCGCTTTCACTAACATGATGTTCCCTCAAATAATGATAAATTCATTCTAATGATTTTTTATAGTTTTTCTATATGATATATTAAAAATTAATAAGCTCTAGATCATGAATACTTTATCAAGCATCATCAGCTTCTCGCACAATATTTCTAAATCCATCATCAACTCAGCTATTATATTCGCTTATCAGTTGTTAAATAATATATTCTGAGATAATTAAATCCTAACCAACCTAATTAAATTATCATCCACTGATTCCCATAATTGCTTATTAATTTTCGGTAGTCTAACTCTATCCAACATGACGTCTAGAAACTTTTGAAGTAGATAATATCACATCTTCATTACCAAAAATCCAAATTATATCCCATTGAATCTATATGTCCTGACTCTACCCTATTCAATCTCCATAACATTTTTATAGTATTAAACTCCAAGTAAAATCAATAAAAATATAGGAAAGTATCAGCTTCCATAAAATGTGTAATTGAGTGATTTTAATGTAGCATATGCTTTGATACAACTTAATAGGGATTCACAACTATCAATCCACTATATGTTAAAAAACCATTATAAAAAGTGTAGTAAAATGAGTTCTAATGACATCAATATATAGTAATATCACATTCCATTTTGATGTACGAAAATATAATATGTTCTTCAAACCCTACTCACCAAACCAAATAAACCTCGTCTCAACACATTTCCTTAGACTTATAAATAATTAAATAAGAATAAATTAAATAAATCAAACAAAAAATGAACACAAAGGTTCTTCATGGTTCAAATATAATTATTTTTTCCATAGGAGGAAATTTATTTCATTTTTTTAGAATAATAAGTTATAATAAATTACCATCACAATAAGTAATTTTATTTTCTATGTGAACACATTTCGAATCCAAGTAAAATAATGCATGTATAATTGTTCCCACCCCATATATAAGTTGGGGCCCATATGGACATTTAATTGCACAAGGATTTTTTTGAATGTTTAATTATCAATATCATACTATAAAAAGTAAACCATAAATCCTAGGATAATTTCCCAGTGCACATCTTATTATTTTATCCTTATAATAATAATAGTTCATAGTTGTATTTAAAAGTTAAAATTGTAAATTTTTGAATTTTGACTTTTATAAAATCAAAATACATTTTTAATTCATAAGATATTATTTATCATAAGATGATTTATTTTTATTTTTCTGAAATACATTATTTTTTATTAAATATTGAAAACGGAAATTTTTAACAAAACTACCATTTATTCTATATAAAATAAGTAATTTATGATAATAATTATATTTTTTGGATTGTAATTAAAGAATAAAAAGATCAATTTTATTAAAAATTAAAAAATTACATCTTTATGAATTGTAATTATAATTTATTTCGGTATACAATCTATTTTATTCAAAAAAGAATTTTCCAAAAATAATTCATTTTATTGCATTATTAGAACATATAAAAAATTTAATTTATGCCAATTATAATTATTTTATCTTGAAAAATGTAATTTATATTTGGAATATAGGGGTTATAATTTGTTAATGAATCCATTACAATTTATCTTATTAATAATAACATTATTGTAAAAAATGTGTTCAGTATGGTAAAGGTGTAAAATGAGTTAATTGTGGTCAAGTACTGGTGAAAAGATCTTAAAATATCAAATTAATTATTATTTTATGATGTTTTTATGAATCATATAACATTATCTTCAAATTTTAATATGTTTAGTACCACATTACTATGATTAATACTCCTTTAGTAATTAATGGTTTAGAATAATTACAAGTGTGCAACTCCCTGCTTATATAAAAGGCTACCTCCAATCCTCAATTTTGAAAATCAATTGATAATTTTAGATCAAACAAAATCTATTGAAATATCTTCATAAAATCCTAAAATAGATTTTGTAGGTCCTGGTATCACAATAATACCACCCTATAAAGGATTAACGTGTGATCCAAATTATGATTTCTAATGAATATATATAACTCATAATTTAGTCCGTTCCAATTTATTGCTTATTATATATCCTTCAAACAAATAATTACCACACTAATATAAAAACATCATAAACTATAATATACTAATATTTTATTATGTTTATATTACAATGATTTTCATCTACTTTCTCTACCTGTATGAAATGAATATATCGTTGTTAAGTTAGTGTGGACAACCTCCTATATGAAATGATTCATTCAGTTTTTCATTACCAACTTAAATGGTTGGTTATAAATAAAAATATAATAAATATATATTATTTTTATGAAATTATTAAGTTTCTTTAAAGATAATATATTTTCTACATTTTAACACTTATATCCATTTAAAAATGATTAATTTTCACATGTATACAAGTGGACTACCACCTCCAATAAGCGATGTGATTCATTTTTTCTATTCGTACGATAATAGATGGTCCTATGGTAGGATTTATTTAATAAATATGAAATTTTAATTATGATTATAATAATTTAAATTTATTTCCTTATATAATTTATTTTTTTATCATCTAATAGAAAAAAGCATTGTTGAGGCATATGTACAGACTACCATCTCCATGGAACGATGAAGTTCATTTTTACATAGTATTTTTAATGGATGATTATATTAATATAATCATTATATAAAAATGATAATTATAACATGTTAAAGATTTTTAATATAATGAAACCATGACCAAGATTCATGGAATGGAACCATCAAACTAGAATTTTTATAGAAATCAGAATGGTTAACAATCAAATATTTATTTTAGAAATAATTATTTATTAAATAGATAATAAGTAATTATTAATGAATAATATATTATAGGATAAAAAATAATACAGTTATTATAAATATTTATAACAATTATAAATATAATATAAGGAATAAAAGTTCATTTCCTACTAAACTGAAGTCCTATATATGGGTTTATTTTAAAATATATTTCTTATTTATGCTTTTTTATGTTTATGTTTTCCTTGAAGGGAAATATGATATTTATATATAAATTCTCACATATTTTCCTATCTTTTATTTATTTATAATGTATTTTATTTTTCATTTTATTATTATCTATTTATTACATAAAATTAATATATTTTTTTAAGAAAAAACAACATTATTTGTCTTCATTAGTCGATAAACATTTTCTTCTATATCAATGTTCTTAAAATATATTTTATGAAATTTCCTATTTAAATTTTTATTATCACTAAAATTTTTATACTATAATTTTATTAATTTAAAAATAATTAAAAACATTATTTTCAATAATTATTCAATATGAACGACTTTTTACTTTTTTCAAATTAAAGAAAATATATTTAATATTTATTGGATGATAAAATTTTCCCATATTCATAGTTTTTATTCATTATGATGATTACTCTACTAGTTTCATAGTTTTTCACTGAAAATTTCTATCCCATTATTCTGTGAATTTTTACTTTTATATTTTTTTCAAAAGAAAAGAATAATTATCAATGATTTGGAAATTAATTTTTTATGTTTGTAAATAATATATTTTCATCTATGTCAACATTCATTATGTTATGTTATAATTCATTAGGAATATAATAAAATGATGATATCCTTCTTATTTCATTTGATAGATTGTGGCCACAGTGAATTATTTATTCACTAGTATAAATATTGATATTTCACAAGAATGAATTTAAATACAAATGACTTTGTTGATTTTGTGATGTATTTTAGTTCATTTAATTCATACAAATAATTCATATCTAGTATTATTTAATTCAATAGTCTCAATATTTCTCATTCATCATTGATAATTTGACACCTCATGTATTCAAGGGAAGATAATATAAGGGAAAATTTTATCTTTTTATTCGGATGAATTTAATAGAGGTAAAATTATACATAGAAATATAAAATGACCTCTTTAAAATTTTTGACCATTATTTTGTTCTCAAAATAAGCTATTTTAACAATGAAAGTATTTTTATAGAAATCATCACTATTATAATTTTCATAGAATATTGAAAAGTTTATTTTTTAAGTAATAATATAATAAATCATGTTAGATCAATTACATAATTCAAACGGAGTATTGGTTTGAGATTCAATACATACAGTTGTGTCATGATTGGTGGATTTTTAACCAGAAAATCATAAACCCATCAAGGGTTTCAGTTCGAGGCTCAAACCCCTTTTATGTCAATTTTCATTTTCATTTTTTCATTTTTTCTTCCTTTTTCATTATTTTTTTCCTTGTATTTCCTTATAATATGCCATGGGATTAACCCTTATGGGAATTTTACAAATATAGGGATAGGGAGGGAATATGGAATTAAAGGAGGAGACTCCGACCAGGGAACTCGTCTATAGGTTAATCGAGTCTCAGCATGTGTGTGGTGTGGTTTCATTGTGATTATTCCGAATTTTCTTCATGGAAGTACCCATAATTATTATTTATTAAAAATCACCATATAATTTTTATTTAAAGTGTTTTTTATGGGGACTATTGGGGTTAAACTATTCTTAATAAGGGATAAACAATTGTTTCTATCTTTTTTAAGGGTTTTCCATTATAGAAAACCAGTATACATGGTGTATAGTTGAGAGAAAATACATTTTGGATTATTCTTGTTATTGAAGATGATTTGTTGGGACTAAATTACATGAAATTAGCAGTACACATCATTTATTGTTCTTTTTAGTGGTGTGGACAATTCTCAACAATACACCCCATGCAGTGGTACATGGATGAGTAGGGTTCCCATCAAGAACTAGTGAGGGATGGTCACCGAATAAGAATGCATGACTAGGAGGAACACATGGTCAATATATGTGTATTACCCAACCATATACTACAAGTGGGAGTACACACCATATACCATGGAAACAAGCAGCGCACTCGAGAGGGATACATACCAAGTAGGGTTTCAGGTACATGGGAAGGTACCCATGTGGGGGTACACACCATGTATTGGCATACATGTTGTTTACTTTTGAGTAGTTAAAGTTGAGTGGCCATGGGCACATGGAGTGGGATGAACATTGGGGTTACATGTCATGTATCCTATGTAAATTCGTTGTACCTTTTTCTTAAACATTTTCCTTTTTTAATTGGTAGTTACAATTAGGATAATTATTAGATCATTTTTATTTTATATATATATATCATGATAGTGGAATCCTTTCAGAACTTATAGTCTATTTGAATAATGTTTTGGACTGATAAAGATCAATATATGGATTTCTTTGAGTTTTGGTTTAGATTCCCTATACTGGTTGGGTTGTGAACTACAATCTTGAGTGATTATTATGATCACGTTAATTTTAGGTATTATGGATGACAAGATTGTGTTGTTCATTGTTATTTTGAACAAATATCAGAAGTTAGGATAAATTACTACTTATGTTGAGATAATGTTTTTCCCCAGGTTATCGGGACATATTTCTCAAGGTTATAGATGATGGGGATTAGATCATTGGTTAGAATACTAGAGTTATTGAAGGAATTAGGTTGGATTAATTCCTTCATATGGATTTTATGGCTAGGATGTAATGATATGTTGATACAGGGATGAGTGACCTATAATGTATTCTGTTGTGGGAGGGTCAATTAACATGAATGGGTTGTTTTTCAAGAAGGTTGTCAAAGTTTTTCCTTTATATTATTTTTATTAAGGTTTTGTTTTTGTCAACAAGAACATGTGGTAAGTATCGTAATTTTGAGGTTATAATAAAGAATATTATGATATCCCTTGATGGATTGTTCTTTTGGGTGTTCGTATGGGAATATTGTTGATTTATTATTAGTTGGAGTCCATAGAGGTCCATTTGGGATGTTTCTTTACTGGGGTTGACCAGTGTTTTTGGTGAGATAATGGAACCCCTCATATGGGGTCCAAATCATACTGTATATTTTAGGTTGTTTTAGGATATATTTTATGGTTTTCCCAATTGTTCACGAGTGGAGCATGAGAGTCCCCTGTATGATGTGTCATAATGATGGGACCATAGGGACCATGGGAGCCTTGAGTGTTGGGATTTCCATAACGAGGTTCGATTGGGGGTCTTTGGTGGATATTCTATTCGATTATATGATATAAGGCTCCAACAGAGGCCATGATCATTATTTTCATGGTGTTAAACAATGCCTCTAGTTTATTTTTTAGAATGTGGTTCATGATCGAGACGTAACCAAATTTTGTAGGAATTTGGTTATGGAGTTTATAGTGTTTTTACTCAAGATTTTATTGAATAATGATACCCTTGTGATATAATAGATTGAGTTTATGTCCTATGTTTTTATCGGTTTCTTCCCTATATTGAATAGTTGTGGTTCGACAGGCATAGGGAGCCATTGGATGATCGTTATAAGACTACCCCTCTCTCATTGTGAATTCATCCTGAATACAGTGGCATTGGACATATGAGTTGATAATTTACTCATAGAGTGGGATTCATATAATAGGGATGGTATCTCACTCCCAACTACATGAATTTTGTTTACTAGTAGGTTTATAATTGGACCCATCTATTTTTCTGTCCATAGATGGTGCATGATTAATTATGTAGGACCATTGGGAATAGTTGGTTCCCTAGTTTTGTCAACCAATATGTCAATATTTCTAGTTTATATAATTTTATTTGAGTCTCAGAGCATGGTAAATGTGAATTTGTATATGGATGCCTATGGTTTCTACTTGTGGTTTGGAATTCATTCCACTTTTGTTTAGATATCATAGAGATCCATTATAGATTCAGAATATATTCTAGTTATCCTTTAGTTGAGTAATTAATGTTCTCTATGTCATCTGGAATGGGATAGATTAGGGGTATATTTACGTTGGGTGTTATCGTCAAAAATTTTATTGACTAATTTCATTGATTTTATTTTCTCTTTTATCATCATTTTTTTTTGTTTCATCTCAGTTGTTGTTAGTTGTAAACATTGCTGGGAATATCACAACTGTATTAACATGTTATGATATCAAATTATAAGTCAATTATTGGGGGTATCCTACTGGGATGTATTTCTCACCCAATTTATGTATAAATTATTGTGCATGTAGAACTAATGTCTACTTTCATGTTTAATCACATGTTTCATAATGGATGAGGTTCTGGCGTATTGTTTCCTTATAGAGTGGATCTACTCATGTGGAGTATCAGAATACGGGCTAGTAGAACTTGGGAACCTTATATATATGAAATATGGTTTATCTCAGTGAGGGGATTAGAGACTATTGAATTTATATTCAATTGTTTTATTTTGTAATAATTTTTATCCTAGGGAGAAAATAGATATTGTTTATTTTTAAATCTTTGAATATTCTTGATTGTTTGTCATATTTCATTTATTATAACATTATTTATTCAATTATTTAGTATGAATGATTTTATTTTCATCATTGTTTATAAGATTGGTTATTTTATAATGTTATCACACTCTGACCAAACGATAGAGTCTCCCCACATCATCATTCAGACCATCACTACTGTTTGGCAACGTATGGAATTCATGGAGGCATGCTTAAGGCCATGTGTCAAGATAGATCAAGTGATGGGTCAAGTCTATCAGATATGGTTCATGAAAAAATGGTATCAAACCTATTTAGTCTTTCTATTTTCTAATCAGAAGATATGCATCCTCAGAATGTGTGAGTACTTGTAGTGGGTCTCAAACATGTGTTTCATGATTGAACTTTCCGATATAAAATCTATATTCATAAGGAGTGGGATTTTATTTCTTTTATTATGATTTATGTTTGGGTGATATATCGTAGTGTGATGAAATTGATTTTATGGATTTATGGTTTACTAATATTTTATGATATTGTCCTATGGAATATTTTCCAAAGTTTATGCATCATTTTATGCATGTTGGGTTAACATTACATATGCCTATATATGTGTGATTTCACTAGAAATAGAGGTAAATTCGATTAATTTTTCTCTAATGAGAATATTTATCCTTAGTGTAATTATACTCACCTGAACCTTATATATGTATGTTTTTCTTTTGATATATCATCCGGATCATGTTGGGAGATTTTCACTATTGAAGGAGAAGCATTCTCTTTATTGAAATTTGTATGGAAACTTTTGTAGGTCAATGTAGGCTCTAATAATCATGTTGGTGGATTTATGAGTCAAATAAATCCGATGATATCTTTGAATAAGGATTTAGTTTCTATTATTTCATGGTTTCCATTAATATTGTGTTTTACCTATATGATCCATAAACCCATCACACGCACTTGGCTCGGGCCTAGGACCATCTTTTTTTCTTTTTATTTTTTCTATTTTTTTATTTTTTCAATTTTTTTCAATATTCTATTCATTGTATTTTCACATACACCCCCATTGTATACCCAATCATTTTTCTTTATCTAAGGTTGGTAGAGGGATATAATAAGGATGGGATGGAGAAGTTGCCACATGGTGATCTCTTCTATAGGTAGATCGAGACTAGATGGTTCATGGAGTTCTTTTATCAAGAATATTTGGATGTTTTTTCCATGAGGTTGTATTTTTTATGATTTATATCATAAATCACCATAAATATTTTTTAAATCCTTTTTGGGTTTTTGGGTTTTTGGGGACCCCATGGGGGTTTATCTAGGCTTAATTATTGTGAAACGTTGGTTTCATTCTATTTTTGGTGGTTTACATTCCAGGAAACCAGTCAACATTGCAGGATGTTTTTTGAACACTTGTATTCTATTTTCTATCATATGTATGATAATATTATAGGACTACAAAACATGTAATATGGAGTAAAAACTGAATATTGTGCTTTTGTGGGAGTGGTTGTGTTCTCATACAGACACCCCATGCGGGGGTATAGAGTTGTTTCAGGTACACAACAAGACCACATATGTGATGAATGAAATGTATGTGTACATGAATAGGTGGAAACATGGTTATTCCACGTCAATTACATGTCCAGGTAACCCATTTTGGAGTACACATCATATACTAGGAGAAAACAATGTGTATGGAGAACGGTTACACACCGAGTGGGGGTAAAGGTACATTGGAAAGTAAGCATGTGGGGGTACCCGCCATGTACACGATATATATATCATGTGAATATAAAAATTTCACGCCATGTGGCTGGTGTATCATGTCAAGAGATGATCTTTGTGGATCAACACATACTACTCCAAGTACATATTTTGTACCTTTTTTCTACTATGGATCCTTCTGCATGTTTTTCACCCAGGAGTCATAATTTGAATTATGATAATATCATTCTGAGTATTTATATACATATAAAATTACGGTGGAATCCCTTTTTTATTTTGATGATATTTATATAATTTTTTTAACTGATAGAGGTATGTATAAAGATTTAATTAAGGATTAATTTTATAATCCTCCTATGGGTTGGGTTGTGAGCAATGTGTCTTGAGTGAGTATTTTGATCACCTTATTTAGAATGGTATGTGGTCAATTGTTAGGTGTTTTTAGGTTATATGTGTTAGATATAAAAAGTATATATGCCTTATTAAATCTTAGGATATCTTGGTTTTATTTTGGTAAATGGGACTTGTTTCTCAATGATAGAACTTTTGAGGTTTATCCCTTGGGTTGGAGGAGAAGAGTTGTTAGAGATTATGTGCAGGGATGATGATTTGGGTGATGGATTTTGATATGAACCCTAGAGCTCATGAGCTGGGTATTTGGGGTCCATTTTCCATGAACTTGTCGTCATCTGGGAACTTGTAGATGTGTTGGTTTCAGATAATGCTGGATGAGGTTTTCCAATTTCTGATATTCCCCAATATTTAATTTGTGTCGAATATCCCTTGTGGAGGGTCACCATATATGAAGTGGTTATGAAGTCTTTTATTAATTCCCATGTTAGTTTTATTTAACTTTTATTCTAATTTGGGTGTTTTTGTGATCTAGTATTAGTTGCAGGCCACCGAGGGTCGTTCAAGATATTTCTGGACTGGTCATGACCAGTGTTTTGGATAATATAATAGAACCTTCATAGGGATTACTACACTAACTATGTTATTTGGTATATTTAAGGATTAATTGAATGAGAATAACCTATGATCCTGGGTATAGAAGAGGATTCCATAGTTGGGAAACACTTTTTTTTGTGACCCTGATGACCAAGGTATCCCTGCGTTTTGGTTTGTCAGTGGGGAGCATTGATTGAGATCCCACTGTGGTTTTTCTATTGGATGGTGAGATCTAGGGTATTGATAGAGGCCTCATTAATTATATCTAAGGACTTTATTTTCTCTATTAGTTAATATTTTTGGATTGTGGGATTGAGTGTTGGACCGACCCATGTTTCTTTGGCCTTTGGCTGTGGTGTTTGAGGTAGTTTCGACACAATAATTAGATTTAAGTGGAGATTCGTGGGTTTTCATGGATTGTGCATTGGTATGTAGTATTGATATGGATCTCTACTACATTATTTGATTATTGTTATATGGCCTTGTGTATCTAATTAATGATATGGATGAATGTTACCCACAGTAGTTTATTATTCACCATAGATTGAGTGGAATCAGACACATGATGTGTCAAGGCAACCATGGAGTGGGTTTTTCCACCATTCACATCCTTGTGGTTGTTGTGTTCTCCCAAGTTTATATATGGATCCCAAATACTAATTGGTCGATAGATGGTTCCTAATTCATTATGTAGGAATTTTTAGTCTAAATGGGTATCTATATGTGTCAACCTATATGTTCTTATTTCTAGTTTGGGTCATGTTATGGGAGTCTAGTATCAAAGTATATTCACTTTTCTGTGTGTATGCCTATGGTTACCACGTGGGATCAAAACTATTTGACCCTGTATTTATAATTCATCTATATTCTATGTATATCTGAATGATGATCATGTTTTTGTGGCACTGGGTGTTCCACATGCTGGAGACCCTCTAATGTGGGACAATGTGGGGTTATAGATTCATCATGTGTTAGGCTATAAACCACAGTTGAATATTTTCTTTGTTTTTTGTTTAATTTATTTATTTTTAGGAAATTGTATTTTTATTCTTGATATTGTCAGTTTTCATCTATTTTGGGAAAATCATGTGTGCATGAACCGGATATGATAGTATATTATAGGTCCGCCATTGGGGGTTTCCTACTATGATATATTTCTCACCCCTTGTGTGTGAACCTCTGTGTGCATGAAAATAACCTCTCTATTTATGTTTGGATCATAGGTTATGTGGTGGATGGGGTCATGGCCCAGTGTCACATAATTGATTGGAGATGCTCATATGGTGTCTTATGATTGGCCTAGTAGAGCTCAAGCATCATGGAGAAAATGTATGTGGTCTGGATTAGTGTTAGTAGTTGAGCTTGCTTGATTTATTTTTAGTTGTTTATTTGTTAATTATGATCATTCTAGTGGGACATTGGTAGTTTTAGGTTTTGAATTCTATGATTCTATATGATTATATTTCATATTTCATTTATTATAAAATTATCATCTTTTATTTATTTTTAATATGTTTTTTGGTGTTTAAAAGGTGTATGATTTGGGATACTTTATAATGTTATTACACTCTGACCAGAGGGTATTGTCTTCACACTTTATATTTTGGACCCTAATCGTTGTTTGAAAACCTCTAGAATTCAAGGACACACACCGGAGGCCTTATGTTGATCCATAACATGTGACATGTCTGGTCATCCCAGGATTGATCTTCATAAGTATCTCTCATGAGGCAAGTTGGATTATGTATTTGATGTATTAGTTAACTAATAATGTTTTATATCTTTTCATGCGGGCTTGATAGAATGATTTTTATTTATGAATTTATGAATTACACCCTTGTGAAATCAGTTCTTGTTATCTAAATGATTATTTCTGTTATAATATCATCTGTGTATATATTCCCCTTTTGGACTATAATTATATAGAATATTTTATCATTATCTATTTATGTTATATAATTAATATTTTTTTAATGGTTTTATCTGAATGGTTTACCATACTGAAAATATACGACCATCCTTTATAATGTTTCCCCTTCCATCAGGTACAATGAAGTAGACATTTGAAATATTTTATGGGTATACTATAAGAAATAACAATGTTATCATAACATTTTTATGTTTTATTTCATTTTTTAGAATTTAATGTTTGAATAATGTTTGAATCTAGTATCCATATAATACTATATTTTTTATCCCATCAGATGAAATCTATTTTACACAATACCAATAAAATAAGTTATCCATCTGGAGTAATTTACAAGAGTCAGTTTACCACAATTGGTATTAGTGATGTTTAGTAAGACCCTTGAGATCTAGATCTAGAATAACAATGTAGAACATTATGAGAACATTATGGGCATACCTAAATAAATTCGAGTCACTCTTCTATATTATTTTAGTAACATAGAAACTATAATTTATATTTTAATATTGATGATATTATAAACTAATCATTTGTATGTAATTTTTTATAAATTCCTCATAGTTGAAGAAAAATAAATTATATCAATTTTAGTAATCTATGTAAGTATTTACCTACTAGGTAAGACAATGAAGCAGGTGTTATAGATAAAAAATTTAAAACTATATTGGTAATGATTATTCAGGTGATGACCAATAACACATCCCATATGGATCGTCCTACACATCTAAAAATTGATGTAATAATTTTTGACCTCTTCACTTGATATGTACCTATATCATTCAAAGTGAAAACAATCCCATTATTAATTTAGGAATAGATCATGTCCCCAAAGAAGATATTTTCTAGTGTTTTATCTAGTAAAATTGAAAATTTTATCATGGAATTTTATTATCTTAATGGAGGTGTTGTTCAATGATAATCAATTATCTTGAACACTAAAGGGCCATAAGAAATAGATATTATAGAGTGGAATACTTGTAAGGATATATTATTTGAAAAGAACTTTCATCATCTGAAATGAGATGATATAGAGAAGAAATATCTCAATATAGGGGAATGGAAAGAGAAAAGCTTTCTGAATATGAAGATAACTTTACAAGGTTGGAAACTAATAATATATATTATGTATGAGATCATTAATGTAAAATTAATCACTTATTTAATATGTTAAATCCCATCATTTTAAGGTAATTAGTCACCCATTAATGTTTTTTCAGATGAGGATATAAAATCAATTCCAACTATAAATTCAAATAATATTCTGGTCTTATATTTTTTCAGGAAAATAGTGAAACGATCGAGTGGTTGAGTACTTTATAAAAATAAAAATGGTTAAGGTAAAAAATAAAGAGTTTGAATTATAACATATAATTATAATTAAAATAAAATCCTTTGAAAATTCATGATATGAAAGCGAATTTTCAAATACTGTGGAGGGAAAATAAATATACTTCATGATTTAAATGGAATTATAGAAGGCACCAATATCTAATGCATTATCTGTAAGTATATATGAAATTATTTAAATATTTTTCAATGTAACTTAACTATTAAATTTATCTGAGGAAAAGTATATGCTTATGCGATTACTACAAATAATGTTTATGTCCCAAATGGTATGATAAAAAATACATTGATAATAAAAATAAATGTTGCAAATTAATTATTTAATTATGTATATAGACACTCTTTTTTATTTTCATAGTTTCTGATAGAATTATATTATCACCATAAACTCTTACTGAGGAGTTTTAGATCAATGCACCTAATGGGAATATTTTTTAAATAATTATATATAGAGTTGTCTCTATTAAAATTTTTAGAAATTACCTAGTTGTAGACATTATTATCATAAGTATATTTAATTTTATGAAATCTTTCATATTTATTTTATTTCAAATAATAATGAAATAATTTATTTCTAATATAAGTATATTACTATTTATTAAGGTGATATATAATCCCTTATTTGTAAAGGATAAAATCATTGTCTTTATATTTTATAGATTAACCTCTAGTATCTAAAAGTAAAATAAATTCTTAGAGAATATGTTGAGAAAATTTTATATTTGAATGGGAATATATACTTAAGAAATAATATGTTCCTATTATAATGTAATATATTTATGTGTTTCTAGAAGAATTACCATGATATCCACATAAGTGTGAATTTATTTTTTTATTGGACTCATCCCTGATGAATAACCAATATCAACTACTCCCTATAAAATAGCACCAATATAACTATAAGATATAAAGAAACAACATTAGTAGTTTTTCAATTAATTCATTATAGTCCCTACTATTTCAAATTGTAGAGAAACTAGCCAAAGGATGGGTCTATGAGGTTTTGAATTGATAATAGGGATGTCAATTACAAGGCATTTTAGAATTCTTTAATCAACATGAATGAGACCAATTTTTTCAAAGTTCTATATTCTATATGGTTACTATAATTTATGATTCAATAAGGATGATGCACTGGATACAAAATTTCATATGAGGTATGGAAATTGATAATTAACAATAATTCCCATCATATTATCTAATGAAAATTATATTTTATAAGGAACTAGTGAATATATTATTCAAGGAAAACCATAATAACTCGATTGTGGTACTCATTGAATATGTCTTTATACACTCTATAGTCCAAATAGGGAATGATAATCATTTACATATAATTAATGAGATTCTAAAAGAAATGAATTATATAAGAAAATCTATAAGTGTATATCTTTTCTCCAGGAAGATTATTTTTCTATTCATATTATATATCTGGATAGAATACATGTTGATAATTAAAATACAATGATAATCAATGAATTTCTAACACTGATGAATATAATTGACATACACACATTCTTTTATTTAGGTACTAATGGTTGTTCTTTCAAAATTTTACCTAATTTTCCAACCAATCAACCATGTTCAAAAGTAAAGTGTTTGAATTTGTATGTCAAGGTATTGTGAAGAATATTTTGTAGGGATAATGAGGAGGTTGGTTAACTAACTAGTATTGAATATTCCTTCAAGAAAGTAAGGGTTTTAAAATGTAATGATGCATCAATGAAAGGGATGGGTTATTACCTTAAACTGCATTATAAAGTATTTTATTTTTCATTATGGAAATTAAAGATCCTAAATTGAAAATATACAACTCATTAGATTATGTTATAATCAAAACTATTTTTCTTTATGATAATTAGTCACTAACTCTATTGTGAAATATGTTATATATTGGTAGACCACAATAGTTTGAAAAAAATATTCTCATTTTAAGTGCTTAACATGATGCAATGAAAATAGTTGGAACTACTTAAGGGATGTGATTAATCGATACAATACCACACTAGGAATGATATTATGTTAATAAATAAATTTATTATTAAGTAAAATGGTGTTCAATCTGTGATAATAATTAACAAGGATCTTATATTCGCGGAGTTAGTAAAAGATGGATGTCATAATTGTTATGTAATATGAAACGTCATTCCTTTTAAAAAAATATTAAATCGTATTTTTAATAAAATAAAGGTAATTAACAGATGAATGAAGAGGGCTTATATGGGAAGATTAAATTAATGAATAATGGTAAATATTCATAGTTCATATATAATGATGTAGTGTTTATGTAAGGAAAGATGATATTTATTCCATCCTTATCAGAGCCGAAGAAGGAGAATCTATATGAAGCATGTAAATGCTGAATGAAATCATCTTAAGGGAGTCATGAAACCTCTGTCGATAGAAATATTGAAGGGGTACATTGTTACATTGGAAATTTTCAATATAATTATAAAAATTACTTGGAATAATGGTAAAATATTGGTAATTGTTTTTCACCTCTCCTAGTAAACACATTCCCTAGAAATAAAGGATGATCTAACACTTGACCACCCTTCCTGAATCTCTATTAATGATGTAGTGAGACTTCATAGTCTGCCTATATCAACATTATATGTTCATGTACCCTAGTTCACATCTAAATTTCAGAGGTGTTTTCAAAGGCCTCTCAATATTAAGATACATGGGATAACCTATCATCATCTACAAACTGAAGTGTGGCCTAAATTGACTATTCAGAGACAAGAATACATGTTGGTATACGTTCCAATTCACATTAAAGGTATGTGGAATTTTTTATCAACCTATGGTTGAATTATAATTAAACAATATAATTAATTCAAACATCAAAATGACACTTTATAAATCATTATATGTGAATATATTTCAATAACAAAATGTTAGGTAAGAAGCTGGAGAATGAAAACCCGCAGTCATAGAACTTGTCTATGAGACAACACTAAAGCATAGTATATTCAAAATCATATCAATTTATCTCAAATATGGAAAAATATTTAATCTAATAACCAAAGTAATGATCATGAATTTAAATTGGGGATTACATTTTCATAAATTCATATCCATGGAAATGAATTATAATAGTCAGTAAATTTAGGAAGTTAATCCCTTAGAATATTAGATATTTCAAAATTTTAGAGATAATTGATTTTTTTTATTCTCGATTATCTATTTTGTCCAACCTCTTTTATATACAAAATGATTCCCATGTTTAGTTAATGAGGAAATACATGTAGAATCCAATACATGTACTCACCTATGATGGAATATAGTTATAACTTCAATTATATTTTAATGAATATCATTTCCATTTTTTCACATTAGAGGGTATGTGTCCTAGGATTGGAAAACTATACTGGCGAATGTTCTTTTGTAAAATCACAAACGAGAGGAGGAAACAATGTTTACCAAAGTCACTATAAAAAAAGGATGGAAAAAGCTGTTTAATAAATAACTTTTATTAAAAAATTGAGGATTAATTACTTAATGTGGGATAATTTAATACCCAATATCAACCTATAATATATAAATAATAACAACTATCATTTATTATTTATAAATCATTTATTTATAAGTCAAATTAAATTTCATTATTTATTTATGAAATATAAGATAACTTTTATAAATAAAAATTAAATTTACTCAATAAGAATGATTAGTATATTTTATTTTTGTATAAGATATTTTTTATGCATAACAACATATTTTTCTAAAAAATATATTTCATTTATTTTGTGATATTTTATTAAAATTGAAAATAATAAATTATAATAATTTAATATTTAAAAATGTTAAATCACTTTTTTAATTAGTGGTTCAAATTTAAAAATTACATAAATTGAATTTCATTCAAAATGAATAGTATCATTCGTCAAAAAATTCATTGTGGTAAATGGGAAAACAAGATAATTAAGGTTAAACCTTGTGATAAGATCCAGAAATACAATATTAATTGTCATTGGTTGAGTTTATTTATAAAATTATCACTATATGATAAATGTAATAGTTATAGTGCCACTTGACCATGATTATAGAACATATAATATTCAAAATTTAAGAATATTTACAAGTGTGTAACTCCACACACTTATAAAATGACACATCCAATCCTCACTCATACACACCACATGAGAAATTTATATTAACAAAAATATACCAATATAACATACTAACATCCTTCCCCAAATTTTTTATGGTCTGGTGTCACTAAATTACTTACACAAGAAGGATTAAGGTGTAAGCCAATGGTTGTTTTTTAATATATAGTTATTTTTCGTAAACACATTCTTTACTATTTGTTTCTCCTTATAACTCCTTAAATAATATCATATTCATGTTTATATAAAGACATAATTCTATCCAATACACCTAAATGATTTTATTTTTATGGGACAACCCATTTTTAACTCCATTTCATCGGATGGAAAATCAAAACATTACTCTTGCATACATGTAGACATACACTCCCTTAAAGAGATGTATTTAATTTTTCATCACCACCTCACATTGTTAGTTATAAAGATATAGTTAATTAATAAAAAAATTATATTAATGAAATTATTTAGATTCTATATATATAATATATTATATATCTTATTAACCATCAATCTAATGATAATTGATAATATTGCTCATTCGTACATGTGGGACAGCACAACCATGAAGCATTGTGATTCATTCTTCATGCATGCCATAACTTATTGGTCATAGGGATGGATTTAATAAATAAATATGATATTTATATTGTGATTATGATTATTTGAAATTTAATCTCTTTCTTTGATATTTCATTTTTTACACGGTAGAAAAATGAAAATTCTTCTCATGTGTATATAGAAACTATCATCACAATGAAATGATGTATTTCATTTTTCATAAATTTTACAAATAGATAGTTATAAAATTATATTGAATTCATAAACATGATATTTATAAAATATTTTTGAATTTTTTTAATAATGAAATTAGGACCATTTTGCATGGACCAGAACCATTGAACCAAAACATGTATGGGAAATAGAATGTGAGACACTGAAATATTGATTTTAATGATAGATTTTTAATAAATGGATATAGAGAAATTATTAATGATTATTATATAGTAACAAAATTATAAATATTGTTAAAATATAGTTTTATAATATGACTAAATTTATTATATAGAATATTATTTTGTCTTCGTCCAATCGGATTTCTGAGGTAAGGTATCATTTTACAGTCACATTCTTATTCGAAATTGATTATAATTGTGTTTCTATTGGGGGAAATATATGTTACTTCTCATAAAACAAATATAAATTTTTATGATATTGTTAATTATATGGATGTAATTTTTTAAATTCATTTTCATCACATTTATACTTAAAAATAATGAGTAATTGTTTTAAAAAAATTGACAATATTTATCCTATTTAATCGGTGAAAATTAACTTCAATGATCATTTTGTAAAAAATATTATAGTTATTATTTAATTTAAAAATTTTGTAATAATTATTTTATATTACCTTTAATTTTATTTATAAACAATTCCAAACAATCATTTCAAATTTTTCTCCTTATGACATATATTTTAATATTTACTACGTGTGAATGAATTTTTTTAAAATTTAACACATGAAAACATTTTCCCAACATAATTTCCATAATTAATTATAAAAAATATGCTATAGATATAAAAATATTTTTAATGATAATATTATCCCTATTATCAAGAATGTTATAGCTTGATTGTTTTAAAATGATTTATATTTCATTCTAATTTTAATGTAATCTTCCATGGTCAATGTAAAAGATGTGGTTTATTTATATAAACATACATTAAATAATATTTTTATTAAATAGTGATATAGTCTAATTATACGCTCTAAATTATTTCTTAGGATGTATTACAATTGTGTGGTTTCTTTAATTGAATATGGATAATATTTAAATTTGATGTGCAAATTTTTAAATAAATTTTTTTGTTGATTGAGTATTTTATTGTTATTCATTTCTATCATATGATGAATGAATTGGGATTAATAAGTGATTTTTTACTGTTATATATCCTTGATGTTTTTAGGTCATACAATACAAACATGTAATAGCATTCTACATATTCATTAACAAATTATATATTTTTTCTTTATACATGGCCATCAAGAAGGGATAATAATGTCATGAATTATGAATTTTATCGTTATGAAGTAACTAATTGTAATCCATGTTATTATATATTTTCTCATTTCATGTTTGTATAAATTACACTTTTTAGGATATTTTTTATATAAATTTTTTTATTGTTTATATCTACTATATTATTCAAATTTTTATTTTTTATATGATATATTCCACTATAATTCTACTCATAATGATTGTATAAGCTCATCCTTAGTTATGTAATTGTAACACCCTAGGTAAATAAAGAATATGACATTTTCATATTTATCCATATTTGTGAATAAAATATTAATATGACTTTAAAGGGGATTCTATGCTCGATGGCGTACCCAACACGCAACAACGAGTTTCTTGGGAATATTACGTTGCACTCTAATAATAAACTAATATTATTTTAAATGGAAGTTATCATGTAGCGAGTGTATTGGATAAAATGGATAGAAATAACTAATATATGTTTATATATGTTTTTAAATGTTTTTATATTTATCCAATAAAATATAAAGGCTTCAAATACGGAAAGAATTCAATTTTAAGCGTATATGCCCTAGTTTTCACTAAAGGTTCACTTATCGCCTTTTTATGAAGAACCGTCATTAAATATAGTTTTGTTCACTCTTATACATTATATTGGACCAAATAAAACTCTTCTTTAGAATCGGGACATCAAAATTTACTTTGTGTAAATTTTTGGTATCTTTCCGATAAAGTTCATTTTTTTAATGAATAGTGCAAAATGTTGTATTTTAATTCAAAACATATTTTTAATCTAATTTTTTTATATGATTAGATTATCTTTTTAATTGGTTTTAAATTGAAATTATAATATATTCTTACCATTAAATCCAACATTGGTCCTTGAAATTAATTTCACTTTGAAATCGGACTTAAACTAGTGTCAATCTTTTGATACTTATTGTTTCATAAAAACACGCTATTTGTCATGACAGCGGGAATTAGTTATTTAATTAATTAATGTGACTTATATGTTTTGAATTTTTTAAAATAGACTTCATTTTTTAATTCGGAATATCAAATATAGCTTAGGGTGAATTTTTGTTAATTTTCTGAAAAACTTCAATTTTTGATGAATAGTGAAACCACTAAGTGGTACTTATAAAAACTGATTTTCTGTTTAAATGAAATTTTGCCACCTTTGTGTTTTGAATTTAAAAAATCCGACATACATGGTTGTCATTAAAAAGTAAAATGTGGTTCAATGGGATTAAAATTATTTTTTGGTGAATAGTAACTTATTAAGTTTTTAATCGCGATTAGAGGTAATTAGTGTAGTTTAAGGTAAAAATAATGTTTTATAATATGAAATGAACGTGAAACATGTCCTAATCTCATTTTATGTGTCATGGCTGACCAAGACAAGCCATGGTTTAACTTTGGGACCCCATGGATCCACATTGGTTGTGAAACGACATAAATAACTTTTTATTTAATGTTAAAGTAAAAATGACACACACATGAAATTTTTTACTAAAACAATTTTTACATGGGGTTATACAAGTCCGATTTTTGACTATAAACACTCATTGGAAAGATAAAAAGATTTCATAAATCATATTAATTCTTTTATAATTTTTAGACGTTATATAAATTAAATTATTTATGAAATCATGATGATGCAGTGATGACATCATTATTTAACGATTTAAATAAAATTGAAAGATAATGTAATATCTAAGACCTACACATGTAAAAAACCTATTGGATGAGTGGATTTCGAACCCTTATCACCTTATACTAGAAATAAATCAATTTGGGACCTCTTAAATCTGAATACAATTTTGAAATAAAGTGACTTTTCTTCACATTCCAAGAGTGCCCCTCCTCTCCTCTTATAAAAGGCCCCCACCTCTACCTCCTTACCCACACTCCCAAAGCCTATGGATCGGCCAAACCCTGCCCATTTTGGCTCTCCACATACCTATATTACTCCTTTTAGCCTCACATTGGGCAGAAGTACTCCCAATGATGCTTTTTAGCTCAAACCAATGGGAGTTACCCGATTTTAAGGTAATGTCTTCTTTTGAGTCCTTTTGTTTTATTTTGCTTATCCAACACCCTAAAATATTTTTATTATTTTCTTTTGTAAAAACTCCAGTATAATGAATATACTAGGATGTTGTTATAAGAAGGATTTTATCTACACTTATACACACCAACATCTAATGGTTAAAGAACATACTATTTCTGTGGATGACAAATTTCTACCTCACAAAATGATGATTGTTCAACAGTCATATAACACCTTCAATGGAGTCCATTAAGATGTCACTATATTTATATATGATATATAATATGTTTATGTTATACTTAATCTTCTGTATTTTTCATTTGTGGAATACCTTTATGGCTTCCATTATGGGTATACGCGATATCTTCATTTTAGGAATTGCGGACTACCGCCTCCTCAAAGTGATGTGATTTGTTAATGCCATACGTGGGACGTATAAAGGATAGAGTTAAGGTTATTATATATGATTTTATACTGGAATTATTATATACCTCTATATAATTATTATTTCTTTCCATTAAAGTATTAGATAGAAATGAAAGTAGCGTTCATGCGTACGTACGGCTTACCGTCTCCATTAACGGTGCATTTCATTTCTTATCCCCAAATGTAATGTACTATTATAAGTACATGTATATAATGGATATATATGATTAATGATACATCTAAATTATGAATATAATTCTGGAATTAAAATTTACATACCTCTCATTTAGTTTTAATTCCATTAATATGACAATGAAATGAAAGTAGCGTTCATGCGTACGTACGCTTACCGTCTCCATGAACGGTGAATTTCATTTCTTACCTCGAAATTATTATGTGATATTAGAAATAAATTTATATTCTAGATATATATGATATATATGATATCCAAATCAGTAATGACATTCTTGATATAACAAACCTTTGACCACATGAACAACATGTAATTGTAAGAAGTCCACCTTCGACTTAAGAAGCAAATATTGACAAAACAGACATTATTAAATTAAATGATTACATAATGTTTATAACATGTAAATAAGTGATATTAAAGGAATAATGAACATGAAAAAGGTTCTTAAGCAAATAGAAATTAACTCAAGTTTATTATTCAGGATGTTAAATAATGATCGAGTCAAGTCGGACCCGAGGTAAGGGATCCTACACCTCTCTTTCTTTTTAAGTACACTCTTTTATGTTATTCCTTTTAAGAAAATATTTCTTGTTATTGGGATATTCCTTAAATTACTTTTACTTTAATTATTATGTTCATATGATGGGAGACCCTATTCTCTATCATCAATCCATTTTGGAAGTTTTGAGTGGCGCTGTTAGGCTGCCGATTTTTTCGTAAGAGATCCAACCTCTCTCTTTCTTTTCAAGTACTCTCCTTTATGTCACTTCTTTTAAGCTCCACTTTCTTATGTTGGGGGGATGTTCTTTTATATTACTCTTTCTATAAAATTTATTTTAATATGATGATATACCGTATTTGATATCATCAATCCATTTTTGTAAGTTTTATGTGGCTCCATTAGGCTGCCGAGTTTTCGTAAGGGATTTTTTATCTCACTTTTATTCCCGTGAGATTTATGCTACATTTGCCAAAATTTCATTTGAGTGGTTTACGTACTGCCCATTATTCTACTCTTTTTGTAATATACTTTCTTTTTATGAGTATTTACATCAATGATGTATTGTCCTTCTTTCATGGGGTGTATGTTTTGAAAGATACCCAAGTCGGTAAGGGAACCTTTCACCCTCCTCTTTTTAAAAGACTTCTTTTGTTGGGTCTTTTAATTTACATATTTTTATGTTGGGATATGTTCTCATATATCCCTTTTTATGTAACTTTTATGTCCAACTGATGAGATACAATTTTTATCTCTCATCAACTCATTTTGATGTGACACCGTTAGGCTGTCAAGGGAACTTCTTAACCCAATTTCGATTTCTTTGGGTTCAACATGTAGTTATTGAATATGTCATCCTTTGATTTTGTGTGAATGACCATTGATTATTTTACACTTAATATCCACTTATATTCGGTCTATTCATTTTTCACATATAATTATGTAATTTATTTATCCTTAAACCAAGGATACCGTCTTTGTATGGGACTACGTCTCAATCTCCGTTCATTGAGGCATATTTCGTTTTCTACACAACTTTCATGTATACGGTGTATAAAAGCCTTTGACTTTTACTTTTATACAAAAGAAATATTTTTATACGAAGCGTTTTACTAAATGACAAATGTTAATGTTTCTTTTAACGTACGCAGTGGCAACGACCTTTTCTACCGCCACGAGTATTATTTAGTCTTTGGCTTCCTCAACAAGCCGTGATGTTTTTAAAATGAAATAAATACCATATACTCTTTTATGTATTTTGGTATTGAAAATGGTTTTTATAATGGATTTGTTATGTCAATATATTTGAGTGATATATTGTGTTCAGAGTGTGGAAATGTTTTCTTTCCATTATATTTGTTTTATGTCTTATGTTTCTATTATGGTACATGGAGATTTGACGGGTGGTTACGTGATAAACCATATGACGGGTGGTGCCGTGAATACCAGGACAGGTGGTTACGTTATAACCTCCAATGCATTGGGTATGGAAGTCGGCTGTATGGATATTCCATTAAGTATGTATGGAAGTTGGCCGAATGGATATTCCATTAAGTGATATGTGTGGAAGTCGACCGTATGGTTATTCCACTTAAGTATGTTTATGTCCCAAGTTACCTTTATATGTTATGTGTTCTTTATATTGGTTTTATGGAAATCTTTTGGATAAAAAAGGGTAAGTAATGAACTTTTATTCAGCGAAGAGTTTTTACTACTTCGAAGAGGTGAAACGTATTACTTTGATAAAGTATACATGGTTTACTTGTTGTTTTGAAAAACTAACAGTTTTCATTCTTTGTGTATCCCTTACTGAGATTTTTATGCTCATCCCATGTTTTTGAAATTATTTCATAGCACTTAGCGTGTAATAAGGTCAAGTATGGGATCAAGGGAATGTCATGCTACCTAAAACATGGAACTATACATGTTTCTTTTCAAGAGTTTTTATTTTATGTAAATTTCGTAGAAGCGACTACTTTGTATACTTTTGAGATGTAATAGTTATGTCCTAATTCTCTAAAACTCTAAACCTGAAAAGATCCTCAATGTGAATTACCCATTTAATTAAATATTAAGTAAGTTTTAAGGCTAGGGCCTTATAGATGGTATCAGAGGGAGGCTTATATAACTTTAGAGGTTAGGGTATTCTCTAAGCATAAGTGAAATTACCATAATGGTTAGGATTTCAGAAAGAGTCCTAGTTTTAGATAAAGTTAATGGGTATGTATATCTTAGTGTTTACCTTCATCGTTAGTACATGATGGTTTTGTTGATATACTCACACTGACATTTCTGTTTTTAGTGAATGGATGGATCTAGCAGGCACCAAAGAGACAACAGGTTTGAAGGAAACTGTGGTGGTTCTCTGATTAAGATACTAGATAAAATGGGGGATTCAATGAGGAAACTCATGGTTGTTCTAAACCAACTATCAAGGAGTCATGATCAACCACTTGAACCTTGGTATGTTTTGTAATGAATCATGTATGAGATGACCAATAGATGTAGAAGTTCAGGTAATAATTATAAAGGTAACCATTAGAGTTTATATGATCTTTACTTTTGAGGTAATTATGGGTTATTATATGATATGATGGAAAATGAAAGGCATGAGATAAACGTGAGGTTAACATATGTTATGATTATTTTTGAAGATTTTATCTCATTTTGGGGAATTTTTTATGAAGTATATAGTTTTTTAAAAAGGACAACATGTAGACCGTGTGACAACCCGTCGCGTCAGACAAAGATGCGGGAATCGAACCCACAACCAAAGTGAAACTGGTATTTATCGCCTACCACTGGACTACGTGAAGTCCCTGGTTAGTTTGACTAATTCCTTTTAGTTGGATGATTTTAGGAATCAAGAGTAAGTTTATTTTGGGTTTCCTATGGGAATGATTAACCTATCATCGAGGATATGTGGTTAGGTTAATTATTTTTCAATACGAGACATTAAGAGAAACTGATTTTGTTTTGAGATAAATGTTACGATTTAACATGGATGACTATGTGACTAAATCCTTCAAATATTTGGGTTTCAATCTTAGTTTGGTTTACTTTCAATAATTTTATGGAAAAATTGTTTATCGAATGGTCCTCTATGAAATTTGGGTTTTGTTGGACAAGTTTTGGAGATTATGAATAGATTTTCTTTTTATAAAGTGTTATCCTTTTCTGGATTATCTGATCTTGTACTAACCATTTGGTTTTTGGTTTTGGTTAATGTCTAAAGACATGGGAAGTATATAGTTCTCTTTTTTTGGGTTAGGTGATTCTCTATAAATTGCTTATAGTACTCTTAATGTGAACAAGTCTTCCTAAATACTCTTCTTTTGGAGAAAATATGAGTTTGTGTAAGGAATCTAATAAATGTTGAAAGTCAACATGATAAGTGATTATGTTTCCTTATGAATAAATTCCTCAATAAAAAGTAACTTAAAACAAAAATGTTGTCTATTAACTTTTCCTACTGGGGAATCGAATACCGTTTAACCCATCACAAGATTGTGATTTTCTTGTGGTTAACTTTCTCCTAAACATGTTTTCTATCACTCTCCATCAGAACATGGCCCTATGTTTTCTCCTCCATGTCCATGTTTTCATACATTTAATCCTAGTATGGGTTAACTCGGGTGACCTTTGTAATTATCTTTCTTTATTTTAAAGTGATTGTTTTACCGACTCTTCTTCCGATGTGGGACTTTAAAGGATGTTTCCAAGCCCAATTTTAAAATTGTGAGGACGCAATTCCCAAAAGGGGGGAAGGATGTAACACCCTAGGTAAATAAATAATATGACATTCTCATATTTATCCATATTTGTGAATAAAATATTAATATGACTTTAAAGGAGACGCTATGCTCGATGGCGTACCCAACACGTAACAACGAGTTTCTTGGCAATCTTACGTTGCACTCTAATAATAAAATAATATTATTTTAAATGGTAGTTAACATGTAGCCATTTTATTGGAGGGAATGGATAGAAATAACTAAAATATGACTATATATGTTTTTAAATGTTTTTACATTTATCCAATAAAAGATAAAGTCTTAAAATACGGAAAGAATTTAATTTTAGGCGTATATGCCCCAGTTTTCACCAAAGGTTCACTTATCGCCTTTTGATGGCGAACCATCATTAAATATAGTTTTTTTCACTCTTATAAATTATATTTGTCCAAATAAAACTCTTCTTTATAATCTGGAAATCAAAATTTACTTTGTGTAAATTTTTGGTATCTTTCCAATAAAGTTCATTTTTTTAATGAATATTGTAAAATGTTGTATTTTAATTCAAAACCTCTTTTTAATCTAATTTATTTATATTATTAGATTATATTTTTAATTGTTTCTAAAGTGAAGTTATAATATATTTTTAGCATTATGTCCAATAGTGGTCGTTGTAATTAATTTCACTTTGAAATCGGACTTAAACTAGTGTCAATCTTTTGATACTTAATGTTTCATAAAAACACGTTATTTGTCATGACAACGGGAATTAATTATTAAATTAATTAATGTTACTTATATGATTTGAATTTTGTAAAAAATACCTCACTTATGAATTCTGAATATCAAATATAGCTTAGGGTGAATTTTTGTTAATTTTCTGAAAAACATCAATTTTTGATGAATAGTGAAACCACAAAGTGGTACTTATAAAAATTGATTTTCCGTTTAAATGAAATTTTTCCACCTTTGTGTTTTTAATTTAAAAAATCCGACATAAATGGTTGTCATTAAGAAGTAAAATGTGGTTCAATGGGATTAAAATGATTTTTTGGTGAATAGTAACTTATTTATTTTTTAATCGCGATTAGAGGTAATTAGTGTAGTTTAAGATAAAAATAATGTTTTAATAATATGAAATGAACTTAAAACATGTCCTAACCTAATTGGATGTGTCATGGCCGACCAGGAAAAGCCATGTGTCAATGTGGGGACACCATGGAGCCACTTTGGTTGGGAAATGACATAAATAACTTTTTATTTAATGTGAAAGTAAAAATGACACACACATGAGATGTTTTACTAAAACAATTTTTACATGGGGTTATACAAGTAAGATTGTTGACTATAAATATTAATTGGAAATATAAAAATATTTATAAATCATAGTATTTTTTTATAATTTTTAGACTTTAAATAAATTAAATTATTTATGACATCATGATGACGAAGAGATGACCTCATTATTTAACGATTTAAATAAAATTGAAAGATAATGTAATATCTAAGACCTAAACATGTCCAAAATCTATTGGATGAGTGTATTTCTAACCCTTATCACCTTATCCTCGAAATACATCAATGTGGGACCTCTTAAATCCGAATACCATTTTGAAATAAAGTGACTTTTCTTCACTTTCCAAGAGTGCCCCTCCTCTCCTATTATAAAAGGCCCCCACCTCTACCTCCTTACCCACACTCCCAAAGCCTTTGGCTCGGCCAAACCATGCCCATATTGTCCCTACACATCCCTCTCTTACTCCTTGAAGCCTCAAATTGGGCAGAAGTCTTCCCAAGGAAGACTTTGAGCTCAAACCATGTGGAGTTACCCGATTTTAAGGTAATGTCTTCTTTTGAGTCATTTTGTTTTATTTTGCTTCTCCAACCCCCTAAAATCGTTTTATTCTTTTATTTTGTAACAAATACAGTATCCTAAATATACTAGGATGTTGTTATAAGAAGTATTCTAGCTATACTTACACACACCTATATCTAATGGTTAAAGAACATACTGTTTCTGTGGATGGCGAATTTCTGCCTCACGAAACAATGATTGTTCAACACTCATATAACACCTTCAAAGGTGTCCATTAATATGTCACTATATTTATATATGATATATAATATGTTAATTTTTTACTTAATCTTATGTAATTTTCATTTGTGTCATACCTTTATGGCTTCCATTATGGATATACGCTATATCTTCATTTTAGGAAGTGTGGACTACCGCCCCCTCAAAGTGATGTGATTCGTTAATGCCATACGTGGGACGTATAAAGGATGGATTTAATGTTATTATATATGATTTTATACTGGAATTATTATATACCTATATATCATTATTATTTCTTTCCATTAAATTATGAGATAGAAATGAAAGTAGCGTTCATGCATACGTACGGCTTTCCGTCTCCATTAACGGTGCATTTCATTTCTTATCCCAAAATGTAATGTACTATTATATGTACATGTATATAATGGATATATATGATGAATTATACATAAAAATTATGAATATAATTCTGGAATTAAAATATACATATCTCTCATTTAGTTTTAATTCCATTAATATGACAAAGAAATGAAATTAGCGTTCATGCGTACGTACGGCTTACCGTCTCCATGAACGGTGCATTTCATTTCTTACCTCTAAATGATTATGTGATATTATAAATACATGTATATTCTAGATATATATGATATATATGATATCAAAATCAAGAATTTCATTCTGGATATAAATAACCTTTGACCACACGAACAACATGTAATTGTAAGAGTCCAATTTCGACTTAAGAACAAAATATCGACAAAACAACCATTATTAACTTAAATGATTACATAATGTTTATAACGTGGAAATAAGTGATATAAAAGGAATAATGAACTTGAAAAAGGTTCTTAAGCAAATAGAAATTAACTCAAGTTTATTATTCAGGACGTTAAATAATGATCGAGTCAAGTCGGACCCGAGGTAAGGGATCCTACACCTCTCTTTTTTTTAAGTACACTCTTTTATGTTATTCCTTTTATGCTCATATTTCTTGTTATTGGGATATTATTTTATATTACTCTTACTATAATTTTTATGTTCATATGATGAGAAACCCTATTCTCACAAATCAATCCATTTTTGATGTTTTGAGTGGCGCCGTTAGGCTGTCGAATTTTTCGTAAGAGATCCAACCTCTCTCTTTATTTATATGTACTATCCTTTATGTCACTTCTTTTAAGCTCCACTTTGTTGTGTTGGGGGGATGTTATTTTATATTTTTCTTTCTATAAACATTATTTTAATATGATGATATAACCTATTTGATATCATCAATCCATTTTTTTATGTTTTATGTGGCGCTGTTAGGATGCCGAGTTTTCGTAAGGGATTTTTCATCTCACTTTTATTCCAGTGAGATTTATGCTACATTTGCCACAATTTCCATTGAGTGGTTTATGTACTGCCAATTATTCTACTCTTTTTTAATATACTTTCTTTTTATGAGTATTTACATCAATGATGTATTGTCCTTCTTTCATGGGGTGTATGTTTTGAAAGAACCCAAGGCGGTAAGGGAACCATTCACCCTCCTCTTTTTAAAAGACATCTTTTGTTGGGTCTTTTAATTTACATATTTTTATGTTGGGATATCTTCTCATATATCCTTATTGATGTAAATTTTATGTCCAAGTGATGAGATACACTTTTTATCTCTCATTAACTCATTTTGATGTGATGCCATTAGGCTGTCAAGGGAAATTCTTAACCCAATTTCGATTTCTTTGGGTTCAACATATAGTTATTGAATATGTCATCCTTTGAATATGTGTGAATGACATTTTATTATTTTACACTTAATATCCACTTATATTTGGTGTATTCATTTGTCACACACAAATATGTAATTGATTTATCCTTAAACCAAGGATATCGTCTTTGTATGGGACTACGTCTCAATCTCCTTTAATTGAGGAATATTTCGTTTTATACACAACTTTCTTTTATACGGTGTATAAAACCCTTTGACTTTTACTTTTATACAAAAGGAATCTTTTTATACGAAGCGTTTTACTAAATGAAAAAAGTAATGTTTCTTTTAACGTACGCGGTGGCAACGACCTTTTCCACTACCACGAGTATTATTTAGTCTTTGGCTTCCTCAACAAGTCGTGATGTTTTTAAAATGAAATAAATAATATATACTCTTTTATGTATTTTGGTATTGAAAATGGTTTTTATAATGGATTTTTTATGTCAATATATTTGACTGATATATTGTGATCAAAGTGTGGATATGTTTTCTTTCCATTATATTTGTTTTATGTCTTATGTTTTTATTATGGTGCTTGGACATTTGACGGGTGGTTACGTGATAAACCATATGACGGGTGGTGCCGTGAATACCAGGACGTGTGGTTACGTTATAACCTCTAATGCATTGGGTATGGAAGTCGGCTGTATGGCTATTCCATTAAGTATGTATGGAAGTTGGCCGAATGGCTATTCCATTAAGTGATATGTGTGGAAGTCGACCGTATGGTTATTCCACTTAAGTATGTTTATGTCCCAAGTAACCATTATATGCTATGTGTTCTTTATATGGTTTTTATGGTATTCTTTTGGTTACAAAAGGGTATGTAATGAACTTTTATTCAGCGAAGGGTTTTTACTTCTTCGAAGAGGTGAAAATTATTACTTTGATAAAGTATACATGGTTTACTTGTTGTTTTGAAAAACTAACAGTTTTCATTCTTTGTGTATCTATTACTGAGCTTTTTATGCTCATCCCAAGTTTTTGAAATGTTTTTCACAGGACTTAGCATGGAATAGGGTCAAGGATGGGTTCAAGGGAAAGTCATGCTACCTAAAACATGGAACTATACATGTTTCTTTTTACGAGTTTTTATTCTATTGAAATTTAGTAGAGGCGACTACTTTGTAATGTTTTGAGCTGTAATAGTTATGTCCTAATTCTCTAAAACTCTAAACCTGAAAAGATCTTCAATGTGAATTACTCATTAAATTCAATATTAATTAAGGTTTAAGCCTAGGGCCTTATAGTAATCCTTTCCATAAAAATCAAGAACTAAAAATTCAATAATTTTATGGATATATTGTATGAAATAATAAATTTATCACTATATTTTTATGTTTTATTTCATGTTTTTGAATTTAATATATGAATCATGTATGTCTCCAATATCCCAATACTAATAAACTATTTAATATTTTGTGATGAGATTTCAAGTATACAATATTAATGTATATATATAAACATTAGCTCTATATTAATAGGTTTTATTTATTATATGATTTCCCAATAATAAAAAAAGTGAATTCCAATTGCCTGTATCTATTTGTACTTGACATCATCATTTGATAAATATAAAAATTTACTCTTAGGTTTCACTTTAATAAATCTTATAAAAATATCATTTCCATTAATCCCTTGAGAAATGACCCAAACATAATAACATAAAATACTCTTAATTTAATGATATATTTAATATAAAATAAACCAAAATATGTCCTACTATATAACCCATTAAATAATAAAGTCATTTGATAAAACTGATTCTACTATATATTTCCACTACCTTAAAACTATATATCATAAAATGATCTGTATTCATGTGTCCCTACTACCAGTTGAATAAATGGTAATTGAAATATTATTAAAATTTATAATAAAATAGGTGGGTTAGAATGAGTGTAAATCATTCCCTAAGAGTATTATTCAACCCCATGACATTTATTTACACATTTTATTGATCACAAGGATACATAAAATCCCTAGTGGCATCAAAATATACTTCTTTTACATTTAGGGGTGTAGGATCTAAAATATATGTTACAAATATTAATATATAATTTAATTTAGGTGGTATATTTAGAGAAACATAAATGTTTAGACTAAGAAAATAGTAATTAAAAATCCAATCTAACATCTTCATAGAAACCCAAGTTTTATTTTAATGTGCAAGTAGTCCATGTATTTAGTAAATCAATAGTATATTTCATGGATTCCATGTTCATTAATTTTATGTGTTATAAAAATGGTGGTATTTATGAATCATATAAGAGTGTGTGAATAGAACAAGAATAATGGATTCATAGTTTTCATAAAATAATTTATTCTCTTTACAAAATGCGTTTGTAAGGGATTTAATTAAAAATAATAAATTTTAAAAAGGATTTAAAAATGTTTTTCCAATGATAAGTTTTAATTTTTTGATTTTATTCTTGATGTGGCAAGAAAACTAGTATAATAGTGTACAATCTTGGTAGGGTTATTTTTTGAGGTAATAATTTTCCTATTTAAAATATACGGTTATCAATATAAAATGAAATGTTTATTTAATTTTCTTGTGACCATAAATTTTTTTTTTATAATTATAATTGATGGTTTTTCATTGGTCATTTTAGAAATATGATTCCATGGTGAAATTCTCACAAATAGTTTTAGGATGCTACCGATAATGTAGTACTAAATGATAAACTATTTAATTAATAGTTTATAATGAATTTAGAATGTCCTTAATATATTATTGGTGTATATTTTCCACCTCAAATATATCATATTGTCATATTTTGGTAATTACAAAATAAAACCATACTGGTTATTCATGTTTATTCCAGACCATAAGTGGTAATGAACTAGTTAAAGATAATCAATATGATATTTCCTTTAATGGATACATAGGTGGATGTGATGGTTAACTAGGAAATACATATGTTCACAATGAATACTTATGAGTGGTCGGAATTACTCATGAAATATATGTTAAATAAATCTATGAACTAGGCATTGTTTGAGAATATTATATATGTTTTAATTATCAAATATTTACGAGTTATTTCATTTAAAATAGGAAAATATAATGTTATTAGATTATGCTACGTAATTGACCAAATTTTCTCATATTTCTCATTTAATGCTTTCTTATGAATCCATAATGTTTCGAATATATGATTCTAGATTGAGACATAACATATGACCTAGAGTTTTGTTGTTTTTCCTAAATTATCATGTATAGTTTGAAAATAAGGCATCAGTGGTGAAAAAGGTACATCTTAGAAAATTCAACAACTGGAGATATATTCAATCTGGTGAGTTGAAGAAGTGTTTCACGTGTTGGGATGACAACAAATACATGATTTTTTTCATGGTAGGGAAAAATATTATGGTCGGGATATATCGATGCATTGATTGATGGGATTGAGGGAGGCTCCATCGTGATTATTATTGAGTGGTTTTATTGACCACTTCAAGGATAACTATACAAGATAGATTCAAAATAGTTTTAAGTGTTAAAAATGGGATACATGGTGAAACATTATAGGAAAAAACATATTTTACCTATATTTCATGGATTTAATTAGTTGAATGTATCATAAATTAAGATGTGAATGTCTTGATAAGAAACTTTATGAAAAAAATATATCATTATGATGAATGACTCGATGGTTTTTCAAGAATCACAATAAGTAACACTATAACAAATTAGGTGACCCCACACCAAACATGCTTAGGGTATCTTATTTACTATTGTAAAATATACACTGGAGGATCATTTAGTGACTTCTATAGTTCCAGGTACCTTATTTCATTCATCAAGTCTCATTTCCATATTATTTGATATTACTTCTATAAATTCATTTATTGAGACATGATTCTTAAATTAGTTGGGTTTTTTGGTAGAGTTGATGTGACATGTAATTCACATTCAAAAACCATTGAGAGAAAATAATTCACATATATTAAAATGTTAATCATAAATAATTATTATAGGAATTATGAAATACTTATAGGAATCCTTCATTCATAAAATGCACATGTCTGATATCATCAAATGCATGGATTCGTTGTATTTTTATAATTCTCGTGTAAATTATAATTATTATAATGTTATATTATCAAAATCATAGAGTGATACATATACATTTAACTAAAAATGAGAGGTTGATACTAGTAAATATAATCCTATGATTATGGGTGTTGGTAGTATTAGAAGAAAAATTTTAGTATGGGTTTTATGGTAAATAAATGTAGCTAGATATGGTCGTTTAATAGAGACAGTTAATCTATAGATAGATATATTTAAACATTATTTTACTATAATACCTTTACATTGGGTGGTAGTTTTTTTGATTGATTTTGTACTTGACTTGATCATTATATATCTAACCTCATATCTTATGTCACCAATTGAGTAAATATATATCAAAATCGAGTTGTAATATTAATAAATCATCGGTTTTAGTGGACCTAACACCTCAACTCAGATAGATCTAGTTTTTTAAAAAATTTATATAAGATATTATGATTATGTGTTGATTTTAATAAATTCAATTAGGATAATATAAAGGAAAAATATCTCATTCCCAGAATTAATGTATTGTTTGACTAATTAAAAGGTTTTCGATGGATTTCCAAAACTAATTGGACATATGATCACTATTAGATTATGGTGATGTAATAGAACATAAAAAATTAATTTTTATAGAATTATTAACCATTATGAGTAATTGGTTATTCCATTTCATCTTACTATTACACCAAAAATATTCTTAGAATAGATAAATCACTTTTATTAAGTATATTAAGACTATTTATATATGGTATTAATCATTGAAATATTAGTGTATATATGATATTTGATTCATCATTAATGAATGTTGGATATTGTTTTTAAAATATTTCAAATGAATTTCATTTATAAAAAATTCACCAACTATATGTTTCTTATTCAAGAGTTGAAATTCCTTACAAATTTTATCTCATTAAAGGTGACATCAGTTGATACAATGATTATCAAAGAAACTAGGACATGGAAATAATTGGGAATGTATTGACATAGTCATTATGACCATTTTACATTATATCATTCGGGTGTTATAGATACCAGAATACGGTTGGAAAAAGGGAGGTGAAATTAGAGATTATATCTATTTTAAAGGAAGTGTGTCTTGCCATTTATTTCAGTGTGGTGTCTTGAAGGGATGGTTAGATAAAATCAATAGTTTTTCATTACATTATGTCATACTTAAAAGGATTGAATCATTCATTATTTCTTTTGTTGCATTATGGGTAACATGTAATGGGTGTTATTTGTCAGACATTTTTTAAGATAAATTATAACCGTAGTGTAGTGAGTTTATTCATTGTATGAGTAGATTATTAATCAATTATAGTTTACTTAAAAAAATGTTTCAAAATGAACTCATATATTTGTAATTATTTATATTATGTATATCCTTGGTCACATTTATAGTCACAGATTGGAGATCTAGGTAGTATCATTAATGTTAACATGATTATTTCATTATCTCCCTATAAGATTACATCATTATAAGGTCTCTTTTGTAACATGATGAATTTTTAGGTATCTTATTTATTGATTCATTGATTCCAAGAACTATTTTATCATGGTGTATCTATTATTTTGCGTAAATATTTTCGGTTTATCCACATATATATAAGACCATTCATAGTTATATGAAAAATTTTATTATGATGTTAACTCCGTTGATTATATAATAATTAAAGGAGTTGACATAGATTTAAATTGGATATTAATTGGTAGATAAATATATATATTTCATGAATGTTTTTCACCTAGATCCATCACAGAGTGTCTGTGACCTATCATCTCGTGAAACCTTATGAGTCAAAATTTATTATAAATTTGAAATTCCACCAACATTATTATAGTTTCAATTTTTTCTTACAATGAATCAGATGGTTATAGGTCCTACATTAGGAATATTTAGACCATATTCGTAACAATTTATCCTTATATTTTTTACATTGTGGTCTTTAATTTGACCTGAGTTCCCATTCCCATAACATGGGTTCTCCCTATATTCTATATTAATGAATGGTCCTACAATGGTTTTGTCTTTTATTTTTTCTTTAGGTCATGAATTCATAGATGTTATTGCGTTCTAGGTTGGTGAGGCATTTACTCAAGATGTTTTCATTCTAATTATCATTGTTTCCATATTGATTTGTCATAGTCGTTGATGATTTAGTTATGTTAAGGTATTTTATACTTCACATTATTGGTTTTTCAAATTATGGATGGAATATGATTGTGTACTCTTTGGGTGGATAGAAATGATTATAATAATTAGGATAAGTAGTAGGACTACAATGAAATAAAGGGAAGTGAAAAATCACTTGATCTTTATATATGTATCAATGATATTTCTTATGATTTATGGTTGTTGATATATCTACAAAAACAATTTTTTCATTTTAGCTATATATATATTATTTTCTGTGATTAAATAATTGAAATTTCCTCTTTTAATAGGATAATTATTTTATGATATCAATATAATGGTTTCATGGAAATATGAAGTTTTTGAAATAATTTTGATACCAAGAATAATGAATTATTATTCAAATAATTGTTCAAATAGATGGATTATTATGGTTTAATACTATTATTCCTACGGTTGGTTATTTTTTATAATGTTTCCCTTGATGTGGTTTGAATTTTCTTTCTTAGGTAATGTTGTCTCTAGATTAACCTCAGTTGGAAAGTGGGAATTATTTTTTTACGATGAAAGATAAGAAGACTATGTGGTATGATAATGGTGGAAAGACTTTTGATGTGTGAAAAGAAATTTTTTTTGTCATGGGGTTGTAAGAATATGTTTTATGGTTGTTTTTTAAATTGTTGGTTTTCTGAGAGGGGGGTTTTACATATTTTTTATATTGTATATAATGTGATCAGTAATGATGACCGTGGTAATAAGTATGATGATAAAAGTATATGTTGGTGGATATAAATGAATTTTTGATTCTTGAATAGAATAGATGATGGTTGGGAAAAATTTTGTAGATGGATAATTGATAAAATTAAATTGAATTTATAATTGAATTTAATTATTAATTTAAATTAGGTGATAAAATTGTAAATATAGAATGTAAAATGGAATTATTAAAATTGTAAAATTATGAATGTTAATAAGGATATTTTATGTGAAAATTTACATTTTGTTTGTATTGTAAATATTCAAGTGTTTTCTATAAAATGATATTGATAATGTGTTGTTAATGTTGAGTTTGGAAGGGTTATTTTGATATGAACTCTATCAGTGGCTTCCTATGTGGCTATATCTAGGTTTTATTTTTCATTTTTATTTAATGCACACCCATCCCATGTCATAAAATCTATGAGAAAACCAAATGATTAATGTTTTTTGTGATTACTCATAAATATTACTTGGATAGTGAATGAATATATAACTAGTCTATGTTATCTACTCTCCATTAAAAACGTATCATTATTTATGATTTCATGAGGTTATGATGCACAAGATGTGTTGGATTTAATTTAGAGTGAAAATGATGTGATGTGTTAATAATGAGATCTATAGGATGATGATCTAATATTGGATGATGATACACGGTGGGAGGCACATATTATAGGAGGATATAGTGTGTTTAATATCCTTTATGTTCTTGATTCAATATTATAATTGAAATGTTATATACTATTGGGATGTGGATATGCAATATGAGTTTGTGATGTGTGGTTGTGGTATGAAATGTGGTTGTCAAAATGTGATGAAGATTATATGGTTCTGGACATTTTTTCGTATGCATATGGAAGAGTTAATACTTCAATATGTTTTCCATTAGATGTTGAGATTGATAACTCAATGATTGATGTGGTTGTAGGGTTTTAATTAATATATTCATTTTATGTGTTATATAAATATTTGAATGTGAAATTGGATGAGTGAGCCTTTATGAGGTCTGGTGATAGTTGAATTAACATTGGTGTGTGTTGGTTCTACTGTTTAGTCAATATGGTAATAGAATTATTCATCCACAAATTTATGAGATATATTGAAATGGATCCTACTATGTATACATATATGATCACCCTAATATATAAAATTATATATTTCAGGTTTTCAAGAGTGATTCGATGACTAATCTAGACATTATTATCTTGAGGATTAGAGATGTTGTTATAGTCAATGTTATAGGAGTTAATTTTGTTATTTAATTTTTGAAAATATTATTTATTATGACAATATATTCATTATGGGATATTTTATCATTTATAATTTTGAATTTATTGGGGGGTTTATTTTTAAATTCCATTGATTTATTTGGGAAATGTATCCCATTTGAATATATTATACCCTCAATCCATGTCTCCAACCCATGGCCTATTAGAGGATGTAATTGGGTGTAAATATCTTCTTCACTATAGGATGAAATGATGTTCCCAGTGGGGTGGAGTTATGATAAAATTATATGAAACCTATGGATGATGGTATGGGTGGATTTTTGATTAAATCAATTGTTAGTATATCAAGGGTTTTGTTAGGGATACAATGTTAGTCAAACATTGTATGTGGATTAAAAATGGGGACCTGCAAAGAAGCATGAAATTAGTGTGCCCAATTATAAGAAATAATGATGTTATGATTACTAAACACCATATTATATGTAATATTGATTGTGGGGTAGAGACCTAGAAGAGGCTGTGTGTGAATAAGGGTTATTTTATATAAAATTAAATGAATTTAATTAAATAATATTTAATAAATCCAATACTGGAAGGATTCGGTGTTTCTTTTATTTCTTTTAGATATGTTTACTTATTATTGTTTTTATGGATTTTAGATTTTATGAGGTTCATAATGATGATAAGATTGACTAGAGGAGGTTTTATATTCATATGAATGATTAGTCGTAGTGAAAGAAACTACATGAGTTATAAAATTTAATGTTAGTAAAGTATGAGGGGAGATTATCTAATTTGGATATATATCACTAGTTTATGTAAATATATATCTTCTTAAACATGATCCTATAGGGGAATGATTATTAGGCATATATGTTAATTAGCAAGATGATAAGATCTGTGTGCTAGTGGTGGTTTCTATTTTTCAGAGTGTTTAAGGAGTCATATCTTTCATTGGATGATTTTTAGATGGATTTCCATGAAAAAGATCGTATCATTTATCTTGAGGAAATTATAGTGTTAGGATTTTAATTACCTCAATTAGAAGTTCCTGATAATGATGGATATCAAGATTCAATTCATTTATATTCTATCAATTCCTCTTAGGCTTTTTGAAAAATGGAGATAATGTTGTGAAATATTTAGATTAAGATATGCCTATTTCCATTGGGTATCAAATTGCCTCATTTACATTAAAAACTAAAATGGAAGTGCATAATAAGGTATAGGTGATCGATAGGATTAATCTGTAGTAAGGATCATCATTATATATGATTCATCATTAATTCCTGAGAAACTGATATATTGATACATGAACTCAAATATTAAATAATCTATGTTTTAAACTAATCGAGTGTTGACCATTAAGTATTCGTCAAACTTCTCTTTAACAAAAAATTATCATGTATCCATCCAGAGATCTATATATCCTTTAATTTCATGTAAACGTTGTGGTCACTATCAGTTCCTAAACCTAAACATTCTTATAGGCCAACATAGTATGGGTTGTTAGTTCTCATTGAAACTTCATAGAAGTTTCTTTATTGTCGTTGTATTTAGTATAATCAAAATGATTTTATTCAACTAAGGGGATATAATGTAGGAAAAGGAAAAACCCATGTTATTCCACATCATAAAAACATATATCATATCATATTCATAATAATGGTAACCAGTACGTCCAATGAGGAAAGAAAGTTATGTGTGTGTAGTTGCATGCCATTCATATTATAGTTCTTGGAAGTATAAGTATTTTTCTAACTACCATCATCTTATATTTTTCCTTTTATTTCACATTATTTGACTTTTGATCTTCACACTCATTAATTCAACATACATTAGTTCATGCCTTATGAATATAGGTAGAGAGGCTTCTTGTGCCCCATATATTTTCCATGATAATTTTAGGTTAGTCATGTTTTATTATTATGATTCAGGTTTGTGAGCTAATTATAGGTTGAAATATGTTTTTTTTGGGAATTCATTATTTATATAGATATGATAATAAAATTACATTCTAGTAATATATTTTTTTGTTTTGGTTCCCATGACCAACTATTGGTTTTGGAGGATAATCAGGTTCTACGATGTTGAATGATGATGTGTGGGGTTCATTGATGTGTGGGATCATCACATTAGTCATAGGATATCTGAACCTCTATTTTCAAAGTAAAAATAATTGACATTTGGTTCGTTGGAGGAAGATGTGATGTTGTTCAATGGAGATATTGAATATTTTTTTGGTTTTTACAATTAAGGTATTTTGATTCTACTCTCATGACGTTATATAAATTTAGTGATAATATTAAATCTTGGTTCCTATTTGATTTAAATCTCTCCTTATGAGATATATAATTATAAATTTAATGATTATATCATTTAGATTTACTATTTAATTCTAAATGGATTACTCCAATCTAGTGTATCAGCATGTCACAGTCTGTTGATTATCTATTTTTTTTTTATTTTTTATGAGGATTTCATAGACTATATACTGTTTAACTAGGAGACTGTCATGACCTTCTATCCTCCTTTTATGATAAAGGATTTCTTCAATTAGTTAACAGTATATAGTTGGTTTTAATTATTCATCGATAATATAGGTATCATCAAATTAGGATGAATTTAGATGATATCCTAATGACAATGTAACGGTTAAATTTTTGAAATTTCATTTTAAAAGTTATTTTTTAGGTGTAATGAACTCCCTAGTTATTTACATGGGACTCATAGCCTCTAAGTATCATTAGATTCTGGATTAGTTCACACTAGTGTTCACTGGAAACATCCTCATATACATAAAGATGCAAGATGAACATATATATTATCAGTGAACTATTTTATATGTCCTTTGATACTATAATCAATATATAATTTTATCCATGTTCTTATTTTTAACACATGATATATATATTATTTTCATGTTTAGTTACACAAGGATGTAGTGATCTTCCAAAAATTAAGGTGGCGGTATATTATGAACCACCAAATGATTATGTATAGGTATATAGTTTCCTTGGTCTCTTTGTCTATTTTTTGAGGACTATATCTTTTTTACCTCAAGTTACATCGCTATTAAAAATGTTAATAAGGAAGGACCATAATTTTGTATTGATTGATTAATGATATGAAGATTTTTAATACCTGATGGATATGTTTAGCAGTGATCTAATTATTCAATTTCTACTATAGAAGTTATGTTTTTGGTTTCTCATGATACTTCCCTTCTTGATTTTGATTTCATATTAAAATAATTAGGTTTTATATTTCATATGGATCAACAAAGCATTGTATCCCTAATTGTAGCTATGGAACCCATGTTCAATAGTTATAGGTATTGGATTTTTATCAGAAGTTGCGGTGAATCTAGTTTATCAGTGAATGACTTCTGGCCTTCATAGATTACATGATATTTTAGTATATCATATCTCAATGGAATTAAAATCATTGTCAACAAAGGTGGGTATAATTCTTGTAGGAATATGATTTCAAGATCTTCTACGCCCTAGGGAATGAAAATGTAGATAGTATTATGCTAATCTAATACACATGAGGGAATGAATTTTGAGAGTATAGAGACTATTGTAGGTTGATAGATGAAATAAAAATGATGACACTTTATGAAGAGTTTATTGGGGGGATAGGTTGACTGTACCAAATGATGATTTAATATTCCTTCTTGTAGCAGGTGGATGAGTCATTGTATGGGACACTCAGAGGTTGAGGTGATATGGGATCATTCCTTCCATAGTGATGCTCTTGAGAGATAGTTAGAGGATAATTGAAATCAATATAAATTAAGAAGTATTTTAGTTATGTTAGTGATACTTAATAAGATTTTTTATTACATTAATAGCTCTGATTTGGTCATACAACATGAGTAATTTTAGATGAATCGTTCCTTAAGGATATAGTTTTTGTTGATAAGAATTAAATATATTATGGTATAGTTCTTGTTGTAGTGTTTGGTTCTTAATGTAGGAAAAGGTAGATAATCATGTTTTGGGTGGGTCTTTTTAACCATTATAGGTCCTTGAGATGGAGTAGGATGATATTTTTATTGATTTTATCATTAGTTTACCTCCATCATAAAGGGGTTTTGATTATATTTGTGTGATTATAAATCAATTTATGATGTTGACTCATTTCATAGTGACCATGAGTTGAGTTTAAGGGATTTCATAGAAATGTGTTTTGTGAATAATAATTATGCTTTTTAGGTATCATGAACCATTGTCATTGATTAGGATCCTTGTTTCTTCTCACAAGTTTAGGATGGTCCTCAATATTATTATGACTCTAATCTACACATTAACTATTCATTCCATCCTGATATAGGTAGTAAAATCATTAGACCATTTAGATTTTGGAGTATATATTTAATGCATGTGTTTTATTATTTTAATGATATGGGTGGAGAACATTCTTTTAGTTGAGTGTTTATATAATAATAGATATAAAAAATCAATTTTCATGGATCTATTTGATTAATTGTATGGGATTCCATAAAAATATTCATTGGGTTAGAACAACGTTGGAGTGTCAATATTTTTTGGGCTATATGTGGGTTAGATCATGACCAAGAAGGTTTAAATTATTCATGATTGGATGAAGGTGGGGAAATAACATTATAATCAACATTATGGTCATAGGAGGAGACCACTAGAGTTCATTTATAGAAACCATGAGTTCTTGAGTGTTTCTCCACATTATGGGAAGCATAAGTTTGGATGGGGATAATATTGCTCCCTTGGATAGAAACCCTTCTGTGGTGTTAGAGTTTTTTTATGAGCTGGAATATCAATTGTCACTTTCCCAGATGTTGGATGGGATCCCGGATGATTTCCAAGTGTTTTGGATACATATATATATATATATATATATATAAATTCCTAATGACTCCAATGAAATTTATTAGGGTCGCCTAGATTTCAAGGATGATGTGAATCTTATTGAGCAACTGGTGGGGATTTAGGATGTTTGGGAGATGGTGGCATATCATTCTATTAGTTTCCATTTTGTAAAAGCAAGGTGTCTTGGAGGAATTAACATTAGATCATGAGTCGCATATGTGATCATGATACCCAAAGATATTTTCCACCTTATTTTTAAGTGACATTGAGATGACGATTGATACTAATATTCATAATATCTTAAATTATTTTGGTGCATTGTAAATTATTAATATAATTGCCCTTGTTTTAGAGGTATCATTCCTGGAGATTCTAGGTTTTTTTGTTTTAATTTCCCTCCATGATTGGGTTTTTATTATCAAGGATGAGAATTATTCTATATGTATCTAATGTATCAAATTGGCTGATACAAAACTATTAAATTATGTGTTTTTTTCTTATATGTACCAAAAAAGGTTAGAGGAAGGTAGGTGGAAATATAGTTGATATATTAGATAGAGGGAGAGTGTCACATAATGACCTTAGGTGTTGTGTTTTAAAGAGCTGTCTAGAAAAATGGTGTTGTTTTTTATTGTATGTATTAGACCATGAAGGGTTGAGTCATAATGTGGTTCTTGTGTCTGTACATATGATATAGGTTATTAGAGTTATGTTTCAGGTCGATTTCAAGTGAAGTTGTGTTCTTTGTGTGATGTGATCAATCATAATGTGAGCTTTTTTGGATTTAATTTTCGTTATGTGAATTACCATTCTTTTTATAATAATCTTTTACATATGAATTATTAATTTTATAAATTGTGTTCTTGACATTTATTGTCATGGATTTTCCTGATTCACTATGGAATAAAGGTGACATTAGGGAGTTTCTAAATATCCTATGAGAGGTCATCAGGAGATGTCATAGCTATCAAAGAATAACACAATGGGTGGATTCTTTTTTATACATCATTTTTAGGAATAGTAATTTAATGGGGCTCATGTTCTAGTGTGCCATGGTTTGGGGTTTTCCATGTGTTCAATGAACCCTACATCATATATTGACAACATGGTTACACCATGATATAATTATATAATATCTAAATTTAACTGTTCGGTTGAGTTTTTAATGGGATAAATATAAATAGTTATTAAAATGGATTTTTAATATTCAATTGACCTATCATTTCCACAGTGAGATAGTGACATATCACCCCCTAATATATTATGTTTCCATATTTATTATAAATTTTAATCCCAATAAATATTCTATTGTTTTTATAATTTATCCCCAATACATAAGGAATTATATAAGAATATCTAGGGGTATTTGAACCATATTTATTTATAATTTATTCAATTCTTTTACATATTTGGATCATTCACCTAATGTGTCTTTTTTTCAATTCTCATAGGTTCTCTACCATTCGATAATTTAATTAATTCTATGATTAGTATTTTAATTTGGATTTTTGATCTATGGATTGATAAATATTATTTTTGGTTTTGTTTGTTTAGGAATTTCCTCAAGATATTTTACTCCTATTAAAATTCTTTACTTGTTCATGTTTATTTTTGTTTGATGCTCTAATTGATGTAAGATATTTGTTTCTGATGCTTTCGACAGGGCGCGCGCGCATCCGTCCGTGGGGGAGGGGGACGCGCGGCTTTGTTGCCCCGCATTCCCGCATTCCAAAGGCGGGCGGCATCCGTCCCTTATTCAGGGGCGTCTGCTCCTTGATCGAAACGGGATGATGGGATGTCGGTTCTTCCTCCTGTGGATTCCTCCTCAGAACTCGTCACCTAGTCCGGGTCTCCCTTATAGATTTAATACGTAGTTTGTGAAACTCTTCCCAGTGTCATGTTTCCATGGGCGCCGGTTAATTACACTGCTTCTGTCGGGACATTCCAAAGGGTCCAGTCAGGGCAGCAACCTTCGGTCAGGGGAGTAATCACGTTTGAGGCATCAGTAGCGTGTCTGGATGCTGGGGTACCTGGAATGTCTGTCTGTTATCCTTTATCACAAGGCTTCCTGAGGGAGTGGAAACCCGAGGCATCCCACATCGAGCGCAGGGAATTACATGTCATAGACACGTATCTGAGGTTTTCCTCAGCTTCCCATGTTCGACACAGGGTATGCTGCAAGATTAACGTCTAGCAGAGACGGTTACGCCAAAGGCGTTCCATCCGAGGTTTTCCTCAGGCATCTCATGTTTATCACGAGGTAGGTTGCGAGTTTAACGTCTTGCGGAGACGGTTGAGAATGGAATGGGACCATCACAGGAGGCGACAGCGAAGTCGGGCTTGAGCCTTGAAGAGGATTCCTACGTATCCCCGTGGCAGGGAATCAAAGTCCGCGTAGTTCAGGATGGTGCCGGTAAACCGACGTGAAGCTGGACCTTGGTCCGAGGAGAGTTGGGCTTGAACCTCTGGGAGGATTCCTACGTACCATGCCTTGACATGGATCAAAGACCTCGTAGTTTGAATGATACAGTTTAACGTCATGCGGGACGATAATGAACCCTGACGTGAATAAACGACGGGTGGGTTTGTCGGTAAACCGACGTGAAAGCAGACCTTGGTCCACTGTTGGTGGGCTTGATCCTCGTGGAGGCTTCTTACGTACCATGCCTTGACATGGATCAAAGACCTCGTAGTTCAGATGGGGGGTCACAATGGCTTACCACTGGACCGGGATGGGACCCGACGTGAAAGAGCGACGGGTGGTTTGTCGGTAAACCGACGTGAAAGCAGACCTTGGTCCACTGTTGGTGGGCTTGAACCTCATCGAGGCTTCCTATGTACCATGCCTTGACATGGATCAAAGACCTCGTAGTTCAAATGGGGGGTCGCAATGGCTTACCACTGGACCGGGATGGGACCCGACGTGAAAGAACGACGGGTGGTTTGTCGGTAAACCGACGTGAAAGCAGACCTTGGTCCACTGATGGTGGGCTTGAACCTCATGGAGGCTTCCTACGTACCATTCCTTGACATGGATCAAAGACCTCGTAGTTCAAATGGGGGGTCGCAATGGCTTACCACTGGACCGGGATGGGACCCGACGTGAAAGAGCGACGGGTGGTTTGTCGGTAAACCGACGTGAAAGCAGACCTTGGTCCACTGTTGGTGGGCTTGAACCTCATGGAGGCTTCCTACGTACCATGCCTTGACATGGATCAAAGACCTCGTAGTTCAAATGGAAGTTTGCCAGGGTCGGTGCTCACTCTAAGCCCACGTGATTCATGCTCGGTGTGAGAAACAAGAGATTGCAAGGACCTGACGATCACGTCGCGAAGGGTGCGTCCGTGAGAAGCGAAGAGGGGCTTACGCGTTGGGAGGCCCATGGTGTTGGGACTTACTCCAGGATGGAGGCCCATGGCGCGACAAAGCGCGGGAAAGATGGACCTTGGTCCGACGATGGGGGGTGCCTCGTTCCCTATCACGTCCTCCACTGACCTTGGTAGTGGGGAAGTACCGAGATGCACGGGTGCAATCATCCGTACCAAAGGTTAGGGATTTATGCTCTGAGGCGACCGTTCCCCTGCGAACATACACCACTCCGACAAGGAGGATCTCATTCCACATGCGGAAGAGTTCCATTCCCGTGGAGACGAGCGGTGTAATGAAAGCTCGAGCTGGGGGGGACCCTTCGTGAGGGAGACGAGGTTGGGTCACAGTTTAACGTCATGTGTTGAGGACGCGGTGCTTGGCAGTTTAACGTCCTGCAGCTCGGACGAGGTGGGTTCACTCCACACCCCTAGGGCTTACATAACCGGTACCCTCTGGTCCTTGGGGAAGGGAAGGTACCAGTAAGGCCATGGTAAAGGGGAGTCGAGGGAGGAACCATCGAGGGGTCCACATTAGCGTGGCTATGCGAAGAAGCAATAGCCGTTAGCGTGCCTATGCGAAGGAGCATTGGGCGAAGCAACGCTACGGGAGGTGTTGTCCATGGGACTTTGAAATCACATCGTGCAAACCTGGAGGGTCGCACGGAAGGAGGAATCGCTAAGCAGAGGAGTGTGCTTTGCGAAGTGGGGTGCCTTGGCCTTAGCATGGGGCATAGGTGGGAGTGGGTGGTGCTTCGCGAAGTGGGACAGTGTTCGCGGAGCACTGCCTCGCGAAGAAGGAGTGGTTCGCGAAGCAGGGTCCTGCCAAGCAATGTGCTTCACGATGCATAGTTATCCTGCCTTGGCATAGGGATTACTAGCATGGGTTGGGTGTTTCGCGAAGCACGAGTGCTCCGCGGCTGCCCGGGTTCCCTTGGGAATCCCCTTCCTTTGCGAACGCCCTTGGGCTTCGCGAAGGGCATCCCTCTCGGAAGAGGGGCTCAAAACGAAACAAATCAGAGTCGTCTCGCGAAGTAGAAATACCTCGCGGAGCTCATGATTCCCGGGGCAAAGCTTGCTTCGCGATTCGGGAGAGGAGAAGCCGAAGGGTCGGGTTCTCCGTCCCGTGGACTCAGGGGGATTCGAGTATTTATAGGGAAGGGGCGCCGCGAAGCAGGGCTCGCGCGCCGCCTTCGGGGCTTCGTGGCGGCTCGCGAACGTCAAACGGGCTCGCGGAGGATCACCGCCTCCGGAGCTTCGCGGCGGCTCGCGAACGTCAAACGCGCTCGCGGAGGATTACCGCCTCCGGAGCTTCGCGGGGCCGCCAAAGTTGGGGCGCTTCGCGGCGGGGCTCCGCGGACGGGCTCCGCGGCTGTGCTTCGCGGCTGTGCTTCGCGAAGCAGCGCGCCAGCTGTCTTTTTCGTTCCTTCCTTTCGGGCCCTATTTTTGGCGCCAACAAATGCCCCCCCTCAGACTTGGAGCCACGGAGGGCGAAGGGTCGAAGTCTGAGGGATAATCGCCAAAAACTGTCGGTGGTTCGCGATGCGTCATCGCGAAGGGGGACCGCGATGCTCATCGGGGCCGCGGATCCGATGGTTCCGGGAGAGCAGGGTCATCCGGAGGGGCGGCCACCGAGGGGATTCCGTCGGGTGTCCGCTCAGGCTCCGGGGAAGCGGCTGCGTCACATTGACATGGCAGAAGATGCTGTCTTTCCGGAAGCTTGGGACGTCTGGGACGTCAACCGGCAATTCCTCAGCCCAACAGAGATGTGGGACCACCTGAACCGCCTCGGGATGAAACTGTCGGGCATAGGCCCAGTTCGGGCTGGATTCACGGTGTCTCCGGCGGAGGCGGAGCAATACTTGAACGAGCTGGAGAATTACGTCCACTCCAGCGGTGTTCCTCGCCCACTGACAGATCGGGTGAGGGTACTGTTGAATCAGACGGTGCCCCCACAGTTATCGGCTGCCGATCTGAGGGAGCGCTTCCCCTTGCCGGAGGAATCAGGGGATTCTTCTCAGGGGGGCGAGGCTGGAGGAGGGAGCCCGTTGGAGGAGGGCGAGGTCGGAGACCGAAGCTCAGAATCCGACGACTTCGCGGAGGCTCTCGAGGTAACATTCTAAACTTCTCTTCTTACAATCTGTTTTTGAATCCCTACGGACTTCTTACCAATGTTTGGTTCATGCAGGAGGAACTTGTTCGTAGGCCTCGTTCTCGCTCCTTGGCGGGTGACGATGCGGGACCTTCAGAACCCGCACCTATGGCTGCGTCCAGTTCTGCATCTGGTGGGACCAGGTTGTCTGAGGTGGCTCCTCTGGACTCTCCAGCCCTTCCGACAGTATACGGGGGGCCTCGTCTTGGAGTCGCATCGGTACCGGTCCGGGAGCAGCGCTCGGAGGTCAATCTTCGTAAGTCTCTTTCACCGGCCTCCGCGTTGCCACACGTGGGCCATGTCGACTAACGTTTATGTCTCTTTCTGTCATACAGTTCTCCAACTGGCGTGGGCTGCTGCAGCTAGTCTGGTTGGGATGTCTGGCGGCGTCCCCCCCAGGGGCATGCCGGTGATGGTGTCGATAGTCCCTTCACCTCCTCAAGCTGCGGCGCACACCATCACTGGCGGGACCACCAGCAGGGTCATACCTGAAGTCATCGAGGTGGACTCCGGGGAAGAGGATCAACCGGTCAGTCCCAGTCCTGTCGTGCCTGTGCCGGCGTCAGGTGTCGTACCAGACTCAACACCAGATGCGGATCCCGCTGAGGAATTCCTGCAGGCATATCCTGTGTACGAGCCCGCTGACCGCGCGGATTGGGACGAAACAGCCTCTGATGAGGAAGACAGCAGCATAGTCCGCCGCCGGTCGTGGAAGCTGATCACGCGCTTTATCAGGGACACTCCCCAAGCGCAATGGCTGGCCGAAATGGATAGGCTCTGCTCGCGGTTGCGCGAACTGTGTTCCGGGGGAGTGGATGCCCAACGCCCTCACGCGCTCATCCGAGACCTCATGGCTGAGAAGATCCGGGAGCATGATCGTGGGCTGAGCGTGGGATGGCAGCGGAGGAAGGCGACCAGCATCAGGAAGCTCCAGGAGGCTGAAGGCGAGGTCCAACAGATGCAAATCCGGGCCAACGAGCTTTCGGCCACTCTCGATGCACAGTCTGAGCTGGTCTTACGATTGAAGGCCCAGCTGGCAGAGGCTGAGGAGCATATGGAGCAGACCTCTGGAAGGATGGATGTCGTCCAGGCCGAGGTGGAAAGGGCCCGGGCCAGGGTCGACGGATTATGCCCCGCCGCCGCTGAAGAGGAGCGGGAGTTAAATCAGCGGCAACAGGCTCTGGACGCCGCAAGTCAACGGGTGGCGGAGCTGCAATGCTCTTTTGACGGAGTCAACCCGTCCATGGGGGAAGTCAACCCCCGAGTATTGTAGCGAACTCGAAAGAAGCTTTTATTAACACTTTTGTGCTCCAACTCTTTCTTTCTCCTTTGTTCTAAGTTCCGTAGCACGTGCGATTTCCACTGTTGAATTGCCTTGTTGCATCCCAGCAATGTTTGCGGGACGTTTGACGACAATTCCCTCAAACCAGTCCAGATTCCCGAAAGATGGGGAAGGCTTGATCGGAGGGGGAACTTCCAGGGTAGTCGAACCACTGTTTCTTCAACGTGCTCTTATGCACGGACAGGGCAACGCCAAGGGCGCCGGAATCGGTTCAAACAGATGAAAATGGGGAGTGTGAATCACGATGCCCGAATTCGGAACACCGCGGGGATGGCGTGACAATAAAGGACAACCGCTAACCGTGGCGGACAAACAGTATCCTTACTGTGTTAGCCTGAAATGGGGACAACAAATGAGCATCGACCGCTGACCATATTCGCAACGTGGGATTTTATCAATTTGTTGTCGATCAGTCTTTCAGGGCGTTGGCCCAAGACAGTTGGTAGACCATAGGTCGGACATCCATACTGTTAGGGGGTCCTTCCAGACATGACCAGTCTTCCGGAACGTTGGCCCAGGACGGTAGGTGAGCCGATGCGGCACAAGACCAGGCCGCTAGGGGGTTCCTTCAGACATGAAAGAGGACGAGAGTCCGAATAAGGGACACGCAAAGCGTGGAACATGGAGTGGTGGCTTGTTCAAACAGAATCCAACACCTCGGTAGTTGCACCACCGCGGAGGGAGTACGCCAGATGGGCGCATCAACCAGATCACGGATCATTCCTCCTTGGGACAGGGCCTCTCTGGCGAGGGGATCTATCGCTTCCCAATGGGATCTTGGGGCATCCTGAACTTGTTCAGGGTAAAATTGTAGCTACATAGTTCTCCCCGAGGGGTCAGGCCAGAGGGCTGGAAATGGGGAGGAACAGGATTTTGTGATTCCTGGGGCTGAACCCTAGGCGAAATGCCTGGGCGTCTCTACGTATCCCACGTGATGATGGGAATCTAGCCGCACGTAGTTCTGGAAGCGCAGTTTAACGTTGTACTGGACGAGGAGCAGCCTAACCGTGTCGGTACACATCCAGCCAAAACTACTAAGCCCACGTGAGTCGTGCTCGGTGTGGGAAACAAGTAGTAGTGGTGGGAATTTCCCGACGCAGAGAGGGGCAGGTTGGGGAAAAGGGATGCTCGGTGACTACCGGCCCAATGACACTAACACGATCATTCAGCGCACCTAGATGCGCGAAGAGAAAGAGCCATGTATGGTGGAGTTCCACTTGGACATGAGGGAGTGGAAATGTGTGAATCATGACGCTCGAGATTCGGATCGCGGTGGTGATGGCGTGGCGATGGAGGACTACTACTGACCATATTCGCAACACAGCATCCTATCGAGTTAGCCTGAAATGGGGACAAACAAATGAGGGTCGACCGTTGATCATGTTCGAAACACGGGACCGTGTCACAAATGTTGTCGAATATCCGCAGGGACGTTGGCCCGAAACGATTGTAGGGCCCTTAGGTCCAGCATTCATGGAGAGCCCTTAAGCTTAGTATCCACGTCGTCCGAGGGTCCCTTTGGATGTGGAAGAGGATGAGGATCCAAATAGCGAGCTCACGAATCTTGGTCATGAGATGAGGGGAATGTCCTTGTGAAAATCCCATGCTTCGGGCTTTTTGTCAAAACACATCCGAATACGTCAACGAAACGTATTAGAGAGAGGGAGCAGATTCCTTTCCCTTGGGAAGATCTTAGTTTAGGGTCATAGAACTCGGACCATGGATTGGAAAAAGGGATCAGGGGACGCATGACATCACAACCTGATGTGAATGAGCTCGAGTCGAGGGACCGAACTCAAGGGTTAGGCTGGGCCCACGGGGAAATACCCGGGCGCTCCTACGTATCTCATGAGGATGAGAATCAAGCCATACGTAGTTCTGGAGGGTGGCAGGGTAAGGTACCAGTGCCAGGGGAAAGGAGAAGTGCGGACGTGGCCTTTGCACTAAAAGAAGCGGAATTTGATGTATCTTGTTTGTTCTTTGAGGTGAATGGGGTTTTTTTTTGTGAAGCGACAGGCCTAGAACTGTAGGTCGTGATGTCGCCACAAGAATCAAGCCGTGATGGGCGTTGACAAATGGCATGGCGCGTGGCCAGTACCCAACGTGATGTCCTCTACAGCGAGGTCACCACAGTGCGGTGCCGTTTTTCGTCGTGCGGCCAGGACGATAATGTCACAGTTTAGGGTCGTGTGATAGGACCAAGCATGCATTTTATTGTCATGCAGCGCAGATGTAGCAGAGACGATGCTAGGCGGGAAATGTGTGTAGTGTTATAAAACACAATTGACGGAGACATGATCCCACATCAAATCGTACGCCATCCGGCGGTGAAACAGGGAGAGAGACTGGCTTCCTGAATGGGTTGTACCCGGAGACAGGGCGTCTGGGCGGTCCTACGTGTCCCATGAGGATGGGAATTTGAACGTAGTCCCGAATGGGTCTTAGTTTATGGTCTTAGATCTCGGACCATGGGAGTCCCAAAGGACGCCAGGTTGCAGCTTTGTCCCCCTAGCATGCAAAGGTGCACTGAGGGATAGCGCCAATAGTGTCGAGATTCCACCTGGACATGATGGGGTGGAAAATGATGTGAATCATGCAACCAACATTCAAGGACTGAAGGGGCTGGCGTGACGACAGGGGATTACTGCTGACCATGTTCGCAACACAGCATCCTGTCGCGTTAGCCTGAAATGAGGACTAACAAAACGAGCATCGACCGCTGACCATATTCGCAACACGGGATTTTATCGATTTGTTGTCCGAAACCCTGGAGGGCGTTGGCCCGTATCGGTAGGAGAGCCCTTGGGCATTGTATCCAGGCCGTTCTTGGGGGTCCCTCCGGGTGTGAAAGATGACGGAAGTCCGAATAGAGGGGAACATGAAGCTTGAAAAGTGGAAGGAACTTGACCAAGTTGAATCTGACACTCTTGGTCCTAGACCAGAGTACTCTCAACACATGGGTGAACCACTACAGGGAGCTAAGGGACTCAACCTTGAGGGTGATCGAGAGATGGCAGATTCCCAGGGGAAGGGGGGCATGATGCCCACAACCTTGTATCATACCTACGCACCCCCTGCTGGAGAGGGATGGACCAAGTGGCCTAGGTGACCGGGAAATCAGGAGATCTCCCCGAGTTGGGGCTGGACCCGAATCTTAGACATTCAGGTGGTCCTACGTATCCCATTAGGATGGGAATCAAGCCACACGTAGTTCTGAAGGGTGCCTTTTAATGTCATGCAGGACAGGGGATAGGAGGACTGAACCTCAGAATGGGGGCGTGCGTGGTGCAGTTGTTGCGTACCCGACGTGAATGAGGACGTAGTCCTACACTGCGCCACGCAGTCCTGTGATCAGGGTCCTGAAGGCAGGATTAGAGGGGTAAATTTGCTGAACTCAAGCTGGGTTCGGAGACAAGGGGTCTTGAACGTAGTTCTAGATGAGAGTCTTAGTTTATGGTCTTAGAGCTCGGACCGTGGGTGATGACAACTCCCAAGTAAGCACAGGTGTCAGCCCAATCCCTAAGCCCACGTGAGATAAACTCGGTGTGGGAAACAAGGGGGGGACCCTCATTGCAACACTTGGGGCATCCATTTAAGGGGAGTCAGCAGAGAGTTTCGAAGGACGCCTTTGATGCAGCTTGTTCTCCCAATGCGCTGACGTGCACGGAGGAAAAGTACCAAGAATCCCGAGACTCTACTTGGACACGATGAAGTGACGAAGGGTGTGAATTGTGTACCCGGCATTTGGGCTTAACGGGTTGGCGTGACGACAGAGGAAAACTGTTTTCCATGAAGGAAACACATCGTCTGTATCACGTTATCCTGAGGTGGGAGCAACAAACGAGCATCGACCGCTGACCATATTCGCAACGCGGGATTTTATAGATTTGTCGTCCGAAACCCTGGGGGGCGTTGGCCCGTATCGGTAGTAGAGCCCTTGGGCTTTGTATCCAGGCCGTTCTTGGGAGTCCCTCCGGGTGTGAAAGATGGTGAAAGCCCTGATGCGGGGATACGCAAAGCCTGGGAAGCGGGTGCGGACGTATCCGAGTAAAGCTTGGCATTCCAGGTAGTGAACCAGAGTACTCTTAAGCACATTGGAGAACCACCGAAAAGGAGGGGTCGACGAAACAAATCAGCAGGGGGGTGGGAGCATGGCGTGGTCATCACGGGACTGTCGTGAATGAGGACACAATCCCACACCGCACCACCTGATCCCATCATGGAGGAAGGATAGGCCAGGAGGCCAAGATGGGATGAGGATTCCCGAGGAATGGGGCTGGACCCGGATCTTGGACATCCAGGTGGTCCTACGTATCCCATCAGGATGGGAATCAAGCCACACGTAGTTCTTGAAATGTAGTTTAACGTCATACCGGGCGAGGAGGGGAATAACATATCCCTAAGCAAGGTGTACAGTGTGGCGAAAAACCGACGTGAGGACATAGCCCTACGTCATGCCGTACAATCCTATAAGATAGGTCCTGGGCCGCGGCCTGGAAAGGACGAGGGGCCTGGGGCTGAGCCTCGGAAGGGGAGTCGTACGACATGGTACATGATCCCGACGTGAATGAGGACGTAGTCCTACACCACACCGTACGCTCCGGGTGAGGAATCCTGGGCTGTGGGCCCGATCACTGGCACCACCTGGGGAAGTTTGTCGCCTCAGGATGGGGCAGAATGAATCGCTGTTGACCATATTCGAAACACATCGTTCCTATGGTGACCCGCATGGGGGCAACAAATGAGCGTCGACCGCTGACCAAATTCGCAACGCGGGACTTGTTTCGATTTGTTGCTTGAGAAACCCTCGGGGGCGTTGGCCCGTATCGGTAGGAGAGCCCTTGAGCTTTGTATCCAGTCCGTTCTTGGGGGCCCCTCCGGGTGTGAATCCATCCACGAAAGGGGCAAACACCTCCAGGGGGAAAGTGTAGCCAGGTCGAGGCTTGCTCGACGTGGGTCGGGGCAAAAGTGTGCACCCTGCCGTGTCTTGACCCGGGGGGAAGATTTTGGATTTTGGGCTGGGCCAACGGACGAAATGTCCGGGCGTTCCTACGTATCTCATAAGGATGAGAATCAAGCCATACATAGTTCTTGAAGGCCATGCAGTTTAGCGTCGTGCGGTGAGGACGTGGGAGGGTAGAAGAACGGGAGTGGGCGCATGGTCCGACCTTTACAATCTTTGCGTGAGTGGGGTTGCATGAGCGGGGCCAAGAAGGCCGACGCCCTGCTACACAAAGATCCTCCAGGGAGACCATTCCCAGGGGGAATAGTGGAAGAGAGAAGCTTGGGGCTGGGCTCAAGACAAGGCGTCCGAGCGTTCCTACGTATCCCATAAGGATGAGAATCAAGCCGTACGTAGTTCTTGACATGCAGTTTAACGTCATGCGGGACGAGGGGCATCTCGTTCGGGGATGTGTGCGGCATGGTACATGATCCCGACGTGAGAACGTAGTCCTACACTGTACCGTACACTCCCGTAAGAGGGTGAGTCGGAGAGAAACGAGGGGGGCCTGGGGCCAGACCTCGGTGGAGACGGGGCTAGGGGCCCAACGAGGCCGAGGGGCCTGAGACTGAGCCTGGGTCAGGAAGAACTGACTGACTTGCAGTTTAACGTCTTGCAGTGAGGACGGAGATACAGTTTAAGGTCATGCGGGACCAAGTCGCAGTTTAGGGTCGTGCAGGACCAATGCAGTTTAATGTCATGCAGGACTATCTCGCAGTTTAAGGTCCTGCAGGACCAATGCAGTTTAATGTCATGCAGGACCCTCTCGCAGTTTAAGGTCATGCAGGACCAGTGCAGTTTAATGTCATGCGGGACCAAGTCGCAGTTTAAGGTCGTGTAGGACCAGTGCAGTTTAATGTCATGCGGGACCCTCTCGCAGTTTAAGGTCATGCAGGACCAATGTAGTTTAATGTCATGTAGGACCCTCTCGCAGTTTAAGGTTGTGCAGGACCAGTGCAGTTTAATGTCATGCGGGACCCTCTCGCAGTTTAAGGTCATGCAGGACCAGTGCAGTTTAATGTCATGCGGGACCCTCTCGCAGTTTAAGGTCATGCAGGACCAGTGCAGTTTAATGTCATGCGGGACCATTTTTGCCCTAGGCAAAGTATCGCTTGAGGAATCTGGCATTGGTGGGAGGGGTTACACGCTCTCCATATGTGGTCACCAAGGAATATGCTCCATTGGGGTAAACTTTATGGATGATATAAGGCCCTTCCCATTTGGGTTCTAACTTGGGCGGTTTCCTTCCGGGAATCATTGGTGCTTGCAGGGCCAGCACCAGGTCACCCTGTAGAAAAGAGCGGAGACGAACCTTCTTGTCAAAAGCTCTTGCCATCTTGTCCTGATGCCTTTCCAGATTGTGCAGGGCACGAAGCCGGTTCTCGTCCAGTGCCTCCAACTCAGCTAGACGGACCTCGGCTACCTCATCTGATGTCTGGTGATCATAAACTGCCGTGCGTAGCGACGGCAGCTGGATCTCAATGGGTAGGACGGCCTCAGCTCCATACACCAGGGAATATGGGGTCACCTGGGTAGAGTTGCGAGTCGTCGTCCGGTAAGCCCAAAGGGCGTTGGGGAGCTTGTCCGGCCAACTCTTCTTATTCTGACCAACCATCTTCTGCAGAATGTTCGAGAGGGTCTTGTTGAATGCCTCGATCTGTCCATTCGCCTGTGCGTGGTAGCGGGAGGTATGGTTTGACCGGATGTCGTACTTAGCGTACAATTTCATCAATTCAGCTGCTCGAAAGTTGGTGCCGTTGTCAGTGAGGACGGCGTGAGGGACCCCAAACCGGTGGATGATGTTGGAGCTCACAAAGTCGACGACGGAACGGGCCTTGACCTCTTTGAGCGGAACTGCTTCTGCCCACTTGGAGAAGAAATCTGTAGCAGTCAGGATGAACCTGCACTGGCGGGCTGTTGCCGGCGGGTATGGTCCCACTACATCGAGTCCCCATACCGCAAATGGCCAAGAGTACTTGGTGGGGTGGAGGGGTTCTGGCGGCCGATGCAAGAAGTTGGCGTGCACTTGGCACGTGTGGCATCTCTTGGCGTATCCAATACAATCGTGGATCATGGAGGGCCAGAAGTACCCTAGCCTTCGGATTTGATGGGACAGCTTCGGCCCAGCTTGATGGGCGCCACAGGAACCGGCGTGAACCTCTTGCATAACTTGAGGTATCTCTACTCCTTGGATGCAACGAAGGAGGACACCATCAAAACTCAGTTTATAGAGGGTCTGCTCAAGGCTGGGGCCGCTCTGGAGGGTAAATTGAAGTGCGCGGCGTCGGATTCGCTCGCGCTCGGCCCGGTTGTCCGGGAGCTGGCCATTTTGGAGATAATCGACAAAAGGTGCTCTCCAATCGGGGGTTGTTTCAACCACTGCGTCTGACGAACCCGGGACTCCCGATACGGAGGGTCCGGCGGTGAGATGACTTACCCGTAGGCTATCACGGTCCTCTTGGGTGACGGGAGCAATGACTCTACGGTGGGCCACGTATATGACCAAATCATCTTGCTCGGGTTCTGCGAGCGATGCGGCTAAACCAGCTAGGGCGTCCGCTTGGCCGTTCTACGACCGCGGGACATGGGTAACCTCTGGCCGAGAAGAGAACTGGGCCATTAGGAGGAGGGTGTACTCCAGCAACGGTGCAAGCTCTGGCTTCCTGACGACGTAGTCGCCATTAACCTGTTTGATTACCAGCTTAGAATCTCCCTTCACATGTAGATGGGGTACATGGATCTCAAGGGCCAATTCGAGGCCGGTGATGAGAGCTTGGTACTCTGCCTCGTTGTTCGTACAACCTTCTGACAACAGGAAGGAGTACGGCAGGACGGCCTGCGCCGGGGTAATTAAAACAATACCCAGACCCACTCTGTTGAGCTTGGGGTCGTTGAGCCTTCTACCAGTGGGGCTCCGGGAGGCGCCGTCGAAATTCATTTGCCAACACGGGACAGCGTGATCGACCGAGAGGATCGTCTCGTCGGGGAAATCCAGGTCCAGGGATTTATCCGCAGAGGTTGGATGGGCAGCTAAAAAGTCTGCCAACGCCTGTCCCTTAACGGCCTTCTGAGGCACAAACCTGATGTCAAACTGCTGGAGAATCACCGCCCACCGTGCTAGTCGGCCGGTCAGCATGGGGCGGTTCAGGATGTACTTCAGCGGGTCCACCCGAGAGATCAATTGCACCTCGTGGTGTTGCAGGTAGTGTCGCAACTTCTGCACGGCGAAGACGAGCGTAAGGCAGCTCTTTTAGATAAGGGAATATCTGACCTCCGTATCGAGAAGCATGCGACTGAGATAGTAGAGACTGTTCTCAGTGCCCTCGTTATTCTTCTGGGCAAGCAGCGCGCCGAGGGATCTCTCCAGGGCGGTCACGTAAAGGACCACCGGCTTTCCAGAGACGGGTGGCATCAAGACCGGAGGTTGGAGCAGATACTGCTTGACTTCCTCGAAGGCGATCCGACACTCCTCATCCCATTCGTAGGCAGCGCCTTTCTTCATGAGCCGAGAAAAGGGCTTACACTTGCCGGCCAGGTTCGCAATGAATCGACGTATATAGGCTAAGTGGCCTTGCAGGCCTCGAAGCTCCCGAATGTTGCTCGGGGGAGGCATTTGGCTGATGGCCTTGATCTTCTCCGGGTCGATCTCGATACCTCGGTATCTGACAACAAAGCCCAGAAACTTCCCGGAGGTGACTCCGAAGGCACACTTCAGTGGGTTCATCTTCAGGTGACAGGAACGGAGGAAACCGAACACTTTCTCAAGGTCTTTGAGATGGTCCTGGCGCTGATATGATTTGACTACAAGGTCATCCATGTAGCACTCCACCAATGTCCCGAGGATCGGTTTGAATATGCGATGCATGGCCCTCTGATAAGTGGCACCTGCATTTTTCAAACCGAACGGCATTACCCGGTAGCAAAAGGTACCCTGGGGAGCCCTGAAGGCAGTGGACTCCTCATCTTCGGGGGCCATCCGGATCTGGTTATACCCGGAATACCCATCCATGAAAGAGAGGGCTTGGAACCCAGCCGTGGCGTCAATCAACAGCTCTGTCACCGGAAGTGGGAAGTCATCCTTTGGGCAGTGGCGATTGAGATCGCGGAAGTCGATGCAGACTCTGATCTGCCCATTCTTCTTCCTGACTGGCACAATGTTGGCGAGCCATTTGGGGTACTGTAACTCTTTAACGAAGTTGGCTTTGATAAGCTTGTCAACCTCGGCCTCAACCATAGCGCCATGGGAAGGGTGCATTTTCCTGGGAGGCTGCTTGAACCCACGATGTTTTACTGGGAGGCCCAGACGGTGGACGGCCACTTGGGGATCCAGCCCTGGCATCTCATCGTAACTCCAGGCAAACACATCGCGGTGCTGTTTGAGGAAGTCTACATACTGCTGCCGCTCCTCGAGGGACATGGCCGCACTGATTAATGTGGGTCTTGGATCTGCCTCGCTACCAAGGTTCACCTGTACCAGCTCATCGACCGTGGTAGAGACGCCTTCTTCAAAGGCTGGGGGAGCATCCTCCAAGTCTTCCTCCCCAGCCGTGGGGGGATTTCCCGCGACGGAAGGTACTTCTGGGCTCTCAAGACCCGAGGGGCAGCTGGTGCCGGCCTGGGCAGCAGCAGTCATCACATCAGGAGACTCACTCGTCGTGGAGACCATAGCAACGAATGCATTTGACCCTATCCCATCCGGCCTTCGGCCAAAGGGGCCACGCTTGATGATATCAAAGTAGTGGTGACGTGTCGGCCAGAGTCGGTTGATTCCAGCCCGGCGAAATAGACACGTATGGCGCACCTCCGTTGTCATGAGCTTGACGTCCCGGTACCGTACAGGGGTAGGAGATTCCGGGATGACTCGAGCCTGGTTGATGTAGGAGTACGAGGTGATTTTCCGCCGTCGCTTGGAAGCAGGAACATGCCTTCCTTGCGTACCCGAAACAACGAAACATTGTCCCATGTCGGGGGTCGTGGCCTCCAACCGGTGGATCGGGAGGATGTAGGCGTCGTCCATGCTCGCCCAGGGATCACTTGTGATTGGGGCGGGCTCATCCTCGCTAACCAGGATCTTCTTGTCCTTACTTCTGTAATAACCCGCATCCAGATAGCGGGCCTCACAAGAAGCGAAAGGGGACGCGTCTCCTTGGAGCACGCCTACTCGACCGTTGAGCGAGTACTTAAGGCACTGGTGATACGACGAGGGAACCGCTGCATGCAGATGGAGCCATGGCCTGCCCATCAATGCGTTGTAGGCGGTGTCCTGAGAAACAACCATGAACTCGGTGCTGGCAATTAAGCCACCGAACTGGGTCTTCAGACGGATCTTGCCGACCGGGGTTTGCTCTGTCCTGTCGTACCCCTGAATCCTGAGGTCAGAGGGAGTCAAATCACCTTCGGACAAACCCAGCATTCGCAGCGTTCGGGTCGGAATTAGATTGATTCCGGAACCCGTGTCAACGAGGCAGTGACGGACTTCCACACCGTTAAAGTGGCCAGTGATATACAGTGGGCGAATGTGCCCCTGTATAGGAGGGTCTTCATCTTCACCAGAGAACGAGATAACCGCCTGACATTCGGCGTTTTCAATCGTCTCGGTATGGAAGGCCTCCCCGGCTGCTACTTCCGTCTCGAACTGGAGGGGGCTCCTTAGGGCCTCGGCAAGTGCCTCGCGCATCTCGGATGACAGGCGCAGGGCCTCAAGGATGGAAAGCCTCGCCGGAATTCCGGCTAGGGGCTTTAGGACATCATACTTGCGTGCCAAACGCGAACCTCTGCTTACAGGGGGTTTTTCGGCATTTGGAGGCATAGCGGGTCCTGCCGGCCGAACTGGCGGTCGGCTAGTACTGGGTACATCCTGGTGCCTGCTAGTAGAAGCCTGGAGAGTAGTCGCCGGGCTAAGATCGAACAGCAGGGGCTGGCCCGTCGCCGGGCGAGGATGGCTGTGATACGAACGAGGCGGCTCTCCCTGATCCAGCAACAGGAACGGCGGTGGAGGTAGAGCCAAGGGTGCTGGGTGGGTCTGCGCGTGCTGAGATCTGCGCTGAGCCTGCTGCCTGGTCTCGGTAGCGTTCACGGCTTGGTCACAAGTGCCTGCTGACATACCTCGGTGACCGGCGCGATTGCGATTCCGCTGACGTCGACGTCGGCTGGGAACGTTGGGGCGGTCTGCCTGGGGTTCCCCTCGTCGGGGGTCATATAGGGCTTTACCAGCTCCACGGTGTTAACCGAAGCGTACCCTTGACTGTCACTCGAAGAGTCATCCACCGCTGGGCGGATTATGGGGGGAATGCCCATTTCGGGAGGCATAAAGTCGCCAAGAGTGCGGGATGACGATGGCACTGGAGGTGCACGTTGCTTCTTCTTGCGTCGCCGCTACTTGCCTTTTTGGGCAGAGGTCGACTGTGAAGACGATGTTGAGGCGCCAACTACTTCTTCTGAAGGTTCCGACTGCTTCAGGCATGCCCGGATGATACCCTGGGCGCGGACGACAGTTTTTCGAGCCATCCAGTTGTCGTACTTCTGGGACCCGCGGCTAGGGACCTGCTGCCACTCACCCTCGCTGTCACTGCCGACTTCTGATCCCGCGAAGATGTCTGCCACCTGCGCTGGCGCTGGGCCCAACTTGACTATGTTGTTGTTAACCTGGTCCTGAAGCCAGTCTTTAAACACATAGCATCGCTTGAGGGTGTGCCCCAGGATCCGATGATAAGGGCAGTAGTTGGGGTGATCAGTGAGATGCGCCTCTGCCGGCCTCCTGCACTCAGGCAGACGCACGATCCCTTGCTCTAGAGCACTTCGGAAGTAACCAGGGACCTGATTTTCGTTAAACAAATAGGTATGGTACTTTCTTTCCGGGTAAGGAGCCCTGGGGGCCTGATCCTGTCGAGGGACCGGAGGGGCCTGCCGAGGGGGCGGCGCCTGGTTGTCTCGCCTAGGTGGCGGTGGCGCGTTGCGCGGGGGAACCTGTCGGTTCTGGGGCGGTCGCTGCTGGGCAGGAGCCTGTGCTTGAGGTGGAGGACCTCTGCGGGGTTGCGGGGGTGGTGCCGCCGGTAACAATTCCAGCTGCCTCGGGGCTTCTATTTGAGCCACTGCGGCAGGTTCAGCCCTGGCGGCCCTTCTGGCTGGGATCATAGGGGGCAGCAAACGTGCCTGACTAGCCTATTGCAGGGCCTCCTCGAGGCGCTGGGCCTTATCCGAGAAATCTCTGAACCCCCCAGGGTAGTTCTGGGTAATCAAGGAGGGTACCAGCTCGGTCTTTACGTTCCCCACACACATCGTCAGTAATTGCTCCTGAGTCAGCGGCATATCGAGAGAATACGTAAGTCCATTCCATCGGGCGATGAAGTCTGCAACCCGCTCATCAGGTCTCTGTTTGCACTTAAAGAGGTCCGCGATGCTGGTCTTCCGCGTGGTGGAGCTGAACTGGTACAAGAACTGACGGTGAAGATCCTCCCAACCAGTCACTGATTCGATGGGGAGCTGGCTGTACCAGACGAATGCCGGACCTTCCAACGTCTGTACAAAACATCGGAGCTTAGCGGTTTCTTGCTGAGCCGGGGTCCCCAGCATGGGGCCACACCTGGAAGAGAAATGAGCCAAGTGCTGGGGTGGGTCCCTTGTCTCGTTAAAAGGCGAGAAATTGGGGTTCCCAAAACCCGGAGGCGCGGGCATATCATCCACCCACGCGGGATAAGGCTTGCCATCCGGTGGGACCGCCACCTGACGTGTCTCCAACGCCTCGAGGCGGGCTGTGAGTGCCGCAATAAGGTCCTCCGGGTGGGGGTCCCTGTCTTGACGGGGGTCCCTAACCACAAGCGCATTGCCAGGTTCTTCAACATGGTAGACGGCTTCTGCTGCTCGCGGGTTGACTGGTTGGACGACCTGTTGGGCGACCGGGGGAACCCGGGTTGGGTTCTTCAGATTGCCCCGTTGCTCAGGGGGGTTTGGCGAGACGTATCGCGCCCTCTTGCCGTACGTTCCGGCTTCCGCCCTGTCCGCGGCAGTAGCATGATCAGGGTTGCCCGGAGGCATCTCACCGGGGGGAAATTGTTCCTGCCCCTGCTGTCCCGGCCTGGGATTACCATAGTCGGGTCGTCGCTCTGCGGCGCGTTCAGCCAAGAGTTCGTCGACCAGCCTCTTCTGCTCAGCAAGCTGCTGGCGCAACGTGGCCTTCTCAGGGTCTTCGTCCGTTTTCTGCACAGAGGCGGACGGGTCGGAGTGCTTGACTATCCCGACATGCTCCTTACCCTTGCCAGTGCTTCGACCGAGTGCCAGTGACTCGGTGGGTACGGGGAGGCCTAGCAGGTTCCTTTGCTGACGGGTGACTCTCCCTGATGGGTCGAGCAGTGGCGGTACGCCTTCGGATGGTAAGTCCCCATCAAGGAACTCAAGCTCATCTTCCTTATCCACAATGTCGGCCATGTGGACTGTGACCCCTCTTGAGGGCATGTCCTCAATGTCGCATAGCGAATCGGGTTGTCGTCGGATAGGGTCGAAGAGGAGAGAGGCATAGCGTCCCCAACCACGGACTTGCACATGGGGGGTGGCTTCCCTGACGATCTTGCGGAGTGCCTTGAAACTCTGGACGCATTTTCGTTGGAGGGCACCCTGGTGACCGGGCGACTCGGGGTGCTGGGCCGCAAGGAGCGCCACTGCATCAATTAGGCGGCACTGTTTGCCAATCTCCTCGAAGTGCTCTCGACTCCTGGGGTACACTACCCGTTCCCAACGGAGGCGGAAGTGCGTCACCCACAGGGTCCGACAAAAGCATCCCACTTCTTCAGGGGTAAGCGACTCGGGTACGCGAAAATTTAGCGCCGCCGTGGGCCAGAACTTCTCTGGGAAGTAGTCCGCTGCAAGAATACTCCAGAAGCGCCTGGGTTCGTCCTCGGGGTTCGGCCCTACATTTCCCCACTCATCAACCGGGGGTGGCTGAGGGACCGGTAGCGGTACCGAGACGGACCTCTGGGATAGCAAACTCGGCGGTGGAGAATACGGCAAGCGAGCAGACTGGCCACCGTACTCTGGGCCCTCCTCTAAAGAGCGAGGTGACCTGACCACAATGTCACGATAGGACGGGCTAACAGCCACTGCTTCGGGTACGGGAATTTCCGTTACCGGTGTCCGGTCATGCCGTGGCTCTACCACCGTTAACCCCCAAAACAGCTTCTCGTGATCCCGAGTAGAGGTAGAGGGCGCTTCGGGTGACGGTGGCGGTGACTGCGCGGTCGAAACCTACGGAATTCCCAGGATTTCTTCCTCCTGGATGTACCTGCGGAGAGAGACGGGAATCCGGTGGACCTCAAATTCCGGGAGAACGAGGCTGACGCGTCTGGTTCCTGCCCCAGTCCTTGATACCGAGGAGCTGGGAGAAGGTTCCATCGCTGAATCGCATTCCGCTTCCGAATCGGAGAAGCGGGCAGGTTTGATCCCCCCCTGGGCCTTCCCAGGATTCTTCTTGTGGTGGCGACGACCCGCTCTTCTGCCCCTGGGTGGCTCTTCGGGACAGGGTTGACCCCTACCAGGCAGCCCTGGGGCGGCACTAGCGTCGTGGCGGAGAGGGCCCCCACATGAGACAGCCGGGGTGCCGGGGGCACCAGGGCAAATATCAAAGGGTACATGGGGAGGACCTCCACGAACAGCACCCACATGGGCGGGGCCTCTGTTGGGACCGGAATGAGCATGGGGAAGGCCTCCATGGTCGATGCGAGTGGAGCGAGGCTGACCTTTACTCCTTGAGTTGCTGGGGCGAGGAGGGCCTTCACCAGTCGCAGAGAGGACGTAGGGGGGGGGGCCCACGTCGAAGGACCGGATGGACGGTGCCTTCAGAAGGATGGACCTCATACCCTGTACAGCGGGCGCGGGCAATGTTTCCGCGCTAAGCATCACTGCCCCGGGGCAGGTCTTCCTGCGGGATGGGGGCAGCACGAGGCATGCCTCCACGACGAACCTCGGAGCGGGGAGGGCCCACGCTCTGTGGAGTAGTGGTACGGGGAGGACCTCCGTACGGGGTGGCGTCACCGCGGGTTAGTTCGCGACGATCATCACTGGGGCCTGCAACCCGGAGCGTCAACCCGGCCTGCACATGGGGCGGCTGGGGTCTCAATCTTGGTTGGGAGAAGGGGTGCCCCTGCTCAATGTAGGTGGGGGCTTCATAATGTACGTCGGCGGTGGCTCGGGCCACTATAGCTGTCGACGTGGACGCGGCTAGGCGAGCGTCCTCAGCCCGGGCCCGGCGCTGACGTCGGGTCAGGCGGGCCGGTGCAGGTGGTGCAGGGACATAGTCTGCCTGTTCTTCCTGCGGGGCCGGACGGCGGCGCTGACGTGACCGGACGGGAGCTCTCGCCTGGGGGTCCTGGGTCGGGGCCCTGAGCGGGCTGAGCCGGAAACACCTGCCTCTTCAGCGTAAGGCGAAGAGTCGTTAAGGCGTTCCGGGGATAGGCTCCCGAAACGATTGAATGTCTGGGTGGGGAGCGGAGGCTCCCTGCGCGGCCTGTTGGGGCGGCGTTGACGGCGGGGCCTGGAAGCCTCTAGGTCCAAACGGGCCATATCCCTGGTCGGGATGACCCCTTGTTCCTCATACCTGCGCACGAGGCTGTTGATCACCCTTCGTTGGATGACCTCTGATGGGGAAAGGGGACGTGGACGTCCCGCATCCCGTGACGTGGAAGCCGTCGTGGCGGTAGCGGCGCCATGTGGAGTGGCCGTAGTGGTGTTGCCCCTGCCCCTGCGCGGGCGAGGAGCGGATGGTGACCGCATCTCTGAAATAGCAACCTGGTTCCTGGCAAACGAAGGGATCAACTCATCAGTACCGAGAGGAAAAGGATTGACAGCCAGTGCCCCAGCGTTCTTCCATCCTCCTTGTCTGTGAGAAGGATCCACGCCAACACGCTGCAGAGCGGAGTGCCCCACGTTCTACTACCCCGACCTCTGGTGAGTTCCACGACAGGCCCGCCATTTACTTGGCGGGACCAGGCAACAGATATCTGAATCCGGTGACACGTCAATCTACTGGTGTCTCAAACGCTACTAATCTCCATGCTGAGGAGAAGAATTTCACGTCGGGTTCACCATTTCAGTTTCCGACGCTTTCGTCGGGGCGCGCGCGCATCCGTCCGCGGGGGAGGGAGACGCGCGGATTTGTTGCCCCGCATTCCCGCTTTCCAAAGGCGGGCGGCATCCGTCCCTTATTCAGGGGCGTCTGCTCCATGATCGAAACGGGATGATGGGATGTCGGTTCTTCCTCCTGTGGATTCCTCCTCAGAACTCGTCACCTAGTCCGGGTCTCCCTTATAGATTTAATACGTAGTTCGTGAAACTCTTCCCAGTGTCATGTTTCAATGCGCGCCGGTTAATTACACTGCTTCTGTCGGGACATTCCAAATGGTCCAGTCAGGGCAGCAACCTTCGGTCAGGGGAGTAATCACGTTTGAGGCATCAGTAGCGTGTCTGGATGCTGGGGTACCTGGCATGTCTGTCTGTTATCCTTGATCACAAGGCTTCTCAAGGGCGTCGAAACCCGAGGAATCCCACATCGAGCGCAGGGAATTACATGTCATAGACACGTATCTGAGGTTTTCCTCAGCTTCCCATGTTCGACACAGGGTATGCTGCAAGATTAACGTCTAGCAAAGACGGTTACGCCAAAGGCGTTCCATCCGAGGTTTTCCTCATGCATCTCATGTTTATCACGAGGTAGGTTGCGAGTTTAACATCTTGCGGAGACGGTTGAGAATGGAATGGGACCATCTCAGGAGGTGACAGCGAAGTCGGGCTTGAGCCTTGAAGAGGCTTCCTACGTATCCCCGTGGCAGGGAATCAAAGTCCGCGTAGTTCAGGATGGTGCCGGTAAACCGACGTGAAGCTGGACCTTGGTCCGAGGAGAGTTGGGATTGAACCTCTGGGAGGATTCCTACGTACCATGCCTTGACATGGATCAAAGACCTCGTAGTTCGAATGATACAGTTTAACATCATGCGGGACGATAATGAACCCTGACGTGAATAAACGACGGGTGGGTTTGTCGGTAAACCGACGTGAAAGCAGACCTTGGTCCACTGTTGGTGGGCTTGATCCTCGTGGAGGCTTCCTACGTACCATGCCTTGACATGGATCAAAGACCTCGTAGTTCAGATGGGGGGTCACAATGGCTTACCACTGGACCGGGATGGGACCCGACGTGAAAGAGCGACGGGTGGTTTGTCGGTAAACCGACGTGAAAGCAGACCTTGGTCCACTGTTGGTGGGCTTGAACCTCATGGAGGCTTCCTACGTACCATGCCTTGACATGGATCAAAGACCTCGTAGTTCAAATGGGGGGTCGCAATGGCTTACCAATGGACCGGGATGGGACCCGACGTGAAAGAACGACGGGTGGTTTGTCGGTAAACCGACGTGAAAGCAGACCTTGGTCCACTGATGGTGGGCTTGAACCTTATGGAGACTTCCTACGTACCATGCCTCGACATGGATCAAAGACCTCGTAGTTCAAATGGGGGGTCGCAATGGCTTACCACTGGACCGGGATGGGACCCGACGTGAAAGAGCGACGGGTGGTTTGTCGGTAAACCGACGTGAAAGCAGACCTTGGTCCACTGTTGGTGGGCTTGAACCTCATGGAGGCTTCCTACGTACCATGCCTTGACATGGATCAAAGACCTCGTAGTTCAAATGGAAGTTTTCCAGGGTCGGTGCTCACTCTAAGCCCACGTGAGTCATGCTCGGTGTGAGAAACAAGAGATTGCAAGGACCTGACGATCACGTCGCAAAGGGTGCGTCCGTGAGAATCGAAGAGGGGCTTACGCGTTGGGCGGCCCATGGTGTTGGGACTTACTCCAGGATGGAGGCCCATGGCGCGACAAAGCGCGGGAAAGATGGACCTTGGTCCGACGATGGGGGGTGCCTCGTTCCCTATCACGTCCTCCACTGACCTTGGTAGTGGGGAAGTACCGAGATGCACGGGTGCAATCATCCGTACCAAAGGTTAGGGATTTATGCTCTGAGGCGACCCTTCCCCTGCGAACATACACCACTCCGACAAGGAGGATCTCATTCCACATGCGGAAGAGTTCCATTCCCATGGAGACGAGCGGTGTAATGAAAGCTCGAGCTGGGGGGGACCCTTCGTGAGGGAGACGAGGTTGGGTCACAGTTTAACGTCATGTGTTGAGGACGCGGTGCTTGGCAGTTTAACGTCCTGCAGCTCGGACGAGGTGGGTTCACTCCACACCCCTAGGGCTTACATAACCGGTACCCTCTGGTCCTTGGGGAAGGGAAGGTACCAGTAAGGCCATGGTAAAGGGGAGTCGAGGGAGGAACCATCGAGGGGTCCACGTTAGCGTGGCTATGCGAAGAAGCAATAGCCGTTAGCGTGCCTATGCGAAGGAGCATTGGGCGAAGCAACGCTACGGGAGGTGTTGTCCATGGGACTTTGAAATCACATCGTGCAAACCTGGAGGGTCGCACGGAAGGAGGAATCGCTAAGCAGAGGAGTGTGCTTTGCGAAGTGGGGTGCCTTGGCCTTAGCATGGGGCATAGGTGGGAGTGGGTGGTGCTTCGCGAAGTGGGACAGTGTTCGCGGAGCACTGCCTCGCGAAGAAGGAGTGGTTCGCGAAGCAGGGTCCTGCCAAGCAATGTGCTTCGCGATGCATAGTTATCCTGCCTTGGAATAGGGATTACTAGCATGGGTTGGGTGTTTCGCGAAGCACGAGTGCTCCGCGGCTGCCCGGGTTCCCTTGGGAATCCCCTTCCTTTGCGAACGCCCTTGGGCTTCGCGAAGGGCATCCCTCTCGGAAGAGGGGCTCAAAACGAAACAAATCAGAGTCGTCTCGCGAAGTAGAAATACCTCGCGGAGCTCATGATTCCCAGGGCAAAGCTTGCTTCGCGATTCGGGAGTGGAGAAGCCGAAGGGTCGGGTTCTCCGTCCCGTGGACTCAGGGGGAGTCGAGTATTTATAGGGAAGGGGCGCCGCGAAGCAGGGCTCGCGCGCCGCCTTCGGGGCTTCGCGGCGGCTCGCGAACGTCAAACGGGCTCGCGGAGGATCACCGCCTCCGGAGCTTCGCGGCGGCTCGCGAACGTCAAACGCGCTCGCGGAGGATTACCGCCTCCGGAGCTTCGCGGGGCCGCCAAAGTTGGGGCGCTTCGCGGCGGGGCTCCGCGGACGGGCTCCGCGACTGTGCTTCGTGGCTGTGCTTCGCGAAGCAGCGCGCCGGCTGTCTTTTTCGTTCCTTCCTTTCAGGCCCTATTTTTGGCGCCAACAATATTCAAGACTTCACTTTATTTATTCTTGTGGTTATATGAAGACCATTTTTTTTCTTTGTATAGATAATAAGGATTATCTTAATGCATATAATAAATTAAGTTATCTTTAACTAATATTTTGGGATGCATCACATGTTATTTATATATATTTCTATGATGTTTTATTATGATCTATTGATGTAGTTGTTGTTGTTAAAAGTAATATTTTATGGATTGGATAATATGTTAGTTAATGTGATTAAATTATTAAAATCACCACACATAAAAGGAAAATTATTTGAATATGGTAGTGAAATGATTTTTTTAAACTTAATATTTTGGTAATTAAGTCCATACACTCCATAATTAATTCTTATGAATAGATTGAATAAAATAGATTTATTATTATTATTTTATACTCTGTTTTCTATGGTTTTTTATTTTTATTAATTTTACCCTTGATGTGGTTGGAATAATATTTCTTAAAGGATATAGTGGATATTATTTCCCTAGTTTGAGAGGGATGAGTGGCTGTTGTGGCAGTGGTGGATGAGCTAATTGGGTAGTTAGAAAATTGTGGTATGGCTAGTTATGTTGGAAGGGAAATGTTTTTTGGAATATATGTTTTCCATTGGAATGTATTATGATGTAGTTTGAGTAGTTTTTGGTTTTTTTATATGTGTATTATTCCATAGATTCATGTTGGTTTATAATTTGGTTGGAGATAATGAAGATGGTAGTATCTATGAGTTAGAATATAGAAGTAGGGATCGAAAATGAACTATTAAATATTTAATTGAAAAGTAAATGGTTGTGATAAATGAATATAATTTTTGATGGATGGTTTTATGTTTATCATGTAACTAAAAAACATAAAAATTATAAAGTGGCTCATAAAATGGTAAATCTAGAATTTGAAATAGTCTGATTAAAAAAGATGCATCATTATATGATTTTTTTTCTTGTAAATTTTTTTGTGGATTGTATTGTTGAAATGATAGTGGATTCAAGATAATGGTATTGATGATGTGGTGTTCATGTTTGGTGTGCCTATTCTATTTCAGTAAGGATCTTTGGTTTTTTATTGTGTATGGTTATTTATAGTATGTATTTCCTTTCTCATTCCAATCAAACCCCACTATAGTCGGATAATATTTCTGATTCACATATTTTTAACCATTCAGATAATTTTTAAAAAATCAATATTTGAGAGAGAATGGATGATTTACTACTCCATCCATACTCACCCTTCTATACATAACAGAAGTTGTCATAGATTGTCGTTATAATGAACGATCTATGAAGCTAGATTTAGGAGTGAGAATGATTTTATATGGTGATAATGGGATATTTTGGGATTGTAATGTGATAGGGAATAATGATACATGGTGGGGTCATGCATGGTTGGGGTCATGCGGGTGATGTACATCTTATTCACGTTAACCAACTATGATTGAATTTTGATACATGGTTTGATATATATATTAATATATGAATTTGGTTATTTATTTTGAAAGAGATCATTTTTTCTGTTAATATTCTTTTTAAATGTTTAGACATGTCAAATATATATTCACGTTGAGGATATAGACGTATCAGGTGTGTTAGGGGTTGTTTCGAAGCCCAAAACCATGATTTTGGGATAAAAGTGTTTGAAAAAAATTTAGAATAAATTCTGTGTGGAAGGCCGCATGGTTACATATAATCATTCTAAGATATTGATTTGGAGTCTATGAGACACATTTTTATATAACCCATGTAAAATCAGGCACAAATCAATGTGTCCATGTATCTAATTTTCACTAAGGTGTTTCGCATGGTTAGGCAAACCGTGTGAGGATACCATGTGATGTGAGACTTTCCTATAGAAAAGGGTTCATGGATGGTGCATTTCATGGAAAAACATATGTCCAAACCATGAAACCATTGTGTTTTTTTAAATAACTATAATTATGAAAAATAAATAAATCTAAATCCAAAATTTGTACCATTATTCATGTTGGACAACTGTAGGAAATTCAGAGGGCTCCATTGAAGATCTAATGTAGGATTTGATACCAACTCTACATCTAATAATGGAATCAAGAACTGTTTTTTAAATCGTATACATCCTATAAATATATTAATATATTTTTCCAATCCCTCACATGGTTTGGTATAATCTGCAATATTTTGGTCATATCTCATTTTTCCTATATTTGAGTTTATTATCCATTATTTATTTTTTCTCTCAAACTAAGTCGAATCAGTAAATCATATTTGATGAGTTATGCACAATGAACATATAGTAGGTTGTATAATGTAATTAATTTATTGTCACCGTGTTTATATATTTTCCACTATGTCGTGTTCCCAATTCTCAAGCAGTGCCTTTAAATGAGCTCAGAACCATGATTTGAATTGTTTGGCATGGTGTATGTAATTAAAGAGTCTCATCAATGAATGGAGATAGTTTGGAAAACATTAAATTGAAACCACCTCTTTGTATTTGTTTTTTCATTTAATGGAACATTATTATGGTATATGAAAATGGATTCCTTTGGGTATTCATTTTATCCCTTTTCCATAGGATATGAAGTGTAAATTCAATCCATGAATTGACATGTTTATTGAATAGTTATATCAATTATAATGGATTTGATTAATGGGAAGGAATAAAATAACATGACCCTTGGTACTATCCATGTACTATATTTTTATGCATGGGATACATTGAATAATGAATTTCTGACATGAATAAATGAGAAGTAAGACATCTCTAATTATCCCATGACATGACTCACCATATGATGTGATATTTCAGTGAAATGTTATTGGGGATGGCAATGACATGTTTAAATTAAATTGATTACATTTTTTTAATTGATTAAATTATTTTACATTGAGTGGCGCATGGATTCATTTACAAATTCCATGGATGGAATCATTCATCTTTTACCATGAATATGACCAAATGAAACTTGGAGTCATTATATAGAATATCAAAGAAAATTGAAAGGGGAAGACTATTATATATCCAGTTATAAATTGATTCCATATGGATTTCCAAGGAATAAATCACATGGATTTTGAACATATATGGATCAGTGATACTTTTTCTCCCTTTTTGTACCTCTAAGAATGGACTCGAATGTAATACATGTTATACTATGCCTAGTGTGATGCATAGATTCTTGTGAGGATAACGAAAGATGGAATTGTAGGGTGTTGAATTATATTATTCATGTATAGAGGCATGTATTACAAATTAGGAATGCCAACGTCAATATACGGTTCATAAATTAATAATGAAATGAATTTTTTATTTGACTTTTCTGCCAATCAAAAACTCAAGATTGGATTCGGTCCTTGTAGTACACATATTGGATGGTCTATTTTGTCATTATTTAATCATGTTATCATAGGGAACGATGTGAATTATTCTAGGTCCTGAGACTTAATTAATATATTTGAAATGATTGAATGAAATTTTATATGAATGAGAACCTAGACATTATAGGATTATTACTTTCATTACATACATTACATATTATATTATTGAATGAATATTATGATTGTTATATAATCACTGATTATATGGAACTAAAACATGGTCATATTTCTAATGCTATTATGTATCTCATCCCATTAAGACCACATTGGAGTACCCGAATACAAAATATGATTGTACACATTGATATTGTAAAGTACTATGCTAGATGTTATTGATCACTTCATAGAAGCATGGTAGCATGGAACATAGTTGTGTCTTACAACGAAATCTCGGATACTGTTTGGCCAAATTTACATTTGATAAATGTATAGTTTTGTATTATTGTGTACCTATTTTGGATTTTTTATTTGAAACATGACATGTATCATCATCATATGTACATAATCACCTTTTGGTATTATTATCTATTCTTGTTCTTGATATATTTTCTAGTATACTTACTTCATCTACTACATAAATTTTAATTTTAGTAAAAAAATTTCACTCCATTAATTAGGGAATAATATCACCATTGAAATACCTAGGCCCTTAGTGCTCTTCAAAATCCTTCGACTTTTGGGGAGAAGCACTTAAGGCCATGTGGCCAACCATGATCGTGGCATTATTGAGTGGAATTCTGGTTCGGGATCTTAGGAAGTGGTATCTAGAGATTCTATTTAGTATTATTTAATATTTAGTGAATATAGAAATTTCTATAAAGAAATTTGGATTTGGTAATGTGATTTTCCTAGATGTAGCTAACCCATGTACAAGATAAATTCAAATTTCCATGAATGAAATTGTTGTTTTATAGATTTTTATTATTATAGATGAATTGATTCCACTATTGGGTGACTTACTTGAAATGTTTTTATATGATTTTGGATTCTATTGTGTTGAATCATTATGAGATGATAGTATTGAATCTCATGAATCATGATAGGCACTTCTTGGTAATCACATGTCATTCATTATTCAATGAAATTTAGGATGATTTACTTGCTTCATACTATTGTAATAGGTTTTCTAATTGATATATTATTGTTACAATAGATATCATAGTATATTTTATGGTATGGACTAGGTGGATTCCAGGATTTGATTTCTAATTAGTATGGGCCCTCATGGATGGAATTTCAAGAACTAATGTTTGGACCTTTTAAAATGAACTATTATATAGATGTTAAAGGATTATAAATTCAAATTCAAATGAATATGTGAATTCAAGAGAAAATGAATGAGAAACTGAATAACATATAGTGGAGAATTTGGTCCAGACCTGAACATATTAGTGTTATGTATGTGGTTTCTCTTTTATACATATGATTTGTATGACCCCATACCATACTCCTGGAGTAGTCATAGGGGTTTTTTATTATATAGGAAGTCATATACCTATCCTATTTCAGAATTCGTGCATTGGAGGTATGAAATTTGGTAGTTTTCTCAATATGAGAGAAGTTTGTTCCATTATAGGGGCATCCCAGCACTAAAACCTCAAGTTGAATTATAAGAGGGTGATGAAAACTATTCTCTAGAGGTAGTGACCCGTTGGCTATGAGTGAATCCAGCTTTAGATCTAGTTTTGGAAATAGTTGTTTTACTAGACATAGATGTTGAAGCATAGCTCTATGATAGATTTATTAGGTTCATGCATAACATTGAGAGGGAATTGTGACCTTCCCCCAACTATGTTATAGTTTATGTGTGAGTTCAAAATTAGGAACCCTCACATGTTTTTGCCGGATGGAGGAATACAAGCAATGAATTCATGGATAGAGGCCATGATATCTATCTAAGAGCATCTTGAGAGACCTCATAAGAGGATGATGAGGCTCGCTGCATATATGTTGTGGGGTTATTCCTAGAGATAGTGGGATTTCATTTATCAAACAGAACTGCATTAGGTGATATATAGAAGGGATTTTCATATGGACTTCTATATTTATTTCTATCAATAGATGGTGAGGGATAATAGATCCTCAGCATATATCCACCTATGGACTACATATAGTATAACCTAAGAGAGAATGGTGGTGTGAGCTAAGGTGGTTCGATATCAAGATCCAGTAATTCATCTATCGAAAATAATAAGCATCTTATAATGAATTCATTTAGTGATATTAGCAGTTATAGAACACATAAACGTAGTTAGGTGAGGTTCCAACAATGTTGTTGGTTGAGATAGATGAGGAAAATGTGTGTGAGGGACCCATATAAGTGCCAATATTATGGAATTATGGGTTATCTATAGTTATTATGTAGGACTTTTCCTCTATATGTGAGTGAGAGTGGGTCTGCACTGAATCCATGTTTAAGAGCATGGTCAATGACTCCTCACATGGAAAGGAGGTGGTGTACAGCTGAATAATCATGCCATGATGGTGGATGTGGCCAAGGAAGTTAGACTGCTATTTTATAGTGACAATAGAGAAGACCTTCTCAATGTCTCAAGGGAATATCACCGGGCCACGATTCTATATAGATTTACATATTGAAATATACCCCTAATGAGTAGGATATTAGTCCTTCAACATTGATAGAGATAATTATAATACCAGTAATATAGCTTATGAACTTTTCGATATAGGGGCTTGTCATAGATTTATATTTCTGACCTTTATGGAGTTCATTGGGTTGCATGTTCGGACATCTGTTGGTATTATAACAACTGATATAATGTTATGGATTATAATAGAGGTTACACACCAATGTAGGGAGATCACCTTTAGATAGGTTGGTGACACTTTGTATTGGACCACTGATTCCTTGAGATGATAGGATTTGATGGCATTCCCAGTATGAAAAATTTGATTCCCTTTCATGGTTTCATTTATTTCTATCATCATAGAGTAACCATCACAACACCACCATATGGGGAGTTCATTCACAAATGTGAATGGGATGTCAATGAAATATGAGATGGACCCGGGCGTCATGTTATCGGTGGGATGATAGACCTGATTGTGATTTTATATTTGGGTGATCAAGGATCTTGTAAACTAATGTTACCTCATGTGGATGAGTATTTTAGGGTCATTTTCCAAGGATAATTTTTAGGATTACCTCCAATGAAAGAGGTAGAGTTATCTATCAATCTAGTAAAAAAGATAAACAAGTATCCATTCCACCTTACAAGATGAATATACAAAGATGTAAGATCTCAAGAAGAAACTAGAGAGTTTAGAGTAAATGGGGTTTATCTAAACCAGTACATATATATGCGGTTCACCTGTCCTTATTTCCAAAAAGAAGGATGGTACCATCAAGAAATTTTTTTATTAACATAAATTGAACCAGATGATGGTTAAGAACCAAAATCCAATTCTATAGAAATACTATATAAAGTAGCTCATAGATACTTGGGTGGTATAAAATATTTATTTTAGATCCGGTTATAATTAGGTGCATGTTAAACCCTAAGAAAAACCTTTAAAATATTCTCATAGATTGTATGCACTATATGAGTATTTGGTTTTTTCATTCAGTCTCATGAATGCTCCAGATGTCTTCATGGAATTTAGAAACAAATTTTTCAAACATTATCTAGATTTTTTGTCATGTTTATCATGATATCTTGTTGTGTTCACACAATTGGACCAAATATTCCCATCATCTTGAGACGGTATTTTATAAAATGATATAGCATTATTTATATTATAAAATCACAAATTTCCACTTCTGGATGGATCATATTCCCTTGTTGGGTCACATTATCTTAGAAATAAGAGTATCAGTTCACCAAGAGAGGGTGAGAGTTTTAGATTATGTGGTGCATCCCAAGGACTTCATTGAGGAAAAAAGATTCTTATGGATATATAGTTACTAAAGTCATTTCATAAATGACTTATAAAACCTAAAAGCACCACTTACATGCTTGAATAAGAAGGTAATGAGGTTTATATTTACAAATTAATAAAACATTCTAATTTAGTAGTTGAAATAACAATTTACTTTATGAATAATATCAATACTTCCAAAGCCAGGACGATGTTACATTATTTGCTATGATGCATCAGGTATTGAGCTATGATCATTCCTTGTGTAGAGATATATTGTTGTGGAATATGGGTTTCTATATAAAGGGCAACATGAGAGAAATTGCAGGAGATATGATCTTGAGTTAGTAGTAGTTCTTATGCATTGTATTGTTGAATACATTATTTGGAGTGAATTTTGTGGTGTATACGGACCCCAAAGTATTCAAGTAAAAATTTACATAGAATTATCTTAATTAGAGGTATTAAAGGTGTATTTAATACCTATTGTATTTTTATATCGATCTGTTTTGCATGCCTGGTACGATCAATGTTGTGAATGATGCACTGAGTAGGAGGACTCAGATTCTTACAGTTCATCAGGCCAATATTGAGTGGATGATCATGATTGAGTTCTATAAGATGAACTTGGAGGTACATGATAAGAAGGGGAAGACATTTATATCATACATTGCTCCCATCTCTACCCTTATAGATAGAGCTAGGATGAGGTATCAGATGGACTCATAAGGCCTGGTCTTATGGGAGAGCGTGGTAGCTAAGGACCCTCCTCCTGGTTAGACCATAAGAAAGGGTGAAAATATATTTGCACATGTTTGCTTATGGATTTGTTCATACATGCATGAGGATTTTATGTGATAATTTAATTAACCACCGTGATAGGTACAACCTAGCTTCACAAAGATGTATCATGATTTATATCACCAATACTAGTGGTCGGGTATTAAAAGAGATATAGCTATTGTTTTCATGAGATATTCCACTTTTCGGTAAGTGATGGTGGAGAACAGGAGACTTTCATAATATTACAGTAGTTCCCATCCCTAAATGGATGTGGTTTGATGCAATAATTTGTTTCGTGATAGGTTTACCAAGATAACATTGATGTAATTATTTTTTATGGATTGTTTTTTATAGTCTCATAATGGTTCACATTTTCATCCAATCAAGTATACATTAAAAGATGATCATCTTAGGATGTTTTATATTTTTGAGATAGTATAGGCTCATAGGGCCCCACACATTATAATTTCATAGAGTAATGCCATGATTATGCTTTTAATATGGCATAATTTGTAGAGGGAACTTGGTATATAGGTTCTTATAATCATAGTATACAACCGTCAAACTGATTTTCAATCTAATCACACGATTTTGGTTATTGAGTACATGTTGTGAGTATTCATCCTAGATTTTGGTGGATCTTGGGAGAGTCATATACCCTTGGATGAATCCTCTTATAACTATAGATTATAGGATTTTATTCAGATGCTTCCTTATGAGGTTTTATATCATAGTCCATTCTGGTATACCATGTGTTTGTTAGGGGATGGACATGAATTTATGATTGAAAATTTTCTTATTTTGGAGATCGTAGAGCTGGTTCAGTTGATTCGAATGTTGAAGTCTAGGAGTCAATATCAATATAAATCATACACTGATAACCTTAGATGGCCTCTAGATTTTGATTTTAGGGATCATTCATTCATAAATGTTTAAAAAAATTAGGACACAAGATGATCAAGTGAAAATGAATGATTTCACCATGTAATGTCAGACCATTTGAGATTTTGGATAGAGTCCAGACACTATCCTATCAGTTTTAGTTAACATAGAGGTATCAATAAATGCATTACATCTTCCATGTATCTATGTTTCATCGATAGTATTCATACTTATCTCATGCATTTCTCCTCTAGGAGTTTGAGTTATAGATAGATGTGACCATTGAGGTTTATTTTATACATATCAAATAGTTTCTTTGAGGCCAGTTTGTTACATTAGTACAGGTGCTATGGTAGCACACCTGAGTAACAATACAAGACCTACATGTGGGTGGCTGATGTATAATCTTAGTTTATGGAGTTATTCTCAGACATTCTTGACAACCCATAAGAGGAATATTAGGGGAAGAATTTCGTTAAGGGAGAATGTATGTAAAAACCTAGATCTATCTTGAGTTACATATCATTTTCTTATCATCAATATTAATAATGATTGATTAAACATTGCCTAATATGGATTCCCGTTGAGGAAATAGTGGCATCAATGGTGGCTGGGACTGTTTCTGGGCCTAGAACAAAACATTTGAGTGAAAAAGGAATTACAATTTGTTTTATTAAGAAATTTGGGGTAGGCTATATGGTTACTTTTAATAATGTTAAAATGAACAGTGGGAGGCTATAAGACACACAGTTAAATAAACTATACCAAATCAGTTGCATTGAAATTTATTCATTACATAATTTTTTGACAGAGGAGTTTCACACAGTTTGTTAATGGTTATAAAAATTGTGCAAGGAGACAATTAGATGTTCACCGTTTCTAAAAAATGGGTGCATGGTTTGGCCAACCATGTATGAAAACCATGTGACATAGATATTTAGGATTCATTACTAGCATTAACTCAATTATATATATTTCTAACACAATTTTCTCCCATTCATCACATTTTATAGTCATGGTAATATTGAGATCTCCTTTGATGCACTTTTGTAGTATTTTCAAATGACACTATATCGGAGCTCGAAATCCATACCCATCAATCTCATCATATATGCCCTAGAAATATAATAATTCCTTTTGTACCATTACTCATTTGATTTGTTATCTTCTATTGTATTTAGTGAAAATGGACCATTATGATGGTATATGAAAATGAATATCTTAGGGTTCTCCTTTTATTATTCTTCTATGGGATGTGTAATGTAAATTTATTACTTGAATCACCATGTCAGTCGAACTGTGGTATCAAATAAAATTGAATTGATTAATGGTAAGGGATTAAATGAACTATTACCTTGTACATTTCATGTAATGGATTGATTAAGCATTAAATTATTGAAATAATAAACTTCACATGTGATTAATTGAGAGGAAAACATTCAAGTATTTCCCGACGACTTGAGTTACCTTATGAGGTGAGATTTCATTGATATGTTCTTCTTGATGGACATCACAAGTTTAAATGAAACTGATTAAATGGTATTGAATTGATTAAAATATATTGACACTGGTGATACATGGATTCGTTTATTATTAACATGGATAGACTCATTTGTCTTTTACCATGATTCATCCTGAGTGACACTTATACACCTTATATGGAATAGAAAGGACAAACTCATAATGGATAACTATTATATGTCGGGTGATAATTGGATTACATATGGATTTTAAAGTATGTAATAAAATTTAAGTTGAACATATATTCCATGCGTGATACATAGACTCCCTTATTGGATTGATAATAATGGGCTCGAATGGTAGAAAATTTATACCACACCAAGAGAAATACCTGAGTTATTATAAGGATCTCAATCGATGAGCATAAAGGGAGTTGGTTTATATTATACTTAGGGTAATACCTAGATTCCAAATTATAATTTATATGGTATGGTGTAGGTTAATAAAATAATAATGAATGGAATTTTTTATATGAAATATCTTCAAAACCTAAACACAAGCATGGATTTGATCCTTATCTTACAATTTTTGGATGTCCAATTTAAGAATCCTTTAATCATGTTATCATAGAGCATATTAGGAGTTATTATAGTTATAAAGACTTACTTAAAATAAATTAAATTAATAAATTAACTTTCTTATGAATAAGATCTCATAAATTTTAGGATGTATAATTTAAGTACGCTCTTTACATATTATATTATTGTCCACACACATTAATTTTTTTATACTCACTAACTAGATGAAACAAGACCATGGAAAGTTGAATATTGGGATTAGGTGTTAAACCCTATTTGGCCACCTTAGGGAACCCCATCAGGCTATATGATTACACTTATATATATGGTAATGTTACCAGCTATAGGTTCTTGATCACTGCATATGAGTTGAGGAGTAAGGGACCATACAGAAGCTCAGATGCTATCTAGGATACATGTTGATTTTTTTTTACTATTGATACAGGTATTATACTGTAGTATTTTGTACATATTTTGGATTATTTTTTAGAAAAATTAAATGTATCAACATCATATGTATGTGATATTAGTTTGGTATTGTTATTTATTAATTATAATAATATATTATCTAATTTATTCAATGCTTATATAACATACCAATTAATTTTATTTCATGATGCTATGCGTGGTTGATGAGGTTATAGTAACCCCATAGAAAAACCTAATAATTTATGTCTATTCATAATTCATTTGTGCTTCGGTTGATAATCTTGAGGCTATGTGTCCATCCAGGATTGAGTGGCATCCCAATCTGAGAAGATGCAATGTGATGTGAGTATTTGGTGCATGTTTATGGTATAGTATGTGGTGGATAAATAATAATTATGAATTATATAAAAATAGGCGGTTTATTGTTATTAAATGGATGAAATTTTAGGAATTTTTTTATTTCACTATGAGACAAAAAAACTAATTTGAATGTGAACATGGGGTATGATCTTGATATATTATTTTGACATTATGTTATTAAATTATATGTGATACTATGTGGGTGAGACGTTGTGTGGTTGGGTGATAGATAACTTAGAATAAGATAAATTTTATTATATTATTTTTTATTATGGAATTAGAATTCTTTTTCAACATTTTTCCATGATATAATGGGGAGGATCCAACAACTTATATATGTATTCACAACCATATGTATAAAACTATATATATTTTTAGGATGGATCCTTTGAGAGAGATAGAAATTACATTCACATGGATTGAAGATGTTGATTGAGTTACTTCATTCTGATTTTATTAATGTATTTCATTTCAGAGACTTTGATTCTATTAGAAATGACATGCATTGGGGGGTATTGGTTTTCATTTATATTTTGGAGTTGAATAATAGTATTATTTTTATATTATTATTGATTTATGGCGGTAATTGCAATAATTGTTATGTTTTTTACCCTCAGTGTTAGTGGTCAAACCATTTCCTATTGGATGAGGGCATTGAAGGTTACTATCATCAAGACTTCTGGACTAGGATGGGTTTTAAATTAGGGTAATTAAAGAAAAAGTTTCTCTTAGTTTAATAACTTTCTATGGTTAGTGGATTTGTATCGATATATTATTTTTGAATTTAACACATTTTCTCATCAATGATAAAATGTATTAGAAAAATTTCTCATTCATATGGATTTTAGAATTTTATACATCAATTACGTTTTTCAAATGTAATATGGCAATATCACCCATCCTGTAATTTTTAAAACCAAATGATGGGTGTGTTTTTTATTAATATTCTTTAGGTATATAAATGATTTATATTATTATGTAGGTCAATAATTTTTCGAGTTTTTCTCACAAAATATGAGTTTTTATGAACATAATTACCCATCACATACCTTAGAGAATACACCCATTATGCATGAATTATAATCAAAGAGTCACTACTTGTTTGGTTGAATTTTGATAGTTCAAAATGGATTAAAAATAATAAATTTTATCATCCTGAAATGTGACATAAGTCATAGTAAAAAGGGATGTATGTAGTATTATAATACCATTTATAATGATCTGGAATAGATGATAGAGAACGATAATATGGTTGGTTATGCATTTATTCACTTGGTGAATGAGGATGTAGTCAATGAATCCGAGGATTGATGTAAAATTGTGGGTTTATTTGTGTAGATTCGACAAAATAATGATGAATAGGGTAACCAGGTAGTCATTTCAGGTGTTGTGGTTATGAAAAAACCCACATGATAATAGGTTTAGATCCAAATTTATAGATTTAGAATTTCTTACTATGAGGTATTCCTGATATATTGCAGAGGCCTATGATGAATTTTCATAGGGATTATATTTGACAATATATTTCCCAAAAGACAGTAGTTTCTTACACTATGATAGAGGATGTGTTAAATACATTTCACTGTTATAATTTTTTAGTTAGCACATGTGGTAATAATTTGTTTAATAATTTATATAACCAATCATGGAGGTCCCAAATAAATATAGATATTCTAGATTATGTTCAAAATTGTTTACTTTTAATCTGATATAGGCTTAGTATAATTGGATTTCAAGTATAATTCATCCATTTTCTCCCACCATAATGAAATGTAACAAAATTTACATGAGTTTTTGATGTATTTTTTAAAAATAGAGAAAAACTATGATACCATTACTGTAGTTATGGATAGAATACCCAAATATCATTATTTATATCGATTCAGGAGGGGAATATGGTTGAATATTTTAAAAATACATATATGAGGAAATTATCTAAGTTTTTTGGTCTGATGAAAATAATATTATTAAATTGGGATCCTTACATAACTTCTATATTTTGGAAAAACATGTAGACGGTGATAGATGAAAATGGAAATTTTAGTATCACATATCATCCCCAATCGATGATTAGTTCGAGTGAGTTTTTCAAAAATTATAATGCATGATTAGAGAATTTATTATGGGTTTTGATGATTCATTGGATTTAAATATAAAATAGTTATAGATCTCATACCACTATAGTTTTCAGGGAAAAATTGGAATGGATCCCATTGAGGCACTCCATGGGAGGCCCTATGATTATCCAATGTGTTGGGATGAATTTGTCAAAGATTCCCTAGTGGGGTTCTATATTACTCTATGTATGATATAAAAGATTAAAATGATTAGTTATATAATGGATAAATATCAATGTTGATAAAATTAAAATGATAGATTTCATTGATGACCTTTATTGATTAGATGAAAAATCATAAATTTCTAATGGTGTTACTAATATTTTGTAAAAATGGCCATTTATATGAGGACAATATAGATTCTATAAAAGTATAATAATTTTATATTATTGATAATATCGAGTAATTCACTTATCAATTTTATTTTCCTCCGTTATAAAGTTCTATGCATAGTGTGTTTTATAAATCCTAGTTTAAAACAAATGTCACATTTTTAAATCTGAATAAAAAATTTTATATTATTTTAAATATAAGGAAAATAATAAATAATTAATTTTTTGTTGTTTAGTAATTCACATCACATAAATAGAAAGATAATGTATCATATTTTACTCACTGTGTGTTTTTTCTCATTAAATGTATCATTTTAGCCAAAACTGAGAAAAAATGTCCTACTTTCGAGATAATTTATTAAAATTATTGCTGATTAATTTTTGGTGACTAGTATTATACAACATTTATATATAACAAATGATGTGGTGGGTATAACACAAAGTCTAGGTTTTAACATTAATAGTGTCTTTTTAGTTTCAAACAAAAATCACAAAGTCAAAACTGGGAAAAATGGCTATAATATTTTGATACATTAAGAAATAATCCATAATCAATGTATGATGATTAGTAATAATATTAATGTTAATCTAATACATGAAATTGCAAGTTTGAGTTAGAGTTATTGTTTTTAATATGATGGTGTCTTAATTATTTATAATTGTATTCAAATAGCCAAAACCATGAAAAATATATTATTTTAAATCATTAGGAAAATGTTCTAAGAATAATCTTTCACATGTAGTAATTTCCCTCAAATTAATTGAATATGCGATGTCTCCAGTAAGACACAAAGTGAGTGTTTTAAAGTGTCATTTTAGTGTAAAATGTGCATCACAGAGACAAAACTGAGTAAATGAACATGAATTATATTGAAAATTTAGGAAAATTATAAATAATTCATTAATCACTTTGTACTAACAATCTAAACATCTATCGTATACATGATGTGTTCAACATAACAACATGTTATTTTCTAATATAAAAGTTTCATTTTAGTTTAAAACACATATAACATTGTCAAAACTGATATTATAATCCTAGAATGATTTCATACATTACAAAAACGATATATAAATAAATTTTTAGAATTTCAATTTGTTTGGAATCAAGTTAATAAAAAATGATTTTGGAATTACTCAAAGTGTGTTTTTTCAATATAAATGTTTAATTTTAGTGTAAAACATATCTCACATAGCCAAAACTGAGAAACAGTTCTTTCAAAAATTTTGTAAATTGTCCATAATTTATTTGAAAAATATATTAATCGATGTCATTTAAATTTGGAACATGATGTGGTTAGTGAGGCATAATGTGAGTTTTTTTTAAATAAATGTTTAATTTTAGTATAAAAAACGTGTCACATTTCAATGACTTTGAAAACAAAATTTTTTTTATAAAAAAATTATAAAATGGATCTATAATTAAATTTTAATTTCAATCAATTGATCACACATAAAACTGATTCATGATGTGTGAGGTAAAAAATTAAGTGTTTTATTTCAATATAAAATGTTTATTTTAGTTTAAAATACACCTCACATAACAAACTAAGAACAAATGATATGTAATTGTTTAAAAAAATTAATAAAAATATTGTTAATTAATTTTTTTTATTTTATGTAATTCAATTAATATCAATCTGACACCTGATAAGGATGGTATGAATCAAATTTCGTGATTTTTATATAAAAGTTTCATTTTAGTTTAAAACACATGTTACCTTTACAAAAATAATAAATTGTTCATGGATTTTTTTCAAACAGTATAAAAATTATTCATAAATTATTTTTTATTTGCATTAATATAATGCATGTAAATCTAGAAAATGATGTGGTTGGTATACCACAATGTGTGTGTTTTCAATATAAAAGTGTCATTTTATTTTAAAATACACATTACATAGCTAAAACTAGGAAAATACATCTATTATGTTCAAACACTAAGAAATGATTCATAAATCATTTTACATATATATAAATTCAGTTCAATTCCACATTAAACCTAATGTGGTTTGAATGAATAAAATTGACTATTTTAAATATAATAGTTCAATTTAGTTTAAAAATCATCTTGTATATAAAAAATAGATAAAATGAGATTGGATTGATTTAAAATGTAAGGAAGCTTCTCAATAATTCATTTTTTCTATGTAAAAAAACTACTGCATATCAATTTTACACATGATGTGGACATTAATATTTAAATTGTGTGTTTTCAATATAAAAGGGTCTATTTAGTTTGAAACACATGTTATGTAGATGAAATTTTTAATATGTACATAGATTATATTAAAAAATTATTAAATATATATATATATATATATAATTGTTGATGTGTGTGAATAAACTATATGATTATCTAGAACATGATGTTGTCCGTATGAATTACAATGTGTGTTTTCAATAAAAAAGTTTCATTCGGTTTAAAACATGTGTCACATACAAAAAACCCATAAAAAGGTACCATATTATTTTAGAAATTTACTAAAATTACCCCTAATTCATTTTTGATGTGTATAAATCTTCCACAAAAAATCCAACACAAGATTTGGTCGGTATGACTCAATGTTCAAGTTTTCAATATAAATGTGTTGTTTTATTTTAAAACAAGTGTGACATATCCATAAATATGAAAATAAAATCACATTATTCCTAAAAATATAGGATGATATTCTATAATTAATTTTCTATGTATAAGAATTGATCACAATCAACTTGACATACTATATGGAAGGTTTTACTCAATGTATTTGTTATCAATATAATAGTTTTATTTTAGTTTAAAATTTAGGTCACATTTTCTTAACCAAAGAAAAAAAATTAACTCTTCTCAAAAAATATAAAATATCCATAATTTATTTTTGACATGATGGAATCACAAGTACATCAATATAACATATGATGTGGCCAGTATGACATTTTATATGTTTTTTCAATATAAAAGTGTCAATTTTTTAAATCACACCTCACATTGTCAAAATCGTGTAAAAACTATCAGATAATATTCAAATTTAGGAAAATGATCCATAATTCAATTGTTAAATATAATAAATAACATGAATCAATCGAATACACGATGTCCCTCAAATGACTCAAACGACATGTTTTTAATATAAAAATTGAAATTGAGATTAAAGATATAAATATTTATAAATATTTAAGTAATTATTATAATTAATAACTAATAAAAAAAATTAATATATTTAGTAATTAAAAATTTAATTTATATAGATTATTAAATAACAATGTATCTATTAATTTATAATATAATTAATAATTAATAGTCTAATAAATAATTAACAATTTATAAAAAATTAGTAGTATAATCATTAATAATATAAATAATAACAGGACGTATAATTTCTTAATATATTTTTTAATTAACAATATAATTTATCATGTATTAATTATATATCACTAAAATTATAAATTTTGTATTCTTTATGTCTTCCTACTAAATTAATATTTTTTAATCAGGTATTATTATAGTTTTACTTCAATGCTACAGTTCTTGATGAAGTCACCATGGCATTTGTTAGTGCTAAAATAAATCACTGAAAAAGGCATTCTTTATCAGAACGAACAAAATTACTGATAAAGGTCACCTTTATGAGTGATAAAAAATTCTCTAATAAACGAAATATTTATCCGCATTAAAATAAAATGATAATAAACATAACCTTTATAAGTTATTTATTATAGACCTGATAAAATCCATTCACTTTTAAGGGAGCACATCATGTTTTTATTATTTAATGATGATAAATCTAAATTCATTCACTAATAAATAATCATTCTATATTTAGAAATAATGAATAATTGTTATCCATTCACTTCCCTATAATCTATAATGACCCACTATGTGATTTATGAGTCTAACCAATCAATTAATCCAATCATTCAACTATAATAGTTGGATCGTAAATTAGTTTATCTCTAACTCAATATTTCAATACTAAAAACTAAACCATTCATTAATAGGACCATCCATAATATGAGATCATATCAATTAGAGACTCTGAAATTAAAATGGTAGAAGTTCACCATCCTCCGGAGAACATCCATTACCTTTTGAAAAGAATAATCTACACATACATACGTATATATATATAATGAAATTTAATTTATATATAATCATTTTTATTTTATAATTTATTTAGAAATTATAAATAATATAAGAATAGAAAAACCATTAAAAATATATTATTGTATTAATTATATTTTTGTACTAAAAATAATTTTCAATATTTACAAGAAAAACAAATAACTAGTAAAATAGATAATATATATATATATATATATATATATGAAATTATCAACTCTTTCACCCCTGATGATTGTTGATATTACATCAAGAATACTTCTCGACATATTTAAAAAAAATATCAAACACACTCTCCAAGGTCGAAACACAATAATTATATAAATTAATAAGGGGTTCTTGATCATTAATGGTATTTTTCAACGTATCAATTTCATTTTTTTCAATAGTACCACCAAAAATAGAAACCTCCACCCCTCATACTAAAATCATCGATGAAGATGTTTGTGCCTTACCAAACACCACTAATAGAGATATCCCACAACCTATCCCCCTATCATAATCAATATTCTCTTTTCAAATAACATGATCTATTGGATCCTTTTTGTATACTAGAACTACCAAGTTAGTGTTGTAATCTGACACATTTTTTAGTTTAAATTGTTAATTAAGTATTATTATATTGTAAATTAATCTATTATCTTCATATAATAAATAAAAAAATTACGTCTATCTTTTTTAGGCTTGATGACATAATTACCATATTTTTCTTAGATAAATCCATAATTCTGTTCTTCCAAAAGAATTAACTAACTCTTTCCCCTTTTTTAGAAAAGTACATAACTAATATCTTAGAAAACATAGTTACATGTACTGTTATATATCTATTTTAATAAAATTAAAAGAAAATTACAATTATTCCTCATAAAAAATTCCAGGGCAATAGTGTGGGGAATCATATTCTTATGTAAATTGATATAATTTCTTATAAAAATCAGTTAAATAATAGAATTTATCAACAAAAAATGAAATTTTATTAAAACATTGTTATTAATCTATTAAAATTTAACAGAAACCTTATGAGATTCAGAATGATAATGATTAGAAAATGTCTTATATTGGTCCATTGTTAAGCCTTCAGTGACACTCTCAGGCATTGGTGAAAATGATAGTGATGTTTCATTTAATTCATTTCTTAATCCCCAATTATATTTTTCATTTTACCTCATTTTATTGAGTTCTAAGGACATTCAAATGAAATAAGTACATATAAATGGAACATCATCTAATAATAAATACATTAAATGCATCAAATTATAATCATAATATGTAAAATATTTTATTTTTTATATATTAATAAATAATATTGGTGGAAAATTTTATTTGAGAATAAATTAACTCATTTTTCATGTATAATGTAATTTTTATATAATATAAATAATGAATAGGGAGGTATTCTACTTCACATGCTATATAACCTAGAAAATACCCAAAAAATAAATATTTCATACAATGTGGGTGCACTATAATCATCTAAAGGATCAATTAAGATCGCGTTACTAAAATTACAAACATGCTCAATTTCATGTTTGTCACTATTATAATATTTTTTTAATCAATATAACTTATAAAAAAGTTTATTTGTATTTATGAAGGTATTTTTGTTAAAATTTAATTATATACTGATGATTGTTCCCAACAAAAACCTTTTTATTACAAACGTCAATTTTTTGGATTACCAACTAGATCCATAATAGGTGTCAGGTATAGTTAATCAACATCACTTGTAAAAATAAAATCTGTAGATGAATGAATATTAGAATATTATGAAATGGTATCAATAAAATTGTTATATTTATATGATGATTTGTACCTTGTGTCAAAATAGTCTAATGAAAACCCATTAAGACAGAGTAGGTAATATATGTAAACGTATTACAATGAAGTATACCTATGAATAAACAATACTTATAATAATAATATCAAAAAAATTACATTATTTTATTAATAAAAACCCATTCTTTTCATTTAATAATATAAAAAACATTATAAAACTTAAATACCTATTTGGTCATGTATTTTTTTTGTTCCATTATTAATTTTATATATTGATGTTTTGTCTGTTATTCTTCTTTATTATCCCTCATAGGTCCACAATATTCAATTCATCTAGGTAAAAATAATTTATAATTTTTTTGATAATGGGGTACACAATAATAAATTAATTCAACTTCATAACTTATATCATAAATGTCAGTGGGTTTTAGGTAGAAAAAAACACTCCTACCCATCACCCACAAATATTATCAACATAATATACCATTTTCTCATAAATATCCATAATATATGGATCATGATATTCCCATTAACCAGTATCAATCAATAGAGTTAAATTTATAAATTAAATTTTAATAATATTTCATTATACCCCATATTATTTTGACCCAGTTACATTAAAATTAAACAAATGAATATTTTCCCTGATAATTTAACGTTATAATATCTAGAAACCATTCATAGTAACCTTGATTTGCAACTATAAATATACGATTGTTTTGGGTTTTCAATCCTTCATTGGGATCAATAGTATGAAACATTAGACAACAAATATTTTAAGCATTGAATCACCTAGAATGAATCAATTGGCCTTGAGAAAAATAACTAAAAAATTCAGATAGTTAAGATTGCTTATCACAATTAATTATATAAATAAATTTATATAAAAAATTATGATATGATTAAATAATTGTGAACACAATAAAACTATGAAATAAATTAAGAACATAAATGATGTGAAATCCATTAAAAAATTTCTTTGGTAAGAACTATTTTTATCTATCTCCCCTTCTGAGTTTGAATCCAATGAATTTTTTAAATTTCTGTTATTAATTATTAATCATAGGTATAAAAATATCACTATTGTTTTGCACATTTATTTTTTATCATCATAACTATATATCATTGAATGAATATAAAAAGTATGTTTCAACTTTTTGTCCCAAATCTGGAATAAATATTACCTCATTATTCATATAAAATTGAATTTGATTATCATCAAAACTTCTTATTCAATTTTATATTGTCACTATTATATCCAAATACCTTAAATTGATGGTTAAAAAATCATTATCATGGTATCCTTACAAAATAGTACCTTCTAGATGAGAATTATTTTTCACATAAGACATTAAATGGCTTACATACCTAATGATAAATTGTAAGAAAAAAATAAAAATGTATTTTAAAAATATACTGAGAAAATTATAATTTTTCAAATAAAAAAATATTAAAATATAATACCTCTCTATGGGATACATCCATTGATAATAAACGGGACCTTTAATTTAAGATTCATGGGATGAATTAACTATGAGGTGAATCTTCGTATTGAAAAGTATTGGGGAATATAACATTTCAAAAATACAAAGTATCATTATATTTATTTCCTTTAGTTTATCGAATTCATTGAGGCTTAGTGATAGTGCATAATGTTATCTAAAGAATGTTCAAAAGTAAACTAGAATGATGTTTTTTTAGTTAAAAATTAATTCATTGAGAATGATAGAATTTTATCCAAATATTCTTGTGAGACATGAGTTTTCAATCCATGTATAATTTGATGATAAAAGTCAAAACTTATTGAATATATATTAGAATATAAATCAAAAAAATTCACATTTTTTTAATATTGAATGGAAAACATATTTCTGAAGAATTGACCTTGAAAATATAGAACTCGAATTCTAATAATTATAATTTGTACATATATCACATCTGATATTTTATGATTTTATGGGATGAAGAACATTTACAGGATCGTTTTATTTTCACTACTGTTTAATAAATGTAAATAGATCATTATCACAGATGTTATTCTGAATGTGATTAAATCAATATTATGACGTAAAATCTTAAATCTCAATATGGATGTTTATAAAATATTCTCCTTTTTATACATTGTTGATATACAATTGTAGCATATTGTGTTCAAAACTCATTTTCCACTTCTATTTAGCTAAAATAATATTCCAAAATCTATACCACATTAATGGCCTAGACATCTCTGGCCCATTCATTTGTCAAAAAAAGGTCATGAAGTGTTCTGGAGGGTAAAATGGACTTTTCCCGCTCATTTTAGAATATTGAAACTACACGCCGTGTAGTGTGAGTACACACCTTGTACCAACTATACAGGTATACCCCGTGTTGATGCCATGACCTTGCTGTGTGAAATAAATGAGTACATTCCATGTGTCACATACTACACGTCATATAGTCCCTCCCCACGTAAACATTACCCTCAAACTGTGTGTTGACCAGTCAACGGCCGCATTCAGCGTCGAAGGCCGTGTTGGAAGCCGTGTGGTGACCGTGTCAAATGGCTGAGTACACGCTGTGTACTAGAAAGTACACGGCATGTACTTTAGTTTTTTCCCACCTATAAAAAGTGGAGTCCTCTCCTCCTATTCAAATAACTCCTCTCCTCCCCTCTCCTTCGAGCATAGATCTCCCGAGAGACTCCAAAGATCCTTTCCTCCATAACATCTTCGTCTGAGCTCCGATTTACGATCTATCAGCAGCCACGAGATCGTAACAATGAGGCAGAACTTATGAGCTTGGATATGTTATCTTCCCTTTATCCTTTACATCCAAGATTCCACTCGAGGAGGTTTTTCCTGGATTTGACGGAAGCAACGAACGCCGACTAATGTCTTCAAAAGTTGATCCATGGGAGCGTTGTGATCAGAACCTATGGAGGTAGGGATATTAGCTTCTTCTCTCTAAATTGTGCATCATGTGGGGTGGGTGTCCTTTTGATTATGTGAAACACTTTTGAACCTGTTTAATAAAGATAATAATCAGATTAAGGAATGGGGATGGGGATGTTATTATGTTTATCTTTATTTATCTTATTGTTATGTTGTGGATTGAATTGACATATGCCTACTGAAAATCACAGTGGTTGGGGGCCTTTGCCTGTGCAATTAAATGCTACCCTATCTTTCTAGACTGTTTTTGGATTGAAACTTTGTTGAATGTGGAAATTGGTTAATCACGTAAAGTTGGATGATTAAATGAAAATCTGGAACCCTTGTGTGATCACCCCGGTTGACCAGAACTAAAATAATAATCATGTGGGTGATGATTAGGGTTTTTTCGTGTGAAGGGGGTGTTTTGTGGGTTGTCATGGATTGGGTGAGTAGCGGGGGTGTTGTTGGCTTGGTCATGGGTTGGTGTAAATGCTATGTTAGGTGATGGGCAGTAGGGTTTTGATAAATGGTATCAAGGGATGATGATGTACGAGATTCAGTGTGTTTGTCATTTTGGTGGTTGGTAACGGGGCTGTAGGGATGGGTTTGAATGTAAAAAAACTATGGGTTGTGAATAACAAATAAAAGTGGAATACTAAATGAATGGTGGGAGATTGGTAATGGAACGAGAATAATAATCAATGGGGTTGGTTTTTTAATAAGAAGGGACTTTTTTTGTTGATTGTGTTTTCCTAACATGATTTTTGGATGGCAGGGATATGTTTTACGAACAATTGATATGGTTTGTTGTGGATAATTTCCTAGTAGTTAAGGAACTAATAAACTAATTCTTTTGAAACATTAAAACCTAAATAGGGTTGGGGTTGTTTTTTGTATGCATTCTTCGATATAGTAGTGACGAGGCACATGCTCAGTTTCTCTATTGAGAAGCCATAGGTTGGGCTGTGTGTTGTTATACATATATATCTGTATCTTTGTGTTTTGTTGCACCCCACCCATGTTGAGCACTTAGGGTAGAACACTCCCATTTAATGGGAAAGGGTGTTTTCCCCATAATTACATTCTCCATCCTGCTCCTTCTTCCATAGGCTGTGAAGGCTTGAGGCGACCTTATACCTAAGAATCTTTAGGTAGGTTTCCATTGGGGCGGTATTAGCCCATGTCTCTTCAGGAAGGTTTAATTTTTCCCAATAATCATCGGGATGAGGCCCAGGTGAGTGCGGGTGGGATGTGTGGTTTTTGAGGCCCGGGTGTGTGCGAGCGGGATGCGTGGTTATAAGGCCCATGTGTGTACAGGCGGGAAGAGTGTGGTAGAGTCAAGACATTCGCTGTTAGAAAAAGCATACAACTATTGGGATATGGTGTGGGGTACAGAATAATCTTGTTCTTATATACTACTACCTATTTGTTTTGTGTTTTGGTGGGCGTGTCTGGTGAGGTTGGGTGGATATAATTCTTTGATAGGTTTTTGTTTCTTATGTTGTTGTCATGGGACATTAGGATGTCTCCCCACTTGTACATGATAGATTTAGGTTTCCCTACTGGGTATACTTGTATTCTCACCCTACGTTTGTTTTTAGGTTTCCAGGAGGACTACCAGGGCCATGCGGGACCCTACTAGTCAGGACGGTTGGAGTTGTTGTAGTTATTTTTACACTTGTTTCTTTTGGTATTGTACTTTTGAGCTTTCTTGTACTTGTACATTGTTTCAGAACTATTTAAACAGGCACGTGGTATTGGTTTTGTTTTATTTACTTGGCTTTCCCCTCTTTTTATTTGGTGTTTGACTCATCCTATCTCCCTATCATAAATAAGTAAAAAGGGTATTGTCTCCCATATTGTGAAAAACACATACCCTTGGTTCTAGTCGCCACCCCGGTGCCTACTGAAAGTGGGACATGGGGGGGTCATTATCTCCCTTTTTCCATTGCCAGCTCAGGAGGGGCGTCTTTGGTGGGAGGGGGTCGTGATAGAATGGAATCAGAGGCAGGTTGAGAGATAGAATGGAGTATGGAGTTAGGAATAGTGATTATTTCATGGTATGGTAGGGAAATAGTGTTGGATGATCTTGGTGCGTGACATAGGTCAGGGAAGACATGCTAGGACATGAGATTTTAGGACCCCACGTGATCGGATGCAAGGACACTAAGCCTACCGAACGACCAAGTGAGATTACATTGATTGAAGGTTAGAGACACTAGGGAAGGTACATGCATCATCATGATTGTGTTTTTACTTGATTTTGGTGTTCTGGGAATGAAATTGAATAAAATGGTCAAATGAAACCTTGGGAAATTTCTAAAATATTTGAACTTAGGGGATCATTGTTTACCGTATAACTATGGCACCTGGACGTCGTACCTGGGTGACTCAGACAACCGAGGCCCAGTAGATTTAGGCGGTCGATCAGTTGAGTATTGACCAAGCGGAGGAAGACAACCAGTATAAGAAGACTCTATGTTCATTACAACAACAAACCCTCAAGAGGTACGAAGGTAATACATCGGATATGGTGAAGAGGGGTGTCTTAAAGAACTATGGATCACTTTTACATTGATCCGTGCTCCGAGAGAGTACTGGGATCTACTAGTAGTCAGTCAGCTGAGAGGCGCGGAGTGAAAGTGTTGGATGCTCTACCTTGGGGAGGGATCATAGGTAGAGGTTCCATGGGATGAATTTGAGAAGGATTTCCGAGAGGAATTACTTTCTTCCATGATCAAGGCAGAGAAGCGGTAGGAGTTACACTCCCTCCATCATGGGAGTATGTCAGTACCAGAGTTGGGGATCATGATCAAGGATCTCCAACACTTTCCTCTGGATCTCTTTTCGGATGAGGAGTCTCAGGCGAGAGGTTTGGAGGATGCGCTTCGTCCTTCATTCAAGTATGTTTTTACCCCCTTCACCCTTCCGACATAGTTGTCAGTACATAATGAGGAAGAGGTTGTAGAGACGATACGCTCAAAGGGAGGTGCACCTCGAGAGGGGATCCTGCCGTGTTTGTCAAAGGGGAAGGCAGTCAGCAGTAGGTCTCCAGCAATGGGACCTTCCAGATTCAGTCCATAAGTGAGCAGGCCCGAGTAGTTCTAGTTTAGGTCTTCTTGTCCTCATCTCTTTTTCACGGGACCAGGACCGAAGTGTTTCTCTTGTGGAGGTTTTGGGCACATTCAGATTTGGTGCCCGACCCGAGATCAGTACGGTGGAGGTGGGTAGGTTGAGCGCCCGCCTCAGCAGCACCAGATGTCGACGAGACCCTTCCTGCAGTAATAGGACCCTTCTCCTTTGAGGGAAGACATTGTAGAAGGTGGCCGACCTCTGAGTGCTCCTCAAGGACCTCGACTAGGCGATGGTCGTGGAGGTGGTCGACATCAGGGAGGCATAAGAGTTGGGCATGGACAATTGCACGCAACAGACCTAGAGCTTGCAGCAGTACTGTTCACACTGAAACATTGGGGACATTACCTCTTTGTGGAGCACATTATGGTATTCTCAGGTCACAAGATCTTACGTTATATCTTCTCCCAGTGTGACCTAAACTTACGACAGTGATGATGGGTCGAGATTCTCCAAAGACTATGACATCGAGATCTCTTACACTGAAGGTAAGGGAAACATTGTGGATGATGCCCTAAGCAGGAAGTCCCATAAGGAAGTGGTTCAGGAGTTCTCTGATGCTTGGAAAGCGATGGGAGATTTGGATGCCTTGCACTTGGATGCAAGAGTAGAATGTGATAGGGGCTATTTGATTCATATGACGGTGTAGTCCTCCTTATTGCAGCATGTGTAAGAGTCTTGGTGGGGGGACTCTGAGGCGGAAGTAATGTGGGATCATATCGATCAGGTAAATACTCTAGAAGGATGGTCAGAGGATAGCCGACATCAGATACTTTTTCATGGAAGTTAGTTTATTCCGCAGGCGATGCGTGAGGAACTTCTCCAACATTTCCATAGATCAGCCTTGGAGGTATATCCTGGAGTTTCAAAAATGTACCAAGGGATAATGGAACGGTTTTGGTGTCCCGGGGTGAAACGTGCAGTGGAAGAGTTTGTGGCTAAGTGTCTAGTGTGTCAGTAAGTAAAGGCTGAACGCCGTGTTCCTAGCGGTTTTTTTTCATCCTTTAGATGTCCCCGAGTGGAAGTGGGATGACATCTCGATGGACTTCATCACAGGACTACCCAGAGCTAAGGGTGGTTATGATGAAATCTGGGTAGTGGTGGATCGGCTAACGAAATCATCTCACTTCTTAGAAATTAAGGAGTATGGCCCGGTGAGTACCTTAACATAGAGGTACGTAGATGATGTGGTGCATTTTCATGGATTTCCAAAGACTATTGTCACAGATCGGGATACTCGGTTTACCTTAATAGTCTGGAGGGGGTTACATCATGCTTTTGGAACCTAGCAACGACTTATCACTACTTTCCACCCCCAAACCGATGGTAAGACAGAGTGGACTATCCAGACGTTGGAGGACATGTTGCGAGCATGCGTTCTGGATTTCAGAGGATCTTGGGTGTGACACTTTTTTTAGTATATTTTCCTTTTAACAACAGCTTCCTCTCTACTATTGGAATGGAACTATTTGAGTATTTGTATGGAAGACCATGTCGGTCAACCATTTTCTTGGAAGAGGTTGGTGATAGAGGTGCTCTTGGGCCAGAGGTAGTATGGAGCACTGCAGAGAAAGTCCAACTTGTGCGTGAGAGGATGAAAGCAGCTTAGGACCGATAGAAGTCTTATTCTAATCATCGGAGGAGGCCCATGGAGTTTGAGGTGGGAGATCATGTGTTCTTGAAGGTTTCCCCTCAATGGGGGCATCAAAGGTTTGGGAAAGGGAGTATGCTCTTCCCTAGGTTCATTGGACCTTTCGATGTGCTGAGGCGAGTCGGCGAGGTGGCATTTCAGCTAGCCTTTTCACCTCAGTTGGAGAAGGTTCATGATGTCTTCCTTGTCTCCCAACTTCATCGGTACGTAGACAATGACTCTCACATTATCAACTGAGGAGAGATATATATGGGAGATGACACGACCCTCGAGGAATGACCATTCAGAATCGAGGATCGTAATGAGAAGGTGCTCCTTGGACAAACCATCTCCTTGGATCGTGTGTTGTGGGGACATGGTGCCCTCAAGGAAAGAACTTGGGAATGGGAGAATCAGATGCACGATCAGTACCTAGAGTTGTTTTGACATGTTTATTTCTTTGTTCTTCAGTGTTTTGTTTGATGTTATACTATGTACCTTTGATATATTGAATGATTGGATTTTCGGTTGTGAGACCTTTTGTTTCCATGTTCTCTAGAAGTGTGTAACATGTCTGGATGTGGGGTTAAAGGGGAAAAACCGGATCCTTAATTGAGACGCATTAATGTGGATGCAATTAAACCCATGTAGGTGATTCAATGCCGCCTAAAGCGGATAATATCTCGACATTGGAGAAGGAATTTCCCCAAACCATGTGTTCGGGTAGTGTGTTGGTTGTACGGTGTTGGGGGTAGTGCAAGTTGAAAAATCCTAATGTATGGAAGTGGGAAGACCCAATTCCAAATCGAGAGGCATTAATGAGGATGCGATAAAACCCATGCAAGTGATTCAGTTCCGCCTAAAGTGGATAATATCTCTACATATGAGAAGGAATTCTTAACACATATCATTAGGGTTGTTTGATGGGTTCCAATTATAATGAGAGCCCTTAGAGGTATCTTGATGGGTTCCGCTTGGTTGGTTTCTGAATTATCGGGGATGCGAATGTTTTAAGAGGTATCTAATGTAATGGATCAGACCTCTCAGGCCCAGTCCTTTGTCAAAAATAACGACATGAAGTGTTCTGGAGCGTAAAATGGACTTTTCCCAAACATTTCAGAATTTTGAAACTACATGCCGTGTAGTGTGAGTACACGCCATCTACAACCTCGTCAGGTATACCCCTTGTTGAAGCTATGTCCTTGCCGTGTGAATGAAATGAGTACACACCATGTGTCACATACTACACGCCATGTAGTCCCTCCCCGCATATGTGTTACCCACAAACCATTTGTTGACCAGTCAATGGTCACGTTCCGCATTGATGACCGTATTGGAAGCCGCGTGGTGACCATGTGAAATAGTCGAGTACACGCCGTGTACTAGAATGTACACACCATGTACATTAGTTTTTCTCACCTATAAAAGGAGGGGTCCCCTCCTCCTTTTCAAATCACTCCTCTCCTAATCTCTTCTTCGAGAAGTGCTCTCCCGAGAGACTCCAAAGCTCCTTTCCTCCATAACTTCTTCGTCCGAGCTCTGATTTACAATCCATCAGCGCCCACAAGATTGTAACAATGAGGAAAAACTTATGATCTTGGAGTTGTTGTCATCCCTTCGGCCTTTCCTTCCCAGCTTCCACCCGAGGAGGTTTTTTCTGGGATTTGATAGAAGCAACAGACGTCGAAGAATGTATTATAAAGTTGATCCGGTAGAGCATTGTGATCAGAACCTATGGAGGTAGGGATCTTACCATCGTCTCTCAAAATTGTGCATCAGGCGGGTTGGGTGTCCTTTTGTTTAATTGAATCACTTTTATACCTGTTTAATAAAGATAATAGTTGGATTAAAGAACTAGGATGGGTAAGTTATTATGTTTATCTTTATTTATCATATTGTTATGTTGTGAATTGAATTGGATTATACCTACTAAAAATCACAGTCGTTGGGGGCCTTTGATTGCACAATTAAATGATGCCCTATCTTTCTAGAATGTTTCTGGATGGAAAATTTATTGAATGTGGAAATTGGTTAGTCAGATAAAGTTGGATGATTAAATGAAAATATGGAACCCTTGTCTGATCACCCCGGTTGAACAGAACTGAAATAATAAACATATGGGTGCTAATTAGGGTTTTTTTATGAAGATGGTGTTTTCTGGGTTGTTGTGGTTCCGGTGAGCAGTGGGGCTATGGTTGGGTTGGTTGTGGGTTGGTGTGAATGCAATGTTAGGTGATGGGAAGCAGGGCTGCGATAATTGGTATCAACGGATTATGATGTATGGGATTCAGTGTGTTTGTGGTTATGGTTGTTGGCAGTGGGGCTGCATGGATGGGTTTGAATGTGAAAAAACTATGGGTTGTGAATAATAAATAAATGTGGAAGTGTTAATGAATGGTGGGGCATGGTAATGGAATGTGAATAATAATCAATGAGGCTGGTTGGTTAAAAAGAAGGGACTTGTTTGTGTTTCTTGTGTTTTCCTAACCGGATTTTTGGGTTGTAGGGATATGTTTTACGAACGATTGATATGGTTGGTTTTGGATGATTTCCCAGTAGTTGAGGAATTAATAAAATAATTCTATTGAAACATGAAATCCTAAATGGTCTTAGGGTGGTTTGTTGTATGCATGCATCGATATAGCAGTGTCGAGGCACATGCTCAGTTTCTCTGTTTAGAAGCTATAGGTTGGGTTGTGTGTTGGTATACATATATATCTATATATTTGTGTTTTGTTTCACCCCACCCATGTTGAGAACTTAGTGTCGAACACTCCTATTTAATGGGATAGGGTGTTTTACTCTTAGTTACTAGCTCATTCCTACTACTTCTTCCATAGACTGTGATGGCTTGAGGCGACTTTACACCTAAGACTCTTCTGGTAGGTTTTGATTGGGGTGGTATTTTCCCAACTATCTTCGGGTAGGTTTACATTTTCACAAAAATTATTGGGATGAGTCCCAGGTGTGTGCGGGCGGGATGTGTGGGTTTTGAGTCCCAGTTGTGTGCGGGTGAGATTTGTGGTTTGTGAGTCCCAGGTGTGTGCAGGCGGGATGTGTGGTTTGTGAGGCCCATGTGTGTGCGGGCAGGATGCATGGTTGTGAGGCAGAGATGTGTGCGGGCGGGAGATGTGGTTCTTGAGGCCTAGGTGTGTGTGGGCGGGAAGAGTGTGGTAGCGTCAAGACGTTCACTGTTAGAAAGAGCATCTAACTAGTGGAAAATAGTTCAGGGTACCCAATAATCATGTTCTTATATAATACTACCTGTTGTTTTGTGTTTTGGAGAGCATGGATGGTAAGGTTGGGTGGGTTGAATTCTTTGATCGGTTTTGGTTTCTTCTGTTATTCTCACTAGACATTAGGATGTCTCCCCACTTTTGCATGAGAGCTTTAGGTTTCCCTACTCAATATACTTGTATTCTCACCATACGATTGCTTTCAGGTATCCATGTGGACTACCAGGGCTGTGCGAGACCATACTAGTCGGGACTGTTGGAGTTGTTGTAGTATTTTGTACTCTTGTTTCTTTTGGTATTGTACTTTTGAGCTTTCTTGTTCTTTTACCTTGTTTCAGAACTATTTAAACATGCATGTGGGATTGGTTTGGGTTTATTTACATGTCTTTACTTTCTTTTCTTTTAGGGTTTGACTCATCCTATTTCCCAATATTAAACAAATAAAAAGGGTAATTCCTCCCGTATTTTGAAAAACTAAAACCCTTGGTGCTAGTTTCCACCCTGGGGCCTACTGGAGGTGGGACTTGGGGGGAATTATCTCCCTTTTTCCATTGCTAACTCAGGAGGGTCATCTTTGGTGTGATGGGTTCATGACAACAATCATTTGATAATTATGATTTAAATATAACCCTAATGACATTTTTTTGGAATCATACAATTGTTATGTCAATTGAAACATGACTTGTTAATGTAGAATCATTAATATATATCAAAGAAGGTATAATGTTACATGAAACACTATTTTATTCTATAAGGTATACATTGACACTCATAATTATAGTCACAAAAAGGAAAAAATGGTATTGATATTCCAACCATAAATAATTCCTAGTTCAAGAAAATTCAGTAATGGTCCACATAAGGGTAGAATGAATTTAGAACATTTACATAGTAAATGCATCATATGTTTATACACTACAATTCCATAAATCCTATATGTATTGAGTGTGTAGATGAATATAAATAACAATCTCATTTATATGAATTTACGTCAATGAATAATCATGAATATGATGAATGATGTATATTGTATACACTACATTGGCTGTAGATTATAAGGGATAATAAAATGTTCCAAATATTTATCTATTACTTAAATCCCCAAATAGATTGAATCCATTGGATTCCAATCCCATGAATTCATTTCTATGATCAGAAGAGATGTCAACATGTAATAAATTAACTATCTTTTACACTTTTGAATCACATAGATTATATATGAACTCATCATTATTATTATAATGCAGAGCATGAAACATCATATGATAAGAGGTTTTAGATGAATTGCATTTTCATTGAAACTATAGTTTTAATGTAAATTAAATTAATACAATCACATAAGTTTTCTTTTTTTATTTTTGTTAGTACGACGATTCAAAATAACATCATTATTTTTTAATTTCAATCAAGATGTGCATGATATTTTGCACATAACTATATTCAAATAACTTTTCAATTAATAATATAATCATTGTGGCATTTATGTATCTTATTATAATTGAGTCTAAGATTTATAAAAAAATATTATACATATCATAAAATGATACAATGATCATACCTTCTTAAAATATATCACAAAAGTAATTCTAATATCATAAACATTGATTTATTTTATTTTTCACATATTTACATGATGTGTTTCATCTTTAATGGTAATGAATATATTGAATATTTATAATATTATTTTTATAATAATTTATTTCCATATGAAAAAAATTAGAAAACATAGTGGTTTTTTTTACTGTGATTTTCATTTTATTAGTATCTATAATATCATTCATTAATATGTTATCATCTTGATTAGGATAACCTATTATTATTAAATCATCATTAATATCATAAAAAAAACTAAATCAACAAACATGTTGCATTTTTTATGGCATTGGATTACTATTCCATAATCATCATTTATCCTGTTAGGAATTTCATTATCCACTATTGGGAAATTTACATTTTCATTTTAACTGCATTAATAACTACACATATATTATATAATATTCCATTATCCATGAAAAATCCAACACACGTATATATGTGGAAATGGTTTAAATATCATGTGACCAAATACATCATATCTTCTCACAAATTTCAGAATTTTCATTTAGGAAATTGACATTTTTTATTCCATCCGTGGATTGATTTTGAATTGAATATTCTAAAAACATATTCAAACCTGTAACATATAGATATTTGATTTAGTGTAAGGTGATCAATATTTTTACCATATGTACTTGACATCATATACCATCAAATATAAAAAATAATTATATTATTAAATGTTAAAAAATATTTACGTTATAAGAAAATTTGGAAAAATTTGGAACATGAAGCATGAAAAAATATACCATGTTATATAATCATATAAAAACCATGTTAAATTAATTAAAACATGCCATATTTTCAAAAAATCAATTTTATGAAATAATTATATGAAAAAATGACTTTTTTAATAATATTCTAACATTAATACTAGATATATTATATATGTAAGAATCAATATATTAAATTAATAATTTGAATATTTACTATTGATGTACATTAAAAAATATTACATTCAATGAAACTTAATCCATAAAGACATCATAATTGAAAATTATGAACATCTACTACATACGACCATATATAATACATTATTCCAATCTGGGTCTAATAATGTTGAAAAAGGGGTATGTGAAGTACAAGCGGTTGAATATATAATGATTAAAAAAATTCATATCCAAAAATATGACAAAAAACAATTGTCATCTATATTAATATAAGAATTTTCACTATGTACCAGTCAACACCTTAAATTCAATATAAAAACTATCATGTATTTTCTTTTTAAATATAGTGCCTAAATATTGAATGAATTTATGATACCAATTGTTCATAGAAATAGATTTTTTAAGAATAATATAATTTAAGATACACCATAATATTAAAATAGATTACCTCTTTATTAAATTATATAAAAATGATGAAATACATATTTAAATCTATAAATAGAGTACAATTCCAGACTTATGAAAATCATATAAAATTTAATATTAAATTTCATCCATTATTTTAATTTTATAAAAGTTAGAAATATTTAATGCGATATATAAATCAATAATTAAAATACAATATAATAATAGATTTATAATTTAAATCATTTTACAGAATCAATGGAGAGTTCCTAGATTATGCTATATCAAAGCATATGTATCACAACACTAAAACATTCAATCATTGGTATATAATCCACTTTTAAAAGTATATTTCTATAGTCCCGAATAATAACTAGTTAATGTGACATACTAAACTAGTGTAGAATGAATTCCAAAAATTTAACTACCTAAAGTAGAAACCCTATCATGAAAATAATTAATTTTATGACATCACTAATGGGAAAAAAATAAGTTATGTGGTTTTGAAATCATAACCCAATCCCATTTTATCACTTGATTAAACTATGTTGTAACGCCCCGACACCGGTTACCCAGAGTCAGTACATTAATTACATAACATTGGCTTGATCACAAGAAAGATCAAATCTCGAAAGACCAATTGGTTTAGTAGCCTTGGAAACACTTGATATATTCATAAGTTTTACATTACATCATCAAAATAAAAAAAGAACTACTACAACAACATATTGTCTCCATAGTACACACTATTAACCCCTCATAATATCCCTGCAAGTCATTCATAATTTACTTCTTCACATCCTGGGAAAATAAAACATAGAAAAGGGGTGAGCTCAAATGCCCAGTATGATAACAATATAGCGGAAACATTCATAAATAAGAATAAACATTTAAGGCAATGTATAACTAAAACAAAAGCCTTTTAAACATTAACTTCAACATAGTATGGCATAAATAAAATGAAATAATGCCATTTACTTATTCACATGGATATTCTACTAGTCGATAATCACATGTAATATCAATAACCACTTTCATAATGATGGAATGCATAATTCCAGACTATCATAACCACATAGCCAAGGCCTCGTGCGAAGACTACAAATAAGATTTTGCCAAGGCCTTGTGCCAAGACACTATTTTGTCTCATGAGACCTACCGATGCATCGAGGAGCTATAGCGGGCTCCACCCGTCATATATTAAGTCCAATGCATTCCCATATGAAAAGGTTTAAACATAACAAAAACATTCTTATTAAAACTAGATACGAAATGTCAATACTTTCACCATAAACCATGAATGGTATATAAAAAAAATAGCACATCCACAGTCAAACATATCACAAAACCTTCAATACAATATAAAAGTTTTGTATCATAATATATCATCCTCAAATAAGCGTAAAATCCATTAAAGGATATTGACATAGATGAAATCAAAACTCTTTTTAAAGAAATATTTCCTTCTATTTTGAAATCATTTAAGAGACATATATTTATAAAATAAAACATTTTCTTTGAAAATATTCTTATAAGATTTTAAGGGAATCCTTGACGATTTTATAATGGCGAAAAATGACCGCACCCGCCATATAAGTTAAAAAAACATTCTTATCTTAATTCTGTCGAAAAGGTTAAAAAGCACCTTGTTTGGAAAACGACGGAAAGATTACCTTATAAACCTATTATAAAAAGTCAAACAACGGTATAAATGACTTTAACCCATATTCTTTTAAATATTAAAAATGTTTTGAAATACATTTTGAAGAAACATGGATGTGGATGATAACGAGATCCCAGTAGATTATTACGTATAAACAACCTCGGATAATGAAGAGATTGTGAAATTACCCTTACCTTGTACTTTTCCTTGGTTGGGGTTTGTTAACCTCCTGTATAGTGATGAAATAATTGTTATTAAATTATAAAATAATCATATACATTAATATGATATCATATATGATCTTTTAATATTGATTTGATAATAATATCTTAGTATTATCGTTGTTTCGGGTGTTAAATTACTTGTTTTATTTTATATGTTTTGTTACGTAAGCCATGTTTGTAATGGATAGGTTGTATATTATTCATATCCATAATGATATCAAGTCCTTAAACAGCATTTTTAAATCATCAAATGACAATTATACTTGAATGGATACGATGGAGAATGAATCTTATCGCGTTTGTGGAGACGGTAGTCCGTACGTACGCACGAGCGACAATATCATTCTTTTGATATTAAAATAATATTTAAATGGATGGTATATCATATATACAGAATAATTAACATGTTATATTTATTATTTACATGAGTTACACATCATTATTATACCCATCCAAATAATATTATATTGAATAACAATTACACCACGACGTGGAGACGGTAAGCCGTACGTACGCACGTATGGTGACATGTTATTAAAAGGGTTGATAGAATACTGAATATGGTTGTACCATATTTATAATAACATCACAGTATATGTGAGATACTGGAGTTATTATTTTAGAATGGTAAGAACAATGAAAGAAGAAGTGGAAGAAGAAAGGAACTTGAAAAGGGGTGGTGAACACATTACCTCTTCTTCGGGTTATTCCTTTTGATTTGATCAAAAGGGTTCCTTAGGTTGGCTTTATGATCAAACTAAGGCCTCTAGGTTGTAGTGAGGGAAGATGGGAGAGTATTTGGGCAGGGTTTGGACGAGCCAAGTGGCTTGAGAGGTGTGACGAATGAGTAGAAGTGGTCTCCTTTTATAAGGGAGAGGAGGGGCTCTTTAGGAAAGAGTGAAAGTATTACTTTATAATATAATTATATTCGGTTTATAATGGTCCAAAAATCATTTAGGTCTAAGATAAGATGACTCATTTTATAAATAACATCAACCAATAAGAATTTGACAGGTTTTAGATAATATTTTAATCATTATAATCTTATTTATTTAAATGATTTATTAATGAGGTAAACATTTCATCATAGTTGTGTCATTAATAATTTAAATTATTTGATGTCTAAAATTTATAAATAAAATATCATTATGTAGGAAATCTTCTTAGATTTCTAATGAATATTTATAATCGAAAATCCAACATGTATAACCCTATGTAAAAATTGTTCTTCTAAAAGATGTAAGCTTATGGCATTTTTATTTTTATTTTAACTTTATTAATATAATGTGTCCCTACCACATACAAGTGGCTCTAAGGGGTCCACAAATCGACCCAAGGATGTCCATGGTCGGGTATGTGTCCACCAATAAGGTTAGGACACGTTTTAGGGTAATTTTGTATTATTATAATATTATTATTTAACCCTTATTTACAGGATTTACCCTTTAACCATGATAAATAAAATATTTACCGCAGTAATTATTCAAAATGTGTAAAAATAAAAGTTACCTATTTACATAATTTGGAAATCCTGATTCCAAATAGGTAATCCATTTTTCCAAATTCAAAACATAGAAGTGGCAGAAATTAATTTAAAATTAATTCCCGTTGTTAAAATAAAAGTGTGTTTTTAAGATATAATAACTATCAAAAGATTGACACTTGTTTATGTCTGGTTTAATTGTGAAATTATGTCCAATAACAAACATTAAATTAAATGGTAAAAATATATTATAAATATACTTTAAAACTACTAAAATTCATAATTTATCACTATTAATTATTTTGATTAAAAAAGTTGTTTTTAATTAAAATTTAGTAATTTTCACTATTAATCAAAATATGAAAGTTATCCGAAAAGTACCAAAATTTCACCTTAGGCTAAAATAGATATTATGAATCCAAAAATGAAGTCCATTTTGAAATATAAAATATATATGATTTCAAAAAGTAGGTATTACTATTCACAGTGGCTAGTTTAATTAGTTGTGGTGTGTGTTAGAACTCGAGGTTGCGTACAACACACGCTATCGCATTATTCGAAGGGAAATGTACTGTGGAAGCTTGGGGTGTTACATTCTCCCCTCCATCAAATAATTTCGTCCTCGAAATTTCTAGAATACTACCACATGAAAAGACTCAGGTGGTTCTTCATCATAAGTTCCTCGGGTTCCCACGTTGCCTCTTCCATCTTATGGTTTCTCCACAAAACTGTTACGAGACGCGTCGTCCAGTTTCTCGGCACTTGTTCTCTCGTATCAAGAATCCTGATGGGCTCTTCGCAATAAGACAGATCGGGTTCCAGTTGCAATTCCTCGTAAGTGAGTACATGCGTTGGGTCAGGCATGTATTTCCTCAACAGAGATACGTGGAACACATCGTGAACTTTAGAGAGACTTGGCGGCATTGCCAATCGGTAAGCTACAACCCCAATTCGATCTAGAATTTCGAAAGGTCCGATGTACCTGGGACTCAATTTACCTTTTTTACCAAAACGTATGACTCCCTTCCATGAAGATACTTTCAGGAAAACATGATCACCGACTTGAAATTCCAAATCCTTCCTTCGATTATTTGCATAGCTCTTCTGCCTACATTGAGCTGCTTTGATGTGATTTTGGATTACATTCACCTTTTCCACCGTTTCCTCCACCAGTTCTGGGCCTACAAGTTTTCTTTAACCAACGTCATCCCAACAGGTTGGTGTAAGACATCTCTTTCCGTATAACGCTTCATATGGTGCCATCTGTATACTCGAATGGAAGCTATTGTTATAGGAAAATTATACCAGTGGTAAATATTGATCCCACATACCCTGAAAGTCATGTGAGCAAGATCTCAACATGTCTTCTAATGTCTGAATAGTCCGTTCTGATTGTCCATCTCTCTAAGGGTGGTAAGCAGTGCTCAAATGAAGTTCAGTATCCAGGGATTTCTGAAGACTTTTCCAAAATCTTGAAGTAAAACGGGGATCACGATCAAAAACAATTGATAAGGGTACTCCATGAAGTCTCACAACTTCATTAATATATAGTCTTGCTAGACGTTCCAGGGGTAGATCATCTCTTATAGCAAGAAAATGTGCTGACTTGGTAAGACGATCAGCAATAACCCATATTGCATCGTTCCTTCTAGGAGTCTTTGGTATCCCCATGACAAAGTCCATCTTAATATTGTCCCATTTCCACTCCGGTATGTGAAGAGGTTGCATGACTCCTCCAGGTTGTTTCCTTCTAGCTTTCACTTGTTGACAAACCATACATCTTGATACAAAATCAGCAATCTCCCTCTTCATGTTGTCCCACCAAAAATGTTCCTTCAAATATCTATACATTTTGGTGCTCCCATGGTGTATAGAGAAATTGGAACTATGAGCATCATCAAGCAATTCCCTTTTCAGATTAGGTAAATCGGGAACACAAAGTCTCTTCCCGAATTTCAAAATTCCATCTTCATACACAACGTCTCTCAATTTCCCATCATTCATAGCTTTAATCTTCTTCTGAAATTCTTCATCATCGGTCTGAGAACTCTTAATCCTTTCTAGTAAAGATGGTTTGGCAACCATTTGAAAAAGCATTGATGTTTTACCTTCCCTGGTTATTCCCATGTCCATCTTCACTAGATCAATGAAAATTGGATCCCTTTCAATTCTCATATTGTTCAAAAATCCATGGTCTTTTCTACTCAAAGCATCTGCCACCTTGTTTTCTTTCCCCGGGTGGTAGTGTATCGTGCAATCATAATCCTTGAGTAATTCAAGCCATCTCCTTTGCCTCATGTTGAGTTCTTTTTTTGAGAAAATATACTTCAAACTCTTGTGATCAGTATAAATCTCACATTTTTCACCATAGAGGTAGTGCCTCCATATCTTCAAAGCAAAGATCACAGCTGCTAACTCGAGATCATGAGTAGGATAGTTTTCTTCATGGATTTTCAACTGTCGTGATGCATAGGCAATAACTCTATCATTCTGCATAAGGACACAACCATGTCCTTTCTTTGATGCATCACTATAAATAACGAACCCATCATTCTCCGATGGTAGAGTCAATATAGGAGCATTGACTAATCTTCTCTTCAGTTCTTCGAAACATTCATCACACTCTTTTGTCCAAACAAATTTAACCCCTTTACGTGTGAGCTTCGTTAATGGGATAGCCAATCGGGCAAAATTCTGGAAGAAACGTCGATAATAACATGCCAAACCAATAAAACTACGTACCTCAGTTATACTCGTAGGTGCTGGCCATTCTTGGATTGCCTTGGTCTTAGAAGGATCAACAGAGATTCCATCTTTAGAGACAATATGGCCAAGAAAAAAATATCCTGAAGCCAGAATTCACACTTGGTAAACTTCCCATATAATTCATGCCTCCTCAGAGTCTTCAAGATAATGCGCAAGTGATTTTCATGATCTTCGTAGGTTTTGGAGTATGCTAATATATCATCAATAAATACCACCACAAATTCATCGAGATACTCCTTGAAAACTCTATTCATCAGATCCATGAATACAGAGGGTGCATTAGTCAATCCAAACGTCATTACGGTAAACTTGTAATGCCCTTACCTGGTTCGAAATGCTGTCTTCGGAATGTCTTCCTTCTTCACACACAACTGATGGTATCCAGATCGAAGGTCAATCTTTGAAAAGTATTGAGCTCCATTAAGTTGGTCAAATAAATCATCAATGCGAGGTAGGGGATACTTGTTCTTTATCGTTATAGCATTGATCTCCCTATAGTCGATACATAACCTCATAGATCCATCTTTCTTTTTAACAAAAAGAACAGGGGCTCCCCATGGAGAAACACTAGGGTGAATAAATCCCTTATTACTCAATTATTGTAGTTGTTTCTTTAGTTCGACTAATTCTACAGTGGCCATTCTATAAGGGGTCTTCGATATAGGCCTTGATCCAGGAATCAAATCAATGGAAAACTCAACTTCTCGTTCTGGAGGATGTCTAGGTAAATCTTCCGAAAATACATCTACACATTCTTTCACAATAGGTACATCCTCTATTTGAACATTCCTTTCCTCACCGAAAGTTATTTCATTCTCGTCCTCCCCAATAATTGAATTAAGTTGAGCTACTGGGGGTGGATCTAAATAAGAATTAGGTGGTGACGATTCTGCTCTTATAATAGGGTGTTCCTTATCATTATCATCAAGAATAGTAACCTATTTCTTCTTACAATAAATCTTCGCATCATAGCTTGAAAGCCAGTCCATACCGAGGATTATATCAAACTCAATCATAGGTATGACGATGAGATCAGCAGATAAAGAAAATTTATGTGCTCTAATGGGGACTGATTCACAAAACTTTGTTGCAATGATACTTCCCTTATGAGTTTTAACTGACAACTCCCTTATTAAATCAAATTGGAAGTATCTAATTTTCATAGAAAACTGGGAAGATATGAAACAATGCGATGATCCAGAATCAAATAATGCATTTGCTAAACTTGAGGAAACCATTAAATTACCTGCCACCACGTCTTTCGGAGCTTCTACCTCAGCAGTAGTGATAGCATAAGCCTGGCCTTGATCCCTTGGCCTTTTCTGAGATAAGTTATCCTGACGCTTAGGACATTCATTTGCATAATGCCCCATCTCCCTGCAATTGTAGCACTGAACGTTGGTAGCATCCTTCTTCCCCTTGCAATCACGAGCTTGGTGGCCTTTTTCACCACACTTGTAACAGACTCCCATTCCCTTCAAGCAAGTACCAGGGTGTTTTTTCCCGCATTTACCACAGGATGGATATTCAACCTTTCCCTTCTTCCCCTTATTTCCATTACCAGATTGATCAGCAGGTCTCTTCTTCTCTTGCTTTGCTTTAAATTCATAAGACTTAGAGAATTCCTTTTCGGTCTTGATAGCACATGAGAAAATGTCTGCGTACGATGAAAAGGATTGTGAGACTAATGCTCGACGGAGAAATGGATTTAACCCATCAAAGAAACGATCAATATTAATTCTTGGGTTGCGAATATAATCTATAGAATACCTCGCTAACCTTGTAAAGTTAGCCTCATACTTTGTGACATTCTCATCCTCCTTCTGTCTCAGACTTAGAAATTGCCATTCCATATCTGCTCGATGGTCGCGAGGAAAGTATTTTTCTAAAAACAGATCTTTGAACTCCCTCCATTCCATATTTGATACTTCATCATCTTCCTTCGTATTTTGAATCAATGACCACCATTGATCAGAATCTCCAGTGAGGCGGTAAACTGCCATGATAACTTTTTCCCTTTCACTGCTCCCCAAAGCCTGAAATATTTTCTCTAGGGAAAATATCCATTGCTCAGCTACTAAGGGATTTGTACTCCCATTGAACGTTGGTGGTTGTTGCCTCATGAATCGATCTAACATTGATCCTCCACGCTGCGGATCAGGGTGCTCCATACGGGTAAGGTTATTATTCATAACCTAAGTAAGTTGTCCTAGTATGGTGATTAGCTGATCGGCTCCAGTTGCATCACCAGCCCTACTATAATTATCTTAAGTAGGAGGGAAATCCCTACATAGAGTGCGTGCATTGATACGGTTTCCATTTCTTCCACTGGGCGCCATTTCTAAACAATGGCATAAACTAGATCAGTTTATGAATCAAAATAAGTAATCCCATACTTACAAAACACTTAACATAAATTGAACTATTTATAGATATAATCCATAATCATAAAAAAAATTTCTTTGAAAAATTATATACTCATAAACCCTTCATAATTATTGGTAAAGAAAATGAGAGTTATCCTAAGAATATCCCCCAGGAATGTTGTAACCAAGAGTGCTGCAAGGCCCGTTGTCGTGCACCAGTTCTCGTTCGAGTCTAGCTCAAAGCGGTGTTTTCGGGTTTTACACCTAGGTACATCTGTGCCAGAGCCGCCTCTACCTGCTCGTATCCAGACCGGGATGTATTGCTCGAAAAACTCACAAAATCTCTACAATACCAAAATTCTAGGAAGTTCTTCTATACTAATCCTCAAAGTTCATCTTAGGTCTACGTTCTCTAATCAGAGTTTATCTAAATCTAGCTTCCAAGGTTTGTACTAAACATCCTTTGATACCAACTGTAACGCCCTGACCCCAGTTACCCAGAGTCGGTGCATTAATTACATAACATTGGCATGATCACAAGAAAGATCAAATCTCGAAAGACCGATTGGTTTAGTAGCCTTGGAAACACTAGATATATTCATAAGTTTTACATTACATCATCAAAATAAAAATGAACTACTACAACAACATATTGTCTCCACAGTCCACACTATTAACCCCTCATAATATCCCTGCAAGTCATTCATAATTTACTTGTTCACATCCTGGGAAAATAAAACATAGAAAAGGGGTGAGCTCAAATGCCCAGTAAGGATAACAATATAGCGGAAACTTTCAAAAATAAGAATAAACATTTAAGTCAATGTATAACTAAAACAAAAGCCTTTTAATCGTTAACTTCAACATAGTATGGCATAAATAAAATGAAATAATGCTATTTACTTATTCACATGGATATTCTACTAATCGAATAATCACATGCAATATCAATAACCACTTTCATAATGATGGAATGCATAATGCCAGACTATCATAACCACATAGCCAAGGCCTCGTGTCAAGACTACAAATATGATTTTGCCAAGGCCTTGTGCCAAGACACTAGTTTGTCTCATGAGACCTACCGATGCATCTAGGAGCTATAGCGGGCTCCACCCATCACATATTAAGTCCAATGCATTCCCATATGAAAAGGTTTAAACATAACATAAACATTTGTATTAAAACTAGAATACGAAATGTCAATACTTTCACCATAAACCATGAATGGTATATATAAAAAATAGCACATCCACAGTCAAACAAATCACAAAACCTTCAATACAATATAAGATTTTTGTATCATAATATATCATCCTCAAATAAGCGTAAAATCCATTAAAGGATATTGACATAGATGAAATCAAAACTCTTTTTAAAGAAATATCTCCTTCTATTTTGAAATCATTTAAGAGACATATATTTATAAATAAAAACATTTTATTTGAAAATATTCTTATAAGCTTGTAAGGGAAGCTTTGACGATTTTATAACGGCGGAAAATAACCGCACCCGCCGTATAAGATAAAAAAAACATTCTTATCTTAATTCTGTCGAAAAGGTTAAAAATCACCTTGTTTGGAAAATGACGGAAATATTCCCTTATAAACCTCTTATAAAAAGTCAAACTAGTGTATAAATGTCTTTAACCAATATTCTTTTAAATATTAAATTTTTTTTGAAATACATTTTGAAGAAACATGGATGTGGATGATAACGAGATCCCAGTAGATTATTACGTATAAACAACCTCGGATAATGAAGAGATTGTGAAATAACCCTTACCTTGTACTTTTCCTTGGTTGGGGTAGGTTAAACTTCTGTATAATGGTGAAATAATTGTTATTAAATTATAAAAGAATCATATACATTAATATGATATCATATATGATCTTTTAATATTGATTTGATAATAATATCTTAGTATTATCGTTGTTTCGGGTGTTAACTTACTTGTTTTATTTTATATGTTTTGTTACGTAACTCATGTTTGTAATTGATAGGTTGTATATTATTCATATCCAGAATGATATCAAGTCCTTAAAAATAATTTTTAAATCATCAAATGATAATTATACTTGAATGGATACGATGGAGAATGAATCTTATCGCGTTTGTGGAGACGGTAGTCCGTACGTATGCACGAGCGACAATATCATTCTTTTGATATTAAAATAATATATAAATGGATGGTATATCATATATACAGAATCATTAACATGTTATATTTATTATTTACATGAGTTACACATCATTATTATACCAATCCAAATAATATTATATTGAATAACAATTACACCACGACGTGGAGACGGTAAGCCGTACGTACCCACGTATGGTGACATGTTATTAAAAGGGTGGATAGAATACTGAATATGGTTGTACCATATTTATAATAACATCATAGTATATGTGAGATACTGGAGTTATTATTTTAGAATGGTAAGAACAAAGAAAGAAGAAGTGGAAGAAGAAAGGAACTTGAAAAGGGGTAGTGAAAACATTACCTCTTCTTCGGGTTCTTCCTTTTGATTTGATCAAAAGGTCTCCTTAGGTTGAATATATGATCAAACTAATGCCTCTAGGTTGTAGTGAGGGAAGTTGGGAGAGTATTTGGGCAGGTTTAGGACGAGCCAAGTGGCTTGAGAGGTGTGGGGAATGAGTATAAGTGGTCTCCTTTTATAAAGGAGAGGAGGGTCTCTTTAGGAAAGAGTGAAAGTATTACTTTATAATATAATTATATTCGGTTTATAATGGTCCAAAAATCATTTCGGTCGAAGATAATATGACTCAATTTCTAAATAACATCAACCAATAAGAATTGGACAGGTTTTAGATAATATTTTAATCATTATAATCTTATTTATTTAAATGATTTATTAATGAGGTAAACATTGCATCATTATTGTGTCATTCATAATTTAAATTATATTATGTCTAAAAATTATAAATAAAATATCATTATGTAGGAAATCTTTTTATCTTCCTAATTAATATTTATAATCGAAAATACAACATGTATAACCCTATGTAAAAATTGTTCTTCTAAAAGATGTAAGCTTATGCCATTTTTATTTTTATTTTAACTTTATTAATATAATGTGTCCCTACCACATACAAGTGGCTCTAAGGGGTCCCCAAATCGACCCAAGGATGCCCATGGTCGGGTATGTGTCCACCAATAAGGTTAGGACACGTTTTAGGGTAATTTTGTATTATTATAATATTATTTTTTAACCCTTATTTACCGGATTTACCCTTTAACCATGGTAAATAAAATATTTACCGCAGTAATTATTCAAAATGTGTAAAAATAAAAGTTACCTATTTACATAATTTGGACATCCTGATTCCAAATATGTAATCCATTTTTCCAAATTCAAGACATAGAAGTGGAAGAAATTAATTTAAAATTAATTCCCGTTGTTAAAATAAAAAGTGTGTTTTTAAGAGATAATAACTATCAAAAGATTGACACTTGTTTATGTCTGGTTTAATTGTGAAATTATGTCCAATGACAAACATTAAATTAAATTGTAAAAATATATTCGAAATATACTTTAAAACTACTAAAATTCATAATTTATCAATATTAATTATTTTGATTAAATGAGTTGTTTTTAATTAAAATTTAGTAATTTTCACTATTCATCAAAATATGAAAGTTATCCGAAAAGTACCAAAATTTCACCTTAGGCTAAATTAGATATTCCGAATCCAAAAATGAAGTCCATTTTGAAATATAAAATATATATGAATTCAAAAAGTAGGTATTACTATTCACAACGGCTAGTTTAATTAGTTGTGGTGTGTGTTAGAACTCGAGTTTGCGTACAATACACGCTATCACATTATTCGAAGGGAAACATACCGTGGAAGCTTGGGGTGTTACATATGTGGGTTCTCTAAGTATTCCCCAATTTTTTTTTATCAAAATAGTATATTAATTAAAAATAATCACATGAAATAATTATACAAAAAAACCTCAAAAAATTTATAAATAAATTTCATCCAATAAATGGATCCTTTAACTACATAATAAATAATTTTACATATATTAATTTCATTGAAAAATTGGGAAATAATTTCAATGATATAACAAATATTGAAAACATAATTTAGTAAATAAAAAATTAACTCATCATTTTATGATTTACATACGAACACTTAATTATTAAATTATACATAATTTAAAAAAACCATATGTATGAAATAACTAGAATATAATTGAGTGTAACAATATAAGAACCACAATTTTCTAAAATGATGCTTATTGAAAACCCCAAATATCAGTGAGGGGAAAGTGTATTTGAACGAGGGTACTAAGTTGGGCATTTTCGATAGTATCCATGTGGGAGATAAGGGATATGGTATTTTTGGAGAGGGGTACAGAGATTGGAAACAGCAATGGGAGATGGGGTTGGGTGATAGAGGGATTCGTGGATAGGTGGTCGTTGACATTGATAGTATTTTTAAAATATAAAACATCACATTAATAAAAAAAATACCATGAAATATCTAATATCGTGGTTGTTTAATAAAACCACCACTATATATAACTGTAGGCTAGGATTTTGAGAAGCATAGCTTAAAAATAGTTTGGAAATTTTCGTTAACGAGGTAGCCCCGGTTTTGAACAGAACTAGTAGTAAAACTAATGAAATATACTATAATTCCACTAATTTTAATAACATATTTAAAAATACTATTCATATATGTTACAAAATTTACTCTTAAATTATATTAATGTATTATAAAATTATAAGTTATAGATTTTTTTATCATCATATATTAGAAACATCGAGTGTTTATTACGTGATTAAAAATATTGGTTTTGATAACCATTAATTGATAGAAAATTCATAATTATTGCATCATCAATGGTATAATAATAAATTATTTATAATTATTTATAAATATTTAATATCACTCTATTATATTTTTACTCATGATTTATAAAGAAATAACCAGGGATGAATTTGTTTAGTTAATTTTTTACGAAAAAAAATTCGTATATTGATGAGTTAAATATTAATAAAATATTTTTAAAACCTTAATGAATTTATAAACATTATTTAAATCCTATAATTGAATTATTATAATCACACATGTACATTTTTAATGAAAAATGGAATATATTTTTCCATAGAGGTAATAGACTACACGCACAAGAAGAAAATGTTTTAGTTTCCCATATAACTTAAAGAATGTGTATATTGATTTATAATTTTATAATATTAATCATATCATAAATATCTTATTTATTAATTAAATATAATTTTTTAACCATCCATAAAATGTAATGATGTAAAATAAAACACATCATCCAAGGAGGTGGTTTCGTACAAGTAACAAAAACAATGTTTCCACTTTTCTATGAAATGATAACTGGAAGAAAATTGTTATCCAATAAATATAACAAAATAATAGAATTGATAATAAATATGTATTTATATTATAATGGGAAAAATATTTTTAATTATAGGTATAAGAATAATAATAAGATGAATTTTTATAGTGGTAAGAAACATACATAGATGAATTTTCTTTTTCATAGAAACCATCTATATTTTGAAGGAATTTAGGATATAGATTTGTAAAATAAAATCAATAAAATTAGAAATTATTATTTTGGAATAAAATGATTCTTAGTAAATGATAAGACTAGAATATTTTTTAATCTTTAAATGGGAGGTATGTGTTTCCTTTTATAAGTGAAGGGAATGATATTTTTGTAAATATAATTTCTTATTATAAAGAATTAATTATTTTCTAAATGGAAAGTGAATTAAAATTGGAATTAAAAGAATTTTGACAAGGTAACATTAACTAATACTTCAAACATACATTTTGAAACATGTTTTTAACATGTTTTTGGACTTTAAACTATTTTAATTAACCCTTTACCATATTATCTTTTACCGTGGTAACTAATTTTTACCATAGTATTTTATTTTTATACATAAATAATTGATATTTATTAAATAATTTCGAATTTTAAATTAAAAATATAAAAATAAATTTTAATATATATAGATTCTAAAAGTATTAAAATTTAATTCTAAATTTAAAAATTTATACCACATTAAAACACTTTTAGAAAAAATATAACCTATGTTAAAAATGTAAAATATAGGTTTTTAAATTAAAATTAATATTTTTAAATTTTTAATATTTATTATAAAATAATGGTTGTAAAAAATCATAAATTATTTATTTTTTTATATCTTAATGATGCCCTCAAATTCACAGTATGTGTAAAAATGGTACCTTTCACTATTCCCTAAAAAATAAATATTTTAAGAAAAACATAAAAAACTAATGAAAAAATAATGTTTTCATGATAAATAAACAATTTAAATTATCATTTTCATTTTAAAATTTTAAAATTTATGAATTTTTATTTTAAATGGAAATATTGAAAATAACGAAAATTGTTTTATTGGAAAATAACATTTTCAAATGTTAACTATTTTTTTCTTATTTCCAATAATAATTAAATTAAATTATTATTATAAAATATTAATATAGAAAATATATTTTATCTTCATTTAAAGATAATATAATTAGTTTCTCAAAATAAAAATGTAGAGTGTATAAAAAGTCAATTTTAGAGAGAATATATTTTTAAGCATATTGTGATCTTATTGGTCTTTTAGCTATACTAATTGAATATTATCAATGAATTAAAATTTAAATGAACCTTATTTTTAATTATATATATATATCAAAAAAATTTAACCATATGTATACTTCCTTATTCATTCACTAAATTAAAGTGCTTATATTTATGTTATTAAAATTTCTTGCAATTAATTTTTTTAAGTGTTCTGTCTGAAACAAGTTTTATAACATAATATTTATTTATGTATAATTATTTATTAAACTCATTAGAAATTATAACTCTTATCTAATTGGATGTGTGATAATCAATTTAATGAAAAAAATACATTAGAGGAATATTTCACAAGTTGAATTATTCTCACAACGTTGGGGGATACCAACCCAAGGAAGATGAAGAATCCTATATGAGAATTCTAAAGTGATGTTTGTACATGTTTTATTTTAATAAATATCCTATTATGGACTTATAAGAAAGTGGGACGAAAATATTTGTACCAAATTGTCAAATTACACTCATCATATTGAGATATTATATGAATTACCCCTATTCACATTTGTTTAAACGATTATAACTGTTGGTTGAAGTGGTGTAGAAATAAATAGGGATATGGGCCATCTATTTATTATTATAAAAAGGACATGTATAAGAAGTTAATTAATACATGATGAGTTGGATTTTTTTTATGATCTAAAAGGAGATAATTGAAACAAAAAATGCTAAGTCCTCCTAATTATAGTTCCTAATTGGTATCATACCCAAAAATTGGTTCAAATGGATTCAATGAATTGATATGAGTCAATGGGTTGTTTAAAGGACAAATTATGGATTTAAAATCTACATGTATATGGTTAATTAAATAATGAATAATTACACATTATACAGATTCAAATATAGTAATAAATTAGTGTCGAAGACTTATTTGATATGACTAGTGGTATCATGTAAAATTTGGTGATTGAAAAGTGATACCAAGACATATTTCAAGTGGTATCAATCCTCCAGTAAGGATAAGAAATCATAAATAAATAAACATCAATTATCATCGAATTATAATTTTTTTCTGATAAAATAATAAATTGGTATCAAATTATATTTTATTAGAATACAGAATGATACATGGAATGATGTGGAATAACTAAGAAATAGTTTCAAGTGCTATAAATTATCCATGTATAGGTATTCATTTGTTTGATGGATTCATTGGGAGTTCATTCTTATAATTAAATGTTTTTTATCCTCATATGAAAATGATAAGATTTATAAATAAGGTAAGGATAAAGTAAATCAAGTTGTATAAAAATTTAATCAACATATCTATGTGTTTAGTATTGTAAAAACCACAATATTGTATCATATATGGAAGAAATGTATTGAAATGGATATCTTTTATATTGTTTCCATATACACTTATTTCAAAAATAGAGTTCTAATTCAATAGGTTGAGATAATATTTCAATGAATCATTACCCTGTGGTAAATTCAGTCATTGAAAATCGTTGAGTAGAATGTATCTTGAATGCGTCAACGGTTCGCAACATGAAATGTGTTGAATTTTTTTCAATAAGTATAATCATGGATAATGTGTTGAGTCTCACCAGACCCACAGTCACAAATATGCTTCTAAAAACATAATCATACATACTATATTTGTTACCAAATGTACCAATACAACCATAAAACCCAACAATTATAATATAATAAAATAGTTAATTACATAACCAAGACCATTTTATGATTAATAGTTTAAAAAAATAGGTAAATTAAATTTAACAAAAAATAAAAAACGTTGCCATAACATGGGCATTTTTTCACTAAAAAATATATTCCGTATTTTACCGTAAGCCTTTAACATCTCCAAAAAACTTCTGTAGACAAGATAAACATCTATAATGTTCATATCTAATGATATTTTAGACAACCATTGGAAAAATAAATATAATAAGGTATCATCAAATTCATATTAATTGTAAATACGAGTGTTAAAAATTGATGGTCATAAGTGAGAATAAGATAAACATGTCGATGTGAGAGAATAATTAATGTGTATGAATATATAATAAGGAAAAAATATTGAATAAAATATTGATCATAATTAATTAGTTATAAAATTACGTTTATGGGTTAAATAATTAGATATTTAAGGATCATGGAATCATAATAATATGAAAATAAATTAAAACATGACATCATAATAATAAGTTAATGATAACTACCAAGACAACATAATATAGTGTATGAGGATAGCCTCTTGTACACAATTCGTGGAGTCTCTTGAGATTAAAATGCTACCTAATAAATTCTGAGGGATATATTATTTTAGTCTCTCTTATCACATTATAATATGTACATGAATATGTGTTATAAATAAATAAATCATACATAGTTGAAAATCAAAAGAAACCCCTTGAAAAAGAAATGGTTTACCTATTCATATCTCAACCCATGACAAAATGATATATCTTAATGATTCAAAAAATAATAAGGAACAAATATTTTTTGGATGTTAATATTTCAAGATATATTAATGGGTTCTAAACAAGAATTTAAAAGAATAATAGTCAATAAAAATTTTAGATAAGAATATATAAAATTGAACAACTCAAACGATGCTTTAAGGGATGATTAATGATCCTATGAATAAGGATAACAAATTTTGTTTTATTTAATATTGTTTATGAAACATAATGGTTTTAAATAAAAAATAATTATTATTTTTAAAAAATCATGGAAGGGAAAAACGTTAAAATATTGGGACAAAAATTTATTAACAAATTAATGTGTTCCCTTTAAACAAGATTCTTTTAAATATATACTGAGAAGGGAACTATTGAAAATGAATAAACCTAATAAATAGAGGTAAAATAAAATAGGTATATATATAACACACATATTTACATAATATATAAGAATTAACTGTGAATATTATAGAGTAATGTTTATTTAAAGAGAGAGATAATGCATTACCCAAAGGAAAAGCGGGATGTTCTGGAGTTTCCTTATGGGTTTGGTAATATAAAAATAAAAAAACATAGAAATAGATTATTAAATAGAAATTATAATTAGATGAATAAATGATAATTTATGATAAAATTAGTCAATTTATAGTAATTAATTCATATAGGAGAATAATATGTGAATAATTTTAAATGTGTCTAATGGAATGGAAATTGAGATAAAGTACCCCTACCTTGGATTCCCACTTAGTATTAATCACTGTAACAACAAATATTATAATATAATACCCATTAATATTTTATTATAGAAACTTAATCATGTATATTTTAATTTTTATAATATATTTATTAGTATATTTAATTCATTTTTCATAAATTTTTTTCTCAAATCGGTCATTTGGGGTTTTTTGGTCAATTTATACAATAATACTTCATGTATTAAAAATCTAAAATGGTTTAAAAAAATGATTCCATTATCTCCATAATTATATATTTATATATTATTTAGAATTCTATATTATCAAATATTTTACATGTCAATAGACTTTCCAAAATAGATTCCAATTATGAATGATATCTCTGTATGTTCGTTTTGGGTAGTTAAAATTACTATAAAAATTTATTTTTAATATCATTAATATAATGAACAACCTATCATTAAAAATATTAATAATTTCTTAAATAACATATTTCTTTTTTACTTGAATTTTTATAACCATCCATGTAATGTGCTGATTAAAATTAAAATGTGTCATTCAATTTGGTTGTGAGAAAGCTATAATACAACTAACATTTATATTTTTTGAATAGATGGGTGGAAGGTAAATAATGGTTATTAAAATAACATAATAAAATTTTATACAATTGCTGATATTTATTTAATTATTATAGGATGAGTATAATTGATTTAGTATAGGTTTTAGAAGAGTATTTATCTGAATAAAAATGGGAATTTGATTGAGATTTATTACTCACACTTTGAGACAACAACTTTTCAAATTAGATTATGAATTTAAAGGGTTTTATTTTTTAGATAAAAAGAATTTTATATTTGAATTATAGTTTTTTGAATGGGTTTTGTTATATCATGTTTAATATAAGAATCATTTTGTGTGATGAGGAGTTGATTTATAATGTTGTCCCTTTATAAGTGATACGTGTGACATTTTTTAAAATATTAATTTATTAATATTAAATTTAATGTAATATTCTATAAAATTGGAAAAAATATATAATTTGTCATTTTTAGATAAATTTTTGCCAAAAATTACTCATACAAACATTTATAGATGATTTTTTTATTATATTTCGTGACATTAACTCTTGATTTATCATTTTTGACTCGTTTTTCAACTACCATTGTGAATGGGTATTACCTTGGTAAATTATTACTAAGCCCAAAAATAAAATTTTACTTATTAAATAATTAATATTATTATTATTTAAAATATTAAATTTAATTTATTGGACTCAATTTCCAAATTTGATAAAATTATATTAAATATAAATATTCATAACACAATATTAAAACAAAATATATTTCTAAGCCTAAAAATATATATTTATGCTATATATTATGAATATAATTAACAACCATAATATTTATTGGATTATATTAAAATAAATTATTCTTATTTTTCATTAAAACAATGCGAAAACTAAATAAAATATTGTAAATACATATGTAATGTAAATGACCAAATATAGTTTTTTATTGGAATAAAATATAATTTAGGATCAAAATTTTAAATTTGGTTCGTACACAAAAATTTTATTTTATAAATGATTTATTTTACTTATTATATATATATAATAATTATAATTTGGATAAATTTTTAATTCATCTCTATATCATGATGATATATTAAAAATTATGATCATTATATAAAATATATTTTGTACTCTTCACCAAAAAACACACCTTTTAAGAAAAATAAAAAACCCATCTTGACATAATATTTTTATGATGAATCCAAATTTGACTTTAATTTTATAATATAAAAATAATAAAATTATGTTATTTAAAAATTAAATCAAAACAATAAATAATATTAAAAACAATTTTGACGTGATTTTTTAAACATTAAGTGTTCTTTATTTTATTTCATATCACATGCTAATGAAATGGGTATGTATTGGTTTCTAATTTCAAATATTTTTTTATAATAAACATTTTGATGTGATAAATATTATTAAAAATAAAATAAAAATCACTTTATAATAGTTAATTGAAAAATATAACTATTTAACATTGATTAATTTTAATCACATCACATAAATGATATATCATTTATCCATTATATTTTTAATTATTTAATTGTTATTGGATCATATCAAATAATTTTGAAAAAATAATGTATAAGTAATGAGAATATATGTTATATGTGGTTTAACTCCTTCAAAAAAAATTCATAATGGTATTTGAAATTTCATTCCAGAAACTTTATAATTTCTATCTTGTATTGTAATAATATATAAGGATTAATTTTATTTTAGTGTTTGATATAAAAAAATATAGTCAATAGTGAAATTATTAAAATGAATAATACATTTTAAAATCACGGTTTCTTATATTCTACCGAATAAAATAAATATCATCCTCAAAATTTTATATTCTCACACATATGAAAAAAATTATGACACCTCCCTTAATATTTCATGGATATATGTTGTAATTTAAAATGAAAAATACACATTAATATTATCATTGATACTAAAAAACAAATTTTTATTTCATAGAAATAATATATTTAGATTTTTATTTGTCATAATAATTTATACTAAATATTAATTATTATAAAACATAATAGCTTCTAAAGATAGAACATTCTCATCTTTAATTTCATGATCAAATTCTGAATGAAATACATTAGAATATGGTTATAATGATAGTAAATATAAATAAAAATATTAAAAAGAAATCCAAAGTGTGTTATACTTTGACAACTTATTTTCAACCCAATGTATATTTAGTTCATCTAAATGATCAAAAAATAAAATGTAAATTTATAAAATAATTGATCCAAAATAATAAAAATAATTTTTCCTATATTCCAAACCCAAAAAATCGAGTTTACCCATGCTCATAGAAATCAACATACTAGTTATGCACAAAAAATAAAAAATCATTTATCATTAAATATATATTAATGATATATATTTCTAAAAAGATATTAATCTTTTACCAAAATCACTTGATTTTCGTTGAAATTTCATTACTTTTAAATCCCAATGGTTTTATCATATTATATTCCTAAAATCAATTAACCATTTCTCTTAATTAATAATAATTACTGTGAAATTAGGTCAAATGTAATACATATATTTTATCTATACTATTATCAAATATTAATCCTAAATACTAATAAAAATATCCTAAATATCATTAATCACCTTATTATTCAATTCACATAATATCTTAGTAGGGGTATATTTGCCTTTAATCTTATAGAACCCATAAAATTATTAACATTTGATGGTATTTTTTACTATTATAATAATAATCATATAGTAAAATCAAAACCTATAATATATTTATAACACTTCTATGATACCAATTGAGATGTCCCAGACATGCACACCAGGATCTATTTTTAAAAACATATTACAATTATATTAGATTTGATACTAATGTAATCACGACAAAAATAAATATCCATAAAAACTATATAAATAAAAAATTGGGATAATTAAATACCAAAAAACTTCTTTGTTTAAATGTTTAGATAATTAACGACAAAACATCATCTAGAAACCCAATTATATTTCTCATAAAATAGAAATATATATTACTAAACTATGAATTTCTTTTCCATAAGTCTTTATCATATGCAACAAATTTCTCCACACATGATACAAATTAATAAATTTCATACATAATATACTTATTTATAACCTAGGGAAATTGAAAAATAATAAGGGTGAGATTAAATCTTCATTAAGGGTAAAACTGAGTTATAATATTCATAGATTATAAGTGAGCATAAGATAAACTTGTGGGTATATAGACACAATAAATTTAAATTAGCATATCATACATAAATAATACCTAATAAAACATGGGTAAAAATTAATGAACAATTAAAAAATTATTTTTGAATAAATAATTAGATATAAGATGATTTTGGAATCATAATAATGTGGATGAAATATAAATTTTAACATTATAACAACAAATCAAAGATTACTACTAGGATATCAAATCATAATGTTTTAAGATGAATGTTTTTAAACCATTCATTGTATCTCATATAATGAAAACATTACCCAATTAATTAGAAATAAATATAACTATTTTACCACCCATAAATTCATATTATTAATAGACATATGTGTGTCACATAAAAAATTTATAAAAAGTCCCAAGCATAATAAAAACCCATAAAATTGAAATGAGTTATATAATTTATCTCAAAAATTAACCAAAATATATATCATAATGATTAAAAATAAAATATTTAAATAAAGTTTTTTGAAGATAATATTATAATAAAGAAGTGTTAGTCTTAAATATAATTTTTAAAAGAATAAAATTCATAAGAAAAAATAGGATAAGAAGGTATAAAATTGAACCTCTTAAATGATGTTTTATGTAATTAGTAAAGAGACATTGATGGAGGAACCATGATGATTTATTAAAATATTGTAATATGTTATAATGTATTTTTATAAAATAGTAATTATTTACTTAAATAAAATAATGTGGATAAATTTAAAATATTCACATGTGAAAAGAAATAATTAATAGGCATGTTACCTATATTCTGATTTTTTTAAGATAGATTGGTAAGGGGACTTGAAAAACTTGTATAAAACTAAAAAAATAGGGAAATTAATATTGATGTATTTTTAAGATACATACATATTTAGTATAGAATAATTAATTGAAAATAATATAGAGAGAAGGTGAGTTATAGATAGATAATGAATAACCTAAAGGAAAAGTGGGTGGTTCAAGAGTTCCCTTATGAGATTGGTAATATATGATTCTAAATAACATAGAATGAAATCATGAAATAGATTTTTAAATAACACGAATAATTAGATTTTATGAAAAAATAAATAAATCTATAATATGTGCTACATATCAATGAATAATATGTTCACAGTTTTTAATATGTCTTAAAGAATAAAATTTAATTTAAATAACACATAGCATGAATTCCTTATTAATAGAAGAAGCTATAAAATTATTTATAATATAATAAATATAAATAATCATATTTTTAATAACCTTATTTATGAATATTTAATTTTTCTGGACAAATTATTATCATATATCATTTATTTATTATATAGTTTTTGCGGACAGTGGCTATTTGGGGTTGTTCCGTCAATTTCTCCATAACTTATTTGATATAATGAACACGTTAAAAGGTGTTATCAAATAGTTATATGATGTCCATAATTATATATTTATCAATTATTTGTCATTATATTATCATAAATGTTATACTTATCAATATTTTGCCAAAATTATATTCAAAATATTAAATATGTCTCTATTTTCTTATTTTAGACAGTTAAAATTACTATGATCATTTATCATTTGTACAACTTCTTTAAAGACCAATTTATATTATAAAAATATAATTAGTTTTATAAATATAATATTTATTCATTATATATATTTATAATAACATCCCAGTCATGTGTTTATGAAAAATAAAAAAACATCATTCGTTGTGGTGGGGAATAGACCATAGTACAAGAAATGTTTTCATTTTTCAATGATATGTGTTGAAGTATACAATGGGTACATAATGAATATAACCTAATTTATGAAACCTAATGATAGATATTTAATTCTATTAGCATTTCTATAATATACATTGATGATGTATAACAAAAAAGTTCAAATCAATAGAAATTAAGAAGTGATTATGAGAACTTTCCATACTCCTCGCAGAAAGACCTTTGATAATAGATTTATAACTTTAAATGGTAGTATTTTAATGAGAAGAAACCCTATATTAAAAATATAAGATTTTTTGTTTTCTTTATATATGGGAGATCTTATATTATTTAGGTTTAAGGATAAGTATGTTAGTGATGAGGTCCTATTATAAGTGAGATAGATGATTTTTTTTAAATATTAGTTTCATAACATGAAAAAGGAATGAAATACTCACAAACAGTGGAACCAAGATTAATAATTGATGAGTTTAAGATAATTTACGGATGTGAAATCATTAAAATACCAATTTAGAGGTGATGGTTTTCAATATCTATAAACTTTTCATCTTGATTAAATTTATAGTCATTCTGACTAATTTTGTTCTTGTTAACTTATTTTAATTCCCTATATTTTAATATGAACATAGTACCAAAAAATAATTAAACTAATTCCAAATATTAGATCCATTTCATTGAGATCAATTTTAAAATTAGATAAAAATTAAATTTAATATAAGTATATATATCACGGTAAATACAATTTTTTGAAAAATGTATTCTTAATTATAAAAAAATATTTATTCCAATAATATTTAATATAATTAATACAAATTATATTTTTTGTTTTTTGAATAAAGCAATCAATATCTTCTGAATATTTAATAAAATGAAATTGACCAAAAATTTATTTTTTTAAAAAGTAAAATTAAGGATAGGATAAAAATTTAAACTATAGGTTTCTAAATTCAAAATATTATTTTTTTAAATTATAGTTTACTCCATAAATAAATTTTTTATCAATATAATTTTTTCTTATATTTTTATGTCTTCATTATATAATGAAAATGTCATAATATTTATGATATTTGTAAAAACTGTATTTTTTACAATTCTACTAAAAAAATAATTTTCAGAAAAAAATAAAAATTACATTTTATTTTAATATTTACAAGTTCACTCTAAAAAATAAATTCATTTTATCAAATAATTATTTTATAATTTTTTAATTTAATTATAAATGAAAACCTAAAACATAAGAAAAACATTTTTATAAAAAATGATCTGTTGATCATTAAGTGTTATTAATCTTATTTCATATATTTTTTTTATTAAATAACTAGTAATTTCTTTTTTTAGTTTGTAAATATTTATTATAATAATCCAATGATCAATTTTTTTATCATAAAAATAAAAAACAGTTTAAAAAATCTTTTCAAGTAATTATTTTTTAACATTAATTATTTTTAATCACATCTAATTAATTTTATGACATTTAAAAATTAATTTTTAAATAATTATTTATTATTATAAAAATAATAATTTAATAATAATATTATATAATTAAATTATATACATGTTTTAATATAAATCATTTTTTATTTTTCTATTTCATGTGATATTATCATTTCAACACAATTTTTAATTGATGGAAAAAATACTAAGATAGCAAGGTGTTATATTATACCCCCATAAATAAATTAAATACCAGGAATTTTAATTTCTCCCCCAAGAAACCTATATTCATGTGTTATTCTTATTTTCAAAACATGTGATATAATTTAAAATGAGAAATCAACCGTACGGTCATCATTAATACAAAAAATACCATTTTTTTCAAATAGGAATATATTTATATATTCACTTTATAAATCCATTTCTTTCAAATAAACACGATTATAAGGCATGGGAGTTTCTAGAGGCATTCCCTTCTTATATTTATTTTTATGATCCTATACTCATCCAAATATTGAAACCAAAATGGTAATTATAATAATTGATAATATTTTGGAATTAAAAATAAATCATATGCAACTTATCCTTTTACACATTATTTTCATCCAATGATACATTTAGTTCAACTATAATTTAAAACTATAACTATTTCAATACACATAATAATAAACCTAAAATTAACATTTAATTTTTTACTATATTTTAAAAAAAATCATGGAAACAAATGTGCCTAGAAACAAAAATATCAATTATCCTCAAATGAAATAATATCGTATATCAATAAATATATCTTAATTATATATAATCCCAATATGATATTAATATATTTACAAAATAATATAATATTTATTTGATATAAAATTACTTTTCAATCACTATGGTTATCTTAAAATGAACCTATATTTTCATATATTAATATTAATTATTTTTAGATATATATTCAAAATAGTTCATAAATACAAAACAAAGAACTATAAACGTTTATTTTAATTTAAGTCTATCTATATAATATTATTAGTTCAGAAAATACCTTCATTATATCCTGTAAATATCTACCCATACAGTAAAATTCATAGACACACCCTACTTAAGACCATTATTCAAAACTGGGTGGAAAAGAATCACAAGTAAGGGTTATCTGAGATGTTCAATAAAAGAAAAACATGTGAGATATCATCATGACATAAACATAATAGACTTAAAACATGATAATTAAATTTAAAAACCATTCCAAGCATATCATTGATCAAACACATAAATTATGGCATAAATCATTGTAGATTATAAGATATTAATCGTGCAGAAATAAAATTAATTAATCAATGATGGAATATTGTTTTAATAATACATAGATAGTTAGAAAACAAAAAATAATATTAAATTATTACCTCAGTATTCATGGATCACTTCTATGTCTATCATCGTGGATTGGTTTCACTCCCTAGACAATTATAGTTGTCAAGGTTCACTTCCAAGACCATCATAGTGGAAACATTTCTATTTCTGAACTGATTTCAATTGCCACTATAAACCTATTTATCTAACTAGATATCCATCATTACCTAATAAATTATATGGAGATATATGTCCCATCCATCTTTAGTTATAACATTAATAGAATTGTCATTTGTAATTTTACCACCATCCATGGTTAAAATGTAACTGTTTCACGTGGTAATAATGTAACCATGGTCGCATAATGGAAACCATAAATATGTGTTCTAATAGATAATAATAAGTTAATAATATCATATCCCATGAAAATAAATGGGATTCATAAACATTTCATTGTAGCATATACCATGGAAATTAAAGGGGTTTCAAAAACATTTCATCGTTTCATCATTTCATAACCTATAGAAAACAGAATTGGTTTCAAAAAAATATATTCATCATAAAAATAAAAACTCCAAATAATGAAATGGGATGTTATCATTAGATTATATACATATTTAATATTAATTAACATTAATGTTTTCCATCTTAAATAGAAAATGATTTTAAAATATCACTAGAAACATTTTGTGATTAAAATAACTGTTCCACATTGAAAAAAACATTCCAAAAAATAACATTTCACATAAAATGTGGGAAATAATTTTTAATAAACATATATATTTAATCCTATAATACAATCAATTACCCATTTAGTTATCATGATGGAATACAGTATCATTCATGTTGTATAGTTAAAACCAATATTCCTTTCACATTTTTTTAATTTTAAAAAGTACCTTGTTCGGAAAAAGATATGAATATTTTGTTAAAATCATTTTTAAAACATAAAACATCAGTCCAAATGTAATTAAATATCATTAGATAATAATAAAAGTTCATTGATAACAATTATTGAAATGATGGACATGTATGGAAATGGATTTTCGACCAAAGAGAGAAATATAATCATTTTTCCATTAAACATTAATTAGAAACACTTAATATATAAAGAGGAAAAATGTAGGGGAAACATGTATTTTCCTGAAATAACCAATTTATAATAATATTAATTAGTGTTTTGAGACATATGTAAATATATATCATATTATTTCTTTGTTGTAAGAATAATCATAAATAATCTTACTAAATAATGATATTGTAAAATTAAACCCTTACCACTTAGGTAACATTTGAGTCATAATCCCCTTGTAAGAAATAACCTTATATGTAAATTAAATTCCACATTATGTTATTAATAAGTGTTATAAAATAAATTCATATACATTATATACACCACAGAAAATAAACAAGTGTTGAATATGGAATGTGTCTCAGAGGAATAAAAGTGAGACGAAAATCCTTTACCGCTATAGTAACTTTTTAATTGTAGGAACCATGGAAGAAAAAATTTAAATGAAACATTAAATTTATTTATAATAATTAAATAAATTATATGACATGTTAACGTGGATATATATACACCAAAACATATAAATGAGTTTTGAATATGACATATGTCTCCAAAAAATAAAAGAGAGACTAGAAATAGTTACCATATGTGTTTACATTCATTGCACATATTTTAACTACCTCTTTAATAAATATAGTTTAATTATACATATATTTCGTAACCATAATCATAATTATCATATCGTATATGATTTAATTATAATTGAATCACCTATATCATAGATATTATTTGATAAAATATTGTTTTGTGTAATAAATGATTTGTTTTTTAAGCATGTATTGGTTTTGTAGTTTCGGTCCATATATATTATCAGTGGTCCCATAATATATATAATTTTGTACATGATTTAAATATCATGTATATATTTTAATTATATTTTTATTTCGATTAATCCAAAAAAGTTAGATATAGAAAATGAATTATGCAATTCATGTAGATGGTAGGTCTTATGTACGTTTGAAACATGTATCCATTTCCTCAATGTATGAAATGAAAGGAATGTAAATAATGTATAAAATATAAAAACTTATTTTTATACCATATATATAATATATATAAACTAAATACATCCTTATTATCTTCCAAGTCAAAATGAAATGAAAAACATATCGTATCACTTTGTTGAGGTGATAATCCACATATACGGATGGGATATGTTATCATTTTTCAATGGTTTGGAATTTAAGAAGATATATGTGATATTATAATTATTTTTAATAAATATTATAAATATATACTTTAAATCCATAATTAAATCCATAGCTGATAGGCTTCAGTCAAAAATGAATTTCATTAGTTCCCGAGGCAGTTGTTAACTGTACACACGATGGAGGGTTTCGTATCCCATTTGATGGAATAGAATATTCATATTTCTTATAACAATAAAATAATATTATTTTATTTTATTTTAAATATTAGTGTTATTATATTAACAAAATTTAATAATATTTTAAGTTGGTGGAAGGAAAAATAAAACAAAATCACCAGTTTTAGAATACTACCTCTTCATTATAGAACCTCTTATGGTTAATAAATAAATCCCCATTAAGTTTTTTTCCAAATAAAAATAAGTCCTATAACATATGGTTAGGGAATTAATTTATATATTTTTTCAGGTATTGTATGGGGAAAGTTATTTTGGAAGTGTGAAGAAGAGAGAAGAGGGAGTTCCCTTTAATAAGTCAGGAAGAGGACACACATTGAATAGTTATAAAGAAAGGTTCAACCAAATTTTAAACATTAAAAAAAGATTAAAAATTGATAATTAGAGAACCATAATTGAAAAAAAAATCTATATTTATATATAATGGATTTCAGTCAAGTTTTAAGGTTTTTTTCTTTATCATTTTAGATTCACCCCTTGGTAAACTTGTTTTAACCATAACTATGGTAAGTAATTTTTATTATTAATTTGAAAAAAAATTAAATTTAGCATAATATATAAATTTAATTAATATTTAATAATATATGGAATCCATTTTTCCAAATTATATTAATTTAATTTGAAAAATGCAGTTTAAAACTAATCAGGGGGATGCGATGAAAAAGTAGTCTTTCATAGAGAACCATTTATTGTGTATATAAGGTTTCTATATATAAATTCAATATGAAATTTATTAGAAAACAAATAAATTTTATTACAAAAAATATAACATTAGTAGTTTTACTTTTATAACAGTTTCTAATTAAAATATATCATAAAAAATATTTAAATGAAAATTTAGTTTTTGAAAAAAATCTGTAATTTTTATTATTCATCATAAAATTAATCATTACAAAAATTTATGAAAAATTAACTCAAAGGGAATTTTGAAATTTATATTTCTAAAAAAAGTTTATTTTTTCAAATTTAACATATCATATTTAAAAAAAATTATTTGTAATAGTTATTCACGAAAAAAATGAAATTAATTTTTTTAGAAAAATGTATTTTATGAATCATATAACAACCTTACCATAAATGAAGTAATTATTTGTCAATATGTTTTATTAATATAAAATCATAATTCTTAATTTTACAAGAAAAATCATATTCACAAAACCAAATTTAATGGATAAATTAAATTTATTATTTTTAAATATTAATATTAAAGTTATATATTTATTTGTTAAAACTCAGTATTGCATGAAACACAAAATATCCATGAAATACAATTTATTTGGAAAAAATTCATAAAATCATAGGGTGTTAAATTATACCCCCTTAAAATAAATTTCACCAACTATATTTCCTTATTCTGATAAAAACAACTGATGAGATTTCTACCTCATCATATCCTTAGGATCCCATGTAGCTTCCTTAAATCAGTGGTTTCAGCAAAAAACATTGACTATGTTAGTGGTTTTGCTTCATAGAGCATTCTATATAAGATCTATAATATAAATATTTTATTGAAAATAATAATGATCATGATTTGTGGGTATGAACCTATAGTTTAGAACATTTGGTGGATCAGTTTGTGGTACCTCAAGATAGATACATGCAAGACATTCTAAACATGTGATAGGTTCAGTGGAAGTTGCAAAGAATAATATATGATCTCAATATGTTTAAAATTTTAAAAGGTTCTTATTTACCTAGAGATTATTATTCCATTAGTTAAAAATCTAATAAACTTGTTCCATGTATAAATTCTATGAAATTCCTTCCCCAAAATTAAAATTCAATATCACGTCAATGATTATCATTATATTTTTTTGTCAACATTGTTTCATCCTTATGGGTTGTTGAAAGTCTCTAACCTTATATAACATTTATTCTAATGTATTTAGTCCTAATCATTTTCTTTATATAACATCATCCAAACATGTTGGATTTATAGAATTTATTATATAAAGGGATTCAGATGGATACATCTGAATGCTCGATTAAAAGGTATTATTGTATCAAAACTGAAATAGAGGATGGTGTTGATCCCAAACACATTTGAAATCTATATAAAAATATTCAAGAATATTAAAAAATTATTTAAATTTTCTCTTAGAATATCCATTTTTATGGGGATGATACATCATGATGATACTTAGACTTATAGACAAATCTTGTGAAAGAATTCACAAGAACATTGAGATTAACCATAGATCCCGATCAGACATAATAGAATGTGATATTCCATGAAACGTTAAAACTTCTTTATTATATATCCAAGATTTTTGATCTAGACTGAAATATTATTTAATAGTGACATTGTGATATAAATTATTAATGTTAATGACTACAACCCATATAGAATTATTCCCTTTAAACATTTTGGGGAGCCTCATGACAAATTCCATGATGAGGTTTACAGATTTCCATCTTAGTAGGGTTATTGTTCTTAACGTCCCATTATATTTTTTCTCACTTTAATTACATTCTTACATACAAATAATCGATATATAAATTCTAGTATAAATCTATTCATACCATCCCTCCCAAAATACTCATTTGAATCTTTGTACCTATTTATACATATAGGATGAATAGATAATAATGAAATATGTGCCTCCTTTAATATCTCCATTACAACTTGTATTGAGGTGGTGAAAACACTTTTCATGAAATTTATCATTCTATAACAATCATGGTTAAACTAAATAAAATTTCAAGGCTTCTTCAGAATCTCTACATCATATTTTTGTGCCACTTTAATATACAATTGGATAGTTGGTTGAACACTCATTTGAGAGTGATTGGATTTCTCCACCTCATTAATTATTTAAATATTCATCCATTACAGATCCATAATTATTTAATTATTTATGATCATTATCATTGATAAGATAGACTGATCATTTTGACTCATATCATCATCCACCTTATTCTCATTACAAGGGTGGTAATGTATTGTGCATTCACAATCCTTAATCATATCTAACCATATAATTTGGATTATGTTAAACTGTTTATTTGGGAATATATAAATTAATAATTTATTATCAATATATATATATATTAAATTTATTTCATTAAATATAATTCCAAAATATCTTAAATTTAATGATTTCTACAGCTAACACCAAATAATGAGTATGGTAATTTTTCTCATGAACTGTCATTTTTATGAGGAATAATATGTCACCATATCATTTTTAAAACCCATGGTTATCTCAATGATAAAAAATATGTTCACATTACTCTAGTTAATCTTTAATTTTCACATTATATATACTGACCAAGATATCATATAGGGTAGTGGTTGTAATTCCACCCTTATTTCCCTTTAGACGTGGCTTCAAGCCAAACATACATAATAGATATGAAAGCCTATCAAATTTACTAAATAATATTAATATAATTTTTATAACATCCTAGGAAATATATTGAAAATCCAAAAAAATAACATTAATCATAAATTTTCATATAAACCCAAAAGGATATCAATACAATTAAACTTATGAAAAGATCATTCATCCTCAAAAAATACTTATTTCTTAAAGTAAGATTTATGTATACCTTAATCTAATAAAACATCTCCAAAAATTTCATCAATCACATTATAATACCATCACTTATAACCTTAAAAAATGTTTATAAGACTTTGAACATATAATCATCCTTAAACTCCTAATCCCATGATGGTATCCATAACTACTAAGTTATTCATACATGATGATATATATTCATCCAAAATTATTACGATCCTTAGATGTTTCATAATTATAATAACCAAAATATCACTAAAAAAATAGTTTCATAGAATAATTCATTAATCCAAATACATTAAAACTTAATCAATTTAACTACAATGATTTCATATAATATAGTAAATACCTTTCTCTAGAGGATACCCTTTTTTTAGTGTATTAACTCAAATAATTCAAAGGTTAATCACATATAGGAAAACAAATTATTTAGAAGTTCGCTTCTCTAGGACTTCATTTAAATATATAAAACAGATTCCCATCCATTTGAGAAATTTTTCTAGGTGTTGCTTCCATATTTATTGACATATAAGAAGAAAAATATTTATTCATCTATGTTCATTACTACACCAACATTCGTAAAATTCCATATTCTTCTTATTTTATGTGTTAGGAATATCATTGAAGTTAATGTTATTAATCATTGATCTTTATATATGAATAGTCTCCTCGAAATAAATTTTATTTTTTTATAATACAACATTTAGGTATAGAGTGGGAACCCGTAGTGTGATAAAAAAATTAACATAGTAGGAAACAACAAAATAATGAAAATTCATTAATACGATTTATTAATCAATCAAAAAATCTATTAAATAAATGATAAATTAGGTTTAACCTATGTTATTCATGTTCATAATATACTCAAATCATTCATTATTAATGAAAAATAGATTATGAATTTCCATGTCATATCCCCTAGGAGTATCGAACGAGGTATGTAGCATGGTCTGTTATCATACACCAAGTAATAATTCTATCCATATCAATGTACCCTTTTTAGAGTTATTATCCCTATGTATAATTGTTCTAGAAAAATATACACATGTAGTATCCAAATAGGTATGTAATTTCTTATAAATCACTTAATCTATTCTTCACCAAAATTCTAATAAATATTCCAATACATTGACATATTGTTATTGTTTTTAAAATACATATCCTTATAAAAATCACTATATTTTTTCACAACCAATTTTCCAAAGGATAACTAAACATTTCTATGATTCCAATGATAATGATCTGGGAATTAAATATATAAAAAATAAAATTTTATGTGAATATTCAATACATTTATAAAAATACTTGTCATAGGGTTATAAAAAATTTGTTTTTTGGATACTAGAAACACAATAATATGATTTCATGAATGATGTGAAACATATATATTAAAGAGCTTCCAATATAGTAAAAATAATCGACATACCATACATAAGACCATTCTTCATAACATGGGAAAATATAACATAATAAAAAGTGTTATCATATGATTATTGATGGTAAACATGGTTGATATCATAATAACAATAGAATTATGTTTTTAGAACATTATAATACTTTTTTAAAAATATATTTTATATATCAAAGATCATAAACATGAGTCATGGAATGAATCATGGAAGTTCATAATAAATTAATCATTAAATAAATTAAGTTCATAATCCATGAGACTATAAAATATGTGTATTATATATATATTTGTGTCATAAACATGATCATATAAAATCATTTTCATAGTATTCAAGGCTCATTGGCGATAATATAATAGTGAATTTAGTTGACTCCAAAAATCATCATGCTAGTGATGGTTCAATCATAATACTCTCATAGTGGACACAATACCTTACTATTTTGGGTTCACTCCACATTATAGTCCTCTTTATCTAATGATATATTCATTATTAACCATTACATTAGAGGGAGATATATGGACCAATCATCCTTAGTAACAACATGACCACTGTTCATGGTTATAATGTGACCACCACCATAATCATGTAACCTTTTATATAAGAATATAGGAAAATAAATACAAAATAACATCAATGCACCCCCATACCATAAAGTTATAAGCAATAGAATTTTAAAATTGTGATGGCCAGGGGAATCCCCTATGATTGAATTTAACCCCTTGGGTTTCAGGCTATCCATTGTGTTAATGCATACATCCTAAGATCCAGATATATCCTAAGAAGATAGGTGATCATCAAATTTTTTACCATACCTCAATCTGTGAAACAATTTATTATTTTTTGCAAGTAAATGATGTCACATCCCGGTGGAATAGGTGATAAACCATGGAGATGCACCTTACTTATATAGGGACTGGTGTAGTAGCATTAATTTAGTTTCCACTTCATTGATGACCAAATCCCTCTGGACACAAAAACTAAGGTTGTGGAGCATCACCAGTGGATCCATCATTATGTATGAACCATTAACCAACCTTACTAATAATGACATGAGAATTGTACCACGGGCATCACACCCCCAGCATTAAACCTAGAGGATCTTATACATCTCTATTGATTTTTAACTATCTATCTGGAGGGTTCCAAAAAACCCATATTCACTTTGATACATTGTCTATAGGCACTAAAAAATACCTTTCGTGAAACTGCATAAGATATGGGGCTTCCCTCAAGATCTGGACAGCTGTGGCCTGGTCGCATAAAAGGTTTTTCTTCCAAAAAATTATAACACGTTCTATCACTGTCACACATTTATGTATCACATTATTCCTATCCATCTAGTGGCACCTGCATCCTTCATGTAGCACCACAATATAAAAATATAGAGTAATAATAATTTTGGATCTAGGGTTTTATGTCCATATTAAATATTAATTAACATCAAATTACACCATCTTATATTGATTTTTTCATCAAATATCACATAGAACATTTATTGAAGAAAATAACATCTCCACATTAAAAATAACATTTTTAGAACTATAATTTCACACATATATTTGGAAATTATTGTAGTTGAAAATATCCTTGTATACATATAATGGTTCATTTAAATCATTTAATGGTTATGATGGTATAAAATATTATTCATGTTGTATTCATTAAAAAAATATTCCTTTGAATTTTTTTGAAAAATTAAATGGTTACTCATTTGTAAAATGAAAAGAAGATTAATTTAAACCCATTTAAAAAAAATGGATACAAATGAAATTGAAATAATAGAATATTAAAAAAATAAAAAATGTTTTTATAAATACAATTCATTGTTCAAAATATTATTTTCAATCGAAGAGAGAAATAAAATCTATTTTCCTTTAAAACAATATTTTAGGCCCTTGAAAAAATAAAGTGGTGCAAATGAGGGGGAATAATTTAAATTACTGAAATAAAAATATTATAACATAATTTATTAATTTATTGACATATTTATCATAATATATAATCTTTGGAAGCATAATCGTAAATAATCATGAAAAATAATGAGATTGTAACATTAATCTCATACAAATTTGGTAAATTTTGAGTCATTGTCCATAGGAAAGGAAACTAATAATATAGGCATGTAAATCAATATAAATTTCACATGAATAATCATAATAGGCATTAACGATCATTATATACTACACCTTCAAGAATCATGTGGGGAATATGGCATGTGTCTCATAGAAATTAAAATGAGATGAAAATATCTTACCACCATGGTACCTTTTGAATCATATGTCCCATGAAAGAATGAAATTAAATGAAATTTGAAATAAATAAATTTTTAAAAATTAAACCGAGTAGTATATACCACACATATAATAAATTAGGGGAAAACATGACATCTGTCTCTCTAAAACAAAAGATAGATTATAAATCTCTTACATAATTTCATGACTTTCATGACATACATTCTAAACTCTTTATAATAAATATGTGGTTATTATACATATATAAAATCAAAATAATACTATATTTCATAACATATTCGATTTTATTATTACAATTTATATACCATTTATTTAGAATTTAATGTTAAACTAATGTTTCAAGTAATAATTACATTATTTTCCATGTATATTTTGGTTTTGTAGTTTCATCCTCCTTATATTGATGATGGTTCCATCTTATCCCAAATTTTATAAAAGATATTAATATTATATATATATATATATTCTTTATATAGTTATTTATAATAATCTATTAAATTTATAGATAGAAAATGAATTACATCGTTCATGGAGATTGTAGGTCGTACGTATGGGACAATATTATTTTAGTTTCCACAAAATATGGAATAAAAGAATTTTAGTAATATATCAAATTATGAAAAATTATTTTTATTACATGTATATCATATATATCCACTATATCTATCATTATTACAATCTATGTCAAAATAAAATGAAAAGCATATCACAATGCTTCATGGAGTCAGTAGCCCACACATGTGCATGAGAAAAATTATTGATTTCCAAGAAGGTGTAAGGTGAGAATTTATATGTGATATTATAATTATAGAAATATTTTTATATCATAAATATAAAATATATAAATTAAATAAATCATTAAATTATATTGTGGAATGTGTTTATGGAAATCAAATTACATCGGTTTGCAAGGCTGTATTTCACCGTACACACGATCAATAGTTTCGTTTGCTATTTGATGTAAATAGATATTGAAATAAGTTAATAAATTAACATAATAACATATATTAATGATATTTTTTTTTATTATATCATTATTTTTTAATAATATTTTAATTTTGGTAATGAATAAATAAAATAAAAACATGAGTTTATGAATTTTACCTCTTCTTTAATGAACCTCTTTTTGTATATGCCTAATGTCTTTTTAAGGGGAATTAATGAAAAAAATAATACATATATTATATTATTAGTAAATAAAAGAATGTATTTTTTAAGGTATTTTTTGAAACCATTGGGTTTTGAAATTTTAATAGAATATGAGTGGGGTGCCCTTTTATAAGTGCGGGAGCGGACAGACTTGGAATTATTAAAAAAAAATGTGTACCAATGTTATAAAAAATAAATTAATATTCTAAATGGATCATTATATAAACCATTATTAGATAAGGTTAAAATATAATCATATAATTCGATTTTTAATAGTTTTTAGATAATTTTACCTCTAAATGTTTTTTATAACCTCCCAGAAAACTCATTTTAACCCTAGCTACAATAATTAATTAGTACAATTTCAATTATTTATTTTTACCAAAACATAAGTTTAAATTTTTATATAATATTAATTTCTATGATTAAAAATATGGGAGAAATATTTAGAAATTAAATTACCAGAACAAGAAAAATTTTATTTATAATTAAACACACTTACAAGATAGAAAATTGGGGTTTCAAAGAGAAGATTTTCATAAGTATAGATTGTTTTAATATCTAAATTAAAAATGAAATTTATTCAATGAAAAAAATTAGAGTAATAAATATATAATTGACATAATTTTACTTTTTTAACTATTTTAAAAATAACACATATCTTGTAAATCTATAATATTTAAGGTAATTATTTATTAAAAATCATTATTTTTTACAGTTCATCAAAAAATAAATTGTCGCATAACATTCTTTTATAATTAACAAAAAGATAATTTTGACAAGTGGATTTAAAAAATGAATATTATTTTTTCAAATTTATTTTCTTATATTGTAAAAAATAATTTTATTATTTTATCACAAAAAATAATGGAAATCATTTTTTTATAAGAATTTATATCTCTATGATTTTAACGACAGTACCAAAAATTGAGTAGTTGATTATCAATATATATATAACTATTATCCTTAATTTCCAAAAATTGGAAACTCATATTCACATTTCTATGTTTAAATTTTAGGTTATAATAGTTATTTTTAATGGATAATATTAAGAGTATATCATGGTTCGTTAAAAATCGATGTTGTGATTAACTAAATATATTAAAGACATTAAATTTATAAGAGAAATATTTTCATGAAATATTGATGAGTTATGTATCATAGATTGTGTTCTCAAAATCAATTAACAATCTATCATAGAGAATCACAATTACCTTAACGTTAAATAATATACTAACCCAAATATCTATATATACCCCTATCACTTATCAATCCTAAATCTCAATAATCATATCCTAAAATATTATTAATCACCTAAAATAATATTTCATGTAAGGAAAAATAATTGGCATCCATGACATTAAACATATGTATAACCCTAAACATATTAACATATGATATAGTCTATAACTCTTAAAATATATTCATTTAATAACAAATAACTACAAATCCCCTAATGTTATTTAAACCCTTTTGTAATACCAATTGAGAATAACAAAGTCCATACTCTATAAGTTAGGGTAAAAATCATATTATTTTCATACTGAATTTGATTCTAATGGAAGTGATCCAAACATAAAAATCAATAATTAAAATATAAATATAAAATATTGAGATACATAATTTGTAACATTTTAGTTGTAGAGTTTTATTGAATTAGAAAAAACTCATTAACTAACAACACCCATATCATTACTTCATATGGAAGATTTTCCAACCGAACCAATGATTTATTATTTTACCTCAATTATTCAAAATCTCTCAAATAATTCTCCACACATGATACACATTAAGAATGTTCTTAGATACAACTATTATTCATAACACATGGAAATAGAAACCTAATAAGGATGATCTCAATCACATGGTAATGTAAAAAATGAGTTATAATAATTGATGATCAGAAGTTGGTATAAGATAAACATATGGGCATGAGAACATTGCCAAGGTACATGAACTAATATAAAATTAATACTTAATAAAGAATAATAATAATTAATGAATTATAATAGAAGGATTATGGGATAATTAAGTAGATATCAAAGGATCGGGGCATTATAAAAACATTGATAAAATATTAAATTTGAAACTATAAGCATAAGTCAAGGATTACCACATATAAAATATTACGTAATGTTCTTGGATTACAATATATACACCATTCATGGTATCTACTGAGATAAATATTTTACCATTGAGTTAGTGGTGATATATAATACCAATCCCAATAATAATATCATAATATATTTTGTTTATATGTGAAATACAGAAATAATTCAAAAATAATTCATATGAAAAAATCCATGAAAAGGAAACGGGATACATAATAATTTCATAAATACTAATCAAATGATATATCAAATTTATTCCCATGATAATATTTAATTAAATGTTTTTGTGGGTTTATATTTGAAATATATATATATATGTCTTAAATATGAAGTCAAATAACTAAAATTCATAATAAACGGAGTATAATAAGTTATAAAATTGAACAACACAAACTATGAATTAATATATGAGTAACGAACCCCTAAAGAAGTAGAACAAAGTGTGTTTTCATTAAAAATAATAATAAAATATAATTTTATTCTATAAAATAGATATTGTTTTTTTAAAATAATGGGAGGGAACAATTTTACAGTATTTTCACATGAATGTGAATAATAAATAAGAATACCCCTTTAAATAGATTTGTTTTGAAGAAATATTGAGAAGTGCAATTAATAAAAATGTATATAACTATAAAATAAAGGTAAAATACACTATTTATATATGTAATACCCACATATAAAAATAAATATAATAAGTATATAAAAATATTACATATATAATGATATGTAGATAGAGAATTCACAAATCAAAGGAAAATTGTTTGGTTTAGTTGGTCCCTAATAGGATTAGTAATATATGAATCATTAGAACATAAAAATAATTAATGAAATATAATTTTAATAAAAATTGATAAAAGGTGATTTACTGTAAATGAATTTAATGTATATTGAGTAATTTATTTCAAATATAAATAGGCTCTTAATTTCAAATATGTCTTAAGGAAATAAAATTGAGGTACATAACACTAAACATGGATACCATCTTAGTCTAATATAATATATACTCGTTTATACTATACAAATATTGATTATTTATTAATTATATAACCTTATTCATGTATAATTCATTTTTATATTGTCCATTTATTCACCTGTTGCATTCATTTTTAACATAGAATTTTCTCACATTGTCCACTTGGGGTTTTTCTATAATTTTCTGAAAATCATTAGTCTACTAAACTTTTTCAAAGGATATGGATATATATATATATATATATATCTTTCTATTCCTATATTAAAAAAACTTCAATATTATGTTATTTTTATTTCAAATATTTATCTATTCAATAGTATAATGTTTTGTAGATTTATTCAGTTTTACTAAATAAAGAATTTCAATTCTAAAATATGGATGAATTTTTTTTCATTGGATGAATACATAAAAAGTATATAATATAGTGACTTACAAAGTGTATCTGATGGGGAATTTTTAAGTCTATTAGATGATTACATACATATTGAATCATAGATATATTTACAAAGTGTACTTGTTGATGTTTTACTCTTTTTACTGGATGAATCACTTTTCATGTCATTCTAATGGTGTGGGAACTAAAAATCATAAGACAATATGATATTGTGAAAAACACAATCTGAAAATAATATGTTTTTTTGATGTCATTTCAACTAATACATAGATTTATATTATCTTATCATTGAATATTTTTATTTAAATGTATAAATAAGAATACAAACTTAAGGAGAAGAAGAGACTGAATACTGGTGATCTAAATTTTTTTATTGGAGTTTTATAATTTATTTATACTAAGTGTTATAAATATTGTAATATTTTAAGAGAAGTCTTAGATCATACATTTTTTAATTATTATATTGCAAATGATTAATGTTTTTTAGATTTAATAGTTGTGTGTCAAATCATTAGATCAAGGGATCCCAAGAATATATAGATAATGATATTTCAAATAATGTGGATTGAGGGATCACATGGATAGACATATAGATCATCTTCCAATCACGGGGATCAATATATTATAAGGTTTAGAAGAGATACAATTAATTTTTTTAATGATAGATATAAATCAATCCAGATTTATAGACATCCTTATCATGTTGGGTGAAAGTGAAGACCTCACATAGTTGAGGCTCTATATGTTTGATCACATTATTTTATAAAAATATACTATAATAGTTTATTCATTATATTACAAGTTTTATATTTTCAATAATCTTTTTTTTAAATTACCCTTTGTATCATTATCATGTTTTATACTCTGATGTTAAAATATTTATCCAAATGACTATTCATTCTATATGAAATCGTAAAATCAAGTATTTTAGAAAGTTATACATTTAAATTTTTATAAACTACAATTAAACCACTATATTATAGTTTTTAAATACTTTTAGGATCCTATATTTTGGTTCAATGTACATATATATATATATATATATCCTTCAAATAATTGTGTTGGTGTAGAGAATTATTTTTTGATGGTTTTTTTCTATCAAAAATTTTGTGAAACCGAATCCTAAAAGGGAACCTATATTTAATGGTACTGAATATGAATATAGGATAAATTGAATGAAAACTTTTGTGCTTAAAATTGTTTTTATAGTTTTTATGATTATTGGAAAATATATAATTCATTATAATAAATTTATAGGTTATAATAGAGATGAGAATATAGAATATAAATTTAATTAAAAAGTTTAGAATACATATTTATGTTATGTAACTAGGAATATTTTCAATTGGATATCTTTGTGTGAGACAACTAATAATATTTAGATAAATATTAATATATCTTGAATTAGAACATTAAATGTTTTGGAAAAAATAAGAATTTTTCTTTCTGAATATTATCAAAATTTTGATTTCATATCTAGGAATTTTTTACTAAAATTCATCAATTTTTTATGGGTAATTAAAAGAGTTTATAGTTTATTAGAGAGAAATATATTTTGGTTGAAAAAAAATTCAAATTATTATCTATTTAATTCCAAAAGAGTGGGAATTTAAGAGAACAATAATATATTATACGATACATATAAAAATAAGTGTTTATATGATTTTTTGTACCTATTATACAGTATAAAAGTATATTCAAAAGGGATGTATAGAAGAAAATATTGATATAGCTTCTTTTCAATATATGTAGTTGTTGTTATGAAGGATAATTCAATTGAGAACTTTTCAAAATACTTCATTTCTAAGAATAGATCAAAAGATAAATCAAATTATATCTCTTTATATGAAATTTAAAGATGTATTGATATGTTATTAAATTAAATTAATTAAATAGTTGTGAAGAAGGAGTTACATAATAATTATAAGAATAATAAGAATGATAAAACTGAGAGGAAAATTATTTCTATGTTTATCTGTTATAAATGTAAGAAACCATGATAAATTTTACCTGAATATCAATGGTTCGTGATAATAGTGAAAATATGAATTATATTTTGTAAATTGATGTGGAAGATAGTTTTAATACTTTAGAATCATAGAGTGTGAGTTCAGGTGATACATCATCTAAAAGTTCTTCTAGTGGAATTAGTGATAACAAGAAGGATGAATAATTTTATTACTATATTCTAATGATAAATAAATATTCTTGGGATAATGTTTCTTTTAATCCTATTACAAATATAACATTGAATGAAAATTACCTTGATAATTCTGATAAATAATTTATTTCAACTTCATAGAATGAATAAATGATTAGTATAATATAATGTAATGATGCTTTATCATCTTTTAATGAAACGAATAAATATATATCATTTCAAGAGAAAAATATTTATAATGTTATGAAATTATGTGATTTTGAAAAAGAATATCATTCTAAATTCAATACATGAATTTGAAAACATAATCATGATGTTTCTTAACATTCAACCTAATTGGATACAATTTCTACATCTACATCAATTTTTAATGACAATAAATTTCATATAAAACTTAATTTTAAAATCCATAGTCTGAAAAAATATTTATCAATTTTTTCTTATATGAATGAAAACTGTCATGATCCCTACAGAAAATTAATACCACATAGAAATTCTTTTGTAATAGGTTTTACCTTAGGAGAACATCATTTAATGTCAATCTATTTTGTTCCTAAAAAAAGAACCTTATGTACAAAATATCAAAAAAGACGACATTAGAAAAAACATTTTTCTTAACTAATATTAAATATTATTGGTTTTATATATCATATACTTTTAAATTAATAGAATTTTAAAATATAATATGTTTAGTTAATTGTGGATTCTATGATATCAATTTCCTAATAACTCTAGACCCAAGAATGTCCCGGTACAATAATCATAGACTATTTATTTAAGAGAGAAAGACTGAGTAACAAGACCTAAAATATATGGTACATATATAGCTGATATTTTAGGAATATTATTTGAAATTAAAAACCCTTTATTTAAGACATTTATATTTTGTTAAATTTTTTTTTCAAATAATTTTAAATTCTTTAATTGTTTTAATTCCACACAACTCTATGTTTTATTGATCTATGATATACTTTTACTATTACTAATTAAATTTTTTTTAAAAAATCTAGTCACTAAAATTATATATATTAATATAAATATCAACAATTTTAAAAAAATTGCAGAATGTTGATAAAAAATATATTTTTATTAAAATATTTATATTTTTCGAAAAGAAGGATTTTCTGAAAAAATGATTTTATTCTATTTTTGAAAAAAAATTAATTAAATTATACTAATTTTATAAAATTTATATGAATGAATGAAATAAATTTTTTTAATCATCGTATTAATTTTATCTTATAGAACTTTTTTGATAAATTTTTTAAAGGAATAATTTTTTATGAATATTTGAAGATAAATATTTTTATATGAAAAAATCATTTTTTTTAAATTATATAAAAATTTAAATTTAATTTTAAATGTATTTAAAAGTAAATATCGATAAAATATATTATATTTAATACAAGTTAGGACATTCAAATCAGTTACATGTGTAATTTTGATTAAAACATATAATGCATTTGAAATAAATTTCTTTAGAAAAATTTCTTTTTTCATTTTAACTATGGTGTTAATTTTAGATTTATTTAATACCACTTCTATGAATTTAATTTTCGAAGAGATTAATTTAGTTTAGGATAAAAAGGAATTACTAGATGGTTAAACTAAATGACATGGGTATGTTTATTAAAAAACATGACTAAGTACTATTTTATAAACACATTAATATCATATCTTATTATAATTATATATATATATATATATGATAATTTGGAAGATTTTTCCTTGGTTATTAATTTTCCATTTTAGATTCTTTTGGGAAATTTCCATGTTCCTTCGAAGTGGGTTAACTTCACAACTTATAAATGGAAATCATCTATCATATCCTCTTCACACACAAAACTTATTTTTTGTCCAACAACAGACCTAATATGTTTTCTAACTCCACCGCCACATCCTAGATATCATTTTTTTATTAGGAAACACTCCTATAATGCCATTTGGTGTAATCCTAAAATGTTTTCCGAATAAGATGTATTGGTCTTAATTGAGAAACATTATTTTATTTTTTATTCAACTTTCTAAAAATATTATTTAAATATAATAATATTACAACATCATTATATAATATATAATTATACAATATTAGGTATCTTCAATAACCAACATTCATCTCCTCTTCCATCAAATAGGAAATGAATTCATCGATCATTTGTATGCCAGGCTACCGCCTTGCAAAATGATAGAATTCATTATCTATAACTTCCTATAAAGGATGGATATAATGATGGATTTAAAATATATATGATATTTTTTAAATATATATACTTATTAAATTATGATATTACATCTACCTTATTACCTTATAATCTGTAGAAAAATGATAATGTCGCTCATACATACATGTGGACTACCTCCTCCACAAAGCAATGTGATACGTTTTTCATTTAATTATGACTTGGATGGTAATAAGAATAGATTTAATGGATTTATATGATTGATATTATGTAAAAATAATTCTATAAATATTATATAATATATGTCATTCTTCAATTACATCTTTTTAGATAATTGAAACATTGTTCAGGTGTACATACGACCTACTCTTACAACGAGTGGTGTAAATCATTTTCTCTCTTAAACTTTTAGGGAATACTATAAATAAATAAATAATCGATATATAAAATATATTTATTAATATTATTTATTTTATTTAATAAAGATCAAAATAAAAGGACCAAAATTACCAAACCAAAACACACATGAAAAATGAATCAGTTATTACTAAAAACAAAATTATTACAAGGATTTGTCAATAAATGGTAATTAAAATGTCATAAATGAATCAAATATCATATGATATGTATTATTATTACTATGTAATATATTTATAATAAATTAATATCTATTATACATGATTTTTTAATGTGTATGAATAAATTTGATACTTATAGAATGGAAATATCGTTTCACTTTATTTTTGTTGGACTGGTTACTTATATACAAATTTTTTCTTCTGTTTTATGTATATATACTACAAATAATTTAATTTAATGTTTTTTATTATTAAAATTATGGGATATTAATATAAATATATATATGTTTATTTATTTAATGGGGTTTTTTATTCAAATGATTCCAATGTGGTAAAAGTTATATGATACAATCTCCTTGTTTATCAGGATTTCTTTTTATTATGTTTTTTAGGTTGAAATATTTTGATAAAACTCTAACGAAAGTCATTTCCATTATTATCCGTTTGTTTATTGTTTTAATTGATTTTATCTATTAATTTTACTCTATTTATTAAAATATAGGCCTAAATAATATTTGAAATAAAATTTGACTTTATATCTCTCTTCAATCGAGAATACTTTTTCATCCATTTCCATGTTATTAAAAAATTATTGTTTCATTATTACCAAATGATAGTTTAAAAAAAATTTAACCAAATTTTATTTTTTAAAAAATGGTTTAAAATGAGTCATCTATTTATTTTTTAAATGAGTTAGTTTTTTCATTTTACCAAAAACATGAAAAGAATATTGGTTTTTACATGTATATCATGAATATAGGATTATAATATCCAGACCACTCAATTTTTTATCAATTCATTTATATGTTTTCATGGTTATTTTTAAAGAAAATGTTTTCATTGATATTTGTGAAATTTTTAAAATTTTAATAATAAATTTCAAATTGATATGATATTTTCTTGAAAATAGTTTTAATGATAATTTATTGGAGTTTCTATTCAACAAACACATAATCCTTAGGTGTTCATTATATATTTCTATGGATATGATCCTTTAGTACCATTCTTAATAGTTATATGGATTTTTTGTGTTCATTTTTATTTTTATGTTTATAATGAATTTATTTATATGAAAATTGTTCCTTCTCCACTTGTTATGATATCATTAATTGATGAAATATTTACGAAACCTAGTAATTTTTCATGGTAAATGATATAATTTTTTTTGTGATATTGTGCCACAAGATTTATTGATTTTGTAATGGTTGGCACTTATATCAACCTATAAATAATTTGTTAATGACTGATGTTCTATGAGATCAAAGGGTACATATGAGGTTATCCCAAGCCCCCAAAAAAAGTAGGGTACATGGGAGTTTATCCCAAGCCTAAAAAAGTGGGTATAAAGGGTGTTTTTTCTTGTCATGAAACAAGAGGATACATATGATGTTATCTAAAGACCAAAATAGGGTACATGGTTGTTATCCCATGTTTAAAGAATCTAAATAGGTGGTTAGCCTAAGCCGAAGAGGTTATGAATCTCTTTGTTGGTATCCTTGATAAAGATTCTATTCTTATGAGTTTGTGAAAAATCTGTTTCATTTGACAATTTCATGCACTCCTAGATCAGATTTATTGATTTGATTGTGATTCATTTATTATGTACTCTTTAAATATATGTTTTTAATAATTTTTATGATATATCATATGAAATTTAATGTTTTTCAAAGTTATTTTCATGTAATTGTTCCTATATGTTCAGGTTATGTTGATATCTCTTTTCTTTTACACTTAATAAGCATATGTTATCACACTTTCTTAGGTTTTATTTCCTAAAGTTATGAAGAAATTTAATATATATGATATGACTAATATGGGTTCTAGTTATTAATACCTTATTAGTGGATTACTTAGTTCACTTTTTAACCTATTTTCTATGTATCCATGTTTCAAAAGGAACAAGACCTTTATTATTCAAGCCGACATTTCCTTGTTATGTATTCTTTATTAATATATTAATATTTGATATTTATTTCTGAATATATTTATTTCTTTTATTTGTTATTATATAATGTTATATTTAACCTTGGTAAACATAGCTACGAAAATTTTATTGATATTATTAAGGATACGTCATAGGATAAGTCTAAGTATAAAAAAATATCATGGAATTCTCATGAAGGATAGAGTGAGTGGTTTATGAGAAATTATATACCTATCTATATACTATAATTATTTGCCTTTATAGAATCTTTTTCATAGGGGTGATAAATATAAAAAGGGTTCATTAATAATGACTCGATCATCACCTAGTTCCTGACAATGTGCATTTCATCACACCTGGATTGACACTCATGGGGAAACTGTTTTACAAATTTATAAACAGTCTATATACCATTTTGAAGGGTTTGAATAATGACTATGAACAACCTTGGTTTGTCCTACGGTATGATGGATTGAAAATAATATTTCATGATATAGATATATTATTTTTGTTTTTTCATGATAATTTGGTTTCCCACTATCTTTATTGTTTCTTAAATATATTTATTTTCCTTTTATAAAATCGATACAAATAAAAGAAACCATGTCAATACATATTGAAATAGACAATGCTATGATTTAACTTCAATGAAACCCAACATTTTGGGTTATGGAATGAAAAATATCATTGTTATCCCCACAATACTTTCTTCATCTATCAATAATAATAGACATATAAAAGTATAAAGATGGGAAAAATATTCTGTTGATTACATCATGAGTTAATGTCAAACTTCTTGTAATGGGTTTTATAATCCAAATGTCTCTGAGAAATGGATTGGAACTAAGGATTTTCTTTCCTCCATTCATCTGAGTATAAAAAATTGATTTTGGGTGACTATTTGTTGGTAGGGGAAGAATTCCAATGGTGGAATCCCATTATGAATATGAAGCAACATGATAAAATTAACTCCATGTAATTGGGTGATTTTAAGAACATATTTTCCAATATTTATTTGATTAATATTATTTTTTAAAAAATAGAGAATTTATATCTTGATAAAAATGATAAGTATAATGAATATTTCATACCTAAAAGGAAAATTTTAAAATACATATGAGGTATGAAACTGGTATTATTATCCAACCTGATAATAAAGATGATAGATTTTTTAGGGGGTTAAAAATGAGTCTCTAATGTCATTAACCATAATTTAATATTTATATATGAATAAATCATTTGATTTTCTATATTTTTTGAAATTGAGTTTTCAGTTACCCATCATTCAGATGGGTTTGATAAGAAAAGAAATATAGTTTACAATGGAATCTCAAAAACCCATAGAGAGATGAATATTAACATTCCTTTATTCTATATTTGTGGATGGGAACATGGATTAAATTTTCTTAATGGGACTACTAATTCCATTAGGTGTGTAAAAGATGGTCATTAGGTTCCAAACTAATTACGTAATGAAAATATGTTAGATAATGATATAAATATAGATAAAACAATAAAGAATGAACTACACACACTAGAATGTTTAAAATAAGGAGAGAATTGGAATTATTCTACCTGTGATTAAATATTAATATTAATGACGATGATCAACCTCATTAACCTCTTAATATGTGAGAAAAATGGAAATACTTTATGATCACTATTTTTAAAGAAAGGTATAATAACATCATTGTTAAAGATTCACTTACCATATATTATATAACAACTAATATCTTATTTGATTATTTATTTATACACTATTTTATATCTAAATAATTTTCATGGTTACCAAAATACCTACTGAAGGATTATATTTTTCATTTGTAGTGAAAACATCTAATGTAATGATGATCTCAACAAAAATGTATAATTCATCTATGGTAGAAGTTTGTTGGAATGTACTTCCTGTAATCCTCATTATTCTTCATATGGATGAATTTACTGTTTTATTGGGAATGGATTATATTTTTCTACATAAATCCAATGATAATTTATAAGGCAGTAACGTTTTATATTCTAAACCAGTATGTGATCTTCTATCACTGTGATGATAAAGGAAAACGTCTTATATAAATTTCATCCATTGTATAGGTTTTGATTCCTATTCAAATAGTAGTTTATCATAGATAGTTGGGGAGAAAATCATCATTGATGATATACCTATTGTGAAATAATTTTATGTTGCATTTAAAAAAATTATTCTTCCAGAAAGTTGTTTTGTTGATTTTATAATTCAACTCATACCTAGTGCCACACTTATTTCAAATACTCTCAATATAATATCCCTAAATGAGTTTAATGTATTAAAGAATGATATATATTAGAATATAGACAATGTAATTATTTAACCATGTTTTTCACCTTGTGGTACACCTATTATTTTTATTGATAATAAATATGGATTGATGTGACTCTACATTTTTTATTTGTAGATGAACAAGATCATAGTCAAGAAGAAGAATCCTCCTCCCAATATTGATGAAATGTTTAATCAACTATTAGTGATAAATAATTTTCCCAGGATGAACATATTCTGAATAAAATCAATTGTGGGTTAATAAGTAGGATATATCCATGATATACTTTTACATAAGGAATAAACATTATCAAAATATAGTAATTTCATTTTGTATTACTAATTCCCCTGTTCTATTTCTGTAATTAATGAATAGATTCTTAATATATTATAGTAATTATTTTTTTGTAGTCTTTATAAATATATTTATATCCTTTAAAATACTAATGAAGATCATGAATATCACATGAAAACTATATTGGATACCTTAAGGAATGGGAACCCATATTCAAAATTTAAAAAGTGTGAAATATGGTAAAATGGTTTCATTTTTCAGTCATACAATCTCATGAAAGGTTATATTAGTGGATCCATCATAGAAAGAGTCTATTTAACTATATCACAAACAAACTACTATGATTTAGATCCGATGTTTTATTAGATTCTATAAATATTATTATTATTTTTTGGATAATTTCTCATGACTGTTTAATAAACCCACCATGTTAACTAATAAAGGATCTAGGTTCCCCTCGATAATTAATGTGAGGAAAATTTCAAGGAACTAAAGTGAAGGTTAGTTAGTGATCCAATGCATATATTACCCTATAGTGGTGAAGGGTTTGTAATATATAGTGATCCATTAAAGAAGGGACTAGGATGTGTTCTCATGAAAAATTATGTGGTTATATTTTATTACACAACATAGTTGATGGTTTATAAGAAAAATAACTCAACTTGCTATTTTCGGATAGTTCAATTACATTTTCATTAAATATATTGGGGAAATATCGTAATAGAGGAAGATGTTATATATATATATATCATAATGTTTTAAAGAATATATACATATAAAAATAGTTGAATACCTGACCAAGAATATCAATGGATATTATTAATGATTATGGTTGTTCAAAATATTACATCCCTGGGGAAGTGAACGAGGTGGTTGATGCTTTGAGTCAAAATGAAAATTCTATATTATCTATCCTGTGGATAAAAAATGATACATTTTTTATGATTTTGTAAATGATGGACAGATCTAGAAATCCTAAATAAGGGTTATTTATTATCTTTCTCTCATTAGTGTTTGACCATCTATCCAATTAATAATTTTAGAGTAGAATGAAGGATGATATAGATATTCATAAAATGTTTATAAATATTCCAAATTCTAACCATAATAATGATGGTACGATAAGGTTCAAGATCATTTTATGTGTTTCATCCATAATAGATATAAAGAAGAATTAGTTTGAGAAATCTCATAGTTCGTTATTCTCTATTCATCCTTGAATTAATAATAAGTAATGATATTTTAAAGAGAATTTATAGTGAGATGGAATGAAGATTGATATTTAAATGATTGAATCATGTTACATGGTATGTTAAATGTTACATGTTAGAGACAAAATATTATTGAGATATTATAGCCATTATCTATAAAAAAATGGAATGTGGAAAACATCAACAAGTATTTTATTTTTGGACTCCTTAAAATTTCTACTGGTAACAATGCTATATGGGTTGTAGTCAATCACCTTACAATAGGAACACCCTTAATCACCATTAAGGAATATTTCCCTTTTGATCATCATTCCATGATATGCATAAAGGATATGGTAAGGATACATTGAGTTCCACAATATATTATATCTGATCTGAATCTGAGTTTTACCTCAATGCTCTAGAAATGCATTCAATAGGATTTGGATACATATTTATGTTTTTATATAGCTCATCATCCTTAGACAAAAAATCAGTCTACTCGAAAAATTTAAACCCTAAATGATATTCTTATATCTTGTTCTATAGATTTAAAATGTGGATGAGATTAAGACCATACTCTTATTGTGTTCTATAATTACACTCACTCGAGTATTCAGATGGACACTTATGAATCACCATAATTAATAAATTTTAGAACTCCAACATTATAAGATTGTGTATGAAAAATAAATATATTGGGACTTGGTATATCAGATGAAATGGTATATAATGTCATATATATTTAATATAACATCAAGTTAGCTTATATTTGATATAAAATTGTTGTTGAAAATCATCAGCATGATCTAGTGTTTGAAGATGGTGAAATTTTTTTCTTATTAATTCCATTGTGGAAAAATGTTTTGAGATATTAGAAGAATTGAAAGGTGATTCCAAAGCTATATTGGCACTTTCATGATTATTTATTGATTATAGACTATTTATTATCATTCAATGCTTTTATAGAAACTTTTTCATGTCCATGATGTCTTCCATGTATCACTATTAATGAACTACAAAATTAATCCATCATATGTGCTGAACATAACTATCATACCACTAGATAATGATATTTCCTTAGAAGAAAAACCTAAGTAGATTGTAAATTATATATATACTTTATTAAAAAAATGAAAACTCACCTAGTAAAGGTTTTATAGAGAAATAAAATTCATGTAGATATATGGGAACCTAAAGATATCATGGGGCAAAATTATATTTTTTATTTTGTATCAATGTTATGTAATTTTTAGGGTGAAATTAATTTTAATGGAGGTATATTGTAATATCCTGATATTTTATGAGAAGAATCAAATAAATTTAATTTATTTGATATCTTTTGTTACACATAACACCATGTTTTATGAATCCATGACATAATATTAATAAAATGTTTTTAAAAATATACTTATAAATATAACATTAACACTAAATTTATGAATAGATATAAAAAAATTATTAGTAATATTTATAAATGACTTAGATAACGAAATTATTTTTTCTATAAAAATCATTATATGTTTCAAAAATTCGTTTGACTAATGTTTATGAGAAAATAATATAATTAATTTCTATAAAATTTATAAAATGAATATGAAAAAATAAACTATATTTTTAAATTATAATTTCACCATTATCTTAGTGTTGATTGTATTAATTCTCTAAAAGGAATAAGTTTTCATTTAATCGTGAAAAATAATTATTTTTATTTATAACAACATGTTATTTTAAATTGGTATTTAAAAAATAATTTATTTAAAAATTATAATAATAACATGTTAGGAATTGGAATACTTGTTTTTATAATAAATAATTTTAATTAATCATCGTTTTTTTATATTTATGTCGTTTTAATTTTCATAGAGTTTTCTCAATGATAATTTATATTTTATTCTAATAATGTATTAATTTGTTATCATTAATTATAATAATATACCATTGTTCATATTATTTCGGTGTTTCATGTGAATCAAGTTATTCAACATAGAATTTATTAAAAGGAAAAGAATAAAAACTAAATATTTGAGATGTTTCAAGTACAATATTCTGATTTCAAAATGTTTTAAGAGGTTCATAAAGGTGTAATGTTGGTAAATAACTTCACAATAAATTTATTCTCTTTATGAAGGTCCAACTATTTTTATGAAAATTTTTAAAAATTATTGACAGAGTTGTACGTTTTTAGATTTCATCAAATCGTACCGAATAGACTGTCAAGGCATGTATGACATATGGAGTGATCATTCTTTCCAAATTGGATTTCATAAATCAACGAAAATATGATTTCACAAAAAATATTATTATGTGAGTCATTGAAAATATGTGGAATGTGTTGTGAAAATTTATTGGATTAGAGTTGAGACAGTGTCCCCATAGAGTTATATAAGATAGGGGGAGTGAAAACTATGTTTATGAAAATATGGACAAACCGAAAATCTTGAAACTAAAAATGTTGGACGATGGAAAATAAAAATATGCATGAGTATAGAAATTTCATTTTATTATGACAGGAGGATAGAACTAGGTGATAGTGATAATAATTCACAATTAATATCATATGATATTTATAATGAATCCAAATATCGATGGTGGATGAGGATTTATGGTATCTATTTTAAAAAATTAAAAAGGGAACAATGTTAAACCAAAATTCCATGTTATAGATTTATTAAAATTTTTTATTGGATTTTTTTGCATTAACCATTAAAATTCTGATAATAGTTTATTTATTTATTGAGGATACATTATATAAATGTTCAAAATAGTTGTTTGAGTTATTGAGGATGCACTACATAATATACAAGAAAAATGGAAATTTGAGTATGATGTGATATTTGTTCTTATAATATTATAAAATAGAAACCTCAATACAGTTTAAATGTTATTTAATATTTGCAGTATTCTATACGTTATATTAAATGGTGAAAATTTGAAATCCTAGTAGTTTGGAAGTTGAAATCGTGGTTCTTAGTGTTATGTATTTTATAATTTTTATATGATTTTTAAAATTTTTGGTAGCCTCCTTGTATACCTAAGATATGAATCGGAGTGGGATATATAATATAATGTTTTCATTTTCAAATTTCATGTTTTTTTGTTTTATATTTATTATATAATAATATAATTATGAGATACTATAGAGAGAAATAATATATAAAAGGGATAAATTAATTCCTATATATATAAATGTCACGCTTAATTGTGTAAGGGTCATCCTTGTGGTATGTACACAGAAAATTATAAATAAATGTGGGAAAAAAATATCATGATGCATACCCTTTGTATGTATGATTCATTGGGGAATATAAGTATGAGTTGTTTTCAATACTCAATTGTGAATCATAATGCTCATTCTCTTTGAATTTCGAAGAAAACTCTCAAGTACACCATGAGATTATGAGAAACAATTTAAATCTCTGATTCATAAATCTATATAAATCATGAAAAAAAATTCATAGCACAACTATAATACCATGAAACTATAGAGAATATTAAATAGTAATATGATGATGCTCATGTCATAGTAGAATGTATGGTTTCATTAAAAATTTTTGGTTCCTTTAGTCCATGACATGTCGGAGTCCCTGTTAGGATTAAAAAATACCTAAGAAAACTGTGGAGTCTAACAATCAGTTTGTTTTTGTTTTTATGGATGAATCATGTGAGATGTGTTGAAATGGGTTCCTGTAGAAACTCCAAACTATAGCAGATGGTATGTCAAATACAGGTCTCTATAACAGAAGAAGAAATATGAAGTTTCAAATGGAATTTTTCATAGATAAGTAACACACTATTATTATTTCTGATCCAAGAATATTCAATATGATTCCATTATTAGGTTTGTATTTTTTATAGGACATTTAGTTGATAAATGTTTATGTTATATGCAGTTCAATGAATCAAGAAGATTTGGCAACATCAAACCATGATATTCTATAAATTAAATGTAATATATTTAGTGGATTTTAGAAATATGGTGATTAAATAAATACAATTCCATGAAGAAGGGAAATACATGATAAATAGGGTAATATAGATGAACAATCCTCTATGGGATAAGAATCCATGTCATGTAAAAGTGATTTAAAGATTATCAGTATATACAAATTTATATTAAATTGAGCTATTTTTGGGTGAGATTTTAGAATTTCAATCGATTTGAATGCATGTTCATTTATACTCTAATTTTTAGAGACACCTCATATTAGCATTGATAAAAAGAGAGAGATGGAAAGATCCCAACCCCCAGATAAAATGATTATATGTGTATTATATCTATATAACATTTAGTGATATTTCAGGAAAAAAGATGTGAGAGATAAATATTTATAATTTTCAAAAAATTAAATTGGATTATATTTTCATATATAAATTTTAAAATACGGATATGAAGTTATCAATATGGATTATATTGAAAAAATAGGTTCATTCAATAGGGAAGTCGTGATATATGACGAATATGATGTGTCTATGTTATACCTAGATAAAGAAGGAGACAATGTGTAACAATATATCACTATTTTGTAATTATCATAATATGATGATATATTTTCTTACTTTGTATTTTAAAAGAAAAAAATTCTCCCTCAAATTGTGTTTTTGATATCATTAGGACTACGATTATTAGAGGTGTAATATATGTGGATTTTAAAGGTGCTTCAAATCTATAGTCATTATGAATCTAAAGTCTCAGGATGAACATGGATATACCTTCATGTCTCTAAACTCAAGACAATAAACTCAACCCTATATCCTTCCCAATACTTTACTAAATTAGTTATATAAGGATTAAAAACTGAGTGTCCCTTGGATAAATAATTATCCTTTTTAAAATGATGCAATGGAATATTTCACGTGAATAGAGTGACATGACCTAAAACATAAATCCACTAAAAGTGAGTACTGTACATTCTAGTATGCTAGAATGTTATCTTGTGTACACTCTTTATATTATATCTTAGGGGTAAACTATTTAAAATTTATGTTTTCTATTTATGATTTACATTCTGTATTTATAATTATTATTTAGTGTGACCGAAAAGGGAGCATGAGAGATTGAAATTATTCCTTATTACACTATATTAAGATATGTAATAATTAGTTATAGATATATTTATATATACATAATGATGTATAATTCTGATTCCTTTACTACATTTAAGGAATATCACAAATTTTTTAGTGGATCAACATGAATGTAAGATGAAGAAAATATTTTTAGACCAAGTGAAATAGTTATTGGTGTTTGTGATAGTCTCCAATATCACTCCTCATATTCCATAGTGTAATGGTTTTAGTTAAAAGAAGAATCAAAACATTCTTCACATGATCAGATCAGTGATGAGTCATGACAAATTTTTATTAACCTTTTGGGTATAATTTTTTCATAAAATAACATATATGATCCACCAAGTTCCTACTAATGTGATATATTATAATCTATATGTAACGTCCCAGATCCGGTTGCCTCTCAACAGGTGCCCCTAACCCGGTTGGTCAAATGACCTCAAGCACATTTCCCCAAATGCCAGAGTCTTCCGACTAGCAGCGAGGGCCCTGGACTGATAGTGGGGAAACTATGCCCTCATTTTTCAAATTGTAGCACAGCGGAAAAGATAAATAACATACAGCAACTGCAGAAGAAATAAACCGTACACATCAGATATGAACAAATGTATTAAATGAGAATCAACTCCTATACAGATAATGATGAAACATGTCTCTAGTCCTATGAAAACATCCAAAACATGTTATGCATCAGTACAATATGATAGAATGGATGTACTGGTATGACAAAACATATCAGAAAATCCCTCAGCATCACGATCCTGACCTCGGTCCCATGCTCCCCTCCACCTCATCAACACTCAAATTCCTTTATAGGGACCCTTGACCTTACCCACACCTACAACAATATAGTCTGTTTGGGCTGAAGACATGACCGAAATAGGGTGTGAGAAATAAATCCCAATAGGCACCCACCAAAGGTCTATGCCCAACAATCAGTGTGAAATGTGAAACAATAGTGTGCAATAAATGTAGTAATCTAGTAAGAACTCAGAAGTAACTGTCATTACCAGTTTCATTTCGATTTAAATATTCATATAGAATTCCAATTTAATAACATTAAATTCAAATAAATAACATTCAAGGTTCCTCATAACTAATCCCAAGGGATAATCTAAACCTTGTCCTCCGAATTAAATAACCATGCCCTCAGGCATACCCTCAGGTATAACGAATGGTGACCTCATGCGTATGGAATCATGCCCTCAATCATACCAAATATTACCCTCATGCATGGAAACTATTTCCCTAAGTCATAATATATGCTTCTTTTAGTCTATATAAGTACTTCCCTCAGGCTTGGAAAACAATTCCCTCATCCTAAAGTAAAGCACTACCCTCAGGCGCAAGTAATCGGGCCACACTCAAAGAATAATGTAACACCCCAAGATTTCATAGTGTGTTATTTCTTCAAAATAATTCAATAACTTGCACTACACGCAACACTGAGTTCAATTGCACCATGACTTACCAAAAAAAAAAGCCATTAAAAGAGGTCATGAATATTATTACCTAAATTTTAATCTTTATATAATCCTTATAATTTTAGAATCCATATTATGAGTTTCTTAGTCATAATGCAAGAACAGATTCATTTTCAGTATTGCACTTTTATCAACTTTTGATAGTGAAACCTTTTTAAATACAATATTTTAAACTTTTTGACTAAATGGAGACATCAAAAAATTTAAAATGAAACATCCCAAGCTTCCACGGTACGCTTTCCTTTGAATAAAACAGTAGCATGTGTTGTACGCAACTTCGAGTTCTAACACACCATAACCAATCAAACTAGCCGTTATAAATAGTAATAACTACCTTTTGAAAATATATATATTTTATATTTCAAAATGGACTTCATTTTTGGATTCGGAATATCGAATTTAGCCTAAGGTGAAATTTTGGTACTTTTCGGATAACTTTCATATTTTGATGAATAGTGAAAATTACTAAATTTTAATTAAAAACAACTTTTGTAATCAAAATAATTAATAGTGATAAATTATGAATTTGAGTGGTTTTAAAGTATATTTAGAATATATTTTTACAATTTAATATAATGTTGGTCATTAGACATAATTTTACAATTAAACCGAACATAAACAAGTGTCAATCTTTTGATAGTTATTATCTCTTAAATACACGCTTTTTGTTTTGACAGCGGGAATTAATTTTAAATTAATTTCTGCCACTTCTGTGTTTTGAATTTAGGAAAATGGATTCCATATTTGGAATCAGGATGTTCAAATTGTGTAAATAGGTAACTTTTATTTTTAGACATTTTGAAAAATTACTGCGGTAAATATTTTATTTACCATGGTTAAGGGTAAATCCGGTAAATAAGGGTTAAAAAATAATCTTATAATAATACTAAATTACCCTAAAACGTGTCTTAACCCTATTGGTTGATACATGGTCGACCATGGGAATCTTTGGGTCTATTTTGGGACCCCATGGATCCACTTGTAAGTGATAATGACACTTTATTTTAATTTAGTTAAAATGAATACAAAAATGACACAAGCATATATCTTTTAGAACAACAATTGTTACATAGGGTTATATATGATGGATTTTAGATTATAAATATTCATTAGAAAGATAAAAAGATTTCCTACATAATGATAGTTTATTTATAATTTTTAGACATTAAATAATTTATTTTATATATGACACAATGATGATGCAGTAATTACTATAATAGTGAAAAATTAAAATAATTTATATTATAAATACCCAAATATATATAATATTAAACTTTTAATGAATTAAACTAATTTTATAGGATAATATGATATATTAGGATTTATTTAATTGACTTTTTTCGAAGTAATCAATCAGTTATGAGTTTCACAAAAATCAACTATTGAATAGTGTCAAAATTGACATAAAAGAGTTCTTAAACAAATATTATATTATTAATTGATATTAAATTCCTAAAAATATAAGGTTCGGACAAGAGACTTATATCATGATAGGTTCATCATTAATGTACCACTTGGGGGTCTCTTGGATGTATATAGTAAGTTTATTAACAATATTATATAAAAATACAAAGAGACATTGTAAAAGTGAAACTAATTAACTTAGAGTTAATACTTAAAGATAAGGTTAATATAAGTACCCAAACCTGTCTAAATTCTATTTGTTGAGTGGTTTTCGATATCTCCCCACCTTAACCTTTGAATAATCAACTTTGGAGCCTTTAGAAACCGAATATGAATTTATTATAAATTAATATTTCTAACTTTTCCAAAGGTGCCCCTCACCCCTCTTATAAAAGGGAACTCCTCCTTCTCATTTCTTCAAACCTTCAAAACCTTTTGGTTCGGCCAAACTATTCCCAAATACTCTCCCAACATCCCTAAATACAACCTAGAGGCCTTAGTTTGATCAGAAAGCCAACCTAAGGAGCCCTTTTGATCAAATCAAAAGGAAGAACCCGAAGAAGAGGTAATGATTTCACCACCCTTCTCCAAGTTCATTTCTTCTTCCACTTCTTCTTCCTTTGTTCTTACCATTCTAAAATAATAACTCCAGTATCTCACATATACTGTGATGTTATTATAAATATGGTACAACCATATTCAGTATTCTATCCACCCTTTGAATAACATGTCACCATACGTGCGTACGTACGGACTACCGTCTCCACGTCGTGGTGTAATTGTTATTCAATATAATATTATTTGGATGGGTATAATAATGATGTGTAACTCATGTAAATAATAAATATAACATGTTTATGATTCTGTATATATGATATACCATCCATTTATATATTATTTTAATATCAAAAAAATGATATTGTCGCTCGTGCGTACGTACGGACTACCCTCTCCACGAACGCGATGAGATTCATTCTCCATCGTATCCATTCAAGTATAATTATCATTTGATGATTTAAAAATGATTTTTAAGGACTAGATATCATTCTGGATATGAATAAGATACAACAACCATGACTTATGTAACAAAACATATAAAAGAAAATGAATAAGTTAACTCCCAAAACGACGATAATTCTAAGATATTATTAACAAATAAATGTTAAAAGATCATATATGATATCATATTATTATATATGATTCTTGTATAATTTAATAACAACTATTTCACCATTATACAGGAGGTTAACCTACCCCAACCAAGGAAAAGTATAAGGTAAGGGGTTTTCATCTCACTCCTTATTCCCGTGAGATTCATGCCATATTGCCACCATCACCTTTTGTGTGGTGTATGTACTGCCCATAATTATATTCTTTGTGTAATACACTTTAATTTATGTGTATTTACATATTCATTGTATGATACCTCTTTCATGGGTTGTATGTTTCATAAGTTACCAAATTGGTAAGGGTTATTTCACAATCTCTTCATTATCCGAGGTTGTTTATACGTAATAATCTACTGGGATCTCGTTATCATCCACATCCATGTTTCTTCAAAATGTATTTCAAAGCATTTTTACAAGAATATGGGTTAAAGTCATTTATACCTTTTTTGACTTTTTATAAGTGGAATCTTTCCGTTGTTTTCCAAACAAGGTGCTTTTTAACCTTTTCGATAGAATTAAGATAAGAATGTATTTTTAACTTATACGGCGGGTGCGGTTATTTTCCGCCGTTATAAAATCGTCAAAGCTTCCCTTACAAGCCTATAAGAATATTTTCAAAGAAAATGTTTTATTTTATAAATATATGTCTCATAAATGATTTCAAAATAGAAAGAGATATTACTTTAAAAAGAGTTTTGATTTCATCTATGTCAACATCCTTTAATGGATTTAATGCTTATTTGAGGATGATATAATATGATACAAAACTTTTATATTGTACTGAAGGTTTTGTGATATGTTTGACTGTGGAGGTGCTATTTTTTATATACCATTCATGGTTTATGGTGAAAGTATTGACATTTTGTATGCTAGTTTAATACGAATGTTTATGTTATGTTTAATCCTTTTCATATGGGAATGCATTGGACTTAATATGTGACGGGTGGAGCCCGCTATAGCTCCTCGATGCATCGGTAGGTCTCATGAGACAAACTAGTGTCTTGGCACAAGGCCTTGACAAAATCTTATTTGTAGTCTTGGCACGAGGCCTTGGCTATGTGGTTATGATAGTCTGGCATTATGCATTCCAACATTATGAAAGTGGTTATTGATTTTTGCATGTGTTTATTCGATTAGTAGAATATCCATGTGAATAAGTAAATGGCATTATTTCATTTTACTTTTTCCACACTATGTCGAAGTTGAAGTTTAAAAGGCTTTTGTTTTAGTAATGCAATGCCTTAAATGTTTATTCTTATTTATGAAAGTTTCCGCTATATTGTTATCCTTACTGGGCATTTGAGCTCACCCCTTTTTTATGTTTTATTTTTCCCAGGATGTGAAGAAGTAAGTTATGAATGACCTGCAGGGATTTTATGAGGGGTTAATAGTGTGGATTGTGGAAACATTATGTTGTTGTAGTAGTTTTTCATTTTATGATGTAATGTAAAACTTATGAATATATCTAGTGTTTCCAAGGCTACTAAACCAATCGGTCTTTCGAGATTTGATCTTTCTTGTGATCATGCCAATGTTATGTAATAATGCACCGAATCTGGGTAACTGGGGTCGGGGCGTTACAAATAATAAGCAATTTTATATACAGTTCCTTTCAAGGCAATAGTAATGCTCAATATAATCATGGAATACCCTCTGGTATTTGGGCCAAACGGTTAATCAAAGGTACACACCCCAGGGTGGTCCTGTATCCATGTAGTGATCCCAAACAATAGTTGTACACATAAATTAAATTACCTATGAAATTTTAGGTATTTAAACATCCAAGGCCTCAGCCCTAATACACCCCAACGTGGTCTTTTAGCCCAATAGTACACAAAAACACACAGCAGTTGGAATTTAAATACCAGACAACCTACCTCGATCACCACTGATCGATATACGTGAATGATGCTCCTGGAAATGCTCGAGAATGATGTAGATCTGAGGTGAACATAACCTCGTTAAAAATCATATATCTTCAATTATAGTATGATTTGGAAATAGCTATTAAAGAAGAATGAAGAAAAAATCTGTGTGGTTCCTAAGAGATCGACATTGCAGAAAACGGGTTCCCAATGTGCGTTCGTGAGGTGCTCCATGTATCAGCCATCTCTCCCAGGATCTCCTCCAATTATAAGCTTCCTCTGTGAATAGAGTAGGCTACTGCCAATTTTATGAGAAAACAACAGACTACACTGTGTGTACAATTGGGTAGACGACATTTAATTTTCATTTTTAAGTATTCCGCTAACGGCTTCTCCCCAGCATGGCACTATTCATCAATCAAAATGGGTAAACGACATGTAATACCTTAGTACATGGTTTGTACTGTCGCTCAGCTGTCCACCACCTTAGTATTTTCCTACCGATTGTCTATACGGTGTGTAAATACCCACTACACAGTGTGTAGTCGGTTTTTACACCTTTCATTTTCAGTAAGGCTACATGCCTTGTTTACTCATCCCACATGACCAAATTACATGACGTGTGGACAAGTACATAGTGTGTACCCAAAAAGCTTGGGATTTTCCCCATTTTACATGATTTCTAAAAAATCGCGAATTGTAAAAGGAAAATAAGAAACTCGTACAATTAAAACAAGAAACAGGTTCTTATAATCTTACCCCCTTAAATCAATTCATCCCTGAAATGCCTTCCAAGGGTGGTAATGGTAAATATCAGAACAACTCTGGCCACTAAGCACGTACTTCAGTCTCCGGCTCCCAGGTATCATCCTGTAGTCAGTCATGCTTCCATAGCACCCGTACGAGAGGAATTGACAGGCCTCAGAGAACCTTTGTTCTCCTATCAATGATATGAACTGGATTCTAATCAATGGATTCAACAACATGAATCTCATCCTCCTCATGATGAAAGACGTGAGATGGGTATGAACGATAAGGGAACAACTGAGATACTTGGAAGACGTTGTGCATGGCCTGGTACCTCTATGGTAACTACAACTGATAGGCAACCGACATGACTCTCTATAGAATCTCAAATTATCCCACAAACCTCGGTTAATATTTACCATGTCTCCTGATCCGTCTATGTCCCATCCTCGGGGAAACACGCAAAAACACGCGATCCCTGACCACAAAATCCAAGGGATTTCTGCGGCGATCAGCAGAAAATTTCTGACGATACTACGCAGTAGCCATCCGCTTTTGTATAAACTCGACCTGATCTGATGTCTCCTGCACAAGACGTGGTCCTAGTAAAACTGCCTCACCTGTCTCCAACCAGCATAGGGGTGATTGGCATGGCCTACGGTATAAATCCTTGTATGGTGTCATCTCAATAGTTTCATGAAAACTATTATTATAGGAAAAATCAACTAGGGGTATATGCTTCTCCCGGGAGCCCCCAAACTCTAGGAAACATGCACGCCGCATGTCCTCTAGCACCTGTATCATATGCTCTGACTGGCCATCATTCTGAGGGTGGAAAGCTGTGCTTAAAAGCACCTGTCTACCTAGGGCCGTCTTAAAAATCTTCCAAAAATGAGATGTAAAGCATGCGTCCCTATCCGAAATGATAGAACAAAGGACCCCATGAAGATTTACGACCCCTCAGACATACAGTATCCTGATCTCGTCAACACCGAAGGTGTCCTTGATTGTAAAAAAAATGATCTACCTTTGTAAATCAGTCCAAAAAAACCACACGAAATCATTTCCTTGAGGTGACGTCGGAAACCCAGTCACAAAATCCATCGTGACATCATCCCATTTCCACTCTAGAATGGTTAATTGTTGTAATAGTTCGGATGGCATCTGATGATCCAATTTCACCTGATGATTTGTGGAACATCTAGTAACAAAAACAGAAACATCACTCTTCATACCAGGCCATTAATACTGACGACTCAAGTCACAGTACATTTTGGTAACTCCAGGATTCACTTCCCAAGCTGAAGCATGAAGCTCCCGCATAATATCCTCGCATATATCCCTTGTAACCCATACTCTTCCATGGAATGTAAATACCTCATCATCGCATACCGTCCATCCAGGAGGAGGGTCCTCACTTGCCACCGACTCCTGAGAACTAGTCCTTCTGAATCATATAGTTGTCTCATCATCACTCAATCCAATAGAGTATAGGTCACAGCTAGAGATGAAAGATAGTTCTTCCCCTTATTGACTTAAACCTCCAAATGCATCATAGAGAACAAATCCATATGCTACCACTCACCACTGGCATCTTGCACTGCCTATATCTGAGTCTTCCTACTCAGTGCATCAGCAACTGCATTACCCTTACTAGGAATATTGGTATGTTCAAAATCTATGGATTGTAGGTACTCAACTCACCACTATAGCCTTAGATTCAAGTCACACTGAGTAAAGATATAGTTGATACTTTTATGGTTGGTGAAAATCACAAAATGATCTCTCAAGAGATAACGACTCCAACAGTGCAACGCATGCACAACTACAACCAACTTGAGGTTATGCGTCAGGTAATTCCTCTCATGTGGCCTCAATTTTAGAGACCCGTACACAACAACTAGCTCTACCTGCATCAACATAACTCCCTTCCTAATTCCTGATTCAACATAGTAAACCATATAGATCTTCCCCTGTTCTGGGAGTTTCACGATTGGTGCTGATGTCAACTTTCCCTTAAGCTCATGAATGGTTGTCTCTCAAGCTTCAGTCCAAACAAACATCAAACCATTCTTAGTCAAACCTGTCAATGACACTTATAAGCAGGATAAGTCTTGGATGAAGTGCATGTTGTATCCATCGAACTCTATGAAACATCGTATCTCTTACACGTTTTTAGTTTATTCCCATAAAAATAATGCTCTAACCTTCTATGGGTCTACTAAAACTCCTTCCTTTGAGATAATATGACCCAGGATGTGTATGCAGTCCATCTAAAAGTGTCTCTTTGAGAGCTTAGCATATAGCTGAATCTCTCTCAGTGTACTAAATACAATCTCAATATGGGTGTCATGGTCGTGTCGAGTGTGTGAGTACACCAAGATATCGTCCACGAAGACTACCATAAAAGAATCCAGATTAGGAAGGAATACATGATTCATCAGAGCCTTGAACACTGACGGTGCGTTCGTGAGTCCGAACGGCATAACCAAGTATTTGTATAGACCATATCTGATCTGAAATTCTCTAATCGGTATATCCGATGGTCTAGCGCATAATTGATGATATCCAGATCTCATGTCAATCTTAGAGAACACTCATGATCCTCAAAGTTGATCAAAAAGATAAACAATCCTTGGAAAGGGATATATTTTCTTAACTGTAAGAAGGTTTATCTTCTGATAATCCACACAGAGTCTGAGGGTACCATCTTCCTTCTTCACAAAAAGACCCGGAGAACCCCAAAGAGAAATGTGGGGTCGGATGAAACATTTTGACTGCAACTCCTCTAACTGTGCATTGAGCTACTGAAACTCTAGTGTAACCATCCTATAAGGAGGAATGGACACTGGTGGTGCTCCTAGAACAAGATCAATTGATAAAGCCACATCTCACATTGCAGGTAGACCTGAAAAGTTGTCCAGGAAGATATCCGTGAAACGATCAACTACAAGAGGAAAATCCTTCTGGCAAGTTCTCTAGTCTTCCATATAAGTAATCGTAATGTTGGTTGTGACTCCACCTCTCCCACGATGCTCTGGTCTTGCTCTACTCGCCTAAACATCCCACTTGCCCTTGTATAGAAACTCTCTTCCCTCTGGTGATGTGAAACACACCTTGCGACGATAGTAGTTTACAAAGACTCGGATGTGTACCAAATAGTCCATCCCAAGAATGACATCACAACTCGCAATCTCTAAGACATAGTGGTCCCATAGAATGTGACACCCTCTAACATCAGGGGGGAACTCCCTGCACTATCACACACTAGACATTCTAGTCCAGAATAGAGAGTCTAGCGTCATATCATCAGAAGAAGATGAAACATAGAGCACAAGGATCTCCACAACAGACACATATATAAAGCTATGTGTAACAACCATATCAAAAATATGTGAAGATAAAACAGATTCAACTAGAATAGTACCTCAACTAGTAGATGTTCTGGGATCCTGCTAATGTTGGTTCTATTGCACTGCATATGAATGCCCAGTGCTGCAGCCCTACAACATAGCCAGGCTACCTTGAGCTATCCAGCCATGCTGCCTATAATATCCTGGTGTCTGGCTACCACAGCTACGACCACCATCTCAAGATGCATGCCCCGACATATTCCAGTTTCCCGAAATGTAAGAAGATGCTAGTCCTGCTCACGCACACAGAGTCTGCATAGAACACTTTTCACTATACACTAGTGGAAATTCCCTACAATAATGCTAGAGATGACCCATATTGCCTCAAGCTCGGAACAGCACTGGGTCACTTGGACACTGCGGTCTTTTGTTCCCCTCTCTACCACATTGGTAGCAAATGATCGGGTCACCCGAAGTATTTCTCTTCCTAGTATTTCCACCGTGAGATAACTCCATTTGTATCTTCATCTTACTGGTAGAAATATTACCAGTAACTAGTATCGAACCGCCATGGCCCATAACACTAGATTCCTGTAGTTTCCTCTCAGTAATCAGTTCCTGGTTTACAATATCAGTTGTAGTGGGAAAACGAAAAACATTCATCAGTGATCATATGTCATATCGATGACCATCCTCAAAGCGTGTGGACCTCAAAGTCTCATCACCCAACAGAATGGGTAAAAAACGTTGAAGCTCGGTAAAGCGAGCAGAATAATCCATCACTGAAATAGTGCCACGCTGCAGATTCATGAACTCTCGAGCTCAATCTGTCCTCATCATCTCTGGGAAGAAGAAGTCATAGGAAGATACCTGAATTTTTTTGAACGACATGTCGTGGTGATACTCAGATAGGGTGGTAACATCCCACCACCTCTTGGTGGAATCACGCAGCATATAAGTCGCAATCTTGACCCTCTTCCTAGGAGGCGTCTCAAGATGCTATAAATTAGTCTACATTGAATCCAACCATGACTCCACAGCCTATGGTCTGCCATCCCATGAAATCGTGGGGGTATGCTGGTGCTAGAATATAGAATTCATCTCAGCCATAGATGTGGTAGCCTGCAGTGCTCCCTGTAAGTTATTCTTAATACGCATGAAGCCTTCAAGAAACTGCGCCTCTGCTCCTGCGTTCGGTATCACGGCTGTGACCACATATGGAACTGCTAGAGGATCAACTAGTATCCCATGGACTACCATATATGGATTATAATCATTGTCGCTCTCTTGGAGAACAACAGGGGGTTGTCTTGGCGGCATGACTCTACGATGTCAAAAACACGCCTTAGATTAAGATTATTAGAAACTGATACAAGTGGATAAGAGAAAGGAAGTCTTCATGATTTACAAAAAATGACTACACGGTGTGTATAAATACTACATTGTGTTTCCTAGAATACTCCTTCCCTGCCCGAGTCCTTCTACATGGATAAGCCACATGGCTCCCTTGCACAAGACTACACAACGTGTATAACCTCTACACGGTGTGCATTGTTTAATTTCCAACTGCCTGTGTCATTCATGACACAGCCTGTATACCCAGGCCACACTACACGATGTGTTTTCAAATAGACATGGCATATTCAAGAATCCCCAGACCAACCCGTGTTGCTCGCTACATGGCCGACTACTCAGCTAACACTACACGGCATGTTCCATGAGTACACAGAGTGTACTATGAAGGATAAAACTGACTAGTGTTGTTAGTTACATAGACGAGAACCAGTGTCGAACTACATGGCATGTTCAAAGTGAACAAGGCGTGTATTTCTTATGGTTTCACCGACCTTGTTTTTTGTTACACGGGCAGACATCGGGTCACTACAACAGGGCGTGTACAAACAATACATGATGTGTTTTTACCAAAACCATTCCCTATCCCATGTACCTGACCACATGGTCTATGAAACAGGAGGAGACTACAAGGCATGTACTAAGGGTACATAGAGTGTACTTAAAATGTTTTCAATTCGTCCCAAATAGAAGAACACATGACATGTGTCCATAGAACTAAACGATGTGTATCATGGGTTTTCCGGATAGTAAGCCTCAGATACTACTCTGGAACCCATAAAATACAGAAAGACAACACCTAAGTGCCAAATTCTAATCCTTGAGGGCCCATAATGCCTGCAAATCAATGATTTGCATCTTATCTGTGTGTATAAATACAGTAAACAGCCAATGGTCCACCAAATTCCGGTCAATGAGGTCCCATACTCCTCAATAAATTTTTTTTGGCTTCCATTCAATAAAGGCATAAAACAAAAATATGCCATCAAATATTAGGTATTTTTCAGACCTACAATCACAAAAGCATGTGTTTCTAGCACAACAGCTATCATAACAATATGCAATTCTTAATGCACCTACATGGCATGGAGGAATGCATGGAATGTGATTTCTAGCATGTTCCTAAATAATGAATGAGTTGGTATACCATCATCTCATCAGGGTGCAACAAAATTTATCCCATGTATAACATATAAATAGCACACCATAGGTGCTTCACCCAACTGTGAAAATCCGATCAACTATAAAATGAAAAATCAATAAAATTGAAAGACGAGGGAAATTGGTTTTTCCCTGTACACGGGTTAGCTAATTCCGAACACTTCTTATTACCAGCTACCATATATGTACTATCCCTGACTAAGGCTCGGAACAATAAGTCATAAAATGAACTCCTCTTATACCACTTTGTGACATGTCAGATTCGGGTGCCACTCAACGGGTGCCCCGAACCCGGTTGGTCACATGACCTCAAGCAAATTTCCCCAAACGCCAGAGGCTTCCGACTAGTAGGGAGGGCCCAGGTCTGATAGTGGGGTACTATGACCTCATTTGTCAATGTATATCACATCGAAAAAGATACATAACAAACAACAAGAGAGGAAGCAATAGACCATACACAAAAAATATGAGCAACTGTAGTAAAAGAGAATCAACTACTATACAAATAAAGATGAAACATGTCTCTAGTCCTATGAAAATATCCAAAACATGTTACGCATTAGTGCAATATGATAAAATGGATGTATAGGTACAACAAAACAAAACAGAACAACCGACAGCATCACGAGCCTGAGCTCGGTCCCATGCTCTCCTCCTCTTTAGTAAAACCCAAGTACCAGTATAGGGACCCTTTCCCTTATCCACACCTGCATAAATATAGTCTCTTTGGGCCGAAGTCATGAACCAAATAGGGTGTGAGAAATAAATCTCAGTAGGAACCCTGAAAATTGTTGTGCCCAACTGTCAGTGAGAAATATGCAACAACAGTGTGCAATAAATGTAGTAATCTAGTAAGCACTCAGATGTAACTATCATTACCTGTTTCACTACCATTTTAATATTAATTAATCAGTTCTACTTAATAGAATTAAATTCAATTAAATAACCTTAAATGATCCTCATAACTAAGCCCTTGGGATAATTAAAACTTTGCCCTTAGGCTAGTATAACCTATCCCTCAGGCTAATATAACCACACCATCAGGCTTACCCTCAGGTATAAAGAATGGTGACCTAAGGAATATGGAACATTTCCCTTAGGCATATAGAATATTTCCCTCATGCATGGAATCTACTGCCCTCAGGCATAACATACATTTCCCTAAGGCTATACAACTACTCCCCTCAGGAAAGGAAAACAATGCCCTCATGCTAAAGTAAAACACTTCCCTCGTGAGCAAGTAACCAGGCCAATCTCAACGCATAACAAGAAATTTAATATACATTTCATTTCAATGAAAAAGTAATGCTCAATATAAACATGGCATACCCTCGTGTATCTAGGACAAATAGCTAAATAGTGGAAAACACCCCATGGTGGTCCTAGATTGAAGCAGTGATCCCAAAGAGCAGTTTTACACTTACATTAAATTACCTAGGCATTTCTAGTTATTTAAATAGCCAAGGCCCCAACCATATGACACCCCAACGTGGGTTTGTAGCACAATGTTACACAAAAAACGCACGACATTTGGAATTTAAACTCCAGACCACCTACCTTGAATGCCCGTGATTGATATACGTGAATGAAGTACTCGAAACTCGAGAGAATGATGAAGATATAAAGTGAATATAACCTCGTTCAAACTCAAATAACATCCATTTGAAGAATAATTGGCTAGTGTTATGCAAGGAGAAGGAAGAAATCACCCATGCAGTTCCTAGGAGATTGAAGGTGAAGAATACGTGTTCCCAGTGTGCTGTCTGATGTCCTCCAAGTTCTGGCTGTCTCACCCATGCTCTGCTCCGGTTCTAAGCTTCCTCTGAGAACAAATGAGGCTACTGCACATTTTAAGCGAAAAAAACAGACTACATGGTGCATAATATTGGGTACAGTCATGTACTTTTCCTTTTTTAACTGTTCCGCAGGTGGCTTCTCTCCAGCGCGACACTGTTCATCTGTTGACATTGGTACATGACGTGTAATACATGAGTACACGGCATATACTATCTCTCATCTAGCCACTGCCTTACTATTTTCCTACCGACTGACTACACATCGTGTAAATACCCACTATATGTCATGTAGTTGTTTTTTACTCCTTTCATCGCCAACATGGCTACACGCCTTGTGTACGCAGCCCACACGGCCAATGTACATGACATGTGGACAAGTACATGGCATGTTCCCAAAATGTTTGGAATTTTTTCCATTTTCCTTAATTTATAAATAAACGCTTATAGAAAAAGGACAAGAAGAAACTCGTACCTCATGAACAAGAACCAGGTTCTTACACTATATGAGTTATGATATCATAAGAAACCTAAATTATCCCATTTTCATGTATTGGTATTTATAGTAATATTCATGGAAATACCCAAAAAAACACACATCAAAAGGGAAAAATCACCTATTAATATGATATACTAAAAAATTAAATTATAATTTCTATATAAACCTCTACATAGAATTTAAATTTTGTAAAGTCAAATATATTTATATTAAGGTAGTTTGTTTTTTACTAAGACTATCGGAACAAGGTTCACTTCAATGAATTTGAAGATCTTGATGTACAATATTTGGTATGGTAACAAAATTCATATAAAATAGTGTAATAATAAGTTAGTAGGTCACAAGTGTCGTGTAGGTCAACTAGTGAGGTTAGATAACCATATAGATATGGTTTTATTATAATTGATCCAAGATTCAAATTATTCATATGGAGTGATGAATATATTTCATATAAAGATGATATAAATCGAAATGAAGTTATTGAGCTTCCAAAATAAAATAATTCAAAATGGATTCTATATAATAAAATCATTATTGGACGTTGAACGATTTACAAAATGATGTAAAACTGATTGGATACAAATATGTATTTAACAAAAAGATGTGCATGGATTTTAAATTAAATAACAAAAATGGTTATTGATTAGAAAGGGTTTTATTAAATTTCATAGCATTGATTATGTTCAAACTATTTCACCAATCAAAATGATGAAATATTATACAATAAAAACATTTCATGGAATTTTTTTATCATTTTGGGATTTGGAAATTGAATATAAATACTTATTTCCAAAATAGAAAAATAGTTGAAGATTTCTATATGATATAGATATATTTTTTTTAACATTTAAGAATTAAAATAATATATGGATGACACAAAGATATATTTATATATTAAACCATTCATAAAAAACATGGAAAGTTTATTTTTATGAGGCCATAAGGTAATTTTGATTAATTAGAAATGTTAGTGAGACATGTATCTGTAAGAATTTTAGTGGGAGTATATTTTTTCCTAGAATTATATGACCATTTAATATTCATAAAAATAAATAAAATACATGTTTTATAGTTAATAATTTTTTAGATAAAATCTCATCCATGAAAAAAATTGACAATGTAGCATATATTCTATGTATTAAGATCTATTTGGATGTATCTTAAAAGTTATTAGGACTAAGTAGAAGAACCTAAATTGATATGGATCTCAAAAGGAAAAATATTGAGTAATTAAAAAGATTATTATTATCTATATATACGTTATTGATGTATCTATGAATGTGTAACCATATACACAGAAAGAGATAACCAGAATGGGTCTAATTCCATAAGCCTTTGTGAATAAATCAATCATGTGTACCATTTTATATAATAACAAATATGTTTTTTATTCCATTATCATATTGGGAATATGTCCAACATATTAAGAAGATATTCACTATGTAGTATTAAATACTATACCAAAGTACATTTTTTTCAAAAAGTATACATATATGGTTTATATAAGAAATTTTGATATAGTAGAAAGTGAAAAACTTAACTCTATTTTTTGCATGAATCATGACGGTCATAAATCATACTCTTGTTTTTTATTTTTTATGAGTAAGGATTTTGTGTGCATAAAAAGCTCAAAGAAACCCATGGGAATCAATTATATAACAATATATGAGTATTGTGTGTCTTCTAATGTTTCTAAGAAAATAATATGAATATAGAACTCTGTCTTGGACCTTTTCATTTCAACTAGTAGTCAAATAACCTATTATATTTTATTATAGTAAAATTCTAGTAGTTTTAAATCCCAATAAGATAAAATAACACAATTGGATACACAATATACTCCAAAAATTTCATATCATTAGTGATTTCACTTAAATAAGTAAATCCTCAATTACTAAAGTAGCCAAAGAGGAAAATATAGAAATTTTGCTGAAAAAATTAATATTTAAAATAAATATGATTCTCGTGTGAGAGATAAAATATTAATATTATTTAGTAGTGGTATCTATTATAAGTTGGAATATTGTTATAATGGGTTCCTCCTACCCAAATATAATACGTATTTTTTTGATAGAATTCAACATATACAATTTAATATGAATATATGTATGTATGCATGTATGTATGTATGTTTGTATGTATCTATTTACTTATTTATAAATTTTAACATGATATTATTAATACTTATGGGAATTATATATAAGGATATATGCTTAAATTATGCATCGAATCAAATGGATATAATAGTTGTCAACAATAATTAGAACATAATGATACTATGAAAGTAATATTAATGTATTTATTAAGAACTAGAAACATTAATATTTTAGGATTCATATGATGTATGATTATAAGGTGTCATTGTATCATATGTATTTTGTCTTCCCCTCCCAAATTTTTTATATGGTGATCTCAAGTATGAGATTTTATGAGGATGAAACAAAAAATAGAAACACTATATATTTTAGTTACTATATGTTAGAATTTGTGTTTGCATCTTAAATTGATATTAATAATGATATATTCTACAATTGAAAATAAATAATTATTATATTCATTAATATTAATTAAAAGAAAAAAACATAAATACATTTTATCACAAATAAGGCATGGTATTCTAGAGAAATACTAGGCACACACATTCCATTAAAATAGCACACCCACCACTGTTGTATCTATTATTCTAGTTCACATTCAATAATATCAGGATTTTACTCCTTTCATTGGGATGGTTTCTATTTATGGCCTTCATAGGGATGGTCATTGGAGGTGGTTATGCAACATAGTTTGGTTCCCTCAAAAGGGTAACCTAATAAAGGTTCCTTGTACCAAAAAATTCATTTCCTAGTGATCTAATGAGGCTTTGAACCAATGGGTAACACAAGAGGACAATTTTGATTACTCAAATCCTCTATGAAATCATAAAGGTGATTTCCAAATACAAATCTAATAGAGAGTTGGGGAGAATTGATATATTTGAGTTATTTTAGGGTTTCATTCCCAAAAAACCTCATATAGGACCCCTTAAACCAAGTCATATCAGAGAATATGGTAAAAACCATGATATTGAGAAAATACATTAAAATATAGTGAAATGATTTAGTGATCAGGACCCTCTAATCTAGTAAGATCATGACCAAAATTCAAGGGATATTTTGGGATCAAGTCTCACCCGAACCACCTACCATATCTTAGAACCCCTATTTTAAAATAGTGGTTTTATGTTCCATAGAGGAATTATCAAACCATGTTTTATCTTTAAAAAAATATATTTTCCTATGCCTCATGCCTATATTTTCCTACTTATATAATTTGGTCACTATCCATGCTCTTGTATCACTTATGATAATGTGTTCCATCGATAATGGGAATTATTTATAATATAGGTGATCTACCAACAATATTATTCTCTCTACCAAAGATCTCTGGTAACCTATTAGTCGGGTCTTCCATAATAATAGGGATCACTCATATTGAGAAATCCAATGGTATCTCTCCTTGCATAAGATACTTTTATTGGTTGATTCAAATTAGCACCCACACCCCTTATGTCCAATCCATGAACAAGAAATACAAATAGGATACCATTCCAATATAAGTCCCTCATACCTTCACTGATATCATTTCCCAATATAAGTAACAACGGTTTTTGTATTGGAAAGTCCCACACCAAACCATTAATAGTTATATTTTCATCTAATGATCATTTTCACCGGACCTTAAACCACAAGACACATTCATCCTAGATTCATGAATATAAAAGGAACACCATTGGTCCAAGATTCATATCTTCAAAATACACACCAAATTTATTAGATGATCGATGTTAAATATATAACTAATAGACCATATCATATAAACAGAAATAGTTTTACATTATTTTATATTTGGAATCTAATTATGTGGGATTTAATTACATTCAAAGGACTATATAAAAATTACCTTTCATGGTCCCAATCCAAAAATTATAACAACTTTATTCCCCCCTCATCCCATATGGCTTAAAATATGGAATTAAATTCTATAGATCCTTCATAAATGAATTTAAAATATTGGGTATTCAATAATCTAGATTAAATGCACTAAAATATAATTTCATCTTACAATGTTCTTTTAAATGAATTTTTATTAGTTAATCACTTTCAGAGAAGGGAAATCAATATTTTTAATGGGAAGGATTTCATCGACATAAAAAACTTCTATAAGAGACAAGGACTATAAATATATTGTGGAAAAAGATATAGAGGTAGTCAACACATTTACATGCCAGTAAGGAGAAGTGGTCCACATCCAAACATAAAAATTATTCATGATTCTTTCTGTATATTAGGACAAAACTCATCTTCCTTATTTATATATAGTTAATGAGTACAACTATTACATTCCATTGACTAGAATATAGTTTCCATGGTAGAAAACTATAAACTAAATTAATCACAACCACTACTCTACAAAAATAATCATGAATTCATCATTACCACTACATGATTTATACATATAACGTCCATACCTAGATTGATAAAACAACCATAAATTGGGGATTTTCACTTAACCACATGCATTCCTCCCAATATTCCTAAGGCTACTTACTAGTAGAGAGGGACTAAAATCAAGTGGGGATACAATTACCTAAAAATAATATCACATGCTTCAAGCTCAAAACTACCAAATATTTATCATAATCAAACTTTATAATGGAAATCCCAAATCCTATAGACAAAAAATAAGGAGAAAAATGTTCCTTCAAAGTCCATGATAAAAAAATAGTTATATAGTTATATGATTCCTAATAACATAATATAGTAGTAATAGATAAACATGGGATAATTGTATAATAATAAATTTCCACACTAAGTAGTGAACATGCTAAAAAATAATAGAAATGTAAACTGCATGACCTCCTACCCATCTCACATAATCCAACCTTCCTAACACTCAAACATCATAAATGGTGGACCCAATCCTCATTTCCAGTTCCAAAAAATTCCTATGACCTGAGATAAAACATAAAAGTATTCCCACATATATCTAAATTCATGTCATGTAAATGGGAAAGAGGTGAGTCCAACAGTATAGTTGAAATCCCTATTCCTCGACCATACTGAGTGATATAATGATCAATTAATTGACTATAAAATAAATTTTAGGTATATCAGTCATGCTTTTTGGTAGACCAAGTAATAAAAATAGCTCATAATTCATAAACATGTATAAATGTCTGATAAATATGTGTATAACATGATTCCAAAACACCAAACTATATATGCTTGATCTCTATACTGGTTGGAAGGGAATAAAATTATACTACAATCTAGAACGATACATGAATTCTCTACGTTGTTTGCAAATAAATTAACCTAGTTAACCCATCTCATAATTATTTTATAAAATATTTATCTACGTCTGTAACCCTCAGGGAAGGCTTCACAAAATTGTAGGTAAGACAAGTACCTTGTTAGGGAAGGCCACACACAAAAATTACCCAACCAGATTCCCCATAAGGGTGAAATAAATAGATCCCATTCAATTTCCTTCATAATAATGCTACACTAAAAATTACACAATCCAATCATATTAAAGGAAAGTATAACTATAAATTACATCCAACCCCTCATTCATAGGGTTAGACATAAATCATTCCAAAACACTACATGTGGCTGAAAGGTAAATCTCACTATATAATTAAAAAACTAACCCCATTTTGAAAGGGAACAATATTATCCTCAGGTCCCAAACTTCTCTATAAAATTTATCCTAGTCTAAAGTCTCAACAACCAATACCCACACATCCAAAAAACACATGTTATAAAAACCAGGTCATTCCAGCCATCACAAATATATCTACAACATTGGAACAATGCTAGTAATTAGAAACAAAGCCCTATACATAACATAAAATATCTATCCCCGCATTATAAAACTCCTTAAAATATATTTTTTACACATTAAAAATCATTTAAATCCTATATATATCACCATGTTTCATAAATGGGTACATGTTTAGGTTCTTTAGACCAGTCTCTATACTATAAGGGATCAATACATCATATCAACCCGAAATGGGATTTTCTACAAAAATCCAAACATAAAAAACTAGAAAATGTAATCAGGTACCCTCCTGAAATAATAATTTACCCCAAAGAAAACACAATCTTGGAGAACATCATGGTAACCATTCATTTAAAAATAGTGAATTTCCCAAATAAAGAAAAAAACTAATTGAATTAAACCAATGACATCATACATCCATTAAAAATTACCCGAAAATTATTTATATACCTTTTTGAAAGTAAATAAAATTTCATATTACTCATTCTAATCCCTTATCAAAAATAACATTAAACATTATTTAGAAAACCACACTTTATATGACAAATATTTTTTCAAACAACATCTTTTATATCATTTCATTTTATTTTAAAATAAAATTTTTATAAGACCTCATTTTAAAATATTATTTTAAAATGGAAATCATTATTTTTTTTCAATCAAACTCAGTGCACCAATAAATCCATAAAAAATTTATACAATTACTTATTAAAACAAGGTCCACAATCAAACTAAATAGCAATATTTGAAATCCAAATTTACTTTAGGCTGATAAAAACTCTTCCCAATATTTAAGGAGAAACCAAAAAATTCATGAATCATGGTAACTATAAAAATAATAATGATGGAACAAGAACATGAAATCTCCAAATTATAGAGTGACTAAATTCAATCAATTCTACCTACCTCAATTGGAAATCCATAAATACATCACACTCTTATACTGATCTTCATCAAGTTGAATAAATTATATATAGTCAATAATATGATTTTAAATAATAAATATAAATATTAAATCCAAAATTCTATTAAGTGATATTCTAAAAAAATCACTAGGTGACCTCATAGAATTGAAACCATGCGAAATAGACAATCGTTTACTGTTGACAGAAACAATGACCTATGCCACAACAATTTTTCAAGTTTTATTATTGAATCAATAATTAGTTTCAGTAAAAAAAATTAAAAAACATAAATTATTTCATAGAGAAACATACCTAACGTGAAATTATAAATGGCATCTTGAATACCTCCTTTTGGGACATACATTAAATTTCGAAAATTAATGTTTTAACATGTGGGAGGTGTTTTCCATGTACCAGAGAAATATTCCCTCTAAAACACAAAAAGTTGATACAAAATGAAATAGATGGAATGGGGGAAGAACAATAAAATAATAGGATCAATATTACCTTGATTTAATGTGACATCCCAATCCAAAATAATCAAAATATAATTGATATATGTGGAGGATATTTAGAGAGAAAATGTTCATATTCCCTTATTTTTCATTCAAAAAAATTGAGTGGATCCAAATGTGATTACAAATAGGATCCCACAAATAATTACCAAAAGGAACTATTTTATGAATCATCATAAAACATGCTCATAGTGTGACCATGAAGATCGTGGTGCGACCAACCCCTAGGAATAAAAAATAGATATCGACCAAGTACTGTAATAGAGAAAACTATATGGGTCACGACTACCCCAGAGAAGGGGTCATAATGAATCCACAAAATCAATTTTTTCATAATCACTAGGGATCATGGTGTGATTCACCACACCCAATAGTGGACCACCGCTTGGGAATGGTCTCCCCACACTCACATTGTGGTGCCTTAATTTCCCCTATAAGATTCCACCCTCCATGTAGTCCGTCACATCATTAAATAAGCCACATAGCATGAGTAAATACTTGTAACAAAAAATATCAAGGATATAGGGTCAACCAAACCCCTCTCTAATACGCACCTAAGTACCCAAAATGCCTCTTATTTCTTAATAAATGACCATGGGAAATATATAAGATATGTTCAAACCCTCATATTTATAATATGATTATCAATTCATTAAATGCTCCCTATTTTTAAATAATAATTCAAATTTCCCCATCAAAATTACGTATAAATAAATTGGTTTTTATAAATTTCCAACCATAACACTTCTCATCCTAGAAAAGATAGAAATATCCTCCAACCAAAAATCTCAACCTACTTCAATGGAATATTCACCATCAGGCACGACATTCACTAAATACTAATATGAAAAATCACCATGATTCCCATATCAATATTTGTAACTTACATCAAACCTCCAGAATTTTTTCAAGTCCATGTTATCCATAATCTCAAGAAAATAAATTGAACCTTTACTCTAAGTCTTCGATTAAATCATAAAAACATTATCCACATTTTAAATAATTAACTTTATGATGATTGACATATAATATGTAGTCTCCATGAAAATTAATTATTTATTCCACTATTTTATACTTGTGTAATTAGTGTTTACGATGTTAAAACATTGGGAAGGTTGTTTTGTATGGAGTAACCAATAATTAAAAAACACATTAAAAAATAATTAATGAGAGGAACACTCAAATAATAGTATTAGTAGTTAAAACAAGAGACACGAGTGAAAACTATAAAAATAATATTAGATGTATGAGAAATTTTATGTTATAGGTAAGAAATTCATTCAATTATTAGAATGGTAGGGAACTAGATTGACTAGATTAATAGATATTCCTTAACTCATGTTCATAGAATTCATTAGAACTAATATTAAATGTAATAAATTATATTTTTGACAGGTTAATTATGGACTCATATAATTTTTTAGTTTATCATGTATAAAATTAATTATTCAAGGAAATGAAAAAAAATAGTTTTCATCATGATCACATTCAAAAGATCATCATGTTGTTCTACTCTGACAAGAAATTCCTTGTCAGATGAGTATTATGGAATAAATTCCTAAACGAATTTCCACAAAAAAGCATTAATTTTTAGAGAATATATATTGAAATGAGTTTATAATTGAACTAATACAAGAAAATATAAAAGAAATATTGAATCAATGAAGAGTTTGTAATCCTTCAGCCACCTATATAATCTCTCTAATATAACTATTCGATCAGATCATCCACTATAATAGTCATTAAAATTTTCATATGAAACCCAATATTATTTAAAATGTTGTCATCAAAATGAGACATTGACAACATCAAATTATATTCATTGATTAATTACGATGAAAATTGTGGATTTTAAATTCCTTGATGAATTAGACACCATAATGGAGGATATCAATACCCCTATATCTTTAGTCGATCATGCAAAACAAACCAAAAATACTAGAAAACACAAATGTATTTCATCCCCACGTAGCTTAATTCATTGAAAATCAATGATTTTGTTTCATTGGGATCAAACTTATTTAATAATATGAAACCTAATTCTAACATAGAACACTATTCTTTGAATATTTTAACAATCCCCAAACCTATCATCATCCTCTAAATTATTGATGATCCAAAAAATCATTCATGCTTGTGCGACTTCAATATCAGAAACATGAACCGATCACAACTCTATTTGAATTCAAATATTCATTAACTAGACATTATTTTATATCTTCAATGACTGAGAATTGGAATTAAATATATTATGGATCAACAATCTCAAAGAATATATGCTGCATTATTTTCTTCTGCTAACATATAATGGCATTTAGGAGAAATAATATCTCAGTTCGTACCAACAGAAAAACATGATTTTTACTAAATCAATGGCACCAAGTAAAATGTTGATCCAAATTATTTTCAATTTTAAACATTTATTCTTAATCCTCACACACGAGTGTATTTGAAATCTTTGTAAAAAATTTCTAAGAAGGCAACACAGACAATTGTAAACTAGGTTTCACAGATCTTTGTTTCACACATGAATAGATTCTTTTATAATAATAAATCATCTATCCAGGTCCTAGATCATTATTTATCAATAGGTTATCATAATCTTCATCAAAAAATTGGTCATTAATCGATGTTGTATTCTCTTCCTCCAATATGTAGATGTATCATCTTGTTTGGGAAAATCACTCAATGATTGATTTTTCGATTGATTTATACAACCATTGACACTTTATATAAAGATGCAATGGGTTATCTTCTCCAATTGTTCATAATTTCAATCCAAACATATAACTATCTTAGTGGATTTATCTCAGTTGGATTCAACATGATTGTGCTTGAGTGAATTTTGATAACAGTAACGTCATCACCCCTATGTGTTAAAACATGTTATGTATCTAATATTAAGATATCGTATATTAATATTCATTATATTCCTTAAACATGACCTCTGTACATATCCAAAATGTTTTCTCCAAGGTTTCGGTTTCATCAGTATACATTAGCCTTCAATCCAACATGGGAAGCACTCAATATTCCCACAACCTCTGTAGTTTAATGAGTTTTTTCTTAAATAAAATAATGGTCAATCTACAATTTAATTCTATAAATCATGTTAAATTATATTTCATGGTCACAAAAGATAATTCTCTTATATATAAAACAATTCTCTTATTAAGGTTCATTTTACCAAACATATATTTACCCAATCATCTGATGTATATTCTATTATAGAATTGTCTATATTTATCATACAGTGAAGCTAAAAATTCCTTTATGCACATTACATTATATTCTCTTACACAAGTGATCCCAAAATTTCGAAGATGAGTTGTTTACAAAATTATATTATGTTCATAGATATCATGTGACCCCAAATTATCTTATTCAAAACAAAATTATTCTTATGTGGATCCACTACTAAATATAATATAAAGTACTAAGTAAAATTAATAATAATAATTAAAAGTATTTCAACCCTGGAAAAAAACTTAATCACACAAAAGGAAATAAAATGATAAAATAAAATAAAAATATAAAACACAGAAAATATATATTATAAATAAAAATAAGAATTGAATTAATAAAATTAATTAATCACCATAGATTAAACTATAAAATTTAAATTGAATATTTTAAATCAAATCATAAAATGAAATAAACAAATAAAATAAACAATTCTCAACATACTCATAATATTATCATGATAAATTCAACATTTGTAATAGTTAGATACAAATTAATTAATTTACAAAAACATATATCTAAAAACTATAAATAACCACTAAAATATCTATTTTAGAATTAATTATATTCAAAAACCAACAAATGTTATGTGAAAATTTCATTAAATGAAATCCACATAAAATTACGCCAAGATTATTCAATACTTGTTCTTAATAAATAACTAATCTATTTTAGTGAAAAATAATAAATATTAGGAGTGAAAAAAATATATTTTCACAATGAATTAGTTTTCAAATAAATTTACCCCATTCTTTTTCTCAATTTATAAAGGTGCTTTACCCCTTTATTTTATTGGTACTGTGAAAAAATGACTTTTTCATATAACAAAATGATTGAAATTGAGTATTTTTAAAATATTTTCTCACACATCAATTTTAAATCAATTAAAATTCCAGAAATCTCTTTACCTCAAGGTCATGAAACTCACATAATTAGTAGGCATAATAAATAGTCACTACATTTGGAGAGAAAACATAATAATTACATAGAATTACAAATAACTAATCTATCTTCTTATGAATTATATAATACATGAATTTTTGGAAACCTTGGGTATTAATCATGTTTTAATGATCACAAATCTTGTCAATAATCAAAAATCTCATTAATGATCATAAATCTTATTCATCCTAGTTAACTCCTGTTAATTATATCCAATCATGTGTATTTATGTTTCAAGTTCACTATTGCTTTATAATGGTTAAGCTCAATCCACTTCATGCATATTATTGTTTAATTCTGAATACTACAATTTTCCTAAGTACAATACACCATAAGAAAGACACCATGAGCCAGAAACTGTGAGCAAGACATTGTGAGCAAGACACCATGAGCAAGACTCCATAAGACAAACATCGTGAGGAAGACACTGTAATACAAACACCGGGAGCAGGAAATCATGAGAAAGAAACCATGAGCAAGAAAACGTGAGCAAGACACTGTGAGCAAGACACCTCAAGCAAGACACCGTGTGCAAGACACCTTGAGCAAGATACCCTGAGCAAGACACTGTTAGCCAGGCACCGTGAGCAAGACACCATGAGCAATACACCGTCTGTAAGACACATTGAGCACGAAACCATAAACAAGACACCATGAAGAAGACATCGTGACACTTAAAACATGACAATAAGACACCCTGAGAAGGATACAACGTTTTCATAACATATTGTGACACAATTTCTTAAACTATTTTTTCGCCTTTCAATTTAATTTTTTACAGTCATATTTGATGCCTTTAATGCACGAACATAATTAATGTTTATTTGTAGATATATTACGAGGAACAAGGTACGAAACACGTGGAAACTGTCCTCTAAAACTCATGCGTTTGAATATAATTAGTAGAGAGTGACCAACAACCATAGCGTGTGATACTGAATGAAAAAAAAGTCTACGAGCATAACCGCGAATAACACATTGAAATATTTTCGAAGAAGCATTGTCTCATTCAAACAATATGACTCTAATAGAACATACCATATACACTGGAATCCAGAGAAAAACTTTTCATTATCAAATCTTGTGAAGAACACAAGCAGAATTACGACACTCTGTTTTTTAAGACAAAACTATATAAGGACTCAGAAACATTTTTGTTTAATCAAAGGAGTCTTGATCTGTACATTAAATCACTAGAGCATTCTAAACTCATATCTAATCACTCTTAGTTATTCTTTTACATAATTTTGAGCAGTTTGTGTACTCTTTATATTCCATACAATCACTGACTCTTGTGCTAAACTGAAGGATTTCTAAATCCATACACAAAACTCTTTTTACTCTTATTTATCCATGACAACTGTGGAAGAGGTCCCTGTGTGGCATGGATATTATTTTTGTTTATCCTAGAAAATTTTGAATGTGGTTTTGTGTGACCTGGACAGTCTATGTAATATTGTTAACCCCGATCCTGGGTGTGGATCAACGTTTATTTATAAAAACCTCTTGGTGGTAGGTGATCACCAAGTGGAGTGGATTTGGTGTCGGTTTGATACTGAATCACTTTTTTCATATCTTCTATTCTATTTAAATTTATTCTTAATTTTTTTACCACTTTATTTCATAATATAGAGGACTCTAATTTCACTTTGATAGTGAGTCTTGGAACGAAATTATAATTATATTTTTTTAGGATAACTTCAAAAGTAATATCAATAATACAAATTATGAATAGTGAGTATTTATCAATATTCTAATAAGTTGTTTAAATAGTAAAACTCTTATAATAGTATAACCTTGATTAACTGGGTTGTATCTCTTTTTGGGGAAAACCATTTCTTTTAATCTAATATTTTTGTAACAGAAAATTTTATAGTTACTCAATTCACCCCTACCCTGTTGAGTGAACTTCACAGACAAACATTTGTTATCAAAGGATTCTTTATTAGGACTCTGTATAATCTTACTCAACTATGATTATAGTTTTAATTTAACGATCTATAAATTTCTATTAATTAAAAATTTCTATCTCTTTTAATTTAATTCATTATTATATATAATAGATTGGAAGGTGCTGAAAACAATAGACCAGCATTCATTAATGGAAATAATTATGCTCAATGGAAAATTAAAATGAAAATTCATCTAGAGAGTATGTGCTTTAAAATTTGGACATCCATTATATATGAATACCAACTTCTTGTGACTGATAGAGTTATATGGTATGAACCTTCAGAACTTTCATGCAATAACAATTGTAATGACAAGAATAATTTGTACGGTTCCATAGGAGATGAACAATTTAATAGGATTTCGGCTTGTAAAACAACCCATGAAATTTGGGATACCTTGTCTATCTCACATGAAGGCAAATCTAGAGTAAAGGAAATGAGACATAATTATTATACTATAAAATATGATAATTTTAAAATAAAACCAGATCAACCTATTTCTGGCATGTATCTCAGGTTCAATGAGATTTCCAACACAATGATTTCTCTTGGAAGAGATTCACTACGAAATAATAGATCATTAGAATCCTTAGATGTCTACCAGACAGATGAAGGGGAACCTCTATCTCAATTAGATAATCGTGAGACATTAGAAAGATACCTTTAAAACAACTCATTGAGAAAACGATGATGTATGAGGAAGAGCTGAAAGTCAACAAAGAAGACGAGGATAAACCAAAGAGGATATTTTTATCATTCAAGAACACCTTCTTGATGCACAAAGACAAACGAAAAATGGATGCTTCTTTAAAAAGTTCCACCACTGAACAATCATCACCTGAAAATGATGAGGATATAGCCCAGCTTTCCAAAAGATCCAAAAAAATTTACATAAAGAAGAACTTTTTCCAAAATCCTAACTTCAAGGGCATGTATGATCTAAAAGGAAGCTGGAAAAAGGAATAGAAAAGAAGTGAAAAAGTTGATGAAATTTTATGCTATGAATGAAAATGGAAAGGACATATAACGACTGACTATCCAAAGATGAAGTATAAGAAGAAATATGAGGACAAGGATAATAAGTACAAAAAGGAAATGATGTAAACTTAGAGTTCCTCTGAGGATAGTTCAACTGACTCAGATACATCACATGTGGAGTATGATAAAATGAAAATATGTGTTTTATGACAAAAAAATATGAGGTAACGCTGAACTCTTCCAGAAATAATTATAACTATTATGAAGTGGAAGGTGACTCTGATAATATGAATAATGAAGAAATGTTTTCATAAAGTAACATGCTTGATGAGACATGCAAAGAATTAAAATATAAATATAAATCATTGAAGAATCATCATGCTCCCACTGTAAATGTTAAATATGAACTTACTACTGAAAAGGAGAAAAATGCTCAACTACTCAAAGAAAAAAATGAGTTAAAAATTCATAATGAGAAAATAAAATGTGACCTATAAAAGTTTAAAAATGGAATAAATACCCTGACATTAATTCTAGGAAAACAAAGTGACCCCCAATATAATACTGGCATTGGTTATAAACTTGCTAAAAGAAACCTTGGTAAAACAAATTTTTCTTCAATTTATAGGACATATAATCTTGTTCCCAGTTCTATACACAACTCAACTAGCTCACGTCAGGATACAGATTCTACTATTTCAAGTTTTTGTGGACTAAATAAAGTTTATTTTTCAAATAATTTACATAATGATTATACGAACCCTATGAGACCAATATGGGTTTCTAAAGAACTTATTACAAATGTTACAGGACCAAAACAAGTATGGGTACCAAAATCTCTCTTTCTTTTATCTTGTTATAAGAAAGAATCTTAAAGATCCCCTAAAAAAATCTATGGTACATGGATAATGGATGTTCAAGGAACCTAGAAAGAGACTACTCATGCTTTAAGAACTTGATAAAAGTAGATGGAGTACATATCCCATTTGGTGACAATGCCAAAGGGAAGATCATTGGCTTAAGCCATATTGGTAACTCAGATTCGATTTTAAATTCTAATGTAATATTTGTTAATGTCATAAAATATAATCTAATTATTATTTCTCAATTATGTGTTGATGGATATAATGTTAAATTTGAAAATTATGCATGTAATGTCTTTAATTAGAAAAATGAATTAGTTTTTTTGCATCATGGAATGAGCACGTTTATTCTGTTAATTTATATTCCCTAGATTTTTATAATGATTAATGTTTATGTGTATTTCATAAATAGTCTTGGCTCCGACATAGAAGACTAGTACACTATAATGTTCACTCCCTTAGAAAGCTAACTAGAAAAGGACATGTTAATGACTTTCCCAAACTTGAGTTTCCACATGACAAAGTGAGTAATCCTTATCAACAGGGAAAACAACAGAATGTTTGTTTCAAATCAAATAATGATGTTTCTACTTATCAACTTATCGAATATATTCACATGGATTGGTATGGACCATCTATATTTTTTAGTTTAAATTGGAAACACTATGTTTATGTTCTAGTAGATGATTTTTCTAGATATACCCAGACTTTCTTCATGGATCACAAAAGTGAAGGCTGCTTTTATTAAACTATGTATTCCAATTCTGTAGAAAATAATAGTGGCCATAAAATTTTATCATTAAGAAGTGATCATGGCCCTCAGTTTGAAAATCAAGAGTTTGAATCCATTTTTTCACAAAATGGTTATAGTCACAATTTCTCTACGACTATAAAACCTCAACAGAATGTTCTTATAGAAAGAAGAAATCAAACCCTGCAAGAAATTTATAGAAAAATGCTTAGCTAATATGATTTACATATTTAAATTTGGGCTTAAGATCTTAATACAAGACGCTACATAATCAATAGAGTCATGATTAGAACAATTCTCAAAAATACCTCATTTGAACTCTTGAAAAATAGGAAGCCTATGTTCAATTACTTTAGAGTTTTTGGTTGTAAAGTATTTATTCTCAATACTAAGGATAATCATGAAAATTTGTATCCAAATGTGATGAATGAATTTTCATAGGTCACTATATATAAATTAAATCTTATAAAATATTAAATAAGAGAACTCTATGTGTGGAAGAATATGTTCATATCATGTTTGAGGAATCATATCCACATGAGCCTAGAACAATCCTATAAAATATGGAGGATGATGTATCAAATCTAAACATCAACTCAAAATCCTAAAATTCCCTTGTGAAGGAATCTATGAAAACATCCAATTCTGGAAATTCTCTACAATTGAGTCATAATGAACCATAATATGTTGATGAACCTGAAATCAAAGGTCCTTTTTTTAGATAGGTTAGAACTCTTAAAAACCATCCATTTGATGTTGTGGTAGGAGACTTAGAGAAAGGAACACAAACTAGAGCCTCTCTTAGAAATCCATTTGAACATCAAGCCCTTTTGTCACAACATGAACCTAAAAAATTAATGATGCCATCAATTATGAATTTGGGGTAATGGTTATTCAATATGAACTTAATTAGTATGAATGAAACAAAGTTTGGAAACTTTTTTACTGACCCATGTACACATTCATCCTAGGAACCAAATGGGTGTTTAGAATTAAGGTAGATGATACTGGAAATATAGTTAGGAACAGGTCTAGATTAGTTACGCAAGGTTATAGTCAAAAAGACGGAATTGACTATGAGGAGACCTTTTCTCCAGTAGCCAGACATGAATCCATCAGAATCCAACTTGCCTATGATGCAAATCGGAATTTAAAAATATACTAAATGGACATTACAAGTGCATTCTTAAATGGATATATAGTCGAGGTTGTCTTTGTTGAACAATCCCCAGTATTTACAAATCCTCATTTTCCCAATAATATTTTTAAAATATAGAAGGCTTTATATGGTTTAAAGCCAGCTCCAAGAGCATATTATGATATATTGAGTATTTTTATTATTTCCAAAGGTTTGTCAAAAGGAATATATTATTCTACCCTCCTTATAAAACGAATTTATAATGATGCTTTAGTTGTTAAAATCAGCGTAGATGATATTATTTTTGGATCATCAAAAATTTCATTATGTATTAATTTTTCTAAAACGATGAAAAATGAATTTGAAATGAGTTTAATGGGTGAAATAAAATTACTTATTGGATTTCAAATCATTACAAATAATGATGTAATTGTTTTATATTAAATTAAATACACTTGATATCTTTTAAAATGTTTCAGATTGGATAGCACTAAAAGTAGTGACACTCCCATGAGTACAACCTTTAAGTTTAATCTTGATGAAGATGTAAAATTTTTTGATCAAACCACTTACAGAGGAATGATTGTATGTTTACTCTACTTAACCGCCAGTCATCAGGATATTATGTTTACTGTCTATATGTGTGCTCGTTTTCATGAAAATCATAAATAATATCATTTAAATTATTGTAAAGAGAATTTTCAAATACCTCAAGCATACTCCCAATCTAAGACTGTTCTATCCTAAAAGAAAATAATTTGAACTAGTTAGTTATTCAGATGATTACTATAGTGGATGTAATCTAGATTGAAAGTGAACCTCTGGAACATGTCACCTTTTAGGAAATTCACTGGTATCATGGGGTAGTAAGAATCAAAATTTTGTTTCATTATCTACTGCAGATGCTGAATACAAAGCTACTGGCAGTTGTTGTGCTCAAATTTTTTGGTTGAAACACATATTACTAGATTATGGATATCAATTCAGACATGTACTAATAAATTGTGATAACACAAGTTCTATTAACATCTCAAAAAATCATGTTTCACATTCTAGGACAAAACATATTGATCTAAGACATCACTTTTTGAGAGATCGTTATAAAAAAGGTGATATCACCTTGGAATTCATTTTTACTGAATATCAACTTTCTGGTATATTCACTAAAACATTAGATTCTGGTAGAATTGATTACATCATGCCTGATCTTGGCATGATAAATCTCTTATAGATATCTTAATTATCTTACAGTTCAATAATTTACTATGTTTTACTTTACTGTTTCATTAGTATGATTTCTCAGATACTATCTCTCATGTTTACGATCTCACCGTTAGTAATTTGTACTTACGGTCTGACACTTATTGTGTCACCGTAATGCGCATTGAAAAGATCATTTAATATCTCACTGAGATGACCGACCATTGTGTCACCATGACATTCCCTCATTATTTCACCGTGAAAATTATTTATGATTTTTTCTAAACCCGTATCGCGGTAATTTTTATTTCACCTCTTTTACATTCCAGTGTTTTTATTTTTGGGATGATTGGCATTCCCAAATGAGAAAACAAAAGGTTTTGCTCGGTTCATCAAACAAACATTCCCATACTCGCTCATTTCGAACCCTTTCAACCTTGAAACCCTATCTATCATTATTGAACACTCATTGGATTCCAATAATTAAACTTCCATCTTCATCCACACATGAGAAGAACTACCCGAAAAAGAAGAAGATATCACCCAAGCTGACACCTAAAGGGCATATGAATCCAAACCTAGTAAATCACAGTGTTTTTCATGGGAATGAAATTTTCCTAGAAAGGATTTTACCTAGAAAATATCTAGTATTGAAAGTGTTAAATGAACAAGGATAGTTTGAATGGTTCTCAAGGGAGAACAGACTGATCTATCCCAGATTAGTAGCTTAGTTCTACCAGTACATGTAGTTCTCATTTTATTCGGATAAAGGTTATGTTTTGATGAGCTAGATTAATGGCCAAATATACTCTTTCTCATCAGGGTTATGATTTTTATGCATTATGATTCCTCACGAAGGAATATGTGATTATTATCAATTAGATCCTACACCTACAACTAATTTCTTTGATCTTGAATATGCTCTGAAAACAGTAACTCGAAATGGAACCATGAGAAGGGCCATCTCTACAGAACCGAATGGAGAAACATGATTTCTATTTAAATTTGTTCAAAATCTTTTTAGTCCAAGGAATGTTGATTTTTCTATGTTTAATTATCACGATTTTTTTTAATTCATCTTATTAAAAATGGATACAAGATTAACCTTTGCAAGTACCTCATTCAACATATGAGTGAGTTGATCAAGGATACATCAATGTCAACCTCTCTATTATAATCTAGGATGATATCAACAAGGAATGTTGGAAAAGTCATAGATGGACCTAATAAAGAAGTTCTTATGACCTTTGTGAACTATCTCTCTAAATCCACCTTCAGGAGAATGAAGATAAACTGGAATCATTGGAAAAAGGAGTGGGTGAAGACAACGATAATATTTATGACAAGGTTAATCATGTGGATTATCCATAAAGTCGAAAAGACATTTCTAATCCTGGTTTGGTACCAGATGAACTTGGCGAGTTTCCAAAAGAAGTGGAAGAAGAAAATAATGTACCATCAGGGGAAGAAGTTATTGTTGAGGAAGAAACGACTATTATTTCTCCTATTGTTACTGAAGAAGGACCTCATGCCTCAAGAGATGATTCCAATCTAGAAATCCAACCCGAGGATGAAAAAGAATTAGTGGTCCCAGAATCTGAAGAACAAGCCATGGAAGAGCCTGTTCTGGAAGAACTCCATATTATGGAAGAAGAAAATCTTGATGAACTCCCTGGTGTACAAGAAGTAAATCAAGAAGAACCCCCTATCATGCAAGGAGAAAATATCAAAGAACTCCCAGAAGAATGACCTGTTCCTGAAATAATACCCTCTACTGAAGAGAGGATGGATATAGCCTTTTAGCTTGCTAGACAAGAAATTCTTGAGGAACATAGAGACGAAACTGTGAATTTAGACCAAGCTCTTAAGCCTCTGAATCCTGATAAGGAAGAACCTGTTTAGGGGGAGGAAACCCAAAATCATGAGTCGGATGATGCCTCAAATCCAACTCAGTCAATTCTTGTGGACACTGAGAACAAATTTAATATTTTTTAATGATGTGACTAAGTCTCAGCAAGTTACTACAATCGAGCTTGATATCTCTACTCTGTTTTTGTTTTATTCTATTTCTCTATTTTCACCTGAGAATGAATGAGAACCTGAACCTGCCCCTGTACCAATTCAAGCACTTGACCATTACCTGAACATTTTTTCGTTGTTAGTAAGGATGATTTAAAGGATTTTGGAGATTCTATCTTATATAGAGTTGATATTATTATGAAGTCTCAACCTCGTGCTATGATTACTATTATTGAGAGAGATGCCTCAATCCTTTTGGAGAATATAATCTGGTAGATAAAACCTAAGATGATCTATGAAATTCAAAAAGTATGACTTGAAAATAAGTTGCTTAGTAATGAAGTCACAGCCCTAAGAAGAATGGTTGAAGAAATTTAGAAAGCAATGCACTCGAGATCAGAGCCTGCTGCTACTCCTCTAGAATCCATTGTTTCTGAAATCTCTCGAGATGTTATGTCCCATATTCACCCTTATCTGTTATCCTTCGAAGAAAAGACTGCAGAATGGCACCAACAGACGTTGAATGAAATGAGATATCTTTTGTTGAAACTTAATAAACTCACTGATGAGTACACTAGTTGTCTTCAAAAGGTTTTCAGTCATCTCAAATATTTTACCACAGCCGTCAAATCTTCTAATACCTCTGGTGAATCCCCTACTCATTCCATTGACAGTAATTTTCTATGATCTATATTCCAAGAGGAGCATCACAATGATTTCAGTGGATTTAATGTGTCTTTTTTCTTTTATATTTTCAAGAACAATGATGACATTGAAAATGCCATGCAATATGAAAACGCCATGCAATATGGTGGAGAGATTATTGAAGACTTCATAAATCATCTGAGACACTATTTTCATGTCTAGAGTATAGCAATTGTTACTCCAGCAACTGCACCTCTTAGACCTGGGCTGCCTACATACACTTCTTCCTTAGCCTCAACTACCATGTTTGTTGGAAAACCTCTCAGTTAGATCAGGCCTGTCATTCTTGATTAGAAACTGCCTCATTCATCTACTAGTCATACCTTCGCTCCCTCAGTCTTTGAAGGTCTCCCTTTACCCTCTCTATCTACCACCTTTATGCCATCTTCTACATCAACCACTACCCCTTTGGCTTCTTCTTCTGCTAATGATAAAGAAAAAAATAAGGTCAATCCCTAAAAAAGATCAGTGCTTACTCCTTTTTTAATGAAAATGTAATTATTTTTGTATCCCTATTTATTTTGGACTGAAATGTTTACTCTTAATGGAATGTACACTGTTTAACCTCTCTTACATTATCATTTAGACAATCCAAAAAGGTATATAAGTTTCTTTATGTTATTTTCTCTATAGATTAACCTAATTTACACATTAAATATGCATGTTTTGTGATCGTCAATAAGGGGGAGATTCTTGGACACCTCATGTATTAATCATGTTTTAATGTTTAAAAATATCATCAATAATCACAAATATTATAAATGATCATAAATATTATTCAACCTAGTTAAATCCTATAAATTATATCCAATCATTTATATTTATGTTTCACGTTCACTCATGCTTTATAATGGTTAAGCTCAATCCACATCATGCATATTACTATTTAAGTCTGAATACTATTATTTTCCTAAGTACAAGACAATATAAGCAAGACACCGTGAGCAAGACACCGTGATCAAGAAACCGTGAGCAAGACACCGTGATCAAGACACCGTGAGCAATAAACCCCGATAAAGTCACCGTAAGCCAGACACCGTGAGCAATATACCATGAGCAAGACACCATGAGCAAGACATCGTTATAAAGACATAGAGATCAAGACACCATGAGAAAGTCACCATAAGCCAGAAAAAGTGGGCAAGACACCTTGAGCAAGACACCGTGAGCAAGACCCCTTGAGCAAGACACCGTAAGAAAGACACAGTGAAGAAGACACCGTGACACTCTGACCATGACAGTCAGATCGTGACACTCAGACCATGACACTCAGACTTTGACACTGATACAACAGGTGAAGGAGACACTGTTCTCATAATATATTGTGACACCGTTTCTTAAACTATTATTTGTCTTTCATTTTAATATTAAACAGTCATATTTGATGCCCTTAATGCACTGACATAATTAATTTTTCTTTGTATACATAGTACAATGTACGAGGTACAAAACACATGGAACCTGTCGGCTAAAACTAATGCAATCGAAGATAATGAGTAGAGAGTGCCCAACAACAACAGCACGCGTTACTGAACAAAAAACAAGTCTGTGAGAACGACCACAAAGAACACTTTTCACGATTTTCAATGAAATAATTTTCTCATTCATGCAATTCGACTCTGCTGAAGAACATACAAAGTACACTGGAATCCAGATAGCACCTTTGCATTATCAAATCTAATGAAGAACATAATCTGAATTACGACACCCAATTTTTCAATAAAAAACTAGATAAGAAATTAGAATCATTTCTGTTTAATCAAAGGAGTCCAGACCTACACTTCAAATCACTGGAGCATTCTAATCTCATATCTACTCTCTATTATTGATTCTTTTACATACTTTGGATGAGTATATTTACTCTGTATATTCCATACACACACTGACTCCTGTGCTAAACTGAAGGATTTCTAAATCCTTACACCAAACTCTTATTACTCTTTTTTACCCACGACAACTGTGGAAGAGGTCCATGTGTTCCCTAGTTATTATTTTTGTCTACCGATGAAAATTGTGGAAGAGGTCCATGTGTGACTTGGACACTCTGTGTACTATTTTTATCCCCGATCCAGGGTGTGGATCGAAGTTTATTTATATAAATTGCTTGGTGGCATGTGATCACCAAGTGAATTGGATTTGGTCTCAACATAAGAATTAAACACTTTTTTCATAACCTATGTGTTATTTAAATTTAGTCTTCTTTGTTTTACTGTTTTATTACATAATACATAAAATTATAATTTCACATTGAATATTAGTCTTGGAAAGAAGTTATAACTAATTTTTCTTAGTTATATATCATAGAAATTAACATTAATAATACTTATTAAGATTACTGAGAATTAATTAGTCTTCTATGAAGTTGTTTAAATAATCAAATGCTTATAATAGTATAACATTTATTAAGTTGGTTGTATCTCTTTTTGGGGAAAACCATTTCTTTTAAACTAAAATTTTTCTAACAGATATTATTATAGTTACTCTATTCACCCCTCCCCTCTTGAGTGAACTACTACAACCAACACGAATGATTAAATAAAATCACATCCCATATTAGGATTTTCATTTCATATTCCTTTTTCATGCATATATCAAGAGTGTAATTCTATTCACAAATTTAAAATCCAATGAATGTTGTAAGATATTCATCGTGAATTTTATTTATGTGAATTTTTTTTAGAGGGAAATTCAAATGGTGTGCTCAATTAATCCAATAATTAATATAGATTATCCTATTCAATGTGGAATCACAACATTTATACCTAAGGAAAATTATGATCCTCTAAATAAATAATTAAAAGTATGATAAAATCAATATTTTAAAAAATTTAAGAGGGGATTTTATTTTTAAAATATTAAAAGTATCGTAAGAAAATAAAGATCCCATCACACACACTTGAAAATTAAAATTGTCCCTAATATTTAACTCAATGGTAAAAAATTAAAATAATATAATTAACCACAAAAAAATCAATTCATAAATTTAAATAATTGTTTAAGGATAACCATTAAATTCAATAAGATATTTTCCACAATTTTCAAAACATTTCTCAAAATAAATTTTAAGAAGTACATGCATTAATATTCAAAAGATTTGAAAAATAGAATATAAATTATTCATGAGAATATATCATGAATAAAATTTTTTTATAAAGAAATAGAAGTTGTGAAAAATAATCATAAATTCTTTCAGTAAGAAAAGAACTAAGAAATTCAATGAAAATATCAATTTAAATGGAAGTTCAAAATATCCAGGTATTTTCCTCCTAACTAATTTCCTGAAAATATAAATTAATTAATAAGTAGAATATATGTATGGAAAAGGAAGACATCTACCACGTTAATAGAATCCTTAGACATTTTAGTTCAATCATATTTATACCCATTTTAATTATTCAGTAAAATTTCACAGTATGAAATTTATCGCTCCTACAAGATGAATAGCTCCACATTAGTTTCAATAATGTGAAGTAAAATAAATTAATTAATCAAAGATAATTTTTACGAAAGTGGATCATTTATACTTATGATTTTATTTTATCTTAGTATGGATTAATAGTACCCTGTTTTTACCACATTAGCAACATGAATCCAATCAGTACAATGATCTATCACATAATCATTTCAAAATCCTATGACACTTGCGAGAAGAGTATAATTTTTAGTGAAAAGATGAATACTTGAGAACTAAGGATGCAAAAAGTAATTATTTTTATTGAAAAAAAAATCATGGGTTGACTCCCATGAAGGAAAGAGATTTAAGTACATAGTTAGATATATTGGATACTTCGCATTGTAGAACATACGTGAAATCACATACAATTTAATTCCTCAAAAATAGGGCTTATAGGTTTGGTCTTTGAAAAATATCGGTTTATTTTAGTTTCCAATTATTTAAAAATATCCATTCACAAGAACTATGAGGATTTGTAAAGTGTCCTGACCATTTACTTTTGATTTTTCCTATAAAAATTTTCAGCATGGATTTAAAAAGTAAGACCACCTTTCCAAAATTAATGTGACTAATTTGAATAATGGGGTTATGAAAATATTTTATTTGTAATGTCCTAGACCACTCTTGTCCATTTCATTGCAAAAATAATGTGTATGAGGTTTTTCAGGAGGATAAGGTTACATATCCCCAAAAAATTTCCAAATTCTCATTTCTGTGAACAGTTCCATCAGAGAATAGTTCCAACGGTAGACCGTATTGAAGATTGCATCAGTAACCTTTTGTGAACAGTTTCATCGGTCAACTTCTTTGAATAGTTTCATCAGCAACCTTCTGTGAATAATGAAACAGTGACTTTATGTAAACAGTGACATCGTTGACCTTTTGCGAACAGTGTCATCGGTGACCTCCTGTGAATAGTGTCATCAGTAACCTTATGTGAACAGTGAAATGCTGAGCTTGTGTGAATAATGACATCAGTGACCTTATGAGAACAGTTTCATCAGTGACCTTCTGTGAATAGTTTCATTGGTGACCTTCCATGAATAGTGTCATCTGTAATCTCATTTGAATAGTGCAATGGTGACCATATGTTAACTATGACATCAGAGACCTTATGTGAACAGTTTCATCAGTGACCTTCTGTGGACAATGTCATTAGTAACCTTATGTGAACTATGCAATGGTGACCTTATGTGGACAGTGCAACAGTGACCTTATGTGAATAGTGACATCAATGACCTTATGTGAACAGTGTCATCAGAGACCTTCTGTGAATAGTGTCATCCGAAACCATTTGTGAATAGTCCAACGATGAGGTTATGTTGGCGACCATTATTTCCTTATCCAAATCATGATTTCATGAAATGTGATTCTAGAACGACGAGGTTCACTCGGTGACCTCTATTTCAATGGCCAAATTTTGAGCTCATGAATAGTTTATCTAGAATGGTGAGATACATCGGTAACCTCTATTTCCATTTCCATGAAATGAGTTCATGAATAGTGTTTCTATAACGGCGAGGTCCATCAGTGACCTCTATTCCCATTTCCATCTTTTGTGTTTGTGAACAGTGTTTCCAGTATGGTGAGGTCCATCAGTATCCTCTATTTTGTTTTCGAAATTTGGAGTTTGTGAACAGTGTTTCCAGAATATTGAGGTCCGTCAGTAACCACTATTTCCTTTTTCAAATTTTGAGTTCATGAATAGAGTTTCTAGAATGGTGATGTCTATCGGTAACCTCTCGTTCCATTTCCAAATTACGAGGTCATGAACACTGTGTACAAATTCTTATACATTCCCACCATTGATGTTACCTTTGACATAAAATGCATTTAAAGACACATTTTAAGGAATATAAGGCCGGTTCAAATATCATAACTCATATATTAATTTCTCCTATAGCCCAGGATGTTTTATTACATGGTCAAACCACATGGTTTAATGTGATACTCTTTTAATGTAAAATCCAGTGTATTTAACTGACTACTCCATTAAATCTTCTTATGGGATGATATATCTTACTCCCAAGTTCTTCACCCTTGTTCTTAGGTGTGAGGTACTAAAACACCCCATTCCTTTACATATAATTTGTTCAGACAAACATTCCTCATAGGAATTATTTCGCTTGGTTTTGATGAATCCAAGCTATAACGATCTTTCTTTGATATAAGGTATGTCCAATAATCATTTTTTGGGTTCATGTATTTATTTTTTCCCTCTCCATTTTTTTTTAATTATATCTGTATCACCCCGAGCTTCAATGATACGCTTTTCATTCAATAATGTAATAGCTTGCATTGTACGCAACATCGAGTTCTAAAACACCGCGACTAATCAAAGTAGCCGTTATGAATAGTAATACCCACCTTTTGAAATTATATATATTTTATATTTCAAAATGGACTTCATTTTTGGATTCTGAATATCGAAATTAGCCTATGTTGAATTTTTTGTAATTTTCTGAGAACATTGAAATTTTTATGAATAGTGAAAAATAATTAAAACAACTTTTTTAATCAAATTAATTTATAGTGATAAATTATACTATTTAGTTGTTTTAAAGTATAATTAGAATATATTTTTACCATTTTATCCAATGGTGGTCATTAGAATTAATTTAACATTGAAATTTGACATAAATAATTGCCAATCTTTTGATATAGATTGTTTCTTAAAAACACGCTATTTGTTGTGACAGCGGAAATTAATTATAAAATTAATTAATGCAACTTATATGTTTGGAATTTTTTAAAATAGACATCATTTTTTAATTCAGAATTTCAATTATAGCTTAGGGTGAAATTTTGGCATTGTTCTGAAAAACATCAATTTTTGATGAATAGTGAAACCACTAAGTGGTAGTTAAATAACTGATTTTTCATTTAAATGAAATATTACCACTTCTGTGATTTGATTTTCAAAAATCCAACATACATGGTTGTCATTATGAAGTAAAATGTGGTTCAATGTGATTAAAATAATTGTTTGGTGAATAGTAACTTTTAAGTTCTTAATCGTGATTAGAGTTAATTAGTGTAGTTTAAGGTAAAAATAATGTTTTAATAATATGAGATGGGAATGACACTTGTCCTACTCCTATTTTATGAGTCATTGCCGACCAATACAACCCATGGGTCATCTTTGGGACCCCATGGAGCCACTATGGTTGGAAAATGACATTAATATATATTTATTTAATGTTAAAGTAAAAGATGACACAAACATGAAATGTTTTACTAAAATGATTTTTACATGGGGTTATACAAGTAATATTTTTGACTATAAATAGTCATTTGAAAGCTAAAAAGATTTCCCACATCATAGTTTTTTGTTTATAATTTTTAGACATTAAATAAATTAAATTATTTACGACATCATTATAATGCAGCGATGACCTCATTATTTAACTATTTAAATAAAATGGAAAGATAATGTAATATCTAAGACCTACACATGTCCAAAACCTATTGGATGAGGATATTTCGAACCCTTATCACCTTATCCTAGAATTATACAAGTGTGGGACCTTTAGAATCCGAAAATCATTGTATAATAGAATAACATTTCATTACTTTCCAAAAGTTCCCCTCCTCTCCACTTATAAAAGGCCCCCACCACTACCACCTCGTTCACACTTTCAAGCCATTTTTCTCGGCCAAACTCTTCCCAAATACTCTCCCAACTTCCCCCTCTTACTCCTAGAAGCCTCAAGTTGGGAAGAACTCTTCCCAAGGAATCCTTTGGCTCAAATCAAAAAGAGTTACCCGATTTTGAGGTAATTTCTTCTCTAATGTTGTTTTGTTTTATTTTTCTTATCCAACCCCCTAAACTCTTTTTATTAATTTATTTTGTAAAAAACAGTATCCTATATATACTAGGATGTTTTTATAAGAAGGATTCGAGGTACACATACACACACCTTCATTTAATGGTTAAAGAACATACGGTTTTTGTGGATGGCGAATTTCTTCCTCATGAAACGATGATTGTTCAACACTCATATAACATCTTCAAAGGTGGCCATTAAGATTTCACTATATTTATATATGATATATAATATGTTTATGTTTTACTTATGCTTCTGTATTTCTCATTTATGGCATACTTTATGATTTCCATAATGGGTAAAACGCGATAATTTCATTTTAGGATGTGCGGACTACCGCCCCCTCAAAGTGATTTGAATCGTTAATGCCATATGTGGGATGTATAAAGGATGGAGTAAATGGTATTATACAATATATTATACTAGAATTATATTATACATTTATATCATTATGATTTCATTCCATTAAATATGAGATAGAAATGAAAGTAGCATTCATGCGTACGTACGGCTTACCGTCTCCATGAACGGCGAATTTCATTTCTTACCTCTAAATGTTACGAATAAATGAATGTATATACTGGATATATATGATATATATGACATCTAATTCATGAATATAATCTTGGAGATAATGTATATTCTACCACATAAACAACTTGTAATTATAAGAAGTTTACTGTTGACTCAAGTATCAAAGATCGACAAAACGACCGTTATTAACTTAAATAATTACATAATGTTCATAACATTGTAATAAGTGATATAAAAAGGATAATGAAATTAAAAATGGTTCTTAATAAGGTATATATTAACTCTATTTTATTATTCAGGAGGTTAAAGAATGGTTGAGTCAAGTCAGACACTAGGTAAGGGAATTTCATAACCCAATTTCCAATCTCTGGGTTAATCTCCTACTTTAAAATTATTTCATGATATTATTATGTCTTATATTGTATTTGTACTTTCTTTATGTGTACATATAGTGAATACACATAACAGATCTATTTTATTTTAAAAATTATCTTTTTAAGGACTTCGTCTCAATCTCCTTTCATTGAGGCATATTTTGTTTTATACACAAATTTCTTTTATACGGTGTATAAACCCCTTTTACATTTACGTTTATTCAAAAGGAATCTTTTTTATAAGAAGCGTTTACTAAACGACAAAAGGAAATGTTTTTTCGTACGAATGTGGTGACAACGACTTCTCCGCCGCCGTGACCACTATTTGAGTTTCGGCTTCCTCTTCAAGCCATAACTTTTTTAATGAAAAATAAATACCATGTTATACTTTTCTTTTATTTTGGTATTGAAAATGGTTTTGAAAGAATTTTTATTATATCAATGTGTTGTATTGATATCTTGTGATTGAAATGTGGAAATGTTATGTTTCATTTATACATGTTTTTTGTGATACGATTATGTTATGGTTTATGATATGTTTAAACCTATTCATATGAGGAATGCATTGGACTTAATAAGTGACGGGTGGATCCCGCTATAGCTTCTCGATGCATCGGTAGGTCTCGTGAGACAACTAGACGTGGAATTGGCCGAGGCCCTTTCCCAATTTGATTTATGGTTTTGGCCGAGGCCTTAATCATTTTAGACGTCTTGGCCGAGGCCTTGACAAAATGTTTCAGAATGTCTGGCATTATGCATTCCATCATTATGAAAGTGGTTATTGATATTGCATGTGATTATTCGACTAGTAGAATATCCATGTGAGTAAGTAAATGGCATTATTTAATTTTATTTTTTCCATATTATGCTGAAGTTCAAGTTTAAAAAGGCTTTTGTTTTAGTTATACATTGCATTAAATGTTAATGTTTATTTATGAAATCTTCCGAAATATTGTTATCCTTACTAATCATCTGAGCTCACCCCTTTCAATGTTTTAATATTTTCACGTATGTGAAGAAGTATTTTATGAATGACCTGCAGGGATAGTCAGAAGAGAATATTAGTGTGTACTATGAAGACTTTGTTATCAGTTTTTCATTTTATGATGTAATGTAAGATTTATGAATGTATCTAGTGTTTCCAAGGCTACTAAACTAATCGGTCTTTCGAGACTTGATATTTTGTGATCATGCCAATGTTACGAAGTAATGCACTGACTCTGGGTAACTGGGTTCGGGGCGTTATAGTTGGTATCAGAGGCAGTTTAGTACTAACCTTGGAAGCTAGATTTAGATAAACTCTGATTAGAGCACATAGCCCAATGATAGACTTTGAGGATTAGTATAGAAGAACTTCCTAGAATTTTGTTATTGTATAGATTTTGTGAGTTTTCCGAGCAATACATCCCTGTCTGGATACGAGCAGGTAGAGGCGGCTCTGGCACAGATGTACCTAGAGGTAAAACCCAAAAACACCGCTTTGAGCTAGACTCGAACGGGAAATGGTGCACGACAACGGGCCTTGCTGCACTCTTTGTTACGACACTCCCGGGGGATATGCTTAAGATAATTATTGTTTTCTTTATAAACCACTATGAATGGTTATGAGTATATACTTCATCAAAGAAAACAGTTATTTTTATGATTATGGATTATATCCATAAATAGTTCAATTTATGTTAAGTATTTTACAAGTATGGAATTATGTATTTTGATTCATAAACTAATCTAGTTTATGCCATTTTTTAGAAATGGAGCCTAGTGGAAGGAATGGAAACCGTATCAATGCACGCACTCCGTGTAGGGATTGCCCTCCTACTCAAGATAATTATTGTGGATCTGGAGATACAACTGGTGTTGATCAACATATTACCATACTGGGACAAATCACTCAAGTTATGAATAATAACCTTACTCGTATGGATCACCCTGATCCACAACATGGAGGATCAATGTTAGACCGCTTCATGAGGAAGCAACCTCCAATATTTAATGGGGGTACAAATCCGTTAGTTTCTGAGCAATGGATAAACTCCTTATAGAAAATATTCCATGGAATGGGGAGTATCGAATGGGAGAAGGTTGTCATGGCAGTTTACCGCCTCACTGGAGATGCTGATCAGTGGTGGTCGCTAATTCAAAACACAAAAGAAGATGATGAATTAACAAACATGGAATGGCAGGAGTTCAAAGAGCTGTTCTTAGAAAAATAATTTCCTCGAGACCATCGAGCGGATATGGAAAGACAATTTCTGAGTCTGAGGCAGAAGGAGGATGAGAATATCGCAAAGTATGAGGCTAACTTTACAAGGATAGCGAGGTATGCTGCAGATTACATACGTAACCCATGAAGTAAGACTGGTCGTTTCTTTAATGGGTTAAAACCATTTCTCCGTCGAGATTTAGTATCACAATCCATCTCATCATACGAAGATATTGTCTCGTATTCTATTAAGACAGAAAAGGAATTATCTAAGTCTTATGACAACAAAGTAAAGCAATAGAAGAAGATAATGGTGGAACAAGAGACAGATAAAGGGAAAAAGGGAAAGAAGGATTTTCCATTATGTGATAATTGTGGGAAGAATCACCCTGGTAATTTCCTAAAAGGAATGGGATTTTGTTATAAATGTGGAGAAAACAGTCATCAGGCTCGTGATTGAAAGTGAAAGAAAGAGGCAATCAAAGTTGAATTCTACAATTGTAGAGAAATGGGTCATTATGCAAATGAATGTCCTAAGCATTAGGGAAACCTACATCAAAAAAGGGCAAGGGATCAAGTACAATCTTATGTTGTTACTACAGTTGAAGCAGAATAACTAATGTATTGGTTCTTTTGGACTCATGGATTATATTCTGGTTATTAGAATAATTTGATATATATATAAGGATTGTACTGCAGTACTTGTTGATTTCAGTATGGTTTTAATATGATGAAGGTAATTATATTTTTAGTATATGACAATAAGATAAACATTACTTTGTCTGGTGAATCTGATAAATTGATTTTGGAATTTAGAGACCTTTTAGGGAAAGTCTGGACAGAGGTATTTTGGATAACAATAAAGGTTGGAGTGGATTAAGTTGATCTTTGGATAGTATTGTTTAAGGTTAAAGCATTTCTGAAGATTATTTTTGGAATATTATAATACTATAGTTTTAGGAAAAGGACAACCTGCAGGGTGGGGCATAACCCGTTGCGTCGGACAAAGCTGCAAGAATCGAACCCACAACCATAGTGCGACAGGCCTTTATTCTCTACCACTAGCCTACAGGAAGTCCCTGGTTATTAAAATATAATTTTACTAATCTAAATGGTATGTGTTAACATTTGGAACCTTATACAATTAGGTTTAGTATAATATTTTTGAGTTCTGTTATCTTTTTGAGTGAAAGATGAGTTGAAGGTTGAAACTCTAATTGTCAAGCATAAATATATATATACCTATCTCTTATTCAATGAATGAATTAATTCTTAAACTTTAGTAAAGAGATATTAAAACAAAAAAAATGTGTTATCCTAATACCTTATGTCTTGTTGAACTGATGATATTTTAAATCAACATAGATTGAAGGCTTTGAGGCCCTCAATTTGACAGTTGATTTTGATTGATGACCTCAATCACTCCCTACAAATATTTACGTTTTCCTCCAATTATATGTCTTAAATTTCCACCAATGTTCTCCTAATCGAGATCATAATTGGGTGGGTACTTTTTCATTTCAGTTTCCCTCTTATTAAGGCTAAATTTTATTAATCTTATTTCCGATGTGGGTTTTCCACAAAGGTATTTTCTATTTTCAACCTATTATTTTAAAAGAAAAATTTCAAATTGCGAGGACGCAATTTATTGAAGGAGGGGAGAATGTAACACCCCGAGCTTCCATGATACGCTTCTCATTCAATTATGTAATAGCTTGCATTGTACGCAACTTCAAGTTCTAAAACACCGCGACTAATCAAAGTAGCTATTATGAATAGTAATACCCACCTTTTGAAATTATATATATTTTATATTTCAAAATGGACTTCATTTTAGGATTCGTAATGTCGAAATTAGCCTATGTTGAATTTTTTGTAATTTTTTGAGAATTTCGAAATTTTTATGAATAGTGAAAAATACTTAAAACAACTTTTTAAATAAAAATTATTATAGTGATAAATTATACTATTTAGTGGTTTTAAAGTATAATTAGAATATATTTTTACCATTTTATCCAATGGTGGTTATTGTAATTAATTTAACATTGAAATTGGACATAAACAATTGCCAATCTTTTGATATAAATTGTTTCTTAAAAACACGCTATTTGTTGTGACAACGGGAATTAATCATAAAATTAATTAATGCAACTTATATGTTTGGAATTTTTGTAAAATAGACATCATTTTTGAATTCGGAATATCAATTATAGCTTAGGGTGAAATTTTGGAATTGTTCTGAAAAACTTCAATTTTTGATGAAAAGTGAAACCACTAAGTGGTAGTAAAATAACTGATTTTTCGTTTAAATTAAATATTACCACTTCTGTTATTTGATTTTCAAAAATCCGACATACATGGTTGTCATTAAGAAGTAAAATGTGGTTCAATGAGATTAAAATAATTTTTTGGTGAATAGTAACTTTTAAGTTCTTAATCGCGATTAGAGGTAATTAGTGTAGTTTAAGGTAAAAATAATGTTTTAATAATATGAGATGAGCTTGAAACATGTTCTAATCCTATTTTATGAGTCATGGCCGACCAAGAAATCCCATGGGTCAACTTGGGGACCCCATTGTAAAGACCCGCAAATTTCAAGGAAATTTTTTTCTTAATTTTCTTTGGAATTTTACAAGAGCGCAGCTTCAGACGGCACCTGATTCCGAGGCCCGGTGTGCCCGGAATCAATTTCCGAAGTTTGGCTCGGGTACGTTCAGTGAACGGACGAGCGTGTTTTTCTATCTTTTGAACCGGTGCCCGGAATCAAATTCTGAGGGCACCGATGAAATCGCAGCACCGGTATTTGCTTAGAAACGCCTCTTCCGGAGTTGCGTTTGCTCAGACGTGGTTTTTAAATTTTGGGGCTTTAAGTCAGAAATAAAATAAAATTTGTGCGACAACATTATTTTATTTCACTTAAGCTGCTTGGAAGTCACTTGAAAGCCACTTGAACTGAGTTAAAGCGGATAGGGTGCTATCCGGAAATATCCTACCCTCTTGGTAGGATATTTGTGAGGCAGGTCCCGCACGAGCCCCGCCGTTTATTTCGCTAAGTAACGCACCGGTGAAAACCCGTCAAAGTAACTGAAAAGTCAACCGACGCGTTTTCTTTAATTTCTTAACAGACCATTTAATTGGGCGGTTTATTTCGTGAATTAAATGGGCTGTTTCATTCGTTGAATTAATTCAACGAATTTAATGGGTCGTTACTTACGCGTTTGCGTTCGTTGGCAAAATAATAAAATAGACAAACTTGTCTATTTTGGAGGATCCTCCTGTTGTGCGAGATCCTCTAAACCTTCACTCTCCCCGCGAAGAACGCGAAGAATGCGAATAACGCAGGAACCGGAATTCGACGACGCACACCGTGATCTGCGACGTCGACGAACTCTACCCGCGACGTTCTTCGGCGACGCCTCCTCTTCCGCGGCCGATCCTCGCTCGGCAACTAAGGTGAGAATCGAATCTTCTAATTCTCCCCTTTTTATAATACGATATCAACGGATTTAAATTAATTAAATCCGTTTGATCTTGATCCGGAGATCGTCGGCGCGACGTTTTTCCCGCGGTGCGACGAACGTCTCCTCCGCAACGACGCGACGATCCCCTCCTTCCGCGACGAGCGATTCCGCAACGACCTCACGTCCGACGACGACAAGGTAAGGGATGTTGGAATATTTTATTTCCCGTGTTTATTCTTTTAAAATAAAGAACCTGATCTCCGAACAATTTTAATTTAATTAAAATTGTTGTTGATTATTTTATTTTCCTCCCGTTGTTTATGACTAACGCGGAGGGTGCGGATCTAACGAACAAGACCCGGCAACCCTCCGCCGATCTTTTGTTGTGCGGATTTGGCGGACGACGACGAACCATGCGGAAAGGGCGATCCGTTGATCCCGCAGTGAAGATCGGCCCCCGGGAGGAGCAACGGCGCAGACGGGAGGCAAAACGGGCCACCGGAGCAACTCCGGCGGCGCCCGGCGCACCGCCGTGGAGGAGATCCGCCGCGGCTGAAGCCGCAGCGGCGGCAGCCGGGTCCGCGGCCGCGTGGAACCGGGGAGGGACGCGGCGGCCTGGCCGCGTCCGCGTGACAGGCGGCCCCCCGCGGGGCCGCGTTCCACCTAAGCCGCGGGTCAAACCCTCGGCGCCCCTTCGGCCGCCCGGCCGAAGCCGAGCCGGCCGGTCCGGTTGGCCGGGCCGCACCCAGGCCGGACCGGACCCGGCCTAGCCGGGTCGGGCCGGGTCGGCCCGGGCCCAGAACCCCCATTTTCGGGCCTTCTTCGGTCTTTTTCCCATATCATGGGCCTGAGACCTCCGATTGACGAACCGTCAGCGGCTACGCGATCCTTGGATCGATACGGTCGTTTCGGTATATTATACTGAAGGTTTCGGAAGACTTTGGGTTCGGCCGGGTTGGTTCGTACACGAAACCAACCGGGCCCTCGGAGCGGAAACGCTCATAACTTGAGCTACGGACGTCCGATCGACGTACCGTCAGCTGTGGTAGTTTCCTCTAAGTGAGACGGAACTTTTGGCATACTCTGCCCGAGGATCGGATACAGGCGGAGTACGGTCGGGTTGGTTTTTCCCTAAAAACCAACCGGGCCCCTGGGACGAAAATGCCAATAACTCTCAGACCGGGCGTCCGATTGACGCGCCGTCTGTTGCGTTGAGATCTTGTTGTCGATACGGAACTTTTGGATACATCAACTTCGGACTACGTGTTAGTTGATGTATCATCCTCTCGGCTCGTGGAGCGGACCCTCCTAAACGAGCTCGCTGTGTGCGGGAACCCTAGCGCTGGCTGTGACTTCGACGACAGAGCAGAGATCCTCCGTGGACTGCGACGACGGCAGAGCAGAGATCCTCAGTGGACTGCGACGACGGCAGAGCAGAGATCCTTCGTGGACTGCGGCGACGACTGTGCAGAGATCCTCAGTGGACGGCGTCGACTACTGCACTCAGCGATCCTATGTGGATCAGTGCTACAGGTTCTGTGTGAGCCTGATCCTATGTGGGTCCTTACTACCGGTTCTGTGTGAGCCACTGCCTACAGGTTCTGTGTGAGCCCGATCCTATGTGGGTCTTTTGCGGGGGTTAGTACCTATCGATCCTTCATGGGTCCGACGACTTAGTTGGATCAGTGATCATCTTTGACGTCATCTGAAAAAGTATACCTGGTTGAGCTGAATCTTATGTTACTCTCCTTTGTGGTTTGTGTTGAACTATCCTTTGTGGATTTACTGTTTACTCTCCTTGTGGATTTGAGTCTTGCTTTCCTGCGTGGAATGAGTTGTTCTTGAGCTCGTGAGCAGAGCTAGAATTGGGGACTTAGGTATATTTATGGGCATATACCTAAGTCGAGTCAGATGTTACTTCGTGATTGCATCTTTCTTTTGTGCTATATCCTTTGTGGATTTCGGGAGACCTTCGGGGGTCTCGGGGTCCTTACTGAGTAGCTTATACTCACCCCTGCACGGGCTATGCCCGCACCTTGTTGTGTTGGATGCAGACGACAGACATCGCTGATCTCGGTTGGGGCGTGGAGCAGGACGGTACCTGGAGGTGGACCACTGGGCGGGACGTGCTCGGAGCGGACGTGGGACCCGAGGAGCCTGGAGGCTATCTGTACCCACCCTTCAGGTGGGATTGCCAGTGGACGACACGAGGCCGCCGTCTTTTCTTCAGTTTCTGTTCTTTACTTTTTCTGTTGTACTTTCAGTTGGGCTTGTATTCCGGCCCCCTTTACTTTTCTGCACTTGTAGTTACTTTCCGTTTGCTGACTCTGTGGTGGTTGTTACTTATAAAGGCAATGCCTTCCCTGTTTACCGGGATTTTACGCCTTGGTGCTAGTCGCCAGCCCCTGGCCTATGGAAGGCGGGCTTGGGGTAGTCACGGCACGGGCCCCGAGGTCGGGTCGTGACACCCATGGAGCCACTTTGGTTGGAAAATTACATTAATATATATTTATTTAATGTTAAAGTGAAAAAATGACACAAACATGAAATGTTTTACTAAAAAAATTTTTACATGGGGTTATACAAGTCATATTTTTTACTATAAATATTCATTGGAAAGAAAAAAATATTTCCTACATCATAGTATTTTTTAAAAAAATTTAGACATTAAATATATTAAATTATTTACGACATCATTATGATGGAGCGATAACCTCATTATTTAACGATTTAAATAAAATGGAACGATAATGTAATATCTAATACCTACACATGTCCAAAACCATTTTGATGAGGGGATTTCGAACCCTTTTCACCTTATCCTCGAATTATACATGTGTGGGACCTTTAGAATCTGAAAATCATTGTATAATAGAATAACATTTCATTACTTTCCAAAAGTGCCCCTCCTCTCCACTTATAAAAGACCCCACCACTACCACCTCATTCACATTTTCAAGCCATTTGGATCGGCCAAACTCTGCCAAAATACTATCCCAACTTCCCCTATTACTCCTAGAATCCACACTTTGGGCAGAACTCTTCCCAAGGAAGCCTTTGGCTCAAATCAAAAAGAGTTACCCGATTTTGAGGTAATGTCTTCTCTAATGTTGTTTTGTTTTATTTTTCTTCTCCAACCCCCTAAACTCTTTTTATTCATTTTTTTTGTAACAACACCAGTATCCTCAATATACTAGGATTTTTTTATAAGAATGATTCGATCTACACTTACACACACCTACATCTAATGGTTAAAGAACATATGGTTTCTGTGGATGGTGAATTTCTGCCTCACGAAACGATGATTGTTCAACACTCATATAACACCTTCAAAGGAAGCCATTAAGATGTCACTAAATTTATATATGATATATAATATTTTTATTTTTTACTTATGCTTCATTATTTCTCATTTATGGCATACTTTATGATTTCCATTATGGGTAAAACGCGATAATTTCATTTTAGGAAGTGCGGACTACCGCCCCCTCAAAGTGATTTGGATCGTTAATGCCATATGTGGGATGTATAAAGGATGGAGTAAATGGTATTATACACTATATTATACTGTAATTATATTATATATTTATATCATTATGATTTCATTCCATTAAATACGAAATAGAAATGAAAGTAGCGTTCATGCGTACGTACGGCTTACCGTCTCCATGAACGGTGCATTTCATTTCTTACCTATAAATGTTACGTAATAAATGAATGTATATACTGGATATATATTATATATATGAAATCTAAATCATGAATATAATTCTGGAGATAATGGAAATTCTACCACATAAACAACTTGTAATTATAAGAAGTTTATTGTTGACTCAAGTACCAAAGATCGACAAAACGACTATTATTAACTTAAATAATTACATAATGTTCATAACATAGTAATTAGTGATATAAAAAGGATAATGAAATTAAAAATGGTTCTTAATAAGGTACTTGTTTATTATTCAGTTGGTTAAATAACGGTTGAGTCATGTCAGACACGAGGTAAGGGAATTTCTTAACCCAATTTCCAATCTCTGGGTTAATCTCCTACTTTCAAATTGTGTCATGATATTATTATTTCCTATATTGTATTTGTACTTTCTTTATGTGTACATATAGTGAATACACATAACAGATCTATTTCATTTTAAAAATGATATTTTTAAGGACTTTGTCTCAATCTCCTTTCATTGAGGCATATTTTGTTTTATACACAAATTTCTTTTATACGGTGCATAAACCCCTTTGACGTTTACGTTTATTCAAAAGAAATTTTTTTTATACGAAGCGTTTACTAAACGAAAAATGGGAATGTTTTTTTCGTACGTATGCGGCGACAACGACTTCTCCGCCGCCATGACAACTATTTGAGTTTCGGCTTCCTCTTCAAGCCAAACATTTTTTAATGAAAATTAAATACCATGTTACACATTTCTTTTATTTTGGTATTGAAAATGGTTTTGAAAGAATTTTTATTATATCAATGTGTTGTATTGATATCTTGTGATTGAAATGTGGAAATGTTATGTTTCCTTTATCCATGTTTTTTTGTGATACGATTATGTTATGGTTTATGATATGTTTAAACCTATTCATATGAGGAATGCATTGGACTTAATAAGTGATGGGTGGAGCTCGATATAGCTCCTCGATGCATCGGTAGGTCTTATGAGAAAACTAGACGTTGAATTGGCCGAGGCCCTTTCCCAATTTGATTTATGGTTTTGGCCGATGCCTTAATCATTTTAGACGTCTTGGCCAAGTCCTTGACAAAATGTTTCAGAATGTCTGGCATTATGCATTCCATCATTATGAAAGTGGTTATTGATATTTCATGTGATTATTCGACTAGTAGAATATCCATGTGAGTATGTAAATGGCATTATTTAATTTTATTTTTTCCATATTATGCTGAAATTCAAGTTTAAAAAGGCTTTTGTTTTAGTTATACATTTCATTAAATGTTAGTGTTTATTTATGAAACCTTCCGCAATATTTTTATCCTTACTGAGCATCTGAGCTCACCCCTTTCAATGTTTTAATATTTTCCAGGATGTGAAGAAGTATTTTATGGATGACCAGAAGGGATAGTCAGAAGAAGATATGAGTGTGGACTATGAAGACTTTGTTATTAGTTTTTTTACTTTATGATGTAATTTAAGATTTATGAATGTATCTAGTGTTTCCAAGGATAATAAACTAATCGGTCTTTCGAGACTTGATATTTTGTGATCATTCCAATGTTACGAAGTAATGCACCGACTCTGGGTAGCTGGGGTCGGGGCGTTACAATATCTCCTTGATCATAATGATATTTTTTGGGTTTTGACTGGTGTGGTGGTGTCTCTACATACTCGGGTGGATATTATTGTCAAGGGGGGGAGGAGATCGTAACCTATTGTGTGGATCATTCTCATATAAAGAACCTCAAAAACTGTTTGAGGTAGAGGATTCATTTCTTCTATTTTCTTTTATGTAAAACCATAGAGTTAACATGTTTTAATCATAATGGATCTCAATGAAATTGGAAAAAATAAATATTTGAAAATGATAAATAAATTGATATTGATATTATATTATATACTCTTTTTTCTTGATATTGTGATATCTACGCTTGATTGCATAGATTTTTCGTTCTCAATGGAAATAGGTATAGAACAGAAAGCAGGATTTAACTGATAATTGTTTGTCTAAAGGTAATGATGCATGTAAATGAATATGGTTCCACTTGATGTAATTTGATGTTAATCAAATTTGTGAAGAAAGAATGATTAATTAATTTTGATAGCATACTGTTTAGGTTTACCATGTTTGGAAAAAACGAATAATTAATTGGGTAATCCAAATGGATTAAAGAACTGATTTTTTGATAAAATATTATTTTTTGAAGGTTTCTGAGCTACCCTCTTTCTTGTTTAACTGCCAAGATCCCAATTTATATGATGGTTCTTTTTCGTACACAAGTTTAAGAATGTGATCCTAAAAGGCTATTGTGATATGTTGGGATAGGTAGGCTAATTGGTTATGGCGGAAAATGACACCTAGAGTGGCGAGATGCATTTGTTTTAGCATGTGGGAGTCGGAGATGACACCAGGAATGGTGGAACAAGTTGTATTTGAATATTTTTATGATTGATGTTTCATTTCATAGTTAAATTCTTTACTTTGTACACTACTCAAGGTATCAGGTATTGCTTACCCTTCTTTTGAAAGAGGCAATGATGCACGGGGTATGCCACATGCTTTTTGTGTGTAGATAATTAGGGAAGGATGGGTCTATGCTCTTTTTTTAGGCGGAAAAGACTCGACTGGTACTTCATCTACTCACCATGTTGTCCCCCCTTGTCTTTAGAAGAATAGAATGTATTTCTATAATGACTTGGAATATGGGAAAGTAATTCTGTAAATAACTAATTGAATAAATGATGTTAACCCATGGGGTTGGAGCTTTCTAGAATGAAATTTTTAGGTTACAAATTTAAAGGGATAGTGGAAATTGGGTGTTATGCTAATGTAATATAATGTTAAATTGTTTATGGTTAATTTATTTTTAAACAATTAATTATCATAAAGCGGAACTGACAAAAAAGGGAATGATGTAATGGAATTAAGCTCTTTAAATGGTTGTGTGATTATATGATACCTAGTCTACTAAGAGGAAGCCAGCAGTCAGAGAGAAGTTAGCTGTAGTTGATTCTAAGAATATTTTATGCAAAATGTATGGTTGTGAGATATATTATATTCTGTTCTTTTTGTGTTTCTATATACTACTCAACCCATTATTTAGAGAAACTGACACCTGAAGATTCTGAGCCCTTGAGGTGTGTTTTCCCCATCATTCTGGTTGGAGGATGGATGGATGACTACCCCCTTCGGCCTTGCTCTTTTCACATGGTGGTTACTTATGTTGGTAGGAACAATGGTTTTTCCCAATATATGTTTGTAGAGGGTTGTAACATCTTGTGGTTATTCTCAGACATATATATTCTAGATATTTTATCTTAGGGACTACTTTAGGTGTAATGTGTATAGGCTGTGATGGTGTAAGGAACTTTCTTGGGGTATGGGATGTAATGGTTTGAGGAATAATAACGATTGTATGATACACATTATGAGTGTTTTGGTGGCTCCTATAACTAATTGGTTATATTCTTGTGTGGATGTGTTGGTTTGGTTGCATGAGGTGAATGTTGTGGTGCTTCGCCCAGGATTCCGTGGACAAGCCATTTTGGAGAGAGATACTTTGGAGGTGTGACGTTGGGGAAAAGATTCAAACCAGTGGGGAAGTAGTAGAGAGGTACCCTTGATATTATTTATTATATTATATACTCTATTATGTGTTACATGGTGAGAGTATCCATGGTGAGGTTAGAAACATAGTATACCTGTTTAGGTGACGAGTTATTTTTTCCTGTTGTTCAATGTTCTTTATCATGCTTTATTTACTTTTGCATGAGAGGATTTGGGAAGGATCCTACTGAATATACTATTATACTCACTGTATGTATATATATAGTTTCATTTTGGTCACTTGGATTAGGTTGGAGATCAAAATGGTTTCTACTAGCTTGAGGTTGCAGGAGCTGTTTGGGCTTGTGGTTGCTGTAGTTTTTAAATTTTTTGGGTACTTGCAGTTTTCCGCTTTTAGTTGTAGTAGTTTTTGATGACATTAAATATGTGCACTTGGGTTTTCATTTATATATATTTCTAAGTTATATTTGGTATATGTCTATCTTATCTCTCTCTTTCGCATGTGTTCTCATAGTGGGTAATGCCACCCATCTGTGGATTTATTATACCCTTGGTGCATGTCTCCATCCTTGGGCCTACTAGAGGTGGGACTCAGGGTGTCATTATCTCCATCCTCACATTGCCTCCTATGAGGGGTGCAGATTGTGGGGTGTGGGTCGGGACAAAGTGGTATCTGAGGCAGGTTAATGGAAAAGGCTGGAATTTGGATTTAGGCTCAGGGGAGGCTGCATGGGTTGGTAAGGAAATAGTGTCCGTCAATATTATCAAGTGATGTAAAAACCATAGACCGGCTGAGACATAGGTGTTTAGGGCCCCATATGATCAGATGTGTGTACCTTTAAATTAAAAATGGCTACTAAACAAGGTGGTACTAGTTCCATTGTAGAGACCATGGAAAGGAGCATTCATCATTCTACTTTGTACCTGTGTTTGAAGAAGTTGACCTTGGGATAGTTTATCATAAAATTAATTAAAGATAAAAATTAATTAATTAACAATGAGTCTTCCATATTACATGTTTAGGATCTCTAACAATTTGATATTTTGAAGGTATGGCTCCAGGTCCATGTCCTCGTCAGGATCGCATAGAAGACGTCCAGCATGTTGTACCAACAGATCACCGCTAGGTAGAGGTTGACAATGATGAGACTTGGAGGAGGAAACTCCAATAGGTAATGCGCTAGAGTCTGGAAAACTATGATGGCTCTGTTTTAGATGCAGTTAGAAAAGATTGATTGGAGGACTGGGTGTCCTTGTTAGTGATGATGTTGTGTGGACCAATGAGGCAGAGGTGGTTTTATTCATAGGGGACCATGAAGAGACATCGATATCATTGCAGGTGTTTTGAGACATGTTGCGAGACATTTTTCATTCTTTATTCTTGAAAGAATCTAGTCGCCAAGAACATCTTACCCTTCGACATTGTACCCTCATTGTACGAGAGTTTGGAATTCATTTCAGGAACTGTTTAAGAAATTCTTCGGACATGTTGCCAGATGTGGATGTCAGGGAAAGGCATTATGAGGAGGGTTTTCATCACAAGATCCAATTCCAGGTCACCCCATTTATAATAAAGGCATATCTTGAGGTGATATCAAGGGTAGAGGTCATTGAGAAGTCATTGTCCAGAACCGGATCATCATGAGAGGTGAGCTTCCATGATTCCTCACAATGTAGAGTTGTGGTCCGGGGATCCCGTATTTTAGGATAAAAGAGTTTTGGTTCAACCAGGGGTAGGTCTCATCCCACCACATCTTATTTCTCTAGAGGTAGTATATATTAGGCCTATTCCAAGGGTTGGGGACCTTTTTTGTTGTCTTAGTCTAGTTCCTCAGAAACAAGAGTTCCCAAATTTACATAGCATTCATCGTACCCCATGCCTTCCACTCCAAGTTCCTTCATTGATGTAGCTCCAACAGAGGCAACAACAGCAGGTTGCACCAACAATAGATCTGCAAAGGGTTTATGGGGCAGGCGGCGGATAGCCCTATGATACTACCCATACTCAGAGTGCATAGTGAGTTCATGGTGGTGTTCTTCATTAGGGTCAGAGAGGTCGTGGAGGAGGTCGTGGTCAGCTTCATGCTTTAGCATTTCCAGCACCATGTAAGCCAGATGTCGTGCATGGTACCTTTTTTTTCTAACTTGGTGTATGCCTTGTTTGATTAATGATTGACATACTCATCCATGTCACATAACCGTGTCCATGCTTTGGGACATAATTTCGAGAGGCTTCTAGTGCCCTTGGTGTTAAATATGCCAGTTGGAGGTTGAGTTGACATGTTTGAAGTATGTATAAATTGTTAGATAGTGTTGGGGATTCATCACTCTTGGAAATATTTCCTATGTTTGTGAATAAAACCATATGTTTTCTTCCTAAGCATTTATTAGTTGTATTCGATGCATGATATCGAGGATTGTTTCAGGAAGAAGGTTGTTTTAATCGATGTAGAGGGAGAGACGGTGGTGTTTGATGGTGAACGAGATCCTAAGATGGGTCATAGGCGTATTCCATACATATCATGCTTGATTTATAAGATAATGTTGAGTTCTTAAATGGTTCTACAGCAGGTGTTTCCTAGGATCGTAGAAGTGTACCCTAATGTCTTTGTAGAAGAGGTTGTCACATCACACCCATGATAAGAGATCAAGTTTGGGATCGAGCTACAACCAAATGTGTCTCCTATATCTATGTATCTAAATAGGATAGACCCTTCTGAGTTATGAGAGCTAGGTATACAACATGATGGTATGTTATAGTGTGGTTTTGTTCGACAGAGTGTGTCACTATGGAGTGCACCAGTTTTGATCATGAAGACGGATGACAACAGTTTGTGGTTTTCTGACGATTATAATCACATGAAGAAAGTGACAATAATGAATCAATATCCACTTCCACGGATTGATGATTTATTTGATCAATTGAAGGGTAAAAATTTGGTTCTCTAAGGTCGACATGTGGTCAATATATAATCAGATAGGTGTAATGGATGCAGATATCCCAAAGACTACTTTTCGTTATCATCATGGGAATTATGAGTTCGTTGTAACACTACCACAAAACAAGTTTTTCCCAGTTACCCCCCTTTATCAGCACTTTTTTAGCGCTGATAATGTAAACCCCTTTATTAGTGCTTTATTAGTAGTGTTGATAAAGGGGGGCCTTGATTAGCGCTTTTTTTAAAAGTGTGTATAAATGGTCGAATTCAAAATAAAATAAAAAATATATTAATATATTAATATAAATATATATTGATATAGATATAATATATAATTTTTAAATATATTGTAGATAAGTATAAATGTACATTAACGCTTAGTATACTTATTATATAAGATATTTAGTGAAAATGGATTCATAAAAAATTAAAAAAATATTTTTAATTAATAATTTTCTATTTATTATGGAGTAGTAGTTATTTAATTACAATTTGAAGACTATGAAAATTAAAAATATTAAGAAAAGATCCAAAATAAGTTGAAAAGACAACTCATACTTCAAACTACAATAACTTTTGATCCGCGTGTCCATTTGAGCTCTACCACATATCAAATCAAAGTCTGCGAAGATATCTACGTTGCTGTGATCTGGGGGGACCCCGGTCAAGCGTTCTTAGAGGCCAAAAGAGGCCTAGAAGGGCTCCAAAACTCAGTTTTTAGTCGGGGTACCCAGATTTTTTTAACATTTTGTTGTTTTTCAGCCTCGTTTGAGGGGGTATTATTGGATTTTTTGTTGGGGATTGAATTTATTCTAAGGTATTACATTCATATTGATATTATGTCTTTGAAATTTTATCATTTATTATAATGCACTGCTATTTATAATCAAATATATAACTATATGTACATATTTTTTATATATTCACGCCTAAAAATTAAAATTTTAAAATAAATAATTAAACATATTTATATATAATATATATTAGCTCTATCTAAATAATAACTAATATCCAAATTATTTAAAATAACAATATATGAATATTTATATAACTAATATATATTAATATAACTATATATATATATATTAATATCACTGTAAACATATATATTCATATAACTATATATATATGTATATTAATATAAATATATATTGTTATACGAATAAATATAACTAAATATATATATATATATATAAATAGATATATATATTAATATAACTATATATAAATATATTAATATACCTATATATATAATTATAAATATATATTACTATACGAATAAATATAAGAATATATATATATAAATAGAGATATATAATAATATCACTATATATATATATTAATATCACAATATTTATATTAATATAACTATATATATTAATATAACTATATATATTAATAACTATATATATATATTATTATAACTATATATATATATAAATATATTACTATATGAATAAATATAACTATATATATATATATCATGAAATAGAAAAAAAATCAAAATAAAGTAGTGGTAAGGGATTAGGCGCGCAGGGGGGGAGGTCTCGAGTTCAATACCAGCATGTTGTAACTTAGGCTGCGTTGCACAAGCCGATTGCCACATTATTTGTAGCAACCACATTTGCTCCAACACTCTAATGATCTTCATTGCTCCATGTCTCTTAAACTCTACCAGAAACACTTCTCTAAGATGGTGAACTATCATACATGTCACCAATGACCCTTGGATCATTCTTATAAAAGATCAACGCAATCCGAATGCGTTTGGATGGATTTCCATAGGTCAGTTGTTGTTTTCACTTAAAGTCTTGTCCATTTAAAAAAAATAGAGACCCTTTGAGTGCTAGCGGCCACATCGTGCCTTGAATTGAGGCGTGGTTGACTCATACAAATCACCAAGGACCCATGGATCGTTTTTATAAAAGATCAATGGAATCTGAATTGGTTTGGTTGGATTTATGTAGGTCAGTTGTCGTTTTCAATTAAAATCTTGTCCATTTTAAACAAAATAGAGACCCTTTGAGTGGTAGGGACCACAACGTGCCTCGGATTGAGGCGAGGTTGACTCATACACGTCACCAAGGACCCTTGGATCATTTCTATAAAATATCAATGCAATCCGAATGTGTTTGGTTGGATTTCCATAGGTCAGTGGTTGTTTTCACTTAAAATATTGTGCATTTTAAACAAAATAGAGACCCATTGAGTGGTAGCGGCCACACCATGCCTCAGATAAAATTTACATAAGTACAGAAATCATTTATTATCTTATAAAAAAATTATCTCAACATGAACTATTAACTTTTATATGCATCATACAACATTACACATGAGTCCCACAATAACTTCAAATCCTCGATCAAAGGAGCCAGATAAACATCAATATCATTAACTATTTGTTTTGGTCCTGATATAAGCATTGATAACATGATGAATTTCCACTTCATGCATAACAAGAGTAGAAAGTTAGAATTTACCAACATAACAGGCCATGTACTATGAGCGCTGGTTTGAAAACCAAAAGGATTAACTCCATCTGTAGATAATGCAAGACGAAGGTTTCTCGGCTCTTTTCCAAATTCAGGATTCTCATGATCAATTTTATTCTATTGAAGAGATTTGGTCGGATGGCGTAATAACCCATATTTATTTCTTTTATCTATATGCCATGACAATTTTATTGAAGTTTCTTCACTTCCATATAGACGCCTAAACCATGGGATGATTGGAAAGTACCATAAAACTTTCGTAGGATTGGATTTATCATTATTGTATCGAGAAGCACCACACTTTGGCATTCTGTATGTGATTTTTTCTTTTTGCGAAACAATATACAGTCTTTCGGGCCGACATGTATTCTTTCAGAAATCGTTCCCATCAAGCGTAGCACTCTTCAAGCTTCATATGTCCATCTTGGGAGCTCATTATCATCTGGGAGCATGTCATTCAAGAGAGCATGTAGTTCCATAAAACTAACATCACTCCATCCATTTCCTGCTTTCAATGTATACAACTTTAGTACAATTGAAAATGTTTTAGACCTAGTGTGAGAAGTATAGAATGGCTACTTTTCACAACTCTTTAACTTCTAAACCAATTTTGGGAAATCACGGAGTTCATCTTGAATTGTCTTTATCATTTCCTCAATAAGATCTTCACTATCACTAACATATGTAATCACATCCTCAATACGGTCTTCTTCATTATTCATATTTTTATTCATATCTGACGATCCATAAAACGCAGTTTTATCCCAGCCAGTAGCTACATTCGATTTATCTCCGTGTTTATTCCAACATTTATAACTCTGATCTATTCCATGACATATCAAATGTTCATCCAACTCCTCTGGAGTAAGTATTCTATAATGACAACAATTTATACACGGAAAAAGGATTTGAGAAGGATCCTTTGCGTGATCCTATTCAAACATGATGAACTATTTCACTCCGTTCTCATACTCTATTGTTAAATGATTAGCATCCATCTAATTTTTATTCATCTCCATCCTATTTGAATCTCAAATATTCGTATTTATGGTTCAAGTACACAAAACAAAAAAAATACAAATATAGTAGAAGAGAACCACTTCTTTATAAAAAGGGATATTAATAGAGCCGAACCATTAGTATTTATTTATCATGCCTAAATACTCACTGTTGGTGGAAGTGAAACCGTTCCTGATGATCATGCCAAGAATAAATTGAAACCAAAAGGGGGAGTGAATCAAAATACCCCAAACACTATGGATAAACATGCTATTTAAGAATAGGTTAGTGCCTTTCATGTTGGCTAGAGGGAAACCTAATTTATTTCAATGAAAAAGGATAACTCACATCAAGATACCATCCATTACATAAATTATTTTCATTAATAGGATTATTTTGTGCCTCAAAATGAACAAAACATGTCTAACCAACATCAAATGGATAAAATACGAATTCATGAAACAAATGAATACCAAAAAGTAGATATAGTATAGAAACACAAACTTGGAATCTGAATGAGTCTGCTCAAATGAAGAACATCATACATCTCCAACTACATCAGTGCTTTCTCATATACAATGAGACCACTAGCTAGATAGTGGCCCTCACCAAGAACATCATACATCTCCAAATAAAAGACCACAACCACTAACCATGAAGAACATCATAAGATGGAAATATACTAAGAACACATCCCTTCAACCAAATAAGAGACTACAACCACTAACCATGATGAACCACTACGAGCATAATTTGAAACCTAAGGAAAGGTACACACAAAACATACCAATGAATTCAAATGAAATACTTTTTAAAGGAAACAATTGAAATCCTCAAATGTTCCTAACATAAAACCCCATCATATCTCCTAATAAAATTCCTGGATAACACTATTTCATGGATTATACTCATTTGGACACCTCTATTGGTTAGTAGATTATAGTCTAGTGACCCCCTAAAACCATCCTCCAACATGTCATGCGTTAGTGAATGCACTGAGGGTATTTATCACAACCATGTGCAATGTAATTCTAATAATAAATAATTGATATAGTTCATTATCATGTTGTATAGATGATTTTTTGAATGATACCATGTAAAAGTTAGTATGGTAAATATGTTTGATATGAAATTTTTGGTCTATCTAAAAGGGGATATAGCCTTATGAGTGTATTTTTGGATTCACAAAAAACATGACTCTATGTGGTATAGGGTTATCTCAACCATCTCACATTTTCCCCCAATGGAATCTATCACAAACAAACTAATAATAAACTTATCAAACAACCCCACCAAAAATCAATGATGATTCTCAACAATAAAAGTAAAAAAGCACCATGTTCTTGAGAAATATAATTAAAATTAGTAAACACATGTGAATCATCCCCTTTACATCATTTTCCATCAAGTATGGTCCATTTTCTTCAATCGGACAATCCATAATACACACCCATAGAATAAAAATGCATGTTAAAAAATGATATAAAAATGGGAGTGGATAACAATATTGAAAAAAGATTTGGAAAACATTCCTTGAAGGAGGTCCTACAAACAGAAGCATGAAAGCATTGCAGGCAGCGGAGGTCCGGCAAACTGAAGCTCGAGGGCTGCGGAGGTCTGACAATGTAGACTCAGCGGGCGGCAAAGGTCCGACAATGAGTAGCGAGGGCAAAGGAGGTCCGACAGCGTGATCTCTGTGGGCGGAAGAAGGGCGTCGCAGAGTTCTAGTCTCGCGAGAGCTTTAGGTCGCGATAAAATGAGGTCACTATGCAACCGACTTTATAAAAAAAATGCACTAAGGTTTTATCAGCACTTTGTTAGGGCTGATAATAGTAGCCTTTATCTGTGCTAAAAAAGCATTGATAAATCCTTACTGTATCAGCGCTAAAATTTTGCGGCTGATACATGGATTCTTTATCTGTGCCTTTCTAGCATTGATAATGGATCTTCTTATCAGCGCTTTTTTAGCGCTGATAAAGGTTAACATGTATCAGTGCTAAAATTTTAGCACTGATAAAGGAGTTCTTTATCCGGGATTTTCTAGCGCTGATATATGGTCTCTTTATCAGTGCTAGAAAAGCACTGATAAAGACTCCAGGTATCAGCGCTAAAATTGTAGCGCTGATACATGGTTTCTTTATCAGCGCTTTTCTAGTGCTGATAAAGAGGACATATATCAGCGCTATAAAAGCGCTGATAAAGAACTCCTTTATCAGCGCTAATATTTTAGCGCTTATACAAGGTTACCTTTATCAGCGGTTTTTCTTAGCGGTGATATAAGTGGGTGCTTCCCTTGCCCATTTTTGTAGTAGTTCTAGTGTGCCTAAGGTGGAAAGAAAGTACAATGCATGTGCATATTTTATTAAATATGTATGTATAATATAATATGAGTGTGTACAATTAGTGTGTGCATATATTGTGTATGAGATGTTGATCATGTTTTAATTATGTTCATGCATCATATAATAATGGAGGGGAAATATAAAGAGTAGTGATCATGATGTTTATTAAATGCAACATAACAATTTTAGTTCATCCAGTTGGGTGTGTACCCTATTAATATTTAAAATTTATCTGAAATACATGAAGGAATATTTAATACACAATATGTCATATACATTCACTAATTCAGTGTAGTGGAAAATAATATTTTCATTTTTAGTGAAATAATCGTGAGGTGTTCTAATTTGTATAAGAATTGTGTTTGTGCGTGTGAACAGAAACATTACAATCAAGATAAGTATATGAATTGTGTGTATTCTCATTCACATAAAATTATAAATAAAAATATTTAGAAGGAAATTCATTGATCTTTTACCAGTATTGGGAACATGAAATATATATTATTGATAAGTGTGTATTGAGTTTTTGAGATTTACGCCAAATCATTATATAAGATGTCAAATTGGAAAGATTTGGAGAATCTTATGTTATTCATTCTGATATTGTAGTGAGATGAATTAAATGTGTTATTTTCTTAAATTCATGAGAATATAATACATTGACAAGAATAATGTGTTTTTAATTAGATTCAATGGTAGTTGAATTGTTCTATTGAAGTGATAATTTTTTGAATCAATTTATTCATTATAACATGATGTTGGATATAAGGTTTTTATATTAATGGAATCATGAAGTCAATGTGATATTTGTCATTATGTTTAGTGTTTTAATTGTGAAACATTTTTGTGATTCCAGTATAAATAACATTGGTTGGATTCTAGTATAATTTGGTAAAATGATAATACGTTCCCCAATGGTTTTAGGGTAATACCTGACCAACCTACTTATAATTGTGGACTGATTCATAGTGGAGAATTTTTATATCAGATTATCCTGAACTCAACTTGGATGTAGTCACTCAAATTGGGGGTGAATATTGTTAAAATCATGTGTGTAGTGATTCATTAATTTTTAGTATTTTAAATTTTATTATTGTGTTGGTAAACATGTAATATCTATTAACTCTAATAAGTGGTGTGGTTCGAATTAAAATGGGTAATGAAAAAGAAAAGAAAATTTTAAAAACTCGTGTACACTGATCCCCCTCAATGCACCTACCTAATCCACTAGGCACATCAGTAACCAATATAGTGGTATACCTTAAAAATATGTCAAATAGATTGGTAGTTCCTTCTTATTCCAATGATCATGGAAGTTCCAAACCTATAGGTCATTGTTATAGTATTTGACATTATGTCCACCCATATTGAACATAAATATTACTAAAACCATAAAGGTATAAACTAGTGTACACATTATGGAGTACTTTATAACAAGATATTGAAAACAACCATGAAGGGCCTCCCCATGGTAAACAACATAACATCCATGATGATCCATCCTATGTAACCTTCCAAGATGTTCCTTCTCCTTGAATAACATCACAACAACATGAAGGTCATCCCTATATCAAAATTGATCAAATGTTTCTGTTTTACAATGAATTTATTGTATAAAAATTCATATTCAATAGAAAATCTTATATTTAGTGGTTGTGTTTCTTCCTAACTAATGATTTAGTTAAGACAATGACCATTGTTAGTTCCTCTAAAAAATCATTTGAACATAGAGGGAACACTAAATATATTGAAAATATAGATTTGTGATTATAATAAGTCAAGTATCTATTGATTGATGAAAAATAATATTCCGACATTATATAAGAGGAGAGGGACATATATAAAACATCAATCTGGTTTTATATCTTCCCTGTATATAAGTATGTTTTTTCTAATAACCATTGGTATGAATTCACAACACACCCTTTCCATTATCATTGGGTTACATTTAATAGTTTTAGGTAAAAAAAATTTCTACATGATAGCTACATAGATCCTCCAAAGGTGATAAATGAAACATGGAAGTTGAACTTGTTTTCCTCTCGATATACAAGAGCCTATATGGAATGATATTAATTTAAATAACATTTCATTACATTTTAAAAACAGAGAATATTTTTAAGATTAGATTCATGGAAATAAATTAAATAATAAACATAAAAACTGTATCTATAAAACATGATAGGATTATTGATTGGTTATTCATATGTACCTTTACTACTACTCATATCCATGGTACATACAAAAAATTAATGGGTGATCATTTGACCTAGTAAGGGAAAAAGCATCAGAAACAATTTACCTATGACCTTAATGAATATCAATGAGAACATGATGAACATTATTATGGATGATCAAGAGAACACAAAGAGTATCATAAAAAAGGAACATGAATCATAAAATGGATATCTGGATACACCATTTTATGTATAAATTCATTACAATATCACCAAGGTTAATCATCGAGATGTTGTCTAATTTACCAATGTTATTCACCAGGATATCGTATTCCATTTCATATCTAGAGATTAAATAATTTTCCCAGTGCATAGGGGTGATATCATGTGGAAAACGTCATATTTATTATTTAATTTTATCCATATATTTGACAATAATACATTTCATTGATAATATATTCTGAATAAAAAATGGATTTATATCAAAATCCCAGTGTTTCAATAGAGCTTAAAAATTATCATTATGTCATTTTAAACCCATGAAAATGGAATGTGGGTTTCATGTACATTAATGAAAAATTAAAATAAATCATTTGGAAATCTTGGTAAATAAACATGGAAGGTAATTATTCCTGTTTATTCATAAAAAATATAACGGAGAATTTCCTGAGGGGAAGAGAGAAATTTTGAGAATTAATTTCTGCACTGTATGGGTATAAACATGGTTTTTAAAAAAGGTAAAATAGGAGGGGGAAATGGTATCACATTGATAATAATAATTTATAATTATGAATTTGATAAAAAGTGTATTATAATATAGTTAATATAACATATATAATACATATAAAAAAGAGGATCTTGAATACACAAAAGAAAGAGAGTTCCCATACCTGGAAAAGTAACTCCTAAAACATAATGATTCAGACAATGGGTGCTTTAAGAAATCATGATAGGACTAATTAGGAGTTACAAATACCATAAATATATATTTAGGATGAATTTTGAATTTATGGAAACGGATTAATGGGTGTGTATTTTTAGAAAAATTGTAGGATTTGTTTATTAATTTCAAAACATAGGCATTTGAAATCTAGGTTCTGGAAAATGAAAAGCCATGTACTTTTCCCTGGCTTTTTCCAATGTTTTTTGACATTTTGGACATATTTTATGTTATTTTAATATAATATAGTCTAGCATAAATTTAAATTACTATTTTTGTCATGTTAAATTAACGTCTCCAAAAAAATAAATGTTTTAATGTTTATGTTACCATTTTAGATTTTAGAAAGTAAATTATATGTTAAAAAATTGATTAAAATATATTAAAATACTTGATATAATTAAAATAATATATCTTGAATCATGGATTATTTTTATCTAATTGTTACATAATTATGAATTCATTTAAAATATAGACCACAACTATTCATATAAAAACAAATTATTTGAGAAAATTATAATAAATAAAACAATACATATTTTTGACAGGATGATTTCAAATATGATATTTATATTATCATAAAAATCCTCTAAAAATTATAACATTAAATTATAAATGTATATATATCCTTATTTATTAAAAATAATATCTGGTTTAAAATGCTATGTAATTATTTTGACACCAAAAAATTGTAAAATAATTTTATCATATAAATTTTAAAAAAGTGTTTTTATCATAAAATTTCATTAAAATAATTTAAAATAATAATAAATTAGATTATTATAAAAAATTATATCTTTTTTAGAATGTACATTTTCGGTTTGAAAAGTCAATTTATCAAATTCCATCTCAAATAAACCTATTCATATAAAGCACAAATATTCAAAAAACAAAATTGATGGAAAAAAATTTCATTTATCTAATGAATTACACATTATGTAAATAAGGCATAGAAATGTATCCCCTTATTACACCCACATATTCTATATGAGTAAGGTGTGTGATGGTGATAGTTTCTTGTGGTGGCTCAACTAACATCGATAGAGTGGTAATATTTTCTAATATGAACATATCCTGTATGAGATTTTGATCAAAATTCATTTTTTAATGCTCAATTGGGACTTGGTATATTGAAGAGGCTTTAGTTAAACAGTAATTATTAAAAACAACATCTTTCTTTAGAGGTGTTTTAGAGGGCCAATGTAACGATCCAGTCTTTATTTAATGGAAATCTGTCTTGATCTAATTAATTGTCTCTTTACGTAAAATATTTATATAAAATGTTAACATATTTGGTTTTGTGTATTGGATTTTTAATATTATGTTTAGAATTGGGATCATTTCTAATATAGCCATTTAACAGTGATCACATTATTAGTATAAATATAGGGCTTTACCAAATATTGTTTACTAAGACAAAGGAAGTGATGGCCTCATCCAGTAGACGTGCCCCAAACAAAGCCCATTTGAAAGAGCTTGGAATGAAGGTTGCGTATTTGGACTTCGTTATTGAACAATCCCATGCCAAGCTTGAATATTTTATTCTTGAGTGGGAACACCTAGACGATAAGTTCATGATGATAAAGATTACCACTCCAGCAATGTTATCTGAGCCAACCTAAGAGTCAGTCAACATAGCACACCTTACTCTTTGGTCTTATGCCAGTGTTATAAGGGGTTATGTTACAAGACCATTACACTAAGGCAATGTAAATTATTATTTTTATATAATAATGAATATACTTTCATTTTATTATTGTTACCTTGAAAATAGATTTTAAAAAACAAATAGTATTTTTAGTTAATGTTAATCTACGAAATCTATTTTGATGAATTAATGCATTTTCGAATTAAATAATATTTTATAAATTAATATTGTTATTATTAAATAAATTTTTATTAAATATCATTTATCTTATAATTTTTTGAATGCAATTGTATTTTTTATTATGGGTTGAAGTCATTTTTGTCAAAACACTTGAATTTTTGATAAATTTCAGTTTACATTTTATAAATAAAAAATTACCATATTTAAAAAATTATTTATATACAATGAATATTATTTCTAGAATCAGGATGTCAAAATTATCCAATGGTGATTTTTTCATTATTTTTTGAGATAGTAAAATATTTGGAAAAATTAAATACAATTTAAATATAAAATGTGTTTTATGACATCGTATTGAAACAATTATGATGTAATAAAATACTAAATACGTTAATTTATTCAATTATATGTTTTACCATTAAAATAATATAATTTTGGGAATTTTTGATTTGTATCACAGAGCATTAGTGTACCCTTCCATTCTTATTTAACATTTTGTCTTTTTAAATTGTTTTCCTTGGGAGTGTGACCCACCTCTAAAAAAAGAAACCCCAATATTTTAAGAATATCAGAATTTTTCATTATAAAATATTATTTTCCACTTCCCTTTTCCATAAACCATGAGCTACAACTATGGGATTGTTTGTGGTTTGGATTAGTTTAATGAGACGAATCCGAAAACTATATGATAAAAAATTCCAACGACTTTCATATATAATCCCACCCATGCTCCCACTTCCTCTTCACTAAATGCATTTAGAGTTCGTAAAACTGCTGCCCTTATCTCTATATAATTTTCCCAAAGGTGCCCCATTCTCCCAAGAAGCCTCTCTCAATCCATTCTCAAGCCTTTGGAAGCACACTTCCAACTAAGGGTTTTTCATTGTTTCTCGTTTTTTGTCTAATTTTCATTAAGTTCTTATGTCCATTATTCAATTAAAAATGTTGGGGTATGATTTCAAACCTCCCTCAAACCACCCTCTATATTTTTTAATGATGGGAGACCCCTTTCTCTCTCATAAAATTCCATCCATGTACACCTTTTTCTATAACAAAATTCTGAAATAAATTTCTCCCTCCTCATTTACATTCAAGAAATTATTTTCTATAAGGAATCTAAATTCAATTAATTTTGTTATTAAATTATCTATATGACCCCATTACTGTCTTGTTCCACATAAATATTATGATACACCCCTATCTCTATCATCAACAATTTTTATGAGTTCTTATGTCAAGCCGTTATGCTGCCGAAATTGCACCGCGCTTTTCCAAGCCAATGTCATTATGTAGTGAATACCTTGCCCATTTCACTATCAATGGTATTCACATATATGAAAATTTACATATTGTTTAATGAGTTTCATGTATGTTTTTCAAATTATTTTATCTTGGAATAGATGATTATGTTGATTGTTTCAATTTTTTATGATCCATTTGGCACACTTGTGCTTGAAATGAAATGTTTAAGATGGGTAAGCCCTGATAGCACTCAAATGGGTTGAGTAAAGTATAATACGATGATATTTCAAGGGAAATGGATGTTTACTGATTCTAATTCATGTTAAATGAGGTTTTACTTGTTCTTTAGGTGTAATGAGGTTTTACTCATGCTCCATGTGCAATGAGCCTTGTCTTATTCTAACTCCAAGATAAGTGTTATTTACACATTTCTATGTTATGATTATCATGGATTATCATGACATTATTTTTATGATTCTCTTGTTCTATATTAATATGCATATTATCTAAGATCTATTTTTTTCCCCATTTTATTCCATCTTTATTCCCTTATTGTGCTTTATAGCATACCCTTTTCTTATGCATGTCCTCAGGTTTTCACATGAAATGCTAAGTACGAGGGAATATAGTGGTCATTTAATGTATGTATTCAACAAAGAAGTTTTATGTCATGTTTTATGTTGTTATGTAATGATCCTAATCCCAATGATAGTAGACCTCTCTACATTTAATTTTGTATCAAATGAAATGTTTATATAATAAATCCGGTTTAAGTGTGTAATAAATATCACGGTTTTCATTGTTCGTATCAGAGGATTGGTTTAGTTATTTTGGGGTTTTGGATTAGAGAACGTTAGTAAAGACTTAGAGAAAAGACTAATAATAATAAAAACATTCCTACGTTTTTATGAGTATTTAGTAAGTGGTTTATCAAGAAAATACATCTCTGTCTAGATACGAGTAGGTAGAGGCGTCTCTGGCACAAATGTATCCTAGGGGTAAAACACAAAAAAAACGCATTGAGCTAGACTCAAACCAGAACTATTGAACAATAATGGGCCTTTCTACACTCTTGGCCATGACACTCCCAAAGGATATTCTATGGTAATTTCACAAGCTCAGTATGAACCATTATTAATGAAAAAAAAATCCATAAGAATATATATTAGAATGTAGATAATGGATAACATCGATGGAATCCAATGGATTCATATTTTAAGGAAATAAAAGTTATTTATAAGTCATATGTTTTTTCCTTGTATTTCCCTTTATGTGTTACCCTTAAATTTCCTTTTATTCCAGACAATGTCCAGTAATAGTAGGACTCGGGCTAAAAACTGATGTGAAGATAAATGTGATAACTGTACTGATGAGATTCCTATTATAATGGGACCAGGAATCACAAACATTATCATGATTCTCTCTCATATAAATAAAGATTTGAATGGAATCCTGGTTCAAGGGGAATGTCCAACCCCCCCTAAGAATGAAAAAGTTGCTATAGAGAGATTCATGAGACAAATGCCTCCTACTTTTAATGGATCATTTCATCCCTCAATCACAGAACCATGGATCAAATCTATTTAAAAGATCTTCTCCATCATTCAATTTTCTGAAAAACATAATATTCTCCATGATGCATATTTTATTGAGGGTGGAGGTCATCAATGGTGGATGTCGATAAAAAATACGAAGCCTATGGAGGATAACGAGGCATTGTAATGGAAGGATATCCAGAAAATGTTTTTCGATTAATATTTCTTTTTCACTCTCTAAAATAAGATAGAAGGGGACTTACTTGACCTCAAGAAAAAAGATGGATTATCTGTTAGAGTGTATTAGTTTAACATCACAAGGTGTTTTTCCCAAATTTACCGTACACGTATGTGGTCATTGTATTATAGGTAGGGGTAGAATCCACATGGACTAGAGAAGAAACCTAAAGACACTCTGAATTTTGAGAGATTTGGCTATAGAGTGTCCAACTATTTGGATTGATTTAATTTTAAAATTTTCATTTAATTTCAAGAAAATAAACTAACAATTAATTAGTCAAAAATAATTAATAGAGTTGAGTTGATCCAAAGTTGTTACTATGGTTAGATTGGATGTATTTTTTTATAATGTTTCAGTTCACTAATTCATGATGTATCCACAAAATGATATAATTACACAACATAATTCATCAATTAAATCCATACAAAATTCCATGTCTAATCACCAATGATCATAGAGGGTCAATATAATGATCACTCCAAGGAATTGAATCATAATATCACTCGAAATGTGTCATTTTTAAAGTTGGCGATGTTGAAGATGAAAATAATCATCAAATGGAAATATAAAATTAATGAAATGATTACTGAATTTTAGATCATAAAATAACATGCAATATTCCCCATGCAACTCCCTAGGACCAAACCATAAGGGTTTATCCCTAAATTGATTCAATGATCTCAAAGTAAGCTGAAAGAAAACTCATAGGTTCAGAATTGAAAAAGTAAAAGAAAACAATGAAACCATCACTCCACCGTTGTGTGAATAAATTCACAAGTGTTGGTGTGAATAAGATCACACCATAAGGAAATGATATCATTGTGGAAAAAAGAATAAATTAAAAATATTAAATGAAGATCTTTTATAATGATCTAATGTAATTCAAACAACTTACATGATAATTATGATCGATTACAACATCAAATTGGAAGCATAAAATTACAATGAAACAAATCACCACAGATCCCTAAATCGTCCACAAATACTACCTTAAATAGGCACAAAGGAATCCTTGGGTCAAACCACCACTCTAAAAGTCTCATTAATTAATTGTGGGAGGCCAAAGTGGGTGGAAATTTAATGTAGATGACAATTTTCAACTCTATCCTGGAAGTGGGAGCCTACTTGCATCCAATGAACAGAAGAACAGAAATCAAATTCTTGAAGGACTAATTTTTTTGTTCCATATAAGACTTAATTGAAACCACAGATTTCCCCTTATATACTATAAAAATTCATCTCAAAATACCTATTTTTTTGTCAGATATGATTAAAATGGTGGGTTGTTTTTCTCGGCCAAAGAATCTGGACCATAATTGCATCTTCCAATTGGGCCACATGAAAAACAATTAAAATTTTCGAAGTATCTTGGGCCACTGTTGAATGAAATGTTCCCCATGATTTCTTCTATATCCAGATAAATTTTTAGACTCTTTGGGTTTGAATATTGGCCACTACAGTACGTTAATTGGGCTACTATCCAGTTCACTTCGCCCAGAATGGGGTTGGTTCAAAGCCCACTTTTGTGGTCTAACAAATTGAATCTCCAAGTGATACATAAGAATAAATTGTTCCTTATAGCATGGGAGACATGAAAATAAAATACTAAAATAAAATCAATACCATTTTTTTGTTTTAGGTGATGTTCATGAATGTGACATGTAATAATGCATTTTAGGAAATAATTGCCATCATGACGCGAAATGATGTTCAAAGTGTAAAATGCACTAAAATGGTATTTATGAATAAAAAATCATATGAAAACTATATAAATTTGAAATTAATATTATCCTCTTCTCGTGGATAGTCAAACCCCCCAACATGAGATTTTCTTGTCCTGAGCAAAATATATCTCACAAACATGAAATTCGAATGACCTTTTCCAAAAACATTTTAATACATATTTCTCATCCAAAGACCTTATACCAAAAAATTATGAAACACACCAAAATCATTTAAAACAAGCTATGTACAGAGGCATAGGCCAAGACCAAGAACATTATTTTCTTCAAATTTATCTCAATATTTCATCCAATTTCAATTAATCATAATGGGGTTTTGTGAGTCATAATAGACAAGGGGTTCATTTTCATTTGAGGGAGAAAATATGGAAGAGATAGAAGAAATAAAAATTTTAATATTAATAAGAGTACAAATTTGTTTATTTTATGTTTGTTTTTTTTCTATTTTACCATTATAATTGAAATTGAACTCAATCGAGTCAACCCACGTAGAAAGACATTTCTGTTGACTCCAAGGCTCAAAGACCATAGGGCACCAAGTGAAGATCATATTCTCGGGCATTATCATGAGTTAACTCAATAAAAAAAATTCTATTTACCACAAATAGAGATAAAAATCCCCACTATGGGCCAGAAAACTCTGGAGACATGATCCCCAAGTGTTGAAAGGCATACATTAGGTCAATTAACTTCTGTATGCACAATTGATTTTTTATGAATACACATGTTAAAAATAATATGATCAACAACCCTATGTTATTTATTATGGACCCCATGAAAAATCAAACTAATACCACATAATCAAGGGACGTGCATTGTGTTTTTTATTAAATGGATGAAAATATAATGGTGAATAATCACATCAGAAAACTGAACTTTCCAAAATTTAAGCACATGAACCTAAACTTGCATTAAAATCAGAATCAAGCCATTAAAAATTATTTGATCTGAAAGTTTAGAGATTGTAATGCTTGATATCATGTTTACGGTTAATGAAATATTTCCATCCACACATTTTTTCACACACGATCAAAATTTGAATTTCATCTCCCCCAACATAGAATAAAACTATCCCCAGTGTTTAAAGAAGAGAAAAGTGGGATGTGGGTAGGAGAGGAGTTCAAAGAGGAAATTGAAAATGATAAACATTGAACAAATTCACCTGGTTTTTGAAGTTGAAGTTCATGATGCTCGAGACTACTCCATTGATCTCTTGGGGGATGTAGGCACCTCTTTCATTGAACATGTATCACCCAAAATAGTTACTGATCTATGCAAAGAAGAAAAATGAAGACAAAACAAACAACACAATGATTTATTTAATTCCATGTATCATCATTTTATGGGTTTCCCTATTTTTTTAAAAATCAAACTAATGATACATTTTCTTCATTTAAATTTATAGGTAGGTTATTATTCCGGGATCACACTGCGTTACACGGATTAATACGGTTATCCCCTTTCACACCCATACATACTCATAAAAGAAGACCATGTCAATCGATTAAATTTTGTTAACCTACAAAATAAAAAATAAAATAATATAAACCAATGATACATTATCTTCTTTTAAATTTCTAGTTATGGTATTACTTTGGGATCACACTAAGTGGCTCAAATGAATATGGTGATCTTATTTCACCCCCATCCATACACCTAAAAGAAGAACATGTCAACCGTCTAAGTTAGAATAAAATTATATCAAAATGATCCAATAATCCTATTTGAAATATAAATTTTATTAAAACAAAAAAATTATTGGAATCTTGAAAAAAATGGGTAGCCTCCAATGTAGCGCTTAATTTAACGTCTTTAGCTAAACTTGAACACCCCAAATTATCCAATTCCACATTTAAAAATTTTAATGACCTTATCTTTCTCCACTTCATCATGATTGAAAATGTGTATCCCTTGTGGTTGGTAAGATGATTTTGAATTTGATTCATGAACAATTGTATTTTCTAAAATGAATGGAAAAATCCAATAAATATCAGAAATGGATGATCTTTTTTCTTCTGTAGTCTTTCATAATAAATCATTTATCAACCCCCCTTTTTGGGTTTCATGAGATGAATGAATGAAAACCCCAATATAATGATTAATAAAAATGATGGGATACTCAAGTGGGGAATGAAGGACAATGATTTTGAGTTTGTGTTGATTGAATTTTCATAAAGTAGATTGGCCATTTGAATCAAAATCTATTTCATCTACAAAATTTTTAGAATGAATAGGTTCCTTATAAAAATTTGATTCGACCCCAAAAATGTCCATTTGAATTCTAGGAGTGGGTATGGCCTCAATGTTTTGGATTTCTTCCAATTGTTCAGTGATTCGTGGTCCTAAAAATTTACAAATGGAGCCATGTTCAGGAAACTCATTCCATGATGTCAAATTGTTATCTTTTGAATTAAAAAGTCATTTTTCACTTGATTTAAACACAATTCAGCTTGACTTTCAACATTACCTGACCAAATAAATTCATTAAGTAACTCTGAATTCCCAAATTCAAAATTGAGTTCTTCAAATGTTTTAATGTTTTATAGTTCTAACCTCAAAGATGAAACCTAGTAATTTATTATATCCATTTGATTACACAATTGTTCATGAAATGTTTGAAGAATTGATAGGATGGGATGTTGAACATTATAGACTTCAATAAGATTGGACTCTTCAATCATCCTTGAGAGGGAACGAAATTTATCATTTAGACATTCATTATACCATTGATTGTACGTCTCATTGGGTGAGGGGTAATCATTCAAGGGTTGATCAAAGTAATTACCTATGTTTTATGATTCATAAAATTGATTCTCAATTTTATTCTAGCCTGGTTATATGTTGAGGTATTTATAATGATAATACATTGGATTAGATGGATATTTGGATTTCAGATTTTTTGGATACAGAAAAACACAAAGGGTAAGAGATAAGTTAAATGAATGTGAAAAAAAGACATTGGTGTGAGAAAAGAAATTGAGTATATAAGGTGACATACGTTGGTCCCCAGCAACAATGCCAAAATTTAGTTTCACCCAAATTTACCCAATAGGTATGTGGTCGTTGTTGTACAGGTAGGGGTCGAATCCATAGGAACCAAAGAAGAAACCTAGAGGCACTCTGAATTTGGAGTGATTTGGCTATGGAGTGGTCAAATATTTGGATTGAATACATAAGTTTTAAAAATATCCCACACACAATAAGGAAGGGAGTAAATTGGTAGGAACAATTTTTTAAAGTAAATAAATAAAGAAAAAGAAAGAATAAATACACATGTTTTAGATTATAACCTAAGAGGTAGTGGGTACAATCGATGCAGAAGGATAATTCCCATCAATGATTATAAATTGTATCCTAGTGTCATGGGTTCCGAATTTTGGAATCTAACAAAAGGATTTAGCATAACTTAGAATAACCCTATGTCCTTTATGAATTAATAATTCATATCAGAATTTGGAGGCTAACTCAATCCTCTCTGGAATCTCATGAACCCCTCTTAGGATTTCATGGTCCCCACCTACTATTATTTCACTCAGTATTTAGGGGAAGAACCCCACTGTGGGCTAACATAATCTTATAGAAACATCCATTAACAAACATCAACATAGTCCATGGTATCATCTAACTTAACCACATTCATCATTCCAATGGTTTCCCATGATGAGTTAATATATGTGGGCATAATCATATCATCACATAGTACAAATATAATGAATTTGATATAACACAAGCCACACCTCCAACACCCTCATAATGAAAGTACCCCATATACCTCAAACATAATCAATATATATATATTAATAAATTTTAAACATCCCCTCATGGGATTACATGCCACTTACATAGAATAATAACAAGGGGATCAAGTTTATGTCTTGCCTTTTATTAAAAATCATTACCAATAAAATGCCAAATGGGACTTTTGAAAACATGCTTGGAATTACATGATCATTTATTCCATTTCTAATAATTTCCAAACGAACTATTGAGGTTAAATTTGATCAAAAGAATTTGAAACCTAAATGGTAACTTACACATCCCATAAATATACCATTAAAATCAACCAAGGATATAATTTTTTTATGCATCATGCCCATTGTTTAATAAAAACCTTTTTAAATCAAAATCACATGTCAACTATTTAAAACAATTTATAACATTCATAAAATTGGTTTGAAAATATTTGATGTATGGAATGATTAAAAATCCTCAAAAATTTTATTATTGCAACCTTTTACACCCCAAATCACCCTTTTCAAACGACATGAAATTTTTTAAAAACACTTTTAATGGAATCTCATTAATTTCATTGGGTTAAAATCAATTTTAATCACATTATACCCACATGAGTCATACATGAAAGCATAATTTATGTGAAAAAACTATTGTCAAACCACCATTACATTTTTAATGGGTAATATGGCTCGTCCTTTAGGGGTTTTTATTTGTGATCTAATAATTTAATGATGTGAAATTGAAATAGATAATAAAAATAATGCTCACATTAGTACAATGGTGATTATTTTTGAATTTAGCACTTTTTATGGTGAACCCTCCCAAAAGACAAGACATGTCCTCTAAAACCCCTACCTATGGAAATTCTCATGATTTAGAACAACCCACCATAATATTTACCAATACAAATATTATATTTCACAGGAATAACTATAAATTAATGGAATGATGAAATCGATGAGGGGGAGAGTCTTAGATGGACTTATCATGAGAGAAATAACATTAAATCAGTAGGAGAATAGAAAAAATAGATGGGTAAGAGTGGATAATACAAAATATAGAACACCTCGTTTGTGTAAGTGATAAGGGGATAGAAGTGAGGGAGAGAGGCTTCAGTTCATGTATGATAAAAACTCTAAATTCACTTTTTGATAAACCTAATATAGATTCATTTTTTGGCCACATGATTTTCAACACCAGAATTCATCCATGAAAAAAAACTAACTAAGATAAACTCACTAAAATGGGTTATCATAGATACTATAGTGTTTGGAAAACAAGTCTAAATCCCTTCTAAATAGAACTATCCACATACATAGATGATCTACATGCTTGTCACATAGTTTATCCTGTAGTTTTGATCTAGTACACAAAAACCTAGACTCATCAGAGATCACATGTGGTGTCTACAAGGAATTTCCTAGTTTAAACTCTACCGCAATATACCCATGTTAAATAGGTGCATGGAGAAGAAAAAATTGAGAACCAAATAACACAGGGGTAACCGAATAGTTTCCCCTAATCCATGAACAAAATGAAAACTCCAAAAAATCAAGTTTCATGATGAAACGACATAGAAACACAAAAGGATTTCCTAAAAAATATATTTATATAAAATAAATACCATAATGACATATTGGGGTCATAATATTGTAGGTCTAATCATCTGAATAACGGTCTGATTGTCTCATCTGTGACTTAGTTAATGATTTAAGAAATGTTTATTAAATTCTTCCCAGTAACAATACTAGTTACCTTTCACATAAATTTGTTCATTTGTTACCATTAATAAAAATGAACACACACACAAACCCACACACACATATTGGATTTTCTATATCTATGTGTGTGAGAGGTTCTCAATTTAACTCATGTTGGTTAGTTATTCTCTATTTTAATGCCATACAACTAGGCATTGTAGAATTTATAAGAATCCTTGGAGGAATTAGGAGTTATAGAGTTGATAATTCACCCATGATAAGGGATACATAAATTTTCCTGTAGTGTGAATAAAAATCATTTAATTTAGTTCCATTTAATTTGGAATATCACCTTTAATATACATGTGACAATGACCATTATGGTGAAATTTTATGTCATGCTACCATGAAAAATGAAGTTCAATTTAAGGCCACATTTATAGGAATATTTTAATTCATATAATGACTTGAAACGAGGACAATTATTATGAATTTTATGGTCACGAAACTATAACTGGTGAATTTTATTTTATGGTAATGTGATTATGACTATAATGTATTAAATTGAAATTTTATATGATTGGGATTTATTTTGAGTAGTTTAGAGTCATAATGAATAGAATAATATGTGAAGGAAAATTAACAAGGGTTTGTGTGGTATTTATGCATGATTGGGCCTTTCTAGGATGAACTGATAGATGGTTCATGAGAATTTTGGGTAGAGCTTACACTATAACAATGTTATATTTGAATCTCTTTCTCATTATGTTTGGATAGAGAGGATATATAGTTATTAAGGATATATGAGGTCTAGTTCAAAGAATCCATGATCAGTGACTTGATCTAGGTATGGTATCAATAATGTTGTAAGGGTAATGATCCTCATTTTGAAGCGTATAAATATTTGACATCATCCTTAGAACAATACCAGTTACAGAGGAAAATAAATTGACCTATTGTACAATGTATGAAATTCATATTATGTGGACTATACGTTGAAGATTATATAAAATAAATACATGCCCATGATGAACATATATGAGTGGTCCCCTCCTCTTTCAGAGTTATATATTACATCTACTAGGGTGAAATAATCTCCAAGGATAACATCAAGAAATATTAACTTGAAAAACATACAATTTATCAAGTTATGTTTTTCTAAAAATTGCATTCTAATTAAAAATTCATTCACGGGTTCATTTTTGAAATGGAATGAAACTACCATTACAACTATATAAATGTTTATCTAGCTAAAAATGATTGTCATGTTGTTTAAAAATATCACATGATATCCCCAAGAAATTAAAGAAATACATGAATTTAATATGGACTCAACGGATTAGATTATAGTTATCATAAATGAAGAGGGAAGAAAATTAATTTAATATATTTATAAAGGATTAATATCCTTCCTCAATTGAAATGAAACTGGGAATCATATAAACTATAAGGAACAAAAGAAGTTACATATTATCCACTGTAAATCAATAAGGCTAGGAAATTATATTGGGGGCATAATTGAATGAATGTGTTTGAACAAAAATAATGGCATATTATACTACTTATATGTATAAAATTTAATATATACATTTTAGAAAATGTGAACATGTGGTAAAAATAACTTCAATGTAAAATAAACCTAAATTTTAATATTATTGACCATTTTGGCTTTAAAAGCTATCACATTAAATATAACTAAATGTTTTATACCCTAACTATAGGTTGTACCCATAACCTATGTTTTTTATGGAAAAATTTTTTCCATAAGGAACTATGAAACTTGAATTAGTATTTTGTATAGAATCCATGGTATATTCTAGATATCTTGTTATCAAAACCATGTTATAATATAGATATTTGTTTTGAATAATTTATGTTTTAAATGTATGTGATATTAGGTAAAACATAGTGATATAATTTATATATTCTTCATGAATTGAGGAATTTTTTTTGGCCAATGCTTGACATGTGTAATGTAGATAATGATCAAATCATGAATACAATAAAAAATCATGACAAACACATTTTTTTCCAATAAAATTCCAACTGAATTAAATTCATTTGAAATAAAATGTGTAATTTTTTTGGTAAGATGAATCAATTATCAATATTCAATATAAAAATTTCATTTTTATTATGATGAATCTATAATTATCTTTGGTGATGATTCATTATACACGAATATATTATTGACTAAGATAATGAACTTGAATCAATGTTATTATATAATTACACACACTCTTTTATTAACCAAGAGTGTGAGAAACAGGATATTATGGTGGAATAACAGAAAATACATTTTTCTTCATGGTAAAAATATATGTCACATATAACACTAAACAATGATTAGATTCTAATGACTTGTGGTTGCATTAATTTAGTAAAACCATTGAAAAAATATACCTAATCATTGGATGGTGATGTTTATTTATATAAAAAAAAATTATAAAAATTTAGTCAATGATGAAGTGTGTTGATTCCTTCTATTGTCTCTATATAATGTTATCCCCAACAGTTATAGGTAAGATATATGCATTGCATATATACTATCAATATAATTCATTTTTAACCTGTTAGATAAATATTTTAAATGTTTTATTTCCACCTAAAGTTTTTGTCATCAATTAGTATAAGATGGATTGATATTTAACATATTTATCATCGTCATAAGCCGTGATTAGACCTATCATGTATGAGGTACATAATGAATTAACATAATTAAAAATATTATAGGGTTTTTAATGACGTTTTAATGGTTAATAAGGTTTTAAATACTCCGAAATTACAATTTTATACTCTTTATGCAGGTCATATGAACCAATATGGGTGATAAATATACGGATGATTTATGATTTTCCTATATCTAAAAACATAATGAGCATGAATTTGACATTTATTTGTTCCAAATTCTGGTTCCTAAAATTTTTTTTGTCATTGATTCATATATAAAATCTGGTTAAGTCATGAAAGGGAAAGGATTAGTGGTTAAAAATAAAAACATTTCTTCCCTAGCCCTTGAAATGATAATATTTGTTCCTTTTATATTTTAAATTCACCAAATCATTTATATTCCACACAACAAGCAGGCTGAATGAGAGGAGAATCGACTTTGTCTCAAGATGTCCATTGTCATTTTTTTACATGATGTGTACCTTGTATAATTTATTTAGTAATTAATGTCCATATATTTCTGACCATAGGGAGATGATTTTTATAGTCATGCACCTTCAACCAAAGTAATGTTTAATTTTATGTTCAAATAGATTTGACGAAAAGGTGACACTGACTATATTAAATGAAAGAATAATAAACCTGTTGTGATTGTATATATTAACATTAGTATAGATAGAGTACTGAAAATGTGCATGGTATTTATGGTTATAGCTATTAGATCATGGAGATATGATAATTAAGTTCATATGATATTGAAAAAAGTAATGATGAATTTTAAGATAATAAAACATTGAACAAACATAGGTATGTGGTTTCATGTATTGAAAAAGATTCTAATATATATTATGTGAATTATGATATTTTATAATAGTACATGAAACCCTTGAAGGGAAATAAACACTTAGTTTAGGATCATAATCCACAAACTATGGTGGGATGTGTGAGAAACCAATTGGGTGTTTTAAGAGCGAGTAGAATCTCAAAACATTTGAATAGGAGAAGAGAGTGGTTTAAATCATAAATAAAATTAAGGGAATCCGGAAACAATGAAATGAAATTTGATATACATTACAACTGTTGACACCATTTGAATGAAGATCTCATTACTATATCATTAAAGAAGCATGTTGAGGACGATCGTTAACCACAATTGAATTAAGGGTTACCCTAAAATGATATTAATTGTTCATATATTTTGTGGAAATTATCTATAGGATGAATATATATCATTAGATATTTATATATATCCATAATACACTCGTCATATGAACTAAAAAACAATAGGATTCGTTTTTTTATTATTGTTGTAGATAAAGACTCGATGGGGTATTGAGTTCTTGAATTTCATTGAAAATTAAAACTTACCTACTATAATTGGATTTAGTTTAATTCATTTAAATTTTAATCCTATGTGAAATGTGAAACAATAAAATAAATGGTTAATAGAAAAAGAACACAGTGGGTTGAGTTCATAGAGATCATCCCTTGGTCAACTCCCCCATCATGAAATGTAGATAATAAGTTTTAATTTTAGATCCTTATTTTATGGATATAAAATTGGAATGAAAAAAACTAAAACATGATGAGTATAGGTTACATGATCATTTAATGGATTATCCATATAATAACCCATCCTCAACATCACATCCATAAATATTACATAAATTTTTTAGTTACAATAGAAATAAAAAAGATATATAAATAGAAACATATTGTAGAGCATAGAAGTTGTAAAAGTATAATTATATAATATAATCACCTTGAAAGAAACATTTATTCCTCAAATATGTACCTACATGAGAACTTTTTGTATATAATTTTTTATAATGCATCACACAATAGCAATAATAGTCGTTATATCGTCTTACACTCTCTTTTCAATATCATTTTAGAAACACGAATAATAAAATTTCTCAAATAATTAAATAAACACAATAATGTTATTCAGGAATTGATATACAATATTTAAATTAATTTCTCTTGTAATATCACTTTACTATGTAAAAAATATCTATAAAATTCATTAATTTAAACAATCCATAATGTTTATCCTTGATAATAAATACCCTTATAGACATTTTAGATCATATCTAAAAAAATAAAAGTATTAATATACATAGCCAAAACCATTCGAAAATCATTCCATTGAATAATGACATACTAAATATCTAATTGATCATATTATTTAAAATGAAAATGAAAAATTACCAATATATATATATATATGATTTAAATTGAAATTAATCATGACATGATTTATTTAATTCGTCCTATATACAAACCATTTTCTATCATGAAACACATCTCCACAACAGAAAGTCCAAATTCCTTGATTATATATCAAAATAACCCATTTGATAATCCACTGTCAAGGTGTTTAATCTTTTCCACAATGTTATTCTTATTTTTACATTTCATGATTTGATATGGTTGTGGAATGACAACAAATACGATGACGTTATCTATTCAAAATCAGAAAAATGGGATAACATCTCTATTAAAAGACCACAACGGGTTAAAAAACATTCTAAAAGATGAGAAATCATCACATATATTTCAGTATCAAAAATAATTACATGAAATTATATATAGTCTTTAATTTCATAAAAAAATTAATTCTTCTATATAATATATTTATTTAGAAAATATATGTTGTATAATATTAACTTTATTTATATACTCTACATAAGGATCAATCTATTTTTTAAGTTATCTAAGAATTAATAATGTTTGGATCTCATATAATAATGAAGCATGAATAAAAGTATCAATGTAAAAATGACCTTTGAATTGAACTGGCTATGTATGAATGATTATGCAGCTCATGTAATAATAAATTCATTTTCTGTAAGAAAAATTTAACTACTCCATGGATCATGTAAGAATAAACAATCATGTACTATATATATATATGAATATATTTTTTACATAATATTACATTCCCTCTATAATTCAATACATACATTTATTTCCTTTCAAAAATATCCAATGCATAAGGAAAATTTCCAAATTACATTTTATAGAAAATGTTTTATACTATGAAAAATTTAAAAGCTTAAAATTTTAATATAATTTCAATTGAATGAATAATGATATTTAGAAACTATGTACGGTTTTTCAATTTATAAATACTCAAGTAATAATAAATTATCTATTTAAATAAATAATTAAGATAAATTCAATCTCCCATAATATTTCATCCGTACAAAAAACGGTTTCCATATTCTTGTAGAAAAACCATATAAATATAAATTAACATTGATAATTTCTTTAATAAATTAATAAATAACATTTTATACACTCACTCAATGTGGATAAATTAGTAAAAAAAAATTTGTGGGAATACAGATATATTATGAATTGTATTATAAATAGAGGATGACAATATATTACAATAATAATCCATGTTTTATGGTCATAAAACCAACAAAATTTTAACATTAAATTTTATAGAATATATAATTATCAAATTATAATGACTAATAAACCAGTACTAAAGATATAACTTGAGTAGTGTAAAATCGAGTAGAATAGTATTTCATGTTACAATTCTAATTATGTCTCCCAATTATGATATAAAGAAAAAAAGTTATTAATATGATATAAAATTATTAATATTTCCCTCTAAAAAATAACTTAAATAATATAATAATGAAATGAATTAGAACTCATGAATTACATATATTATGAATCATAAACTATTGAATTATTTTTTTACCAAAGGTGTGTTGTTTTAGATTCATTATCCTCACAATGCCAATCTAGTCTAGAGGAAATCTAATTTTGTGGAGGAAAAATACAGGGATCCTAAATGTTCAAGAAATTGTATGAATATATATTGAATTAAAAATTTTAAAATATAGGTGAGGAAGTATCCTAGAAGTAGGAAGATTATTCTTTGGTCAGTGTGAATAGGGATGAAAAATAAAAATGTTTGTGTGCTCGTGCCATGAATTACGGACATGATAGATAAGGATATGAGAAATATTATCTATTTGAAATTGTCCAAACGATGGTTTAATTTCAGTACACTTTTAAAACATGCCAATTACCACTTATGATGGAATTGGATTTCACTGGTTTTGGAATTCAAAAGATCATGTGGTAGAGAATCATGGTTAGCTAAAGTTTTAATATCATATGGAATGTTTCATGGTGAGGGCAACATGGGTATTTTTATATGCCACACTATGGAGGTATCTCTATGGTTTAATGTTTGTTCTAAATTGAATTACTGAATCTAAAGGTTGTTAGTTCAGCAATGGGATATGAAACACACTATATTTACATGTGTAGTGTCCTTAGAGTTTACCGTTGAGCCATGGGAAGGACCATTATGGTTATAGTGATGGTCGTGGTAAACTTGTTTTCTCAAATGAATTAAGTATCTGTTAATATTTTTATAGGAGAATGAAATAAGAATAACATATCATTGAGTTGGGTCTTTTAGAGGGAATATTAGTCATTAAATAAAATGAAAATAATTTTGTGTTTAAATGTATTATTTATTTATGGGATTTTTGTAAGGAGATGTTATAAATGTAGAGGATTTTTTATGGGAATTATTTAATGAATTATAAATGTTTCATACATCATTTTCATCATTTTAATACCATAATATAAACAAAAATGTAAGGGAATTTGAAAATTTCATATGGTTAATTAATTAAGATTAATTTCACACATAAACAGAGGAAAAATAGTACATGATGTAGTTATATATTGACTTCAATTATAGACATCATGTGTGAATATTTATTGATGAATTATTTCTGGATTTTATAGCTCGTAATGGTGAAATAGGAATGTAATAAATTAATGATTGTCCACTAGTAAAAATGGTATATCAATAGGGAGATGTGAATAATTAATATATCACATAGAACCATATCCAAAATTTTAAGGAGAATAATGATGTATTTATAGGAGAAGGGTTATATATAATAAAATGATGGAATTGGAAGCCATTGATGAATCTTCTAAAAAAATAATGGAGAAGTTGATTTTGCGAAATGAATGTGTTATTCTAATTTTTTTCAAGAAATAGGAAGAAAATTGTTCAAGATGATATCATAGTAATTCTATGAAGAGAAATTATAAGGCTTAAATAACACCAATCCACATTTAGTGTAACTATACAAGTAGAGTTAGTGAAGAGATCTGCAAGACCATGAACCGTGTCAATGTGATCCTTTATACTATTGTGAGAACAAAAATTATTGTTCATTGGACAAACCCTTGAGATACAATGATTTGTCCCTAAAATTTGTATGTTAAGGAGCCTGAGTAAGGAGTGATATATTTTGAACCCCATTTGATGAGCAGTGAGATTTACAGAGATAAAATGCAAGGTACATCACCGATGAATGATCCTTAGATGTGGCCCACTAAGGATTAACCAAGTACATTATCATATCCTTATTTACATATTTCATGTGCACCAAAGAGTATAAAAATAAGATCATATGATATTTGATAAAAGTGTTGGTAATTTAAATTTACAAATATTAACATATAATAAAAAAATCATAACAAGTGAACCTCAAGGTTGATAATTCATGATCCATTTTTGGGACTATGAGTTAAATTAACTATTTTATTATTTGGTAAAATATTTCATTACATGATTCACCTACCCTCTCTCAGGGTAATCTTACTCTAAGAAGCTATTAATTTACTAGTATGTTGTATTATAAGGAAGGTATAAAATTCATGGATTTTTTACTTCTCCAACCTGAACTAAATTTTATAAGGAGAAATGGATTCCATAGTGAAGTATCTAATGATTGATAAAATATATCAATGAATTGATAAAGGATTTTCTTGTATTTATAGATGATTATCTTCGATTTCGTCCTGAATATATGGAAGAATAAATTGATCACTTTATCCATCATAGATATATCTTTTAATTAGATAAAAAAATTAATATTGATTCCTCAAACAAAAATTAAGTAAAGGATAATCATAGAGAAGATAAGTATAATAATATGGGTAATTTATTATTTTGAAATGACATATGGATGCAGTTGAAAGATTTATTTGAAATATAATACATGATAGATGAAAATTTCTTATATTAAAATGATAGAAGAGAAAATTTTGATTTGATCTTAGAATATATGTTCTTCTAGGTCACGTAAATTCAAAACCCTATGTCTTATATAATTCTAAGTCTATTTTTTAGAAATAAGGTTGAATTTAAAAAAAACTATTTTAGGTTTTAAAATAAAATTAGATGAAGATATGTTAAGAAAATAATTTTCTACTCAAGTTTGTGTTAATGATAGGTCCAAGAGAATATCGGAATACAATAGGAGAAGGTAGAATGATGGGAATTCATTCATGAATTTAATTATGTAATGATTGAAAATGTTTCCATATAGAGAAATAGAATGAATAATGATAAATAATGATTAAATTTCAATATAAATAAAATGGAAACAAATATGAAAGAACACAATGACATGATTGAAGTTATACCCAATGAATATTAAAAGTAAAATTATATAGAGAATGAATTCAAGGAAGAAATAAATCCAATCAAGACCCAACATAATGAATGAATTAAAAATTAGAGGTATTCTTCTATGTGTATAAATAGAACTGATTATAATTTTAAAAATAAATATGAGAAGATAAATTATATTGAAAATATGATAAACACAAAAAACATGAAGCTGAAAAATTATTTCAAATATAGATTCAATGGAACGAATAAATCCATATATGAAATTTCAATGAAAATAGTCGTTCCATGAAAAATATAGAAGTGAATATCAAAAAAATAAGGTGGAACCAAAATTCCACTATTTCTAAAGAATTGGGAACATTATGATCACCTGATTTGAATCCTCAATGTCTAAATTTGATTAAATAATTCCATTCATTACTATATATCAATCGAGAATATTTCACTTGGTGTATGATTATTTTATCTAACATAAATAACATAGAAATATATTGTAATTGGAGTAATTAATGAAAATTATAAAATTCCATAAATAGAAAATCCACACTTATGACACACAATAAAATATTTCATACAGGAAGAAGGATATTATGCATGAAAATTGATTAAATATTTTAAAGAATTTAAAGGAACCACAATAAAGTGTTAATCACGAACCATAATTTAAATAATCACACATATTCTCTTGTAAACAAATAATAATAAAATGGAAGTAATATAAATAGATTATTATATTTGTGAAAGTGGTGGATGTAAAGAAGACCCCACAGATAATGGGTGAATAAAATATGGCACTAATGGAAATCAAGGAAGATACATGTCTACGAGGACATTCATAATCCACTAAAAAGAAAAATATGAAGATTAAATTGTAAAAGAATTTTCCTGTGAGATCCAATACTAAAAAAACTCATGAAAAAACATGTTCTAATGTGATTGATTCCAAAATATTTAGAAATACTGAGCCATGTAAGGACATATATGCTGAAAGCATTGAAATGATTTGTATAAGTTCTTTCACACAAGGAAGGTAATTTGGTTATAGGTTTTTTAAGGATCACAAAAAATCTTGGTGATGAATTTGATGATATGATACAATTCCATTACTAAATTATGAAAAAAGGAAATTGAATCGTCAATGTTGAAAAATTATTCCAATATGACTAGCCCCAACACTCAACCTGAGGTACCCTGATTTTACCCTCTCTGTATTTTTTTAAAAGTTTCAAACAGTTTTTAAATTGATTTAGAATTAAAGGGTATATATTACCCTCAAGGATATTGTTCTAGAAAATTATATTTTATAGACCACAAATAAGATTTCACTAATCCAAAAACCATGTGTTATAAAAAAACATGAAGAATTAATGAAGGAGTTGAGAAAAATCATAAAAAAATTAATATTCATATTTTTTTTTGTAATGAGTGGTTTTCATTTGGTATAATATGATGAATGTGAGGATATACAAAGTAGATGATATAGAAGAGATATTCCCATAATTGTAGCCCCAAATTTGTGAAATGACCTATCAGTTTAAATATGTACAAGTATTCATGAGAAATGTGATAAAAATTTAATATTTTTAAATCATATCTAATGATATTTCAAGACTGTGACGAACTGAATGGAATGTAGTACAACTAGAATTTTTTAATACTTTTTTTAAACATTAGTTTAAATATACTCATCATGTTTTATGATCCTCTATATAAAATGAATTGTATTGTATACACCTACCATGGTTTATAATGTAACCAACTATTATTAATTTATAACAGAAACACTAGTCAATCTTCAATAATTGTGTCCAAGTAATAGGAAATAAAAAAAATATTTACCATCTTTCACATTTAAACATAACACACTAGAAAACAAGAATCATTTTTTTTATATTTAGTAACCCATGGAAAATTAATAGGTCTCTTTAAATAAATAATTAAAATTTAAAACTATTATCTAGAAAAATAATAAGTATGTTATTATTGAAAAATATCCCCATTATAAAATAAGAATAAAATAAAGGATTTTTCCACATATAGATAATAAATTTAAAATAATATTTATGAAATATATTTTAAAAGAAGAAAAATAAAATTTTATTTGGATAAAATTTTAAAACATATCCCATGGATATTGATAAAAATATTTTATTTTAAAAAATGATATAAATATTATAGCAAACATCGAATAAAATTGTAATTATTATGGTGGGAAAAGACATTAACTTATTAAATATTACCAAATTGATCAATTTAACACTTTTAGTAAATTAATGAACTATAATATTTTGAAAATGTAAAATATATTTCATTTAATCCTTTTTAAATAAATAAAAATATAGCTGAAAATGAATAAAAAATAGTATATTTATATAAAAAAATTCATGAAACCATTTTAATGATTAAGGATATGGATGTGATAATATTTCCAAAGATGTTAAGTAATGTCATTTTTCACCAAAAAACATTATTATGATATTTTTTATATCCAATGATAGAAAAACGAAATCAGATAATATAAGACATAGATACACTCATAATTAATGTATAAATGCATTTTTCTAGAAACAATGATCATACAATTTCCATTAAAGGAACATTGAGCATAAAAAATCCATAAAAGAATTGATATTGTAAAATAACGCCTTTATTAATTGGTAATTTTAAAATCATGTCAATAAAAACAATAATATTATATATATCTATAAATACAATGAATTACATGATGTGATATGTCAAAATTAATTCATGTTCCAGAATGTACACCATACCAATAAATCATAATGGATGACCTGAAATATGACTCAGTAAAATGAGATTGAGACAAAGAATACTCGTATGTATCATGTACACTATCAAAAATAGTTTTATTTTAAAATACATGGGTCATACGGAACATTATTAGAGAGGGTATGTATATATGTTAATGGAATCTTGGATATGAAGGCGAGAAGTTTCCAGACAAGGGAAAAACCACACTGATGATAGTGAGTATGTTGAAGATAAAGAACAAATGTGTGGCCAAAATAGGATTACGAATATGATATGGAAGGATATTCCAAACAAGAGAAATATATAATGATCCACATATTAGTGTTCATTTTGGTTGAATTAATGAGCACCCATGAAACATGATGAATAAAATACATTGTAAAAATTCATTTTAGTAGTTATGAAATTTATAAGAATATATGGTGGAGAAACATAGTTATATGTAGGTTGACTATTCTAGGTCACATGTAATGGAGAGTGAAACATGGGAATAGTTTTTTTCCATAATGTAGATGAGTGATAATGGTTTAGATTTTTTACAACATTGAATACATGAAACATGAAGTCGTCGACATGACCATGAGAGAATGACTATGTCTTGGTGATGGGATAATGTCTTAAGTGTTGATAGAGAAAAAAAATTCAATTAATTAATATTTAATATCATTGTTTTAAACCCAAAAAAAGGATCCTCTAAGATTAATTGTTTTATTTTTATGATATTGGTGTTATTCTGAGCTGAATAGTAAAAATTGGCCATTTTGGATTTTTAACAGTTTTAAATTATTTCTATAGTTTAGCCATAACATTATCTACACTTATACAAATTGAAAAATTATTTCTTTATAGATTCTACACATCCAGGGCTTCATTTACTATTTTTGGACTAAAAGCTTAATCGGATATATGGAAGCTCAAAGGAAGCTCACAAGTGGGAGAAAGAAAATTGTTTGCAGTTATGCCTAGTTTTGGTGTGGGCTCCATTTATCATCCATGGTGGGCCTAAATATTGTGAAATTAAATGGGTAGACATGGAATTAGTTTTGAAGAATCTTTTATGAAGGAATGACCGCATTAATTGGCCGTTTATGGGGGCATTAAATCACCCTAAACCAGAGGATTGCGTTCTGGAGTGTCTGACTGGACAGAATAAATGTTCAGAGTAAAATGGACATAACTCTCGGAATAAATTTCCAAAGCCGATGATATTTTGAGAGAACATGTCCAATAAAAATATGAACAACATCCAATAAGGCCTAAACACGTGAATATACCATTTAATGGGGCTAAAATGCGTCAACATTCAAGGGTCGAATTCTCCTATAAAAGAAGGCTCTCACCTCCTTCCCAAAGCATATCATTCTCCATCCCATTCCTTCCGGGACACCAAGAAGAAGAACTTTTCGGCTTTCTCTTTTATATATATTATTTTTCAATGTTTTTTAATTCCTTATTCTTCCCCATTAATCTCGATTACCCATACCATGATGGGGTAATCATTTGGAGTGATTGGGGAATGGTTGGTTTTCTAAATTGTAATGTTTGAGTTCATGGACGCAATTAAATAAATTTCATTGTTCTTCAAAGTTGTTTTCAATTTCATATAGAGGATTTTTTTTATCAATTGTGATTGTTCATGAATATTAATTCTGTTATTGATTTTTTCCTTGGTAAAATAATCATAATCACCCTCCACTAAATTCTGGTTTAAATACGATGGAATAAACCATGAATTAGTGGTGAAGTACTCGACGATCGCCAGTACATGTAAAAGGTGTAGTGAATGTTCATGATTTTTTTGGATAGACAAAACCCGATCGGGTATTTCCCTTTTCAATTAAGTATATTCAATATAACTATTTATACATGGAAGGAGGGATGACAAAACCGAGATCTTGGTAAGGTTTTCTCACACAATAATAATTTCACTAGGGAAGTGAGAGGAAACGATTGTAGAAACTCACTTTAATCACCAAAGAATAAAAGGTTTGAATTAAATTTAACAAGGATAGAATTACAATTAGGAAACTAACCCCGACCTAATCACCCTTTTAATATCATAGTTTTTCAATCATTTTAATTTCAAATTTCATTTCAAAAACAACCTTTTATTCTTTCTTAAATTCGACTGACAAACATAATTATTGTGCACTCCTCTTTGGAAGACATCGTAGGGTTAATCACTAGACTGCACTACGGAAATATAAAAATTGTTTTTCCACGCCCTATGATAGGTGTGCGTCAAAATTTGCGTCATTGCTGGGTAGGAAGTGCTATAATATTTTTGTAAATTTCTGAAATTTTATTTCTTTTAAAAAAACACAAAAAAAACATTCCATAATGAATTCAAATGATTATTATTCTACATGGAATGACAATTACTCATGGGTGCAAGAACAATACAACACTGAAGAGGCCCTCCAACGAAGAGCTGATGCACTGATGATAATGTTCAATTAGGTGGAAAGAGAAATAGAAACATGGATCTCACCAGAATATTTGAGGGCCATGGTCAATGAACTAAAAGTTGACATAACAAGATTCAAGGCCTAGAAGGAAGTGCCACTGGTCTTCCCAGAGTTCACTGAAGACATCCATGATGTTGAAGACAAGATCATATTGGAGGAGCCTTACTACCTACCTCCATCCAGTGATGATCGACTCTATGAGGAACATTTAATTGAAGAGGATATTAATGTCGAACCAAATTAGGGAGATAATACATTCTTATACTCAAATTCTTTAAATTTTTCTGAAACTAATTTGAGTATATCTCATTATTATATTGAGTTTTTAAATACATCTAACACATTGTACACCTTGGAGGATGATGTGAAAAATCAACCACCTGTTGAGTAACATTTGGAGCTCCCGGAAGTCATTGAAAATCTACTTGAGGATCCCCATCATGAAGAGATCCATGTTTCTCGGCCTGAGGAAAATAAACAAGAGGCGGAAGCCTCCTTGATTCCAGTGCTGGAAGAAAAGATAGTTGCATAAGTAGCAACAAATGAGGTGGAGGCTATGTACATCATCCTACCCCCACCATGCACATTATACCTCATTTCTAAGGGGGTGGAACTGGTGTACTCTATCTCTGGACTCCTCTTCAACAAGAATAATGAAATGAAAGATGGTAAGAGCCACATTTGTTGGTTAAAATCAAGGAAACATCATCCACCATCAGATTGGGGATAATCTATTAGAACTGGCCCTCTGGAGGTAGTCAAAACCTAGGGCCCACTTGGGGGATTAAACCATGTTTTATCCTTATATTCTCATCCTATTTCTATTTTCTTTTCTTTCAATAAATATATGATATTTTATTTTGTTCTTTTATTTGTAGGTTTTTCAGAGTGTAACACTTCGGATGTTAACTCAATGTTGCACTGTGAATAAATCAGGTTGTACATATCCTTCACACTTTCTTGATGTTGTGATTCATTTCAAAATTATCCTTCCTGTTAAATAAACTTGAATTTATTGAGGAAACTAAATCATTTTTGTGTGGGGGAGGGAACATTTATAGTTTCGAATTTTCGTTTTGTGTTTCTTCATTAAAAATTAAATAGTGTGTTTTCAAATTTTTGTGTGTTTATTTTTTTTAGTTTATTGTCTACTTTTGAAACTTTTGATGTGAAATGATTATCATTACAATTTTTAAAACCCATTTCAATGAGTGAACCAATTTGTTTCATGGAACCAAGCTTAAATGAATGCTGAAATGACTTCTTTTCATGTTCAAATCATTTGGAATTTCATGAAAAGTACACTGATTTTTGAAACCCATGCCATATTTCACTGTCTATATCTTTGAAATCACATTCTTGTAAGGATTATAAAACATTTTTGTCATATTCTATTCATTCTCCTAATTTCTTGTGAGAACCAGACCATGCTTTCTTAGACTAGAATTTGATTTATTTATTTCAAAACTTGAGGGGTTCGAGTATGTGTGTTTTAAATAATTGAGGCATTTATTTGGTTTGAAGCCCCATTTTCAAAATAATAATTTTCATTATGGCCCACCTTTACATTTATACTTAATTTTATCCCATATTAGCCATGAATTTCTTATTATGTTAGTGACAGTACAAGCCAATTTTCCCTATCCTACCTGCTCTTGAAGTGAAATAGCATGATCAATTGAACATAAGTGGGGGGGAAGATATCTTGTGGTGTACTACCTCAATAGGAGATACTTTTGAAAGAATATAAAATGTTGAAGAGCTGATGTTCCTACTAAATATTTCATTTTGTTAAAAGCAATGCCTTTCTGGAGCTTTCATGATAAGAGAATCTGTGCCTTTCTGGAGCTTCCGATGTAAAAAAAAGTTGTTCCTATATGGAGATTTCAAGAAAAATCATGATTGAAATGATTGAATTTTTTTCTATTGAAATACTGAGCATATTGAATGATGATGGAGCTGATATTATATAAAGGGGAAGTTAAAGAGACAATACTTGAGTGAAAATTATAATCTTGCATTTTTACATCAAAAAAGAGTCAGGCCCTTCTTTTTCGGCCTCATAAATTTCTATCATCTAAATCTTACCAACCGGACGCGACAGAACAACCTTTAAATGTACTCATGAGAAACACATGTCCATGACTCACATCGGGTGGATAAATAAAAATTTATCAAGTCTATGGTGACTCTTGTGTGAGTTTGGATAAGAATAGCCCTGTTCAACATTTACAATTGTGAGATGAGAGAAGATTCATGTGAGGTAGGTGTTTGGGTTAATGGGATAATAAATGAAGTGGAAATATATAAAAACCAAAAATTGAAAAATTGAAATAATTGTTTTTTATGAGGCATGATATCTTTTTGTTTCTTGGAAATGATTTGGTTGATCTAATTGATATGTGATTTAGATTAAATTTGACTTGATTTTTACTTGTCCAGAAATCCAAGTGAAAAGTGTGGGGGATTTTGATAGTTAAAATATTTTCATTTATCTTATATTGAATATCTTTGATTTAAACCCAACAAAGTGATCCTATAAGATTAATTGTTTCATTTTTATGATATTGGTGTTATTTTGAGATGAATAGTAAAAATTGGCCATTTGTATTTTTAATAGTTTTCAATTATTTCTGTAGTTTGGCCATAACATTATCTACACTAATCAAAATTTCAAAATTATTTATTTTCCAAAATTTTCACATCCGGGGCTTCATTTACTATTTTTATACTAAAATATGAATCACACATATGGAAGCTAAAAGGAACCTCACAAGTGGGAGAAACAAAACTGTTTTAATTTATACATAGTTTTGTTGTCAGCTCCATAACGCTTTCATTGTGGGCCCAAATGTTGTGAAATATGATGGGTGAACACGCAAGGATTTTTGGAGCATCTTTGATGAAGGAAGGACCGCGTGAATTGGCCATTTATGGGGTCATAAACTCACCCTAAACCGGAGGATTTAGTTCTGGAGAGTCTGACTGGACAGAATAAATGCTCAGTGTAAAATGGACATAACTCTCGCAATACAGGTCCAAATCTGCTGTGATATTGAGGGAACACGTCCACGAGAATTATGAGCAACATTCAAGAAGGGATAAACTCATGAAGATGTCATTTAATGTGGCTACAATGCGTCAACATTCGGGGGTCGAATTCTACCTATAAAAGGAGGGCCCCACCTCCTTCCCAAAACATCCCAATCTTCATCCCATTCCTTCCGGAACACCAAGAAGAAGATCTTTTCGGCTTTCTGTTTTATTTTTTTTTTCTTTTTTATAGTTTTTTATTCTATTATTCTTCCCCATTCATCTAGATTACCATTACCATGTTGGGGTAAACATTTGGAGTGATTGGGGTATGGTTGGTTTTATACATTGTAATGCTTGAGTTCTTAGACGCAAATGAATAAATTTCATTCTTCTTCAAATTTGTTTTTAATTTTTTATAGCGGATTTTATTATCATGTGAGATCGTTCTCAAATATTACTTCCATTATTGATTTTCTCCTTGGTAAAATAATCATAATCTCCCTCCACCAATGTCTGGTTTATATACGATGGAATAAACCAGGAATTAGTGGTTAAGTACCTGACGATCGTCAGTACGTGTAAAAGGTGTAGTGAATGTTGTTGATTGTTTTGGATAAACAAAACCCGATTGGGTATTTCCCATTTCAATTAAGGATATTCAATACAACTATTTATACATGGAAGGAGAGTTGACCAAACCGATATCGTGGTAAGGTTTGCTCTCACAATAATAATTTCACCAAGGAATTGAGAATAAATGATTGTGGAAACTCATTTTAATCAAGAAATATGAAGAGGTTTGAATTAAATTGAACAAGGATAGTATTACAATTAGAAAACTGACCCAGACCTAATCACCCTTTTAATATCATAGTTTTTCTATCATTTAAATTTCAAATTTCATTTCAAAAAAAACCTTTTCTTCTTTCTTAAATTCAAGTGACAAACATAATTGTTGATCACTCCTCCTTGGGAGACATCCTAGGGTTAATCACTTGACTACACTTAGGAAATTTAAAAATTATTTTGCCACGCCCTACAACAGGCGTGCGTCAAGTGTCTACCTGTTATCCATTGAAATAATCTTCATGGTCATGGTCATCTTTTTGGTTAATTTTTTTCTCAAACGATGGAAGTGTTAGTTTCTATTTCTAATGTTTATGAAAATATAACAAATAGGTAATAGAGTTGGGAATGATTAAGGTCATGTTATCATATAATTACAATGAACATACTATTTTGGTCAATGAAAATCCATTTTGGTGGGTATGTTCGAAGGACTCATGAAAATTAAGGAGGATATGAATAATATAATTCCCAATCATCTATGTTCAATACATCTTGTTCCTTTATTCCAACCCATGATCCAACCCTGGATTGAAGGTATGCCGATTAATTTATATGTTTAATCAATTGAGAAATAATTCAAACAGTAAAGGAGAGATTAATGATACAATATATATTTATATATTTGATTTGATTATAGAGGAATTTTTATGTAGGAGTTATAGGATGTTTTTTATCCCAAAATGGTGTGACAGGTATCCAATTCTTTATCTGAGGATCACCTTGTCAAAAAATGATATTGATATGGAGATGTAAATTTTGAATAGAGACCACAAATTCATGTTCTAATTTTAGGGATGAATAAATAAAGTGTTTTAGAAGAGGGCATGTAAATAAGAATAAAAATGAATAGGTACTTGGTGAATTCTTTTCCAATGGAATATGTGATATGTATCTATTTTATAGTGACAGTGTTATTCGAAATATTTTTGGGAATAAATAACTAGTATATTTCAGAGGATATCACATCAAAGATTTTAAATGGATAAAGAGGACCTAAAAATATCCAATCCATATTCTTCACAACAAAGGATATGATTCAAGTTAACTTACATTTTTGTCCATAAAATGTGTGGATGTGAACCTTTCCAAAATAGTGATCATAGGACGAATAGTTTGAGAGGGAAACCCTTGGGATGTAGTGGGATATCAATAAATTTTGTAGGGATATATAATTGGGAAAAGAGTGTCTTAACCTGAATCACATATGATGTTTATGGTTTTTATAGAGATTTTGAAGATGAAACACCGCTGATGCATGCCCATTGGACATTAACAAATGATGGAGAACCAAGTAAATAATCATGACACTATTTAATTAATACATTATCAATAAAAGAGTGTAAAAAAATAAAATAATATTTGGTAAAATGGTTGGTGATGTGAGTTAATTATGTTCAAAATCTATGAAAAATAGAAAATAAAATGAACATTAAGATTTATAGTTCCTGATCCATTTTAGTGTAGTGTGATTTAAATGGAATATTTTTCTATTTGGTAATTATTTATATACCCCAATTGACCCCTCCCCCTCTCAAGGGAATCTCAGTATAGGACCTTATTGAGGGACTAAAATCTTTTATTAATTTTTAACTAAAAAACACCCCTCTATAAACAATTATGCTGATTATGAAAAATTATTCTATATTTATGAAATAATAAAATATATTCAATGATTTAACTAAAAATGAATTAGATCATCTAATGTATACTAAAAATAAAAATATAAAAATATTACATAAATAAAATATAATAACTCAGTATGAAATTATGTTGAATGAAATAATAAATTGTATGTATACTGGCCAATAAATAAAAGGTGCGACAAGTCTATTAGGTTAATTAACAATTAATCATATAACCATTATATATACAAAAAATACACCCAAAAAAATATAAATCCACTAATAATAAAATAAACATAACTCACCATTAATAAAATCAAAATGATATTCAAAAACTATCCTAGTTAAAATATCTATTATCTAGTTTTTACTGTAAATAAAGTCAAGAGATATATCAACATTTTAAAATGATCTCATAATAATTGTTATCTCATTTAAAAATGTTTTTTTTCTTCAATTTCTTATAGGATTATTTTTTAAATCATTATAAGACTTATTTTATCATATAATATTGGTATATGTTTTAAAATAAAAACAAAATTATTTATAGTGTATTTTGACAACAACACATGAGCACAATATCAAATAGCTACAATATACTCAACATTAGTAGTAGATAAGAAAATTTAATTTCGATTCATTCTAGAACAAGAATGTAAATATAATTCTATGAAATGAAATTATCCTATAGAACTCTTCATATTTTTTCTAAAATGCATAAATATAAAATCATAATATAAAATCAGATCAAATATGGATGTTTTATGTTAGAAAAAATTGAAAACATGAATAATTAATATATTTTAAAATATTTTTCGCAAGATTTTGTTGAGATTAAATTTGATTACCTTGAATTACAGTACACATAAATAAAATAAAAATGGCTTATAGTCATTTATTAGTTATATATAAATAAATATCAATAATTCCCCTATATAAACTAATTTCTTTTGTTTCTAATTTCAATTCATAAGATGTCAAACATTAGAAATCATAGTATTTTCATATTCATTATATTTTCAATCCCAAATATTTTTTAATAAGTCATTTATGTTTTTTATTTGATTTATCACATCACCAAAATCATTTTAAAAGATTTTTAATCCAAGAAATAAGTTCAACTCACCCATCATGATCATTTCATGATCATAATACAAGAGTTTGAATAATTAATAACATAATTTCATGTTTTTTAAATAAAAATTATTATCATCGGCATATAATTATACTTGTAATATATATATATAGATGGTATTTTTGTAAATAATTTTTCTATCAAGAAAGACTATAGAAAAACTATTTGATAAAATAAAGAAAATGAGACTCTCTTCCAAAGCTCAATGTACTTATTTATGACCATATAATAATTCGGTATGTTTAAAAATAGAATTTTTAAAAGATTGATTATGAAAAATTATAGACTTATAAATATAAATATCTGATAAAATAAAACCATTTTATAAAGAAGATATAATATCTATATGGAAAAATTTAAAATTCATATGAGGCGCATAAGCTGTCAAATTTTAGTGTCTTATAATCAAAATACTTGTGAAAGGGACACTTCATAATATGTACCTTCCTTGTAATTGCATCATTTATTCACTAATCTATCTTTATTCCCAGTTGTTTTTCCATGATCATCTTATTTATTTCAAAAAATACATTTTTTACAAATAACATGGTAAAAAATGTATTTATCTAAAAAATTTACACACATTATTTTATTAAATAACTAAATTCTTCTTTATTAGTTAAAAACATATTTAAACCCTGATTTATTCTTATAATGTTTTAGGCAATTGGTTTTTTGGGATTAAAAATAAAATTTTCTTTAGTTTTTTAAAATTGCAGACTTTTTTTGTACATGAACATGTTATATATCATAATAATTTTCAATGTTTATATAATAATAAAGTATCATGTTTTTATTGAGTTATTATAGTCATAAATGGGAGTTTTATTTTGAGCAATAAAGCCACTGTCATCAAACTCCACAAGAATTCATTCTTCAAATATCATTGAATTTTTTATCAAGACACTATAAGCTTTAAAAATAATATAATAACAAATAAATATTCCAGAGGCATCCTTAAAATTAACATTATTATAATATTCATGGTGTTTATGATATAAACCATACACCGAAAAAATAAACTATATAAATTTAGTTTTTATATCATTCCATAAATAATATCATGTTTACATTAAAATTGGTATTATTAAATATTTGTAAATTATATATCATGATATTTTAATTTCTTGAACCAAAAATTTAGTAGGAAAAATATTTTCACATAAAATTTTTATATCATATATAGAATAGTTTTATATATCCTTTAAACAATTTCATAATTTTTAGGGGTTCTATAGGATGATATTTTTTTAATTCATGGATTTTAAAATGATTATATGAACACATTAATATCAAAAATATCCACCATTTCCGGTTCTTAATAAAATAAATTATGCATATTTTTTATTTTGAAAAAGATTTAAGAAATTAATAAAGACTGCCCAAGCTTCATTTTTAGAACTCAAAAATTAAAACAAATTAAATCAAAAAAAAATTCTAAAAAAACAGAATACATGCCTCTATGTATTTGTATTGTAGGTGGTCTAAAAAAGTAAACGTGGTTAAGTTGAACATTTAAATAAGTGTGAACCTAATTAATTTATTTTAAATAATATATCCAGTTATTTTATTCAACATTCAATATTCATTTATTTTTGTATTAAAATTGTTTATAATTTTTTCTATATAAATAATCTTGATTTAATGTTTATATTTTTGATGATCAAGTCACATCAAATATAATGGATTTATAAATATAAACAAACAAAACATTATTTGAAAAAAATAGAATATCCATCAGCACATTGTTAAGAAATTATTATCAAATTATGATTTTAATTTTCGTTATATAATACAATGTTGGTGAAGGATGGATTTGATTTCTCAGAAATCATACTCTAATAACCTTATTTCTAGTAGTATCTCCACATTTTACATGAAATCCATTTAATTTTGATCTTGAATAGAAATTTGATAATCTACACTTATATTTATTGATCATTCACTATCCATATACCATTTTGATTATTTATTTTTTAGACCCTTCCTATTAAAAATATATAAAAATGATTGTTTTGGTTACCCAATATTCATTGTTCCATAAATGATAGAAAGTAAATACTTATGTAACCAAACATTTTTAATTTTTTTACATAATTCCAGAAATTAACATTGATAAATTAATAAAAATATATTCATGTATAAAAATGAAATTTGAGGAAATTTAAAGCGGAAATCAGTAGCATAATTTTAAACAATAAAATAGTTAAAATATATGATACTATACATGTTTTTCTATTTAAACAATATAGAAAATATTTTTTATTATCATTTTTTATTATTCTTTATATTTTTATAACTTTTTTGACTATAACATGATATTTACTACAAAGAATTTTATTGAGTTATTCATCCACCAGAGTTAATATATTGGTATCTAATTTCTATATTTCTACTTCAGTTTACAATTCAATTATTCTACTATCCTATATAACATATGGCGATTTGATTTCTCACATTTATATTTCAAATAAAAAAATATTTAAAATAATGAATATTTTTCAATTATAATCGAATCATATTACTTGTTTTAGTACATACAGAATTTTATTTAATGTATCATTTTTATCATCATGAATTAAACAATGTTAATCAATCTCATCATATGATTTATTTTTAGATGTAGAAGACAATGAGAAGATTATTTCTCTTATTCATTATAATACATAAAATCATTTATCTTTCTATTATTTATACTCATCATTTGAGATAGAGTTTTATTGATCACTATAATATTAAAAATCCATACATGTATTCTTCAATGTTCTACTTTAATTTGTTCTGATAATCTGATTTTTATCATATTTTAATTTTTTTTATTTTCATTGTGAATAGGATGTTATTGTAAGAACATGAACATTATTTTTAGGTATTTTATCTTTCTTCTGGTTGTTTTTTAGAAAAATAGAAATTTTTGTAAATTTATAAAGTACACACCATATAATTTATGAGTACACGCCGTGTACTAGTTTTTCAGAGGAGGCCATGTGTTGGTCGTGTGATGGCCGAACACACAACCATATGCAGGTGACCTGGAGGATGCCTAAAGTGATGTACGGAAAAGGAATGTAAAATTCGTGTACTTCAGAAGTACAGGTCATGTATTTTTTTCATTAAACATATCGGGGTCATGTCTAATTGACAGAAACTCATTTTTCTCGGTTCTGTTCGGCCAATAGCTCTTGTACGATAGTTATCTTCTTTTGTTCCCCTGATCGAGAATCTGAACACCGATTTGACCACCATCGATTGTGTAGGGATCGCCTCAGTAAGCACTTTCTTCTACTTTTGATTTTTTCCCAATTACTTTTCTATCTTATGTCATCCTCTATTGAAGTTTTTAGATGTTTTTGTAGAACTTGGGCATTCTAAGGTGAATCAAATCTAAGACTCAATTCGTTCCATCTCCTAACACTAAAGTATGTGGTTTGATCCTTTCCGTAAAAATTAATTGAGTTATGTGTAAAAAATCACTAATACCCATGAACGGGTTGTTGCGCGTTTACCGTTTTAGCACTACTATTTCCATCTATGATTGTACGCTGGAGTAGAGGATAATTGAATTTGAATATGGTGAATTTCTATTCATTGGAAGTATTTTCCCATGCCCATTTCTAGTTTCGACCACATGGTCTAGTTTGTCTATTAGGCTGCTGTTTACTTACCATGTCATGCATAGTAGGATGACGTGTTGTATCGATACATTCTGTTATGTTGTAGACTAAATTCCAAGTAGTTCTTGATGTTTACTTTGGCCGATATGCATTTCTATAATTGCATTACATACATAGGTTTGTGAGAACCTAGTGTATAGACAACAAAGAGAAAGTACGTAATGGCTTTTCTAAAGTGTCTTTATAACATTAGATGTGAGAACTTTGGGATAATTAATGTTGAGTGCTTCCTCAGAGTTTCAATAGATCTCAATGTGGTCCACATGGGGAATAGACATTGAGTGCTCCCCCAGAGTGCCTTCAGTTACTGATACGAGACTATAGGAGGAACTGACAATGAGTTCTTCCATGGATAGTCTAGGCATAAGCTGAACTAGAGGTGTTAAACTGAATATGCTTCCTAGAGGGTTGCTTGTCTAGCTATGTAGGGCCACAGGGGATATGTTGTGAGTACTTTTCATAGGGTTACCTATTTTGTTACTTGCTTCCTTGCTTCTAGGTAGGACATTAGGGGATTTTATGTGAGTACTTCTCAGAGGGTTACCTATTGTGTTTTCTTGCTTACTTGATATGTGGTATTTGAATACATTGAAACTGAGAATTGTTTGCATTGGTTACTTCCTTGTTTATTGAATTTATTTTTTTGATCCCTCCATATATTCACGGACTATTAGGTACATATCTCGTGGTGATTTCCTACTATTATTTAGTCTCACAACCTATTCGGGTCATTTTTTTGTGCCCAAACAACTTACATAGCTACATGTATTAATAAGATCATTTTCCCATCTTCTTTAGGTACTTGACATGCTGTGGAGCTGGAGAGTATGGGACCAAGAAATGACTTGCGTTACAATGGAGTTTTTTACATGAATTCAATTATACATGGGATTAGTAATGTTTTATTACAACATTTTGATTTGTCTGTATGGTTTTTGAGACATATGTATTATGCATCATTCATATATATATATATATGTGTGTTATCCAGTTTATTATTTTCCAGCCTACTATTGTTTACTTTTTAATGGATTATTCCTGCTTCTACTTTTTCAATTACATTCATCCACTGTGTTACTCTTCAAATTATGGTATAGTTTCCTCATTATCACACCCAAGACCCAAGCTACTAGTTTTCATCCTCTAGAGTTCATGGAAATGTGCTTGAGTCCATGTGACCAACCACAGACGGGGCGCCTCTGGGTGGCTTTCGGAACCAGGATGTTACAAACTGGTGTATGATGGGTTTATTTTCATTGACTTAAAATTTGGAGCCTATAGTCAGGGATGGGAAGAAATAGGTACTTAGTAATAATTTTTTTCTGGGAGTAGCTAACCCATGTACAGGGAAAGGCGAATTTACATCGTATTTCAATTTTTATAGTATTTCAAGTTTACAGATCATCTCCTTTTCACCATTGGGTGACTCACATATATTGTGCTATTATTGTTGATGTTATTTATGTTCTATTTTTTTTGAAACCGTATTATATGATGGTACGCCATGTCACGTATCATTTAGTCACATTCAATAAATCACATTTCATTCATTATAGCCATGGCATATAGGGTGCATTAGTGATTTTATGTTGTTGTGATAGATATTTTTCTAGAGATGCATGTTGTTATGATATATTCCTCTATTAAAACGCATGTTGTTTGATATGGTATTGTTTGTGAAAGGATTTGTTTGAATGAACACCAAACATTGGTCCTTGAGATGTTATGGGACCTAATTGACTGGAACCTGGTGGATCATTGACCTGTTTACCTTGTTTATAACACATATAAGATTCCAAGATTTGGTTTTCAGGGAGTATGGGCCCCCACAGATTGGAATTTGGCACTTTTCTGTTCATTTCAGTGTTTTTCTGCACTCCGGAGTAGTTTCTGAGGCTTACTCTCTAGAAAACCTAGAATACACGCCGTGTAGTTTGACTACATTCCATGTCTTCTTCTTTTCGTGAAGAAATAGTTTTTCTTATGTACATGGTGTGTGCCTTATTTACATTATTTGTAGTCTCTAACCGTGTCATAGGCCTTGTGGGCATAGACACAGTATAGGAAAGTTCTTATGGGAACACAATGTGTACCGGTTGTACACGCCGTGTAGTTCTAACCATGTGTCCGCATGTGTGACTAACAACACAAATGGAGAAATAATATGTGATACATGACAGGTTATTTCTAAACATGTCATGTAGTGTAATCATGGAATCCGATCGGTTAACTAACAACATGGGTCGGTGTTATCTTTTCTGGTACACGTCGTGCCAATATGGAACATGTCGTAAATGTCATCCAAGTATCTGGCTATGTAATGATCAATATGGGTTAGTGAGGATCGTTTAGTACACTCTGTGTCTGTTAAAAACACACTATGTAATCTCATTCTAATGGGAACCATGTGGCATAGCCGTATAGATGGACTCGGGCACGGAGAGAAAATCCAAGTATACCCCGTGTGTAAGGACAACATGTCGTGTGTTTGGGGTGTTACATGACCAGTTCTGGATGAAGTACACACCCATGTGAAAGACATAAGGGAACATGTCGTATAGTAATTGTACATGTCGTGTATTCTTGTTTTATTAAAACCTGGATGTTTTCTTACTTCTGTTCCCTTATTATGTTTTTCGTTTAATTTGGTCCTTGATTAGCTTGATCTAAGTCATCTGTTTTACCTTGGAGAGTATTTCCACCAATACATCATCCGATTTTATGCTAGTTGCATGGTAGTGATTAGAAATTAGATATAGTTGATGAGGGACTACCTGCAGATCCCCACATTCACCAAGTCATGGAACCATCCGTTATTCCTGACGCAGGTGTTAATGAACAGTTCATGAAAGGAATTATGATGATGATGCAGTCCTTTTAGGTAGCACTGATTCATTCCCTTTCAATGGCATAATAGACACATGTCATTCAGTAGCATAATCCTACCACTTTCTCAGGGGATGGAGGACCCCAGCATGTAGAGTCATGGGGTAGAAGAAATGTTGACAATATATGAGCATATAGAGATTCCTCCAGAGAGGAGGGTGATACACGCAACCTATATTCTTTGGGATTCCACCAAGAGGCAGTGGAATGTGATATCACAGAAGGGACGCCAGAAATTCATGGCTAGGGAGGAGTTCCAGTGTATCTTCTGTTAATTATTATATTCAGAGACCTTAAGGGTCGCTTGAGCTCGAGAGTTTATCATTCTGGATTTGGGTACTCCTTGAGTTATGGATTATTCCTCTCATTTTACTAAGCTGCAGTGTTTCACGCCTATTTCCAGAGGATATCCGTTATTCCTGGCAAGGATGTTCAAGGATGGTCTTAGTCATGACATCTGATTGCATGTGAACAACTTCAGGTCGTCTTCTATCACATCTATCGTCAACCAAGCACTGATCATGGAGCACAATCTGAGTGTTATAGAGTTGTTAGTCAGGGTGGCATGACATCTGAAGTTATTATCCCTCATACTGAAAGTAGGAAGTGCGATAGGGATTCATCATACAGTGATCCGATGATGTGAGACACTTATTCTGGTAGCCAGGTGGTGTGACAATAGTGCGAGAAGAGTAGGAATATGAGGCCATATTACTTGAGAGATCTAGTGGAGTGTCGATCTTGCAACAAGATGGGTCATCATCAGTGCATCTATAAGATCTTCTCACCAGCAGCTGGTGATATGGGTTCTTCTATGACTCCTCATTCAGGAGAAGCACCTCCAGTTTCTCAACTGTCTGGGAACTGGAGTCCATTCATCCATTCAAGCCGAGGTGGAGGACGTGGTCACGGTAGCTAATTTCTAGGTGTTCAGCGACATCAGGGTGAATCGTCTCAGAGTGGTCTGGAAGGGAGACCGGGTTGTGGTAGAAGCTATACTTTTGCAGTGGAGCAGACCCAGTAGGAGCAGGTTCCAGAACCTTCTCCAGTTCAAGGTATGATCTTAGTTTCCATAGATTTAGCTCCCGCCCTTTTTTATATAGGGGATTCAAATAGCGTTATATATGTTGTCATTGTGGAGAGCCTTAGGGTCTTAATCCTTTCTTATAATGATATCTTGACATTAAACACTCCGTTGGGGACTGTAACGGTGAGTGTACGTCAGTGCAAGGAGTTCCCTCTAGAGGTTTGTGGGTGTCATATTTAATGGGACCTCTATGTCCTATAGATGATAGGCTATGATGTCATTCTTGGATTGTGCCAGCTAGTTCCCTTCCAGTAAATAGTCAACTATTATCGCTATAGGGTGAGTTTCAAATCCCCAGAGGGTGGATATTTTCAATATAAGGGTGATTGGAATGTCCAGGTGAGTGGAGTGGGACTCGAGCATCATGGGATATGAGTAGTTACAGCTAGGATTAATAGTCCTTATCTGGATGGCCAACGGATTTCACAGATGGACTTTCCTTCAGTGGTTGATCATTTAAGAGATGCCTTTCAAGAAGAATTTTGAGGTTTTCCTCTAGAGTGTGAGGTAAAATTTTCTATTATGCTTGTGTGAGGAGAGGCACTGGTGTCCATTATTTCTTATTGGATTTCTAAACCAGAGTTACAGGATCTCAAGAAGTAGTTGGTGGAGTTGCATGAAACGGGTTTCATCTGACCCAATTCTTCTCCTTGGGGGTTTCCCATCCTTTTTTGAGAAGATGGTAGATGGTAACCTTAGGATATGTGTGTATAATCGAAATTTTAACCAGTTAATAGTCAAGAACTAATATCCATTACCATGGATTAATGATATCTTTGATCATCTTCGAGGATCTCGGGTGTTCTCAATGATCTACATGAGGTCTGGTTTCCATCAGTTGTGTGTTATACCATTAGTTAAACCCCTCACAACCATACAGAGCAAGTATGGCCTATAAAAGTATTTGGTTATACCGTTTTGTCTAACAAACATGCATGTAGTATTTATGGAACTAATGAACCGAGTGTTCCATTCATACATGGATTCATTCGTGGTTGTCTTTGTGGAATATATCTTGGTGTACTCTCACACTCGACACGACCATGAAACACATCTTGATATCATTTTGAGTACTCTAATATAGAATTAGTTATATTATAATCTCTCTAAATTCCACTATTGTATGGACTAGATTCACTTCATGGGTAATGTTATTTCTGATACAGGATTGTCAGTAGACACAAAAAAAGATAGAGTAGTAATTTCCCATGAGAATCTGAAGAACTTCTTTGAGGTACTGAGTTTACTAGGGCCCATTGGATACTAAAAACTTTTCATTTATGTCATTTCAAACATTTTAACCCCACTAAATGTTCTTACTAAGAGGAATTTTATGTTCTTGTGGTCAGATTCTCCTAATTCATCCTTTCAGGAGCTGAAAGGGAGGTTTAATTCTGCATCGATACTAGTCTTGTAGAACTAGGAAAGAGCTATACTGTGTACTATGATGCATCAAGTATTAGGCTGGGAGATGTACTTATGCATGGAGAAGGAGTCGTTGCATACGGGTCTTGGCAGTTTAGACCACATTAGAGGAATTAAACGACGCATGATCTCGAGATGGCTGTAGTGGTTCATGCCTTACGCTGCCAGAGACATTATCTTCTAGAAGATATTTTTCTATTTTTCACCTACCAAAAGTGCCCCAATTACATATTCACTCAGTGTGATAAGAATTTTGGATAGTGAAGGTGGGTTGTGTACCTTCTGTCTTATGACATTGAGCATGCCTGTACACCTGGGATTGGCAATGATGTTGCTAATGTGCTGAGCAGGAGGACTCAGATACATGCAGTTCAGGAGGCCCGCAGTGAGTGAAATTTTATGTATCTGTTATCTAATATTCATTTGAAGGTGCACTACAGACAGGGGAATACGTTTCTTTCATTTGGGGATGTTACCTCTAATCTTCTTCATCGAGTGCGAATGTGGTAGCTATCAGCATCTGACGGCCTAGTACTACAGGGAAGCATGTCAGAATAGAACCCTATTCTGGGATGGACCACAGGTGAGGATGAGATCTTGTGTTTCCAAGGGAATGTATGGGTTCCAATAAACATATGTGAGGAGCTTATACAGGACATTCATTCCTTAGTCTGGGCAGTACATCTTGGTTTCATCGGGATGTATCATCATTTATATCATCAGAATTGGTGGCCTAGTATGAACAATGATATTGCTTGTTTCATCATGAGGTATTTTACCAGCCAACACGTGAAGGGGGAGAATTAGTGACCTACTGGGATTTTACTATAGTTACACATTCCTAGGTGTATGTGGAATGATTTTTTGTTGGATCTTGTGACAGGTTTACCGAAGTCACGTCGAAAGAATGATGCAGTGTGGGTTGTCATTTATAGACTCATGATGGTTGCTCACTTTTTAACCATCAGGGATATATTATGTGTTGATGAGATGGGACGATTGTACATCCGAGAGATTGTACGTCTACATGGTGTTACAAACTCCATTGATTCACATAGGGATACACCTTTTAATTCTCGGGTCTGGCATGGGCTTCAGAAGGCTTTGGTTACACATGTACTTTTGAGTACATCATAACACCCCTAGAAAGATGGCCCATCTGAGCATACGATTTAGATGCTTGAGAACATGCTTCCTGCATTCATCCAGGGTTTTAGAGGTTCTTGGAATAAGCCCATACCTCTTGTGGATTTTACATATAATAATAGTTTTCAAGAAACTATTCTGATGGCACCATAAGAGGCTTTGTACGGTTAGACATGCTGATCAACAATAAGTTGGCTGGAGGTAGGAGAGGCTGCTATGGTGGGACCTCAACTTTTTTAGGTGACAACAATACAGATAGAGTTGATTCAGAAGAGGATGGCTACTACACAATCATGACAGAAGTCTTCAGCTGATCAGTAGAGATGACCTCTAGAGTTCGAGGTCGAGGATCAGTTTTTTTATATATCACACCGAGTATGGGACACATAATGGTTAAGAGACAGGGTGATATTTCACCGAGGTACATTGGGTTGTTTGAGGTGTTGTAGAGAGTAGGTTTGGTTTCCTATCAGTTTTAGTTTTCTCATAGGTACCAGGCTATGCACAATGTTTTCAACGTTTCTCACCTTCAACATTGCTTCTCAGACCCGTCTCTTGTTTAAAAACCTGAGGAGGTTGAGTTGGATGTGGATGCATCATTTTAGGAGCATCCTATATGGATTGTTGATCGATGTAAGAAGGTTCCACATGCCATGTGTCTTTCTCTAGAAAGGGTTCTATGGAAACACGGGCGAGTACATGCATGACTTGGGAGAGGGAGGGAGTTGTACAATCGTAGTGGCTGGAACTGTTCGGGGTTTCGTCTTCCATGCCACCTTGCTAGGAATCATTTGAGGATGAATTGATTTATGGGGGAAGTTTGTATGAACATAGACCTTCTTTTCAGGTATGTTATATTTATTCTTGTTATTTTTTAAAAAAATTGGAATTGTAGAAATTTCTGAAGTACATCTTGTGTACTTTATGAGTACAAATCACGTAATGGGTCACCGCAGGAGGCCGTTTTGTGGACGTGTGATGGCCACACACACAGCCATGCAATGATGACCTAGAGGTCTCCTAATTCAGTGTACAAAAAGGGTATGTACCCTCCATGTACATCAATATTACATGCAGTGTATTTTCGTAAATGTTTTCATTAAACATTCTGAGGTTGCATATTATTGTTAGAGACACCTTCATCTAGGTTCCGTCTAAATGAGAGCACCATTACATATGTGATCTTCCTCTGATCCCCCGACCGATCATTTGAACATCGATTCGACCAATGTTGATAGCATTTTGATCGCCTCAGTAAGCTTTCTCTTCTTCTTGATCATCATTTCCAAATTCCTTATCCTTCTCAAGTAATCCTCTATTGAACATTTTAGATGTTTTTATCGATCATCGGCATTCTAAGGTGATTCAAGCCCTGAGAATCAAGTATATCAATCTTCAAATTTCGAGTTCTGTGGTTAGTGCCTTTTCATAAAATTTCATTGAGTTATATGTGAAAATATACAATACCCATGAACGGGGTATTGAGAAGTTTCGGTTTTAGCTCAAATGTTTTATTACTATGCTTTTATTTTTGAGTAGAGTACAATTGAATGTGAATAGGGTGAATTTATATGCTTTATATGTGTTTTCCCATTAATGTTTATTGTTTCGACTTCTTGGTCTAGTTTTCCTACTAGGCTGCTATTTACATTCCATGCCTAGTATAGTAGAATGAGGTGTTGAATCATTAGATATTGTAATGTTTTAGGCTTCTAGCCAAGTCGTTCTTGAGGATCAATTTGGAAAATATGCCCATCTATACATGCTTTACATATATAGGGCTGTGAGAACATGGGGTATAGACCATAGTGGGAATGAACTTAAGGGATTCTACATAGTGTGTTTATAACTAATGATGTGAGACCACAGAGGGAATTGATGTTGAGTGCTTCCTCATAATGTTTGTAGATCCTCGAAACTGGCCACTAAGTGGAATAGACATTGAGTGCTTCCCTAGAGTACCTTTAGTTACCGATACAAGGATATAGAAGGAATCTATGGTGAGTGCTTCCTCAGAGATTCTATGCTTAAAATAATCAATAGGGGTTACACTGAGTGTGTTTCCAAGAGGGTTGATTGTGTTTATAGGTAAGACCAGAGAGGATAGGCTATGTGTACTTCCCTGAGGGGTTTCTTGTTGTGTATCTTGCTTGTTTGCTGCTAGGTAGGACCCGAGGGGATTGGATGTGAGTAATTACTAGAGGTTTACCTATTGTGTTTTCCAACATGCATGATATTTAGTATCTGAATGCATATAAACTATGATTAATTTAAATTTTATACTACCTTGTTTACTGCATTTATTTTCTTATGGCCCACGATATATTCACTGACTATTAGGCACAAATCCCGGGGTGGTTTTCTACTAGTATTTTATCTCACACCCTGCTTGGGCCATGTTTTTGGTTACAAACATATTATATTACTGCAGGTATAGATAAGGTCAAGCACCAATTTACTTATGGTAAGTGACTTGATGTAGATCTAGATAGCATTGGACCAAGCTTTGGATTATGATTCAAAATAGTTTCTTACATAATTTCTTGTGTACATGGATTTATTACTATTGTATTACTACATTGTGATTTTTCTGGATGCTTTCCAAGACATATGAATTATGCATAATTGATATATATATTTGTGCTCCATTTTATTATTTTCCAGTCTTCTGTTGATTACTTTTGTATGTATTGTTCCTAATTATGCTTTTTTTATTGCTTTCTTCTACTACGTTACTCAGCCAATGATGCCTTATTTTCCCCACAATCACACCAAAACCCTCGCTGCTAGTAGGAAGCCTCTGTCATTTGGGGAAATTCACTTGAGGCCTGGTATCCAACCGGGTACGGGGCACCTCTAGATGGCTTCTGAAACCTGGACATTACTGTTCTGATTCGATATACCTAAGAGTCTTATATTCATATAATCTAATATCCATTGTGATTCAATAAATCTTCATCAATTTGATAAATTATTTTTAGAATTCAATTCTAATATTGTACCGGTTGTGGAATATTCTTGATAGTTGAGTAAGTTTATCGTAAAAATTTGATAAAATAGATTATCTATATAAATTGTTTGAATATGTTTCCATGGCTTTTTTTCATTCTTTGAATTAGTGAATATAAATGAATTATTTTATATTTTTACTATATTTTGATCTACAACTTCGATTTTTATTTTATCTTTATTCATCATGACTATTCAAATAAAAATTTTCTTTGCCATATATTTGAAAGATGTACACTTTTTTTATATTATATTCGACATCCCACTCCTCCTGGATAATTGAACTCTTAAAACATACAAATATTAATCTGGTTCTGGTACTAAAACTCCAAAAGAAGCCAAAAATTTCTATGTGACAATATATATTTTACTATGTTATGTTGTTATTTCTATATAAAACATTATCAAAATTTAAAAAAGCAATTTATTAGTATTTTACTATAACTACATCACATTATTAATGCCATAAAAATCAATACTGATTGTTTCTAATGTATCAAGAAAGTATCACATTGAGGAACTTGGTTAAACTCATCAAATCGTTATTTAAATATGATAATAGTCATTGTTTTACTATTTAGAACATAATCATCATCTTGATCAATAATCCATAATTTAGGTTCACTAAATGGAACTTGATAATGTTTTACCACATTTATATATACATTCAAGACATTATTTTTTAGATAGACATTCATTTTTGTTTTATAAAAACCATAATCCTCACAAGGGAAATAAGGAACATTTTCCACATACATACCTTTTTAGGATCATAAAAAATAATTTACCTTGTTCTATTATATATTAACCTCCCTAGATTATTGGGGCTGATATAATATAATATACTTCAGATAATGATTTGATAAATTTTTTTGTATTACTAATGATAATGAGTCATAAGGGGGTCAATTGAGTAATTGAATTAAGTACCAAATTTAAACATCCATACTATAATTACATATATTTTCCATTTTATATTTTAATTAGATATTTTTAGGGGGAAAATAAAAATAAAAAAGTTGGCCCTGAGATATTTTTATATGGGTTCTAGGAGATAAATAACTTCTCTTCTTATAGTCCAACAACAACCAATACTGGATTCGTTATTTTATTTCTAATCATTTTTCTTAGGATACCATTATTGATTGAAATAACATGACACTTAATGTATATAATAATTTTTTTTTTAATTGGTATGTTCTTATCAATTAATATCCTAAGTGTCAATTCAAAACCTAGTACAATAAATGTGCACATACAAAATATATATAATATCTGTAAAAATTGAAAACAATTACCTCACAAAGCTATTTTCTAAATACAATTAAATTTTGTTATTAATTTATTAGAAATATATATTCCACCAGAGATTTTATTTAATGCTGATTCAACCATATACTAACCTTTAATATAACACATACTAACAATAATAATGTATTTGTATTCTTATGTTATCTTTTTAATCGAATTGTAAAATCTAAAATAGAATAATTTTAATAATAAGTACAGAACAAAAAAGTGAATATATTGATTTATTTATCTCTATTATTACATTGGTTTTTATTTTTTAAATTCAATATATTAATAAAAAGATAATTATAATATTAATAAATTTTATTTAGTAAAATAATCCATGATTTTCTTCTTGAAACTAAGGATCTATATAGCCATTACTGACATTCATTCTACAAATTAATTCTTAAAAATACATTGTCAAAACATTATAAAATAGTACCTTTAAATAAAAAACTACATTGGAGAGGATTAACAATTTACTTTAAATTAATAGATGAATATTCTTCACAAAAGGGCTGTATTTTAAATTCATGAAAATACATGATGTGATTTCATTTAATATTTTTATGAACCGAACATCTCAAAATGTGAAATTTTATCCACAAAGCAGAGTCTTACGTACATGGATATATAGAAATAAAACCCATGTATCTCTAAATTCTCATGAAATGGAATCATTAACTATTATGTGTTCCTTTTTCTCATATAGTGTAGTGTCTCACTCTGGATTCCAATCAAAACTTCTTTAGGCCAAGGAGATATGTCACCCCAGATATTCTTCCTCATATTCCACAGTATAATGACCAATAGAAAGATGATAAATAAACAATTATGGAAACTATGACCAAAAAAATTAAAAAAAAAATAATAATAAAATATCTAAACTACATTACATTTTAGTACATATAAAAATTTATAAACAAATCCTATACCATACATGATATAATCATTCAAAAAAAATCCATCTGGTTACACACAAGTCCAACCATAAATAAAAAATTGACCCAAATAAAAAATGCATAACAACCCTACGACCACCCTCAGGATACACTACATTGTTTGTCTCTAGATACCCATTATATTCTCTAACTCGATCCATTATACATATCATTACCCTAAAATAAAGGAATAATGTCTAAATAAGGACTTAGGAACCTATGCACCATGTGATAATATAAAAGAGTATGGTCTCACCAAATACCCCTAGTAAATTCCTTTATATGCATGTGTACAAATGATGAAATAAAATTCTAAAATAAACACGATTTCTAAGTTTTCATGTTCTAACCTGAGAACCCTAACACTCAATGAGATACACATGCCCACCAAGTCACTATGTGAGATCCAATACACCATGAAACCCAACTATACCTACTTTAGTGCCATTCAAGAATCCAGTCATCTCATGTTACAGTACATGTACCCAATTCTATACATGAAGACTCGAGATATGGTATCATCTAAATCCTAACCACTACCTGATGATGAATGGTTGGGACCTATTTCCAAGTCTGGGAATTTCCTTCTCAATATAGTTAGAGTTTTCAACAACCTCTCACTCAGGTTGAGGTTTTCTATGTCCCAACCACCAACCTACCACTCATGTAGGTTATACCATCAACATATCACATCCCATTATTCAATGAAAATACCCTATCACTTAAGAGATACCACACCTCACAACCACCACCACCTAACATATATCAGTGTCACAACATTACCAAACCCCCCTTCCATGGTGGGTCTCACATAAAATAGTTAACAAATATCCTATCAATTATGGTGGTCCATTATAGTACCCTTTAACTTAAACAAGGCAATTTATCATATCTACTACCCTCTCACTCAACACAAGGTCTTCCATATCTTCAATTGTTATCTTACTCATGATGTGGTAATAAAATGACAAATACCATCCCATTCATGTTAGGAAATAATCTAGATATTTAAATAGAAGGTTATTAGGGGCTGAATCCCATCACAAAATATCAAAACATCGCCAATATGTCACTAGTCACCTAGGACCTCGACCCTCTCCTAAAAACACCAAAACTAACAAGAATATATCATGTCCTAGTATCCTCACAAATTGATGTCTCACCTTAACACTACCCTCAATAGGTGGGGTCCAACTATCATCCAAAACCCCCTTGTAATCCCAATTCAATGTTCTCAAACATTTTTTTATAACCCATAACTTCTACATGACTCAATATTTTATGGGGATGTCTTAACCCATAATGATATAAAAACCCATATCTACGACATAGGTCAAGACTTGATTGAATTATATTACTTATATCACAAATAAAGACTCACGTTCGACCTTAAGATGGAACTATGAGTCAATCATGATATGTATAACCATATATATCATCATCAATCATCACCTAGACTATCATCCACACCCACTATCCCCAGAAACCCAACCAATGTTATCTTGATTCACCTATTGTACCACAAGACCAGCCCAGGACTAATTGTCAACCCAAATAACACTATTTACACTTTCAAGAATAGTCATCACATGATCCAAATTTACCTATGTGAAATGGGAATTTATTCTAAGCATATAAGGCTTACCACAATCCTATATCTTCTACCATGGGAACCCATAGTTCCAAATCCCCATACGTGGACCCATATATTTATGATGGAATGAACAATCATAAATAAAAATACATATTAGTATGTGTCATATATGATACCTACCTTCATATATGAGTTAACCCATCACTAAGCTCAGATTAGGCTTAAGAAATATTTTCTATAATCTTTGATCTTGTCGCATTCCATATAATAAAAATATTTATTTATTAAAATTTTATAATCAATAAAAAAATTATTCCATTGAGGATTAATATTTGAAAAATCACCATCTATCTTCAAATAATCATAAACACAACTAAACACACTTAAAAGTGCCATGGCATACCCTTGGAAACATCACAAAAATAATCCCTATCACTTATCACCTCTATAATTTTAAATTTCCTCCAGTTTCACCAAAACCGCTTAATAAATTTTGGAAAAAATGTAACATAATTCAAAAGTTCAAGATGACATGTCTTGACCCTTATCAGAGGTCCTACATCCATAAAAAAGAAATAACCATAATTTTTACAAGATTCAACTCTTCTCTAGTTGATATTATGACAAAACACAACTGAAACTATCTAAAAAAAGAAGACATTAGTCATGAAGAATGATAGAGGTAGGGATGGAAGACTATACCACAATTCACTATTTAAATACACTTGAAACAATCTCCTATAGCATGTAATTGAAGGAGGCTGATGATAGGGAGATGGTGGGGAAAAAATGGTTCCCCCCTCAAACCTCTTTCCCCTAAAGTGTATATGAGTGACCTAAAAAATATGTGTTTCCCCTATGATAAAAAGGCAATGGATCCCTTATGGTATTCACAATGGGGCCACAATGAAATACCAATTTCTCTGAATTTGACTATGGTGTGGAGAAGGAAAATATTGTAAAACACAATGTGGTTGAATCATGAGGCCCTTCCATCCAATTTCACACCATGTATAATTTCATGGGGCTACAGTGTTGGGATTTCCCACATGGCAGTGTTGTGTTTTAGCCATCCTAGCTGTGATGGAATTGGACCCTAGAAACCATTCTCCAATACGGATAAACTCTCCTATGTGGCATTAAATCATTAGGATAATCTATATTATCCTCACCCATATCAGTATAATGGAACTAAAATTCATATATATATCGTTTACTCTTTGGGAATGGTCCAATGCAACAATTCCCTTCATTTCAATGAGGTGCTTACCTGCATGAAAAATCAGCTGTAGTTGCACTGTAAATTTTTTTCAGTGCTCACAAATGCACATGAACGACCAACTATTCATTATTATATATACAAAAAAATCCCCCTGAGATGTTCTAATACATGAAATCATTATCTACGTATCAATCCTCTAATCAAGCCCTCTTCTAGGGCAAAAAATCCAAATTCTATTGACATTTAATGACAGGAAAATTTATTGGTAATTAAAAAATATTTACCATAAGTCTTCTCATCCTCTATAATAATATATTATCTCAATGACTATGATCATTGATCTAACATAGTCATTGATTATTTTATACCTAACAAAAAATCCTCTATGAAGTCCAAACATCATTCAATTGCATAACTCTGAACACTTACAAACATTATTCACTAGAATCCAAGACACATGATCAATTTTGTCGCCAATAATAAAATGATTCTCAAAAGTGCATGTCCATCCTTAAAAACCATTTTGTCTTCAATCAATTCCTACCTGAGCCTTATAATGTGCTCCATTATATGAATTCTATGACAAAGGATGATTTTGAACCATGGGGGCCCCATAAGAATCTCTTACCTAGAATACCTATCTTGGGGTCCATAAACATGATCAATGTCGTATCCACCTCACCAAAATAATTCATTGTATAAAATCATGTAATTAATTCCCTAATTGACAATTCTAAAAATTGATCAGCTTTTTACACCAATGAGTTATCACACCACCTTATCAGATAATGATTCGTTAAATTCTAGAGGGATCATAAAATCACTCAAACACCCACACTAAATTCGAAACCCAACTTCCTATGTAAATATGATTGGACCAATAACCTACAGATCTATCCTCCATGTTATGACCCCATGTGTTGATGAATCTTCGATCTAAATCAATATTAGATCAACTCAACCACATACCAAGATTGATGCCAATGCACTATCTTTGAACATAACCTCATATAAATCATGAATCAGATGTTTATCATGGAACAAAATCACTTGTAGTCTTCTAACAAACTACCATCCTAGTTCTTTAACAATCATACACTCATTGGTCTCACCACATACACTACATTCATGACACGAAGGTCATCCACAAATAACTAATTTGATTCTCCCCATTCTAAAAGTTACTTCATAACAAATATATTGAAAAAGAAAAATATCTAAATAACCCCTCCCTCATAAATTATTGAATACAATGATGGTATTTTAGCATCCAACTCATACAAAAGAATTATTATAAAAAACCTTGCTACCTATTTTTGGATTGTAAGAAAAACCATCATTGAATTTCAATAATTCAATAAACATGAGGATCACACTCTATAATGACCAATGGGGAACTCCACACCATGTAAATTACAATTACATCACACCTCATAAACCTACCTATAAGGGTTTGATCACTAGATTTCTTTTCTCTTCTCAATCCACAGTCACCCCTATTGAAAACCCTTAACACTATTATCAAGGATCAACATGGGTTGACCCTACAATAATACCCATATCCACTTTTGATGTCACATGTGGACGTTGGGTTATATCTACCATTATAATCAAAACCCTAGGCTTGCATACCCTCACATATCACATAGATCCATTACCAAATGATCCTTGCATATTAGACATTTGTACCAAACCTCACATATAGAATATTTCCCCAAAAATCCACACCAACCACTCTCTCATATTATGAGGTATAATGAGCCTATAAAAACCTTCTCATAGGTTTATAGATGAGATCCTAGTCGATCTCAACCCATCCTAAGAAGTAAACAATGTACCACTCAATCACACATGTAGACTCATTCTCACATGATTTAGGTGTCATTGTAACTTGGCCCACACTCTTAACATATTGACCATGTTCATCTCATAGTTCAATCTATTCTAACCATCCTGAGTCATCTCACTCATTTCATGGTTAACAATATGATAACCCACCACCCATTAGTGTCGGACCATAGTCCCACAATGCCATTGAATGTAGATACAAAACCTATAGGGCTAGGCATCTAGTCAATTCCATCCTCTCATATGACTTTGATACCTAAAGCATAACATGTTCAATATTCCATTCATAAAATACCCAATTTAGTTATGTATGATTTTCTAATAATCTATATTAGAAAAAACAATGTAGGTTGTTTTTGAATATTTTCATAATTGAAACATTCATCCTTTATGAAACCACATACATTCCATTGATTACCACTCAATCATTCCTTTCCTTCATTTAGACACCACCATGGAATTATATTCTAGGACCAATGCATCAAGGGATTATTATACATCCTTTAAGGTATTCTAGATCCATCCCTAGGGAACACCCTCCATAGCTTCACATGATCTACAATAAAAAATATCTATGGTTCCACTAATTATAATTTGTATAATAAGTTATCTGAGGAAACTACATATAAGTAGTTATTGAAACATTATATAGTGGAACCAATCCATAGTAAAAACAATATTATACAAGAACATGAATTCCATATGATCCCTACAAGCCAAAAATTATGAATTTTTAACACCTCATACTTCCATGATCCAAGAGACAACAACAACAACAACAACAACACCAAAAACAACTACAACAACAACAATAATAATATCCAATGCACACATCATATTTGAATCAATATCCATACCGAAATACAAATAACAAAAAATAAGAATCTCTTAATGTTGGTTACTAGGAATTCCCATTAAAAAAGGAGTCTGTGATACAAAATTATGAGGTCTATCGTAAAATATGTAAAATTATTACAATACCAGTATACAATATCATGTGGGCTCATATCGACCTTTCCCTCAATAGGAATAGTCTAATTCCTATCCAAATCCTCTTTGGAATCCTAATTGCAAGTCCATAATAAATGTCTATGAACCATATTTGGTCTCGAATCACATATTCATAAGAAAAAATCTCAAATCAGCACTTATAGTAAAGATATCTCAATTACACATGTCATGTTTTTTAGTACATCTCATACATATATCACCCAATAAGACAATCCTCTAATCCAATAGTGAGTTTGGAGGCACCTACAAGACATAAAATCATTTATTCCATCATCACATAGCCTCAATAATATCACGTATTACAAATATCCATAAGAAACAATCACATAAAATCACTACTCATGAATCATACCCCAAAACCAACCCATGAAATCTCATCAAATCAATGGACACTCTCACCCCTTAGTCACATTGTCATTCAGAATTCATAATTTACCAAATTTATAACAACCACTTATTTAATTGATAGGAGGACTAGCATCATCTTAACTCTTCTAAAAAGGTCACCCTTGCTCCCGAATCCATGTGCATAGTCCCAATGAGTAATAAAAGCATGATAACTAATAAATAAACATGTATATGAGTTTTTTTCAAATGGGACACCTACCTAGACATAGAAGTCTACCCATCACCGTGATCTGATGATCCCCTACCGAGATATTTCATGCTCTTATGTACATATCTTACACTATAAAACCAAAATAATTAATTATAATTTTTTAATTAATTATCCAAAATAATCCAATGATGATTTATCACCATAAAACTCATTGAGAATAACCACATCACTATAAACATGACCAGAGACACCTAGAAGGTCCATGGTATAACACCAGAATCATCATATACTAAATTATAATCACCCATGAACTATACAAATTTCAATTTCATTAAATTTAACCAATAATAAAAATAAATATTTTTACTAACATACCTCAATAGAAACAGAGAATGATGACATGTGTTCCGCCTTCAAGAACATCCTTCATCCATCGCACATGAAATACACATAATTATTATTCTATTAGACAACTATATAGTGGAATTAATACTAATCCCAAACTAAAACCATACAAAAATTACTGTCTATCAATGAATAAAAATGTTGAGGAGTGTCATATGAGAACATACAACATATCAACACCATAATTTACTAGAAACCATCCCCCATCCCAGAGGGATCGAATGATGATGAAGAGTGGGAGGGATGACTGAGAATAGAAGCCCATCAAATATCTCTAATTACATAAAATAGTGAAAGTGGATGACCTAGAATAGTGTTGATTTCCCCCAAAAAACAGTTGGGTAGGGACGCATTGCATCCTTACTATTAAGGCCATGATGCAAGTCCACTCACATAGACTCCAACTATAGCATAGAGACGATCTCAGGGTAAAAATGACCTCAAGTTCATCATGATACTCTTCCTCTAAATTGGTCTCTATAGTGTATCCCCAATAGCTATTGTAAGGGTATTCTCCACCAGGTCATTTTTCAACATTACCCTCCTTGTTTTGGAACCATTGACCCCTAAATCATAGGAAGATTTCCAACCCCCCCCCCACTATTGTATATCCCATAAGGATTATTAAATGGTATCTTACCACATATAACAAGCATGGAAGATCCATTAAATATTTCATTATGGCATCATCGACCTTTTGAAACAACACAATAATTCATTCCGCTACACCATGGTGCGTGAATTTTGCTAGAATTTATGCTATAAGGCCACCCAAACCATATTCTGCATCTCACCTGAACACCCAAACGACCAACCTTACTTCATTATACATCCAAAAACATATCCTTAAAATTTAAAATCACATGAAATATTGATCCAATTACCAATATTTTTATCCATCCTAGCTCTGTGATCGAAAGTTCAAATTTTCCCCAACAATTAATGACCCTAAAATCCATGAATAATTATATATTTCCTTCTTCATATGATTATGAAGTGAAAAAACATATTATTGTAGTCCCCATAATATTGTAGATGATAGAATCATATACAATTAAAATGTTAATAACCCTTTATTAAAAGAATTTCAGTATCAATAATAAATATAATGCATTTCAGTTAATTAAAAACATCCATCATTATGTATCAAGGTTTTCATTCGAAGAAATAAACACATTTTATTCTTTTTCATAATATATTTATTTAGAATATATATAATATATAAGAAAAATCCCAGTCCCAAACTTTACATAAGAATCACTCTATATTTCTTAAGTTTCATAAGAATAAAGAGACTTCTCATATTGTATAAGATCGATACTTGTCTAAAAGAATCTATGTAACGATGAATATAATTATATAAAGCTATATAAGAATTACTACTTAGATCATGTAATAATTAATCCATTTTTTCTGTCAGAATAATAAGTAAGCCTTGTAGATCTCATAATAAAATCCCAACCAACACAGGATATATTAGAAAATATTTTCCATTTTTAATATTTCATACTTTGACTGCATTAAAAAATAATTTTTTTCAATATATACAATACGTATAGAAAATGTGAAAATTTATATTTATACATAATGTTTTATTTTTCTAAAATATCAATAAATAATATTTTTATCCATTTTCCACTAAATATATCTAGTTAATCAATAACCACATTAGGTTTTTTATATGAAGAAAACCCATGTTTGTATAAATATTCTCATTAACTAAATAAATAATTAAAATTCATTATAATGTAAGATTTATGACTTATGAAAATTCTATACATATAATTATACAACAATAATATCAATATTAATTATCATTTTTAAATTATTTAAAAAATAAATAATATGGCATACACACAATGCAGAATGATTAGTAAAAAAACCGTGTTTTCATTGAATAAAAACATAAAATATGTTAGCTTATAATTAGACATAAAAAATTGTTTTTCATCCTTTTTAAATAATTTTTAATCATAAATATAAGCTATGAAATGTTTTTATAGATTCAAATACTCAATATAAATAGAATATTATATCAGAAGATAATAGTGAAAAGTTAATCATGATATTGTGCATTGGAATTGGCCAAGGTTATTTTATTACAGAATGTTATAGGGGATTGGATGTAGATAAAAATTTATGACTGGACCTGAGAGTAATGGTATGAACATATATATGTATCCAATAATAATTAAAAATCATGTTATACCATGTTATTGAATGATAATATATTATCCTAATATGGAGTTATGAGAATATATACTAGTCGGGGTTTGTTAATATTAAATGTTATGGTCAGTCCAAAAATATAATATTTTTGAATCAATACATACCCTATGAAAATAGGAATCAATACACATATAGATCAAGTAATATAGGGTCTCTACCTGTATATCACTCATATAGAGGGGAATAATCATGTAATGTATTAGTACACAAGTGAGAGAAGTAATAATGAAACATAACATGATTTGGTGAGAGATTTTGACTGCATTGTCATCACACGTAAATAGGATATGATTTTATGGTTGATTTATATTATAGGGAATACCCTATGTCATATCTCAAGGATAGTTGAAAGGTTTATAGAATGAATTATTTTGATAAAAAGTACTAATGATGCGGGTGGTTAAAAAATAGTTATGTGAAAAAAACAAAATTTTATAAATATTAATAGTTGATTAACCATGTAGATTTTGAAAAATATGAAATAGAAGGGTAAGTTGTGAGTTCACTACATTTATTTCATGTTCATCATTCTTGGATATTAATTAGTGTTTTATGTTAGTATTTTGTGTAAATTAATCTACATCTCGATTACATTTTATTATTTTTTATCAAACCACGTTGAGAAAACCCTTGAAATAAAAATCATATATAAAATTTAAAAATATGTAGAATGGTATAATAACATCCAAATAAAATTTAAATCTCAAATAATTTTGTAATAAAAGGATTCGTATGATATCCAATTGGAATGACAGAATGCACACACTCATAACCTCACATAGATCAGTTAAAAGGTAAAATAATTTCATTTGGTCAAATCAAACAAAAATAAATAAATGTATAATGAATATGAATGGAATTTTTTCAATCCCAAAATAAATCATACCAATATTAGTACATGTTCCATATCACCCTATACAAGATTAGTATCTCTCACATAATGTACACCTATGGATTATCCTAACCTCGAGAGGAGTAAGAAAGTGTGTTGGAACTCCTTCTTCATTCTTGAAATACCATTGTGGATATGGAACTGCATAACATATAAGATTAAGATATGACTCCTATAGATATCTAAATTGGTAGATCATGGCATCTTATTCGAACATTCAAATGATGATCTCTTGGTTACCTTTTATAGCCAAAATGGTATGTGGTTTTGAGCACCCAGTTTTGGTGATATCATTTGAATATCTATTTTGGGAAAGTAGACGTCCATATAATGTATTTTAAAAAAGAGGGTAGTTATTGGAAAAAACCTTTACTATCTAAATTCTAATGACTTAGGCCATTGGACAACGTCTGTGGGATATATTATCAAAATACCAAATATAACTTTTGAATTCTGGAAGATTCTACCACTGAATAGATTAGTTTGTATGGGAAATCATATGGATGAATTAATATTCAGTTTCGTGAGATATATTGAATCCCATGATGTTTTGGATAATATAACAAAATATAATCCCATTTTAAATTATTTTTTCATGTAATGATCAATAAATTGTATTGATTCCCTTGGGCTTCCATATAGTTTGTACCATTTTACTTCTGAATTATCTTTAGGGTCTCCAAATCACCTCCACACTCAATGAAAATATATATAAAGTATAATATAACATTTTAACATAATAAATATTAAATTATGCATAAAAAGGATGTTCAATTTGTTATTATATTTGTAATTTTTAGTGAAAAATCGGTTTAATTTAATGGTGTTAGGGTGATATAAAACAGTGAATTACAGTGCAATATTCTATATATTGAAATTTTGTTATAGAAATTGGAGTGAATGATTGAGGGCCCCCAAAACTAGGGAAATGTAGGGGGAATAAAATTGGATGAAATATATGGTTGGACCCAAGATAAAATATAAAATAATTAATAAATATCCTATATGAACATTAATCAATCCATATATTTTTGTTATATATGGGGGAATTGTAATTTGAAAATTGAAATATTGGAGAGGAAACCATACTCTATGAATGATTAAATGGATTATATTTTAATAAAAAAATTATTTCATATGAAAAAGAATAATCCAAGTAGATTAAGTGTCATAGAGGATAAACCATTATATCATGTTCTTTAATATCTTGCAATATGGAAAAGGTGATATGTTCTTTACAGTCATATAATGAGGACTTTAATGTATTATTATGAAGTTATGTAAAATATTTATTTTAAAATATTTCATTTTTTAAGGTGTAATATTCTTTCTATCCATTGTTATTTCTTGTCTAATAGGATTTTGACAATTCATCTCAGTGGATATTCATTGTACATAACTTTATATGTTTGACCATCCACAAAAATAATTAAATGGAATTATGTTCAACTCTTAATGGATATAATCCAGGAAATCCAAATATAATATTGGATTCACCATTACCACAACACAACACATTATTACATCATTTTTCCCCTAAATCTATATAACATGTCTATTTCTAATTTCATTTATATAAATTATTATTTGAGGGAGTTCGTTCCCCATTACTCCTTACATTAATTGAAAGAGTACATCTTCTTAGATAAGGCCATACACACATGGAAACATCATGGGAATTTCCTCTTCACCACCAAACAAAAGTACAAATTTTACATTGATGGATCCACAACTGTACCATCGTTGTTGATGAAATTTAGAACTCCCTGCATCCAACCCATGAAATGGATGATACTATAAAGGAAATCATGAAAATGACTTCCCACACAAGACCAAATTAAATTAATAGTAAATAAACATACCTTGATATTCCATATATGTTTTCAATCAATTGAATATGAATACAGATTTTAGTTGTATTCAACCATGCATCCATGATGTGGAAGCATCTACAATACATGATTGGCACCAGAATAATAAAAAAATACGGTACAAGATCTGTTATCCTCCATTGTTAATGATTCCCAAACTGAATAGGTAAAATACCTGAATCATTAAATGGTTTCCTACATTTTCCATTAAATATATAAATCATGAATTACCCTGATATTTTCTGGGAAGAAAACTTCCTTTAATGATGGAATGATGGTGAACATCATTGATGTCTTAACTACATAAAAAATTAAAATATGCTTGATGCATAACAAAATTTTATAACTAAACATTTTTATGGTGTTTGGGTGTAGATGGAAGATTGAAAAGACCCATTTTTATGAATTACATATGTTAGATTTCACTAATTCCTTTGTGTATCAAGGTTAATGTGCATTGTGTGGATTTTTTTATGCTATGACCTTATGGATGTATAGGTGAGACCCATAGAAATAATGGATTCATCAATGGATGATTATATAATTAAATAAGAATTGTAATTTCTTATTAGGATGATCAATGGGCCATTATTCAAGCTGTTAATTATTCTTTAGAAAATGAATAGAAATATCTCTATATTGATTCAGAATCCTAACTTACTATTGAAGCCCTGAAAGCTAGAATAATGATAATTACATGGTGATTTCTATCCCAATGGATTTCAATCCTTTAATATGGTAATTAAATTAACTAGGATGTATCACATGCATAAAGGTAATCAAATCAAGTGGCAGATTCCCCATCTGAGATAGATATTTTAAGGACGATCTCTATATGGTCCTTTTGGATCACATATTTTTTCACACAACTAGTAGATGTATATTTGTGGGGTGAGATACACTCTAAAATTTTTAAAACAACAATTTTTGATTTAAACATTCTCTTATGTATTTTTATAAATTTTTTTATTGGGAAAACCATGATCAAAATCCTATAGTGTATTATATAAGGCCCTTCCCATTTTTTTTCCAAATTTAGGAGATTATGACCTTGTATCATTCGAATTTTCACATCTAATATAAATTCCCCATCGATGAACTAGAAAATGAGGAACTTCTTGTTGAATTACCAAGTGACCCAATTTTGATTTACCTCAATGGGTAAGACTACTTCAATCCCATTTAATGGCATATATCCATCCATTCTCCGCTACATGATAGCAAGGTGATTCATTGGACAAAATATTGTACTATAGGTAAAAATTATATCTTGGAGGATCATAAATTAGTGAAATTATGCACCCAAAAGTGTTATTGAATACAATTCATGAAATGATGTTGAAAATTAAAAAAATTACTACAATATTTCTACCAAATTTCTTTTTGGAATACATCTTTAGATCATTTTCAGAAGAAGATGGAAGTTGTAAGGATGATCCTGAACATCCTAACTATGGCTATAGAGTGTAGTCCCATGAAATCTATACCTAATATAAAATAGATATAAAATATTTAAAAATGAAAAAATGGGGGATGATGAATTAATTTAGCATTTATCTACCATTTTTGACACTTTAGTGTGAATTCATTTTAATCATACATAATTAATGTTGAGAAATATCAAATGCACCTAATTTTGTTGAATAGTATAGTACTCCACTAAAGAGTATAACATGCACCAACATGGACCTCCTCCATAATGAAAAGGATCTCACATACTTAAATGAATCAAATAAACTCCCCAAATATCCTCATTTTTTATGAATTTATAAGAATTTGTGATATCATAGAAGACAAAAAAATTTCCCATAAATAGATTTTTTCCTTATTTTATAAATTTTATGGGAGGGTCTATTAATAAAGATGCTCCCCTATGGGAGAAATACGAGCACCTATTGTTCATATAGAAAGGGTGAGGGAACACTCTGGACCAAGATATCATTTACATCACTGATCTTCTCTATATCATTATTCATAAATTGATAGACCACCTTATGGTGTGAAACATGAATCATCGTATCATACAAATATGGGTTAGCTATGGTCAGAGGTACATTATCTTATTCATATTCATGGGAGTTATATGAGCATATAATATGATATTATAACATATTTTAAGGGATATACGATATATTATCTTATATTTAATCATGTTAGGGTAATGGTTTTTCATGCATAATGGTATAGTCCCCGTTTATTTACATAAATATCAACTCCAGGATACCCTTGATCCTGAATTGGGAAATTGATAAATATATATCCAAATATATAATAACTATGAGGGCATTGTATTAGGTATTAATAATGGTAAAACCTTTTTACAAAACTAAATAATAGTGAATGACTTCCTTTATTGAGGAAATGAACACAATCCCCAAGACAACATGTTGAGTCTCAGATCCTCCATCCAATTTTCCAATTGGACATTGAGAAGAACCATCAAAATATATTTCCCATGATTAATATTATTAATGAATATATAAAAATTATTCATTAGAGAGTTTCATATCTAATGATGATTCCTATAGGTTACGGTGTGCTTCTAGGATATCTGTCGGTGCTTGTCCTTTGGTCACCTTTTGGGATGAAATGATGTAAGATAACAACCCAACTCACCAAGCATCCCATTATCATAGGATGAAAAAATAAAATTTTTTGGAACCATATGAGAAATCAAGTCATACTTATGGTTAAATAGATTATGCTTATGTTTTTTCACCGAAATGATCAATTCAATTAAGATCACATCGGTATCATTGTATTGGATCTTATCCTCCAACAGTATCCTGTTGAGGTAGTAAAGGCATTTATCCATTCATTTATCATTCTACTATTTTAAGAGGAAATGAAGAAACCAATAAATGGTTGCTATATATTGGTTAATTGTCTCTCCATTTATATGTGAAATCAATAATAGTGGGAGAAAAGGATATTTTTTGATACCAAAAAAGTCCTTCTAGAAATCATATCCCCATTAATATGTTTCCCTTTTCATCATTATCTTTAAAAAGGAAACTATCTTTTCAACGATTTTTTATATAATGTGCCTAATTTAGGTGAGATAACTAGGAATTCCTTTCAATTTATAATGGTTTTGGGGAGTAGGAATATTGTGTATCACCCTAGTGTTATTATATTTTACATAGATTCTATTACGACATACACAAAAATAAATAAATTTCATAGAAGTCAAACTAAAGGCATAGTTTAATGGGTTCAAATTTAATATATTTCTGTTGTACTTATTCAAGACTAATTTTGTGTTATCTAAATAGTTTTCACACAAGTTAGATTTTACATCCAGATAATCCTTGTATAATTACATGATTTTAAAAATTAATAACATAATTATGTAGTGTATGTAATGTGGGTAAATATCCCTATTATTCATTAAGACAACAAGCATCAATAAATTGTAATATAACAATTACGGTGACATAAATGTGGTCAATTGTTCATCAAATGGAGCTATTTAGTTCTATTTATCATTATAATGCCCATATATGATTGATGTCAGTTGAAAAAGACTATCTAATCAATCAAGAAGTCCATGATTGGGATTCAGAAATAATAATTTCATAAAGATAGTTTGAATACATAATGTTAATACATTATATTATTTTATCATTCTACTTATTAATAGGGAAACTATTACATAGATATTATATATATTTTACCTCCAAGATGAAATTAGTATTAATTATTTTATCAACCAGGGATTCTATCATAGAGAAAAAAGTTATAGAAACTCTTCTTGATAATTATTTATAACCACGATGGATATCTAGTTTCACTAATTTCTAAAAAGACTCCCCTGGATTAAATATGAAAATATATATGGAATTCTTAAAAATGAATCTTGATATTTCTTACGAAAATGCTTGTATTATTCTTTTTCTTCTAGATTCATGGTTGTATTGATTATAGTTCTCAATAATTCTTTTAAGTACCTATATTCACATTTTTGAGCTTATATACTTTGTTGGAATCACCATACTCAAAAGCTGTTGGAGATTCATTGATCTATTCATCTCATCAATTATAAAAATTTAATATGGAATAATTCATTGATTTCAGTGAGAAAAAATGATGTTTCATCAACTATATAGTTGTTACACTCATCCGAAGGCTGTAGGGGTTCATGAGGCACATTCGAAGCCATATGAGTGGAGAAATGTATATTGTTCTCATGTTACCCTATGTGGGATCATTTTAAACTAGTTAAATACAATTTAATTTAATTAAAAAATTTAATTTATTCCCATTCTCAAATTGAGGCACCAAATAGATGTATTGATTCATATAATTTTATGTGAATCTCATCCTCATTTATTAGTGGTAATTTAATGGAACCATATTCATTATTATTATATTAGTGGAAGGTAATAAAATGGTCCATTTTAGTCACTTACATGGACCTAATACCTAAAAATTATAGAGATATTATTTTTAAAAAATTCATGAAAAATACAGAATATATTTTGAGTCCTCTCCATGGATTTACTAGGGAATTTTCTATGCAAATTGGTTTTGTGATTATTGTTGTTTCATAAATTTTTTTACCCTCCCTGTTTTAAATTTCAACCTCGATGTTTTCGGACACACATGATTCAAAATGATAGTTATAACCATAGAGTACCTTCAAATTACCATCAATAAAATTATTTAGTCAATTTTGATATGAATAATTCACTAGTGAATAAATATAAATCCATATCCATCATTGTAATATATTGATAGGTGTGTGATGGTGGAGAACTATGAGCTCTAAGTTCTAAATAAGGCCATCAAGTTAAATTTTCATCTTGATTTTCCAATTTTTTTCTACTCAATCTTTTCATATATCATTATCATTTATTTAGAAGGGGTTATATTAGCAACTTGGAATCCTCAATGGTAGAGTATTTAAATCAAGATGAGATTTATTCTGGAAACATTGTCTGTTAGGTATTTTGAAAGATGATATCATCATTCTTTCCAAAAACATATAAGTGTGTGATGTTCCATGGTATTGTAGTCTATACATATTTTTTGGTGAAATAAATGATTTAGGGACATCCAATAGAGCACATAACTATATTTTGTATCTCATCATTGGATACTTTATTCTCAAACACATGAGGGGTTGAATGGGATTCAATAAGGAATTCGATAAGTTTCATGAAAATAATTAGGGTCTCCATGATTAAAACCCATGAATCGGTGATGGTGAGGTGCTTCAACATGTGATACTTATGAAAAAAGGTCATATGTTTCCAAACACTTGGAAATTCTATTTCTAGATGTGGTAATGAACCCTATCTATTCATAATTTGGGTGATTTTTTTTATATATGGATCAAGATGATCATAACATTCCACATACTAAGGCTAAGAATATTTTTTTCTACTAATCAGTCTACAAATATGATTGGGTTTGATCATGCCTTAGAAATTTCAGGATATGATTGATGCAACTATTAATCATGTTGGAGTGTTTTTATTTGATATTCATCCATATGTATGATCTTAAAAATAATGACTCTTTAATGTTGTATCCCACCCCACACCAAACTTATATAGACATTGTGACTTCCTCCACTATTCCTATTAGGGAACTCTACATTTTAATATCCCTATTCACCACTAAAGGCATCTATTTGGTGGAAAATGTTGTTGGAATGATAGTATGACTATTCATCGGATGGTAACTCCGTTTGGTGAACCTGTGCCTCTAAGTTGTATTTACACATTTCCTCTCTCACTATATGGTTTCTACTCAATGGTGGCTTAGAGTGGGGGAGTCCATTTGGTATCCCTACATCCTCATATCCCCCTTTCCGTCTGTTATTTCTTCTATTTCACCTCGTTACGTCTACAACGATGGCCTAGGCACTTGCTTGGGTGATGTTTTTTTGTTGCTAACTTCATCCACTCTCATGCATCCTATATTTTTTTATGAGTAGAATAAATTTCACATTACCCTATATATATATATATATTTCTATATGAATATCCAGGCTAGAGATAATGTGGTTCTTCCTTCAGTCTTTGGGTTTGAGGTTTTTTGGTTGGTTGGTCTCAAATCGCTTCTATAGACAGCATCTCTTCATCATCCTCAAAAACCCTACTTTTCTCTGAACATTTGTTCCTTCATTACTCTCAAGGTCCGAGTCAGAGGGATGGAGTCATATTGGTGTTTTACCATTTATCTAGGAGGTCATGTATGAGTGTTTACTCGACAATGAAGTTGGTTGTGGTGGATTGGGGTCGATGTTGTGGATTGGTCGGCGAATTTTGGATTAAATGTTTTGGTTGTGTAATTGGTTGGTGATTCATAGGTTTTTGATCAACATGGAGTTTCATAGACATCCTTGGGTGGTGTTGGAGAAGATCCTGGGTTGTTTTTAGCGAAGGGTTTCGAAGACAGGACAACATCTGGTTTCTTCTTCCTTGCTCTAGTCTTATATGGATCACTAGTATTGTAGAGGTTACCCTCAATTTGTTTTACCAGACTTTTTTCGAGGGATTCCAGTGATATTTTAGTGGTTCTATGGATTGGTCTAATTTCCATGGATAGATATATGTGTGTGCAGTGGAGTCCTGACCTGATGTTAGATGTTTTATGTTCTCTTTGATATTTCATATCCCTGGTTCAAGGTCTCCCTGGTGGATGCCATTATTTTTCATCGAGCTGGGTGGTTACTTCTTAAAGAGGATGACTTGAGGATGGTCTAGGTGAGGATGAAAAAAGGGCCTCCAATGAAAATATTATCTCACTGGTGATCTATTTTGACGTGATTTTGGAGATGTTTTATGACACATAGCTTGATGTGGTTGTGCGATTCGAGGAGAACACATGGATCTGTCCAATATTGAATTTTGAAAAAAAAAATATCTAGAATGTTTGGGCACCTCTTTATGGATCTATGGATTTAGAATTTATAAACTTCGTTTGTATGTTTACCTGTTATCATTAAACTAACTCTTTAAAAAATTAAAAAATGTCACTAAAGGAGAAATCCATTTTGTGGGGCGGTTAATCTCCTTCTAAAAATGGGATATGAAATCCAAGAGTTTGGACCAACATGGAAGCCTTTAGGAGATTCCATTATAACACTTTTCTATATAATTTTTGGTTTTTTTGACTTTTATATGGGAATAATGATAGATATTATATTACAATAGTGTAAATGATAATTAGGGTCATGAATAACTGATTTAGTCAGTCTATGAAGATCACATGTACGTGAATTACTATTTTACTAGTCACACAATCATCAAATTTTTAGAAATATTTATAAATTTTTATATGGGACTTCCTACCATTATCCATATTATTCGGGTAGAGTGGTATCTACATAATTCACTTGTGTTGGGGGATGCATTAGCTTCACTCACCCATTATATATAATTTTCTAGAGAAATTCATTAATTTTTAAGCAATCCTAAATGTTCCACCGTAATATTCTATTATAATGTTAGAAATTTAGATGATTAATCAAACCAAACATGATTGCCTCTATATTTTTATAAATGGGATATTGTTCTCATCTAGAGTAATAATAATATACAATGATTCATTTTTCCTCTGATAATGATTGAATTTATTCAATTTTTATTTAATGTTCTTTAGATTCATTTGACTATCATCACATTTCTTATTCTTAATAGGGTGTTGTTTCTTCTGCTTCTTCCATGAAAAGACACCAATTACACATGGAAGGTCTAGAATCTTGATATGGAATGGATTCTGGGCTGAAAGTGACCGTCTTTTTCTATACATTTCTTGGTTTTTACCCCTGCTTTAAATATAAAAGTTAATGTTTGTATTTAGAACATTTAATTACATATTTAAATTATTACGACACTATGAAAAACACAAAAAATAATCTAGTGTATTTTAATAAGATGAATTCAATTTTTCGCTAATCACATATATTTTCTATGAAATTATCTAGATTCTATTATTTTGAGACCTGTATGCGAAGGAAATACTAAAAAATTATCAATCTAAAAATAAATCCCATGAATTTTTCATTATAATGATGTTTAAAATTTTTGATATTATGAAATTTCATCCTTCTTAGTGTTTAACTTAATATATTGATAAATTTTCAATGAATAACATCCAAACCGAACATGCATCCAATCGCCAAATTGTTCTAATAAAAAAAGGCAGGTCCTTCCCAAGTCTACCTGAAAAATGTGAGATTCACTGCATTATACTCCTCAGAATTTCCCAAAATAGGTATGAATTAATTTGATAAATTTATAAGATTTTATTTTGGAAATCTTTCTCCATTGAATGTTTAGAAGGATATATTATATGATTTGGTGGGAGGAGGAGTCAAGTCCACTAACTACGGATTAGTCATCCTCTCAAACTTCAGTAGAACTCATCAACCCTCGATAAAATCCAATTAAAAAAGTGATGATATACAAGAATTATTATAGTACCACCACTTGAACTGATGATTGAGTTGGAGAATTAAACATATCATAAAATTGTTTTCCTTCATGTAACTATAATGTAGGACCCTGATATTTTAGAAAATAAATTTCTTTAAATAATATTATTTCTTTAATTTCATTAAATACATAAAAATATATGTTTAAAAAAATGATATAATATTAAAATATTATGTTACTATTATTAATATTTTATTTAGATTATTTATTATATGAAAATCCGACAGACATTATGAATTTGTAATGGAAGAAATAAATCAATCAAACCATTTCATGATATAAAAATAATTAAATTTCTGGGAGCTGCAATGAAACCTCATTTCATTGCAAAACACCTTCTATAAGGATTATTGATTGAAATGGAAACCCAATATATATTATTTAAATTTATAGGGAAATGAATCATTTTCAGAACCCCTATATATGAATTTTAATTTGTGGGGTGTGGCATCTTCTATAGCCCCCACCCCCAATGAAAATTTATTTACTGTGAAATGTTTCTTCTCCACCCCACAGGAAAATGAAATTTCATTTGTTGTGTGAAGCCTAATCTTTATCCCCACATCCCCACAATAAAAAATTATTTTTACTGTGAGGAATCATCTTTGGGGACCCCTCAAATAATGTTTCATTTGGAGTTTGAGGAATCATCTTGAGGCCGACTACAAACCAAGATCAATCATGTGTCGATGATTTCTATTACTTCTGGTAAACCTAAAAAGATGTTTATATATTTACCCCTATAAAAAATAACCAAAGGTATCAGTGATACAATGTAGATAAAAAGTTTGAGAATGCAATTTCAGTACTTAATCATGTACCACATATTATAAAGTAATAAAAGGAACTTACTCGACCACACGAAAAGACTAGACTATAGTATAAGAATCCATATGAATATAATCCCATTTTTGGATAACCATAAACATATAAAATACTATGAGGACCACCATTCCATGAATATTATGTGTATCGGGGTTTTTTGGACAAAAATAGTACATGTAAAATAGTTTTTGGGCTGAATTATTTCAGTTTTTATAGTATTTTTTGGGGTAGATTTCGACCTTACCATGGACCATTCATGATCATTCCAAACAAATATCTATAATAACCACTCCCAAAAACATATAGGCCACATATGTTTCCCATTATAAAATAGTCAGTAATATCATCCACTATCACTATTGTACTGTCATTTCAGAGAAAAGGACACATTAGTGTGTCTCAAATTTTATTTTCCATTCCATTGATAAAGGTTTTACAACACTTTTCCAACCTAATGGGTATGTTCCTCGAGTTGTTTACAATTGTGTATCCCCTTGATAATAAAGAACCCAATTATAGAGGAAATTCATGGGACCTAGCCATTTCAGAGCACAAGGGAAGCCACTTACCATTCCCTTTGATGTTGTCTAGTACAATATCCTTCTCTCATCGACTATGAAACTAGTAATAGAGAATATCTCTTCAATTATCCCCCCAGTATTTATTGCATGATTTCATCCCTCTTACATTCTACACATTGGGTCTTGAGAAAAACATAGAATGTGATCACATCAATGTCCATTAACTATTCTATATCCTTATCCATATCCACCAAAAGGCATAGAAGACTGTATGGTTTTCTAGATCTTCCACATTCTCTTGTTTATCACATTGATCATGGATCAAATGAACTTAGAGGTTAGTGATCATCAATATATCCACATAAAAGAAAATTTATTTCTCAGTGGAGAGTCCTTATAAAGGCTCTTCCTCTCACCTTGATAGGGGCCTCCTACTATGTTTAATACCCAAAAACATGACATTATACTCTCAAATGTTCATATTCCCCACAAGACAACCAATTAAAGGACAATATTCCTAATTATATAACAAAATGGGACTCCTAATAGGTGTAATCCCAAAAATAATGTATTCATCCTCTCAAAGGTAGATATTCTCTTTTTTAAAAACATTCAAAGAGCCATATTCCTGATGAAGTAACCAAATGTGATTCCTTTGAAGGTGTAAGCCCCAATCATGTGAACTACATGGGATTTTTTTCTTATACAAATGGGATATGTAGGAAGCCCCCATAAGTTCCAAATATAATCCCAAAAATCACCATAATATTTTTTGGTCTATATTTCATCTGGGGTCTTATGAAACCAAGGAGGATACATTACCTTCAATAACCACGGGATACATCAATTTATGTACCACACCATACCTTGATTATGAAACTGTTAGTTACTAATACTTTCCAAATAATGTTAAATTACCAGGTTTGGTCTTTATCCCATGACTTTAAAGGGTATGATGAATCTTGTAAAGTGGAAACAAACCTGGTGGGTTTAGATTCCTTCCATTTGGACATGTAGGAAGCCCATATCATGGGTCCGATCCTAACATAAAAAAATCCCATATCTCCCTAGATGATGAAATAATCTAGAGCACCCCACAATGTCTCTTAAAACTAGCATCATAATAAATTTTTTTATAAGAATCAATAATTTTCATTCAAAAGGGATCATCAATGGTGAACCTTAAAAACATAAAAATGTATCCATTGATGAAGAAACTGCAAAATATATTAATGATTTTAAATCGATGCATGATATTAATTGAATGTTAATATAAAGAATACATGTTCTGTACATTTGATACAAAAATGGACTCATGAATATGTATTAAATTTATAAGAGAGTCCCAATATATGAAATAGTTTCCTATAAAATGATATGATGAGCCCGACCGACCATTCTCTCTACCAATTTGTTCCCTCAATTTTTATTGGACCATTTTTAAATAGTCTCTTACCTTTGGAAGGTAGGTTTATGTAGAAACACGAATTAGGAAACTACTGGGTGTTTCCAGTTCCGAGAAAGTATTCCATTAAATAAATCCCTTAAAATACATGGACATATGCTTTTAACATGAATGGTAAATATAGCACCACAAAAAAATACCATTCATACCCAACATGGTCTTAAAAAATCATACAAAAATTTGTAAAATCAAAATTTATAATTATGAATTATTCAAACAAAATAAATAAATCATTGAGCCTAAATTTTAATTAGAAAAAAAATTACAAACCCAACATTAATAATTATGAATATTTTGACCCTAAAAATTAATATCTGGGCCAACATATTCAACTGAAACAACAATAATGTACCCAACTGGAATCCGTAACCAATTTGTTTGGGTCACACACATAATAGGCTCATTTCAAACACAAAATAAATTTAGGCCAAACATGGATCCTAAATATTTAATTATGCATGTAATCATTTATTGAGATGATGATTTAATGGGATTTTATTATTTGTTTATTTCATATATATCTATAATCTTTTTACAAGAAATCCGTTCAATCTAATGATGTATTTTCTAAATGTTCAAACTTCTGCATAATCATTCTCAAATGTAGGGTCCTCATAAAATCAAAACACCTTATTACCCACTAAGCACCATCTATTCCATGTATCTGACAATCATGTTTAAGTTTACCATCACAATTTTACTACGCCAACTATAGGGGATGCATGATAAGGACTCTAGCTCGCAAATCCCATCGAACAGTACACTCAACGATGGATGGTTTCCCAAAAGTCAATTAATCCTATTTCCATTTCAAACTATTTTAGGATTCCATCCATGAAAAAATTACATATTCCGTCATTATTATAGGGAGGTACATAAATTGGTCACTAAAAACCTTATATATACAACTCATGGGTCTCAAAAAATGGAACCTTCATGAATATTCCATGTCCAATTCCATGTGGCATCAAACCATCCACATGATAATGCTTCCACCCTCAAGATTCCATCTCTGGTCATTCGATATTTGGTACGCTAGATAGCCCACCATGGGAAACGAATAATCAAGAGGGAATATAACCTAAAAAAATTCCCCCTATAGAATCCCTACATCTATATATAGAAGTAAACCTTGATTTGGTTAACTCCCCTACCCACATCCACCTATCCTGGCAGCATATTTTGACTATTTTGAAAAAAACCATCCAGAAGATCCTAGAAACAAACTAGGGGAAAACCCATATTTTTATATTATTTTTAGTATATCCTAATGATAAACTGATGAAATTAGTAGGAATACATTCCCAATACATCTATAAAATGGTAATGTATTCATGTTCCAACTTTAGAATTCGACCCTTACATATTGTAAATGATGAATGGATATACATATATTCTTATAAATATTTTACATGTTTTCTATGATATAATGAACATATACATGATGAATAGGATTCAAAAGATCAACCAGAAATCCCAATTTGACGTGACCCATCAAAATGATATGATGTTAACTCATGAAAAGACATGTATTCCCAATCCTTTCCAGGGGAGTCGTTGAAAAAATCCAACAATAAATAGACAAACGTATCAATACCATATCTCCATTCCAAATAAATTCCATCAGTATACATCAATGGATCTTCAAAGGTATACATAATCCCTTACCAAAAATCTAGAGCCTTGTCACCAAATTCTGATAGTGACATATGAGATACTAAACTAACCCATATATGGGAATGTTGTCACCAACAACAGGCAACCCCAATCACCCATAACAATGCATCTAAAAATTTAGATCACATGAGATGATTGGAAAATAAATAGATGGTTCATGAATTGGATCTTTTGAATACTGGTTTTCATTAAGCCTTCATACTTTTATATGTGGTGTCTCATGTTCTTAATCAACCCATTACTAAATTAAATATATATTATATACTATTGCAATGTTCCACCCTGAAATGTTTCCTACAGTGGTTCTAAAGGTCCTCCCCATACATATTACCATTAATTATTACTTAATTTCTAGAATCTTATCAAAATTTAGAGTCCATATCATTATGATAGTGGTGGAAACCCTTATCTTGGTTAGAAGATAAAATAGAATGAAAATTTACCCATTGTAATCATCATCCATGAAGTTCATCCATAGGGTAAATGTAGTAGACATTCTCCTTAGAGTCGCATGTAAACATACGATGGTAGTTCTCCCCATGATGGAATTTTGTATGATGGTTCTCCACCTAGATACATTTTATATCATAAATAAGGACCTACACTCAATAAATAACCTTTGAGAAAGACATCATATCATGAGATGGTTTGAAAAATGAGGCCAGTCATGCATGATACCTTTCCATTGAAATGTGAACTTCATTATCAACTCGAAGACATCCCTAGGTATACAATATTCATAGAACCATTCTTGGATCACATTAATTTTAATATGATAATGGAAATCCCTCTGAACACCATTTTTAATAATAAATCAATGGGGAAACATCATCTTTGTTCAGATCTATTCATGGAACATTTTGAAAAATATGATAGAGAAATACTTCTCATGAGGAGACAATTGAGTAAGGTCAATAAACTAGTAATTTTATGTACTTTATCCACTCCACAATATAAAATTATAGATGGAGTTTTTTAATAATTTTTAAACCACATTCTACTAATAATGTTCAATACACTTAATCACATAAAAAATTATTGTCTTATGATGAATATCTAGGCCATGTCAAGGAAATAGAAGACATTCAACATAAAATCAACTTAGACGACGTCCTATCTATACATAACAATAAATTGGAAAAATATCAAGGATCCCATGAGAACACATGTAATGATGTGTTAATGGAGTTGTGTCAGTGTATTACTAATGCCCCATTTTGTTTTCATATTAGATGATGGGTAAAACATGGGGAATTTCATTTTATATTTCCAAATGATAAACAAATCCAACCAAAGGTGACATTATGTAATGTTATATCCCCATCCCAGCATTAAAAATGGGATATGATTACATAATATGGCATGATCAATAACATACATAAAAAAATACACAAAAAATTGTTATAGAAGAGAGTAATCCATCAAAATACTCTTTGATAACGTATGTAAAAATATTGAGCAACTATTCATCTTAAGAGAAGTAAATTGTATGACATATCAAATTTCATTAAATGTAGATGGATCAGGTAAATATCACTAATTTCTCTCGAAAATTATTTGAAATTTTTTTGGGAAATTAATAAGAGAATCCATGATAGCTATAACAAAAACTATACAGGATAAACCACACCCCACAATTTTGGGTTCTGGACAAAGTGGAAGCCTATGGATGGTTGTGCCAAACATTAATTTTTACCATTAACAACATTCAATCCAAAATCCATCTTGATATTATAATGCATGATCATCTAAATAAAACAATGAATGAAAGCATAAAGCGGGTAGTTTCATACATATAGAGAGGATCACCATATGTTGGTTGTAATTAATTTAATTAAATGAAAAGAATGATCTTGATAGAATTATTTATCTATTGATATTTTAAGACACTATCCTATTTGATCCATAATTGCGTCGCAGAATCCATATGTGGGCTTCTACTAGGGGTGATCCACACGTGCCCCACTAATCTGTAGACTTTGCCGAAGGGACCATTGAATGGTAGCACCGTTGAGCCATCAATTGCAATGTCTGTCTTTAATCACCATGGGGCTAGCTTCCAAAGTAATTTATTTGATCCAGCGGTGGAGGATCTCTCACATAACATTCGAGAATTATTGGAAGAAAAGAATTATCTCATGTCTTGAGATATTTATTATGATTTTTTGTGCACGACCCCATAGAGTTTCTTGATCTAATGATAATAAAGTAATTGGGATTTTATAACACAGAATAAAAAAAATTAATAACATGAAATCATTTATTCATTTAATTTAATTCTTAGTAAGTCCCCATGTCTAATAATAATTTTTCACTATTATTATCACTTGAAATGAACCCAAAAAATTAAACCAAATATTATTTTATTAAATAACGTATATTGTTTCTAAAAAATCCCCAAAATTATACAAAGTGTTAATATATTAATATAGGCAGAATATTCTTCTGTTTTTATATTTTCCTTATTTCATTCAAAACATTTATTAGACCTTGAATAATGACTATTTATTAATTAAATAAATGTGATCATAAATACTTGAATAATTATTAAACCACAATTGAGAATATTAATTATTCAACTTATCAAATGAATATTTAACTGAGAAACTTAGACATACATAGTGTATGACCATCTAGGAATCATTCTCAAAGGAAGAAGGTGGATCTGGCTTAAATTCCAAGGATAGTGTCTAGAAACACACCAAGGAACACATAGATAATGAATTTAACTATGTAATGATGTGTCACATTCTATGAATGCCTACCATGTAATGTAATCCATTTTTCATGATATCTAAAATCAAGTGGGTTTCATACTAGTTCCATTAACCCTTATGCTCGATTATTCTATATATGAATTCCTAGAATTGAACATTCCCATTATTCACCATGTAAACTGATTTATTTAGGCTATATCAGTCCATAAAAGGGTCAGAGATATCAACTTCCACTATAAAACAAAAGGGTCAAATCATTTCTCGCATTATATATTAATGTAGTATTACTCCAGATGCACCCAACATACCCTACCACTCTGTGAACAATGTGTCTTCATAGTGTTCATAAATAAATCTATGTGCGAGAGTTTTAATATAAATAAATTTTAATTTTAATGTCTATGGACCTATACACATTTCTGAAGATTGGGACCTCCAATGACACTATGAAATGTGTATTTCCTTCTAGCGAGTCTAGTTCTCATAATATCCCGATGGAAACTACCAAGGGAGCACACCATGATAAGGTTCCTAAATTTAATATGAGTCATCACCCATAATTTCTAGTATTATTTGTGTCCCTAAAATAACATCATCCTGTAATAGAACTTTTATTCATGAATAGTGGTATGACACTTCGATGTTCTCATCCTAGTAGGGATCAACTCTGAGCCTTTAAAGAAAAAGATATCATTAGGAAATTATCACATGCATTTTCATACTGATGAACAACCTAGATGTGATATGGTATTTATTAATATTAAAATCCACAAATATATCTTTATTATAATGTACAAAGAATTTGGTTCTAGGCCACCTACTCCAACGGCAGGGGTGGGGGAATTTTTTACCCAACCATCAAGGACAACATGTGAGGATGAAAATGTTGTGAATGTTGAATTGGAAAACCCCAATCCTATAGGGTCAGGGTATGTTTTAGCTCAACATCATCACAGGTGAAATATAGTCTTTTCTCGATTGGGAGAAGATCCAAAAACAGAATTTTCCGATTGATCTTATCCCATGATAATGATTCATTTTCAGGGATGTGAGATTAAAAAAATTGAGGATACCATTAGATAACACATCACTAAATGGGTTTGAAAGGATCCTTGAAATAAAGGAAAAGATCCTGTGAAGGTAAAAAAAACTATCAAGAGAAAAACTGATCTTGGGAATCACAACACTTCTAGTGGACACTCATAGAGAAATATGTTCCACCATAATTAAGAGACTAATGAAATGATCATTGAATAGTTTGAATCATTAAATATAATTTTCAAAATTATTTTAATTTCCACATAACATCAGGTCAATGTGGGATTATCCATTGCCTCAATTCTGATGTAAATCATGCAATAAAAAGGATAAGAATATGATTGGATCCCATTTGTTACCCGAGGGTGTCTAATCACTCATCCTAGAAGAAATATTATATCATTAAAAGAAAAAAATGTGATAAATAAGAAGGATTAATACTAAAATACTATAGGGTAATATTCCCACTTGATATGTTCATCAAATTGAACCTCATTCCACTTCTATAGGTAATGTATCTCAATTAGATGATCTCATCATAGAAGTGAAAGTAGATTCCCAATGTCTTATAAATGAAATAGAAATAAAACCAATATATTTGTAACTAATGATATATGAATACTAATAATTCCATTACTTAGAAAAAAAAAATGTCCATTGTAAATATTGTTATAACAAACTAGCTAACGAAAAAGTGTCGAAAGAACCAACACATCCAATTCATCTTACAATGCCTTCTTCTCCAGGAAATGCCCTGTTTTCTATTCCCACATGGCATGATTAAAATATTGCATCCTTAGAAGATTAAATAAATTATATGTAGATACAACATGTGATAGTGTACATATAAATAAACCCTTAACTGTAATGGGTAGATCTGACTCTTCCCCTTATTAATTTTGGAAATCTTATGTTTCCACTATCCAATGTTTGGAAACATATTGAATTTAATTATATGCATTATTTATCTCAATGTTTCCCAATGATGAGAACATTGTTTCCATAAAAAACTGTCAAACTATGGTTCTTTGTAAAAACAATACTTGACCAACCATCGCATGGTACAATATTGAACCCCTATAGTCGATTAAATGAGGGGAATAACTCCATCGAAAATATTGTTATTAATTTAGCTAAAGTATATAGTTTAAAATATACCTTGACCTATAAAATTTAAAATAGAGTGAAAATGATATAGTTTCATTCATTATTTGTAGGTTTAAGGGTCTAATATATTCCGGAAATTTGTAGTTTCCATATGAATATATGTTGGGTCTTTGGATAAAAATCATCAATAATGCGTTTAAAAAAACTCATTCACATAAAATACATATGTGTATTTCAATAACATTCAATAGATAAAAATTTATTTGAATGCTTCATATTTAAAACTAGATCCAAATAAATATCAGTATAAATAGCCTTGGAAAAGAAGATTGGAAAAATGCCAACGAGCACGTACCGTAGTGGTACAGGCTCCTGCTTGGCATCCAAAAGACCTAGGATCAAATCTGGGTAGGGGAGAATTTCCCAGGAACTGTAGTCGTACTGTAGGAGGTACTGTAGTGCCGGAGTGACTGTAGCAGTACCTGTAGCGGAGGTTGTACTGTATCAGGAACTGTAGAAGCGCTGGTACTGTAGCATTATTGTTCACCGAGGGGTCCTTTGGGGCATTTAAATGGGCTTTCAAGACTTGTATTCAGTCCACTTGGCCTTAGGCCTTCGGGCTATGTAATGGGTCTCCCTCCACCCAGTTTAAAGGGGTCTTTTCTTTCAAATAATAAATTGAGGCTTCGGGCCCATCCTTAAAAAAATAGGATTGGAAAAATAGAAAGAATAATCATTACATTAAAACCAGCTCATCCACCCACTCTAGCTCTGAAGCCAGCACCTTGTTGTGTGCAAACCCCTCTAAGGAAGTAAAAGAATAAAAAAAACTAATTACGATGAATGAAGAGAGCAAAAAATATATAAATTTGAAGACTAGATGAATAATGATTTATAGTTTTGAGATGAACAGGTTCCTGGAAACATTTTAGGTGGCATGGAAAACAATATGCTAACTTTACATGAACCTAAAAGACATGATCAAGTTAATCATGAGGATCACCTAAATTATGTCCCCATTCAATGAATATTTGGTCGCATCATATATGACTTGTTAATTTACAGTAATGTCCTAAAATGAAAGATGATTATGGGAAAAAGAATCTGGGAAAACCACCAGCCCAGGCAGTGTGTGCTTCTATCACCGTTCCAAAGGAAGTGATTGAATGGATTGAAGATACCGTGATAATACAATGAATTTAGTGACTGGATGACTATAAAATCAATAAAAAAAGTCTCAATATATATTATAAATACATTTAAAATAACCAATTGTTCTTCTAATCACTTATAATATGACATCATCAACCCCATCAAATCCATAACCCTCAAAATGAAGATCTTCTAATAAAAAACATGGCTAGGGGGAGAGAAACAAACATATAAAGATGTACTTTCACCTAGGAATAAATTATCTTTTACTCTCTCATACATAAAGCATTAAGTCCCAAAATAATGGGCTTCAGACCCACCAAATGGTACAATGGTACCTTTCCCATCAAATAGAATCCTCATCAGATGAAGAATAGTTCTTTATATCTATTAAAATAAATCATTTTATGGATCTCTTATCCTATGATGAGTGTTATTATGAACTAAATATTACAACACCCAATTGGGAAGACAAGAATCATTTACACTTGTGCAATGAAAATAGATGGAGGTCCAATTGTGGCCAACATCAATATGTTTGCGTCATCCCTTTTAGTGATATATATTCTACTGAATCTTATGGTAAAGAAAATCGATAATCATAGAAGGAGTATAAAGATTCCCCCACACATGTAAAATCTCATTTAGAAACAATAATTTGTAAAGACTAGTTGATGAATATGTGAAATACTCTACAAAGTAGGAAAGTGTGTGAGACAAGGTAGCCCGATCCAATAGTAGACAAAATTCCAACCACATCAACTAAAAAACCTGACTAATATACCATAGTCATGTCAGATCAGAAATTCTTTTCAATATAAAAGTACTATATTGGGAAACATAGATCATTGACCCAAATTTATGAAATCTTGGAGTAATTTGCTATATTTCTGGTAAATAATCCAATTCAGGATGCTCTTAATCTATCTAAGGATATACAGGAAGCACACAAAAAGTATTTGTAGTTCCCTCAATAGTTTGAAGGTGACCATTCTTCAACCAAGGTATATCATGTGGAGATTGACCATGTCAAACATCATGTAGTTATCTATTTCAACAGTTTTGATAATGAATTTAGTCAGCTCACCCCACGGAGGTCCAATTTATCTCAGTAGAAATAGCTATCTATGAAAAACACTTAGATGATGAGCATTCACAAAATCAGTTTGACGAGTTAGTGTGTCTTAATGTGAAAATGATGCCTAACCTACATCCTTTGGAAATGTAGAGTCATTGAACAAGGCATACTCTTTGAGTGTATTGTGGTTTTTCATGTATCATACTTATATGATCCATGGCCTAGAGTCATTGACCATGGAATACACTTTGATTCTAAAAAGCTCAACCATAGAAAACATGGTATAATTTATACCTTCATGGGATAGAACCCATAACAATTGACCAAGGGATACGCTTCAAGTACCTGGAGGTCATCCATAAAAAAATTGAAATACACTTTGGTGGAACATAAGTATCATGTAAGAGGTAGTCCAATAAATATGGATCTAAGGATATATTACGAGAAATCCATTATAATTAGATGTTTGGGCTATACCTCATTGTATGCACCATACTAGAATGTTAGATCCATACAGAACTATCCATCATATTCTATTTTATATAGGGCGTTCAATGGTCTATGATAGTATCCATGTATTTTTTAACAATTAATTAATTACATTGAATGAATTTATTAATTCGCTCAACATTGATTAATGGAAAGTGTATATCATTCTTTATTCACTTTTATCAATTTAATTCATCACATTGATTTCATTGGTGAAATAAATTATAGGTGATAAAATGAGGGGCCATGTTAGTTTTCATGTAAATTTACCATCCATTTACATAATGTTCATAATACAAGAGTCCATCCACCTCAATTAATTATTTCAAATTAATCCATTTCACTATCCCCATCCATTTATAAATGAAAAGGATCAATATGAAGTATTTAACCTTTATCATTACCATTTATTGCATATATGGATTCCATTTATGTGTGTAAATCCAATCTCACCCAAAGTTGTAGATTAATCATAAGCATTACAAAAAAATACCTCAAAGGGTGTTTCAGATTGAGGTCAGTGATCTTTCTGTGATTCACGGTTTTATTTCTCCCCTACACCAATCTATTAAACTGATTTTGTTTTTAATGTTGAAATATAATAAAAAATTGAACATATTATTTTAATCAATAATATAACTCATATCACTTTTATTAAGGGATATTTTACTTTTTCATGTTTGTAATATAGGTGAAGGTGATTTGGAGGCCCTAGAGATGATCCAAAAGGAAAATGGGCCCAAATTCCTGGAATCCCAGGGACACCTGTCTACATTTTTTCATATAACGCAAAATAAGAGCCTCTAAATATTATGATATTATGTGGTATGATAAAAAAATACATGGGATTCAACCAATCTCAATACGACCAATACCAATTATTTTATATGGATAACCGTCATAATAGATCTGTCCATGGGACAGCATGTGTAAGAATTCAAAAGATAGGTTTAGTATTTTGAAAATTTATTCCTATAACGTTGTCCAATGGTTGCCACATTTGACATGTATATTCTCAATAGTCCATAAAACAACTATATCTTTTTTATGTATTTATATGGCCTATTTATTGACACAAAAAATGATATATTTTCTACAACAAAAATAGTGTGCCCAAACCCATTTTTCATGTTTTCTATAAAATGATACCTTGGGAATCTCATTTGAATGTTATACCATGATTAAAATATATAGTATTTTGGAGAATCAAATGAGTCCTCTCCTTATCCAAGATGTTATGTAGGCCCCTATATCCATAGGCGGTCATCGATGAAGTAGAAGCTCCACCCGAGCCTACTACATCTCTGAATGACAAGTTAAATGGTGGGCATTAATTTCAATGTAGATAAACAAACCTAGGAGGGAGTTACCACACATGTTATTCTACTTGTTTTTTTAATTTATGTGGGAATCATTTCTGTTATCATCTATATTAACCTTTTTATTGATTTAATTCTATTTTTGTTTTAATCAAGTGAAACACTAATTATCTCAACACTGATTGGGTTGAGATTTCAAGTGGGAATACTGGGTTAATCCGATTGATAAACAAAAGATTCATTTTCACATTCAAAAAAATGAAATTTAAATAATAATTTTTATCCCTTAATCTATGATTTAGGTCTAAAATAGTATTACATTATTATCTTATCATGATATGGATTTTATGCATTGTTTTAAGAGGTAATTGTGGATTCAAGATCTTAACAACCCTCAACATAATATTTCTAGTAATCCATGTTTAATTTTCTGAAAAATGAAATATAAAATATGTGTAGTGAAATTTACATTAAATTATTCTCTCATTATTATAAAATCTAGACCTTCCGTTTTTATATATTAAATTATTAAAATTATGTGATTTTATTGAAACTATATTTTAAACCACCCCCTCTTTATGTACTTTTTATTAAAAAAATTCACTCTAAAACTATCCCTATTACATAATAGATAAGCTATTCAATTCCCTATTCTATGAAATAATCTTAAAATCATAATAAATTTTACCAGTCATGACAACACCTTCAAAGTTTTTCATTTTTTCAAAGAACGCTTTTGTTTTAAGTGTGTGTTTTTTATAAAAAATATAATGTATTTTGTAAATATTTGTTTACTTCGTTAATTTATTAATTTTAAGTATATTTCAAAAAGAATCCAATTTTAGTAATTGTGAATTAGGTGATCTTAATTGGAGTCGATACTTCATTACAAACATGAACAAGAGATGATCTTTTTTCATCAATACCAATAAGAATCAAACGATCCATTGAAAGAGGACACATAAAAAATTGATACTCTTATCCATCATTCTTCTTATTCTAGAACCCACAATAAAACTGAAAAAAATTATATAATATGTATGAAAATAAATGTAAATTAAAATAACTAACCATTCACAATGTAGATATACATCTTAGAGTCATTCAAATATAAGATGAGGAACCTAATAATGAACGAAAATCTAGTTTAATTCATATATTACCCAGATTCCATTGACTCAAGGGAGAACATCCAAAAACACACTAAAAATATTTTCATACTATGTGTTATACATTAATCCCTCAAATGGGGATGATGAATAAGTGAATCTTATAGAATTTCATTTCTCATTAGATGGAGCTGAAAAATGTTGGAATCACTATGTTAATTCACCAATTATAGTTTGGGAAGACATGAAATAAATTTTTTTCTCCAAAATACTTCCTAGACACTAGAACAATGAAAATAATTAATTATATTTTTTGGATAAGGAATTACCAAAGGTAAAAAAATCAACCATATTGGGAATGACTTAAACGGTTTTGTTTATATTTCCCACACCACCAAATAAATGATCAACTATTAATAGTCTTTTTTTGAAGGATTAATCATTATTGATCATAACATGATTGATGCTACTGATGGTGGTTCACTATTTTAAGAAACCCCATTTAATAAGTGGGACCTTATTGAAAATATTACACAAAACACTCAATAATTCAGTTTGAGGTCGATTGTGCCCATTCGAGGTCACCATGAGGAGCATAGTTATGAGTTTCAAAATGAGGTGGAAATGAGGTTTCAAGAGGTATGTAATATTCATTGAAAACTCGGTCTTTCCCAAGGAAAATCGAAATCTCCTCTGACTATCCGTTATGAAATTTATTCTTCCAACAACAATTATTCTAACCAATTCCCTCACTCGAGATAAACATTTGAGAGTTTTGATGAAATATTTATAGGACAACCTTATAACCAAACATTTCATAAAAAACTGTATTATCAGTCCAACCATTGGGTATAAAAAAACCAAACATATAGGCAAGTGGGTATTAAAAAAAATTAGAATAATAATTGAACCAACAGGGGAAGATTAGTCAACCACCAACACACAAAAATCCTCATCCAACATAAAGGCCTTTCATACAACCCCATAAAAAATACTAGACTATCCTAAATGATATGAATAAAATAATTGATAAAAATATTCTCCAATTTCAAAAAACCACCCATGAATCCATATAAGATCAAAATACCCATATTATGGAAACTCAATAACTCGGTGTGGGAAATACAAAGTCCAGGATCTGGTAAATAACACTACTAACCATTAGTCAACCCTAGGGATGTTGGAACTGTTAGTTCTATCAAACTTTACTATGGGAAAGAACAGAATAACATAATGAACTCTCTATTAGAGGCATCCCCTCCTAAGGAAACCACCATCCCACCCACTAAAAATATCAAAAAAAAAACAAAAAACATTGTCTTGATAGAATCTCTATAATAGAAAAGAGAGTTTAATTTTATGAACCACCAAGAAAAACCATTACTCATGATTTTTCCCAAAAGACCACCAACCTAATGGAAAAAATAAATTGAACAAGATTAAAAAATATTGGAAACATTCTTAAAAGTGTAGGTTAACATCTCCATGATTGATATTGAAATGAAAATTCCACGACAAATAATGTTTATTAAGGTGATGTGTACACATCGAAGGAGACATTGAGGTGATCACAAGGTGTGATTTGGGAGTAAAATATCAGTATTGATAGATCCATCACATTATACCAAATTCAATGATCCTAGAATATTCTAGATTCCATGAACCATAGGGGATAATTATTTTTCCAATGTTATAACTGATTTGGGTGATTATATAAATGTGAGGCCAACCTCCTTTTACTCTTCATTATAGGTTAGAAAAATAAAACCCACAGGAATTTTTTTTAACTCACAAACAGAGTACAACACACCCTACTTGAGTGTTAGAGCATTTTATTGTGCAGTTGAAAATTTTAAATATTCTATCAGATTTATATGTGGTAAAAATAAATGATGATAGAATGAATGGACCCTCTACCATTATATTGGGGCTTTCGTTCTTGAAACATCCAATACCAAAATTAATGATCACAATATTAAATTAACAACACATTTTGATAGTGACATTTTCCAGTTAAATATCATTGATTCTATAGAGAACCACTCATAGGATCCTTCCTCACATTCAGTTAATTCAATTAATGTACTCCCTTACCCTTAAAAAACACATTGTTTCCCCTAATCCCCTTTTCGATTTTTCATCCTTGATATACATTATTTGTTATTAATCATGAATATAATTTTATAGTGCTCTAGAAAAATTCCATTATTGTTTATTAATTGATGATTTCTTGAACACAGAGGATCCAATGACCATCAACGATACTATTAATCTTATAAAAACTCATCCATCATCTGGGGATGCTTACACTAAGTAATTTGATTTGATTATATACCTCTCACATTCACATTTACTCCCTTAAATCAAGAATCCACCTAAATTGGGTCTTAATCAGCTACGTCATGATTTAAATTTTTTTATATTAAAATGGAAACAATATTCCTATCATCATTTCTAGTTCAATCCCTGCATAGCATGAATTGTGACTGCATGAATTTTCGTGGGAGTATATATAATAATTAGGGTGAATAATTTTTAACATTCATGGCATTATTCAATCAATGTTTACACATAATATATTTTTAAATGATAAGGCTATACCAGGTAGGTATGAACAATGTCAGCTGATCCCAAACAAAATTGATGTTTTTAAAAAGAAGATAACTAAATTATTAGCTATTGGAATCATTAACTCCATATATGACTACCAATGGGTCAATCCAATGAATGTAGTTCCTAAAAAATTATTCTTACGGTAATTTAAAATGAAAACCATGAATTGGTTCCAAATATTATGAAGAATAATAGGCATGCTGGTATAGATTATCATTGATTATACCAATACATTTTTCATGACCATTTCCCATTGCCATTCATTAACAAGATTCTAGAGAGGATAGCAGGGAAGCCCCATTACATTCTCTTTAATGGGTATTCAGGACACTTTCATATCAATATTTCTCATGAGGATTAGGAATATACAACCTTCACATTCCCCATTTGCACATTTTCTTATAAGATGATTCCATTTGGGCTATACAATGCTCTAGGTAGTTTACAATGCGGAATGTTTTGTATTTTTTTGGATTACCTAGAGGATTGCATAAAAGTATTCATGGATTGTTTCACTATATATAGTTTATCTTCTCATCAATGTTGTAGTAGTCTCGGTTCAATCCTATGTCAGTGTATAGAAAATTATGTCTTATTAAATTATGATAAATTCTAGTTGATTATGCGATAAGGTATACAACTTGGTAATGTCATTTCTAGGGATGGTATCCAAGTAGATAAATCAAAATTGGATTTCATTTCATTACTACAATTTGATAAAAATTTCGTAGAGGTTTCATCTTTCTAAACTAATTCTTGATTTTACTGTCATTTAATTTGATAATTTATTAATATTACCCTACCCCTATCCAAATTACTCTAGAAAGAATTATAATTTTTTAAAAATAATAGGAATATTATTTTAATAAATTCCAATTTTTTATAATATAACCCATGGTAATCGAACCACTTTAGTTGGATCTTCTATTTGATATCTTATGGGATGTCACTAAATCTGTAGTGGGTGTTGTCTTATAAAAATGAGTTGATTGAGGTCAAAATTTCCTTTCCTTTTCCTCACACATACTGGACTATTACTATGAATAAAGAAAAATCATAGAAAATAATTTATTTCTATTGAGTCATCCTTCGATAAATTTTGGTCATTTGTTTTAGGGTCCAATGTCATTCTGTTCTTATACCATGAATCCCTCCATAATCTCTTCAAGAAAATTAAAGCAAAACCATGTCTCATTTTTTGGATTCTCTTTATTAAATTATTTAATCAGGAAATTAATGATAATAGTGGAGTATATAATGTGGTGGATGACCATATCAACAAGATCCTTCTGTCCTAAGACATTGAACCTTTCCTATATATTCACATAAAAGAAAAGTTTCTATATGTGAAATTATATCTCCTGAAAGTTGATTTTCCATGGAATGCTGAAATTATAAATTATTTGGTAGCATCTTCAATTCCTACTGATTTCATCAAAAACCAAGGTGAGTATCTAAAACATGAGTCATGTTGGTATATTTAGGGAATCCCAACTTTTATCACACATGTAGGGATCTATTACTTAGTCATTGTGTTTTAAATGGTGATTTTTTGTATATTATTTGGTTCTTCCGCACACTTTCTTATTGGGACCACTTTGGTCCCCGAAGGCCCACTCACAAAATCCTCTATTGGAGTCCATTTTGTCCTGCATTATTTTGGGATGCCCATGGATTCTATATATTTTGTTCTCACTATTAATGAATGATTAATCTATCCAAAAGAAAATAAATTACATGACAATGCTTTCTCTACTATGATTTTTTTTGTTTTGGGAATGGAATTTATGGATCCATTTACCAATTTCGTTGGTAACATATTTAGTATTCTAAAAGTTGGTTATGTGTCGAAATGTTTAGAGTCATGTGCCACATGGTTATATGATTCCATGAAAGTTGTGGAATATTTGAGAATCAAAATTTTATGTAGGTTTGGACTACCTAGATTCATAATTAGTTACCAATGTTCTCATTTCAACAATAGAAAAATTCAAGAACCTTTTATGACGATTGGCCATCATGGTAAAATATCACTATATTTTCAATCTGATTAATAATACGATATATTATAATGGAAATGATCAATGATTAAAGAATATGACTGGTATAAGACTTCCAATATAAAATTCACACACCTCTCTCATCTCCAATATCCATGTATGGGAGGTATATATGATGATAAATGTTTCAAGAGTCACTCCCTACTACCCTCTACTTATGTCGGGTCGAGGGTAAGGAATAAAATTTAGGTTAGGGGTTCTAGTATATGGAGTTTTAGTTGACAGTTATAATTGAAAACACCCTTTAAGTCGAAATCATCATCCCAATTTGATGGAAACAATATAATTTTTGAATTTCAACTCTACAGTTATCATTTATATGTGTATCATTTTCTATTTAGATGATGTTTCATTCCATATTTATTAAGTGAAATTCATTATAAATTACAATTAGTATGCCATGTAACTTCAACTAATACATTAAGATATTAAATTATATGGATTACCATTCCCAATTTATAAGGGCACATGAACTATTCCAATTGGAATCCGTTAAATAACATCTACTAACATTTCATCCCATTATACCAATGATCCATGGCTCAAACATGTGATAATTGGTTTAGTTAGGTTTACACCATCACACTATATAAGATAACACCAGTTATATTAGTGAATAAACATTAACTAACCAATTATTTGATCCTTCCTATTGGAAAAATTTTCATAATATTAATTGATTAATCAAATAACTAAAACAAGTTACGGAAAATGCACCATATAAAATAGATATCTCATGTAATATGAATAATGTGTTAATCCTCATGTTCCTATAACGATACATAAAATGATACCATCTTACTAAACCAGGAAAATGGTAAAAATAAAAAATAAAATAATAATAATATAGCCACAAATCAGATGCATCATCTGATAGTGAAATCAGAACAACTATAATAGGTAAAACCAATAATATCAACTACCATCACAAGCAATTTCGATTTTCCCTATATGTTGGTTAGATACTCCCAAGCACATGATTATTACCATATTTTGATAAATTAATAGTCTTACATCTACCAAATACAATATCATGGCAAGATGAAATGAGGATATAATATCAAATGTAGAATCTTTGGTCTAGATAAATAATATGTAAATGAACTTGAGTGCCACCTGGCATTAATCATACCTCCCCGTATGATATAATTCGATGGCTACAAGTGAGGTTTTATGATTAATCTTACTCAACCATTTCCTCCCTTACTATTACATCATTTTAAAGATAAATAACATAATAGTATTACATATAGAGGATCCAAATGATTAGTTTCATGAAAAAAGGACCACACGTATCAATTACAACAACATGAATAATCATTTATTCAATTTTTTTCTCTATCTTCTTACTGGAAATTGAACTCTCCTTAGTACATGTATCCACTCGAGGATATACATAAAAATGGTCGATCTAGATTCCCATTAAAAGGACACATAAAAAATATATAGAATGGTGTGTGAATAATCATAACATAGTAAAGGAATCATGAACACGAGGGAATCATTAATAGATGACTTGAAATTTTTCCATGTGTAAAAAAATGTATAATCATGTCCTAGTTGTTAACAACCACCACATACCTGTGAAAAAAGTTGTAATCTTGTTCACACATAATTTCATATTTAATCATTAGATTAATCATTTTTCACAATGAATTAGAGTGATCTATAAATCCAGGCACACCCGTCACATTGAAACATTCATATTGCACTATATAATTCCAAGCGCACCCATCACATTATAACATTATCATTTATCATGCATGCCACAATGAAAATATAACAAAAATGAACATATCTAAGCCTTGTAAAGGAATGTTTTTCATATTATAAGAACACACTAAAAAACATTGGGTTCCCAAAAGAAAGATGGAATAACATACATGTTACAAGAACCGTCATTCTTAAATGAGATATAAAAGGAGTGTTCATAAAAGAAGAGTTATTTGAAGTAAAATTTGGTTTGATATAAATACTAGTGAAAATCATGTATATCCCAAAAAATTAAAGACAATTATAATGATAATATATTTAATGAGTAACCATATAAAAAACGAGTGAAAGTGGGAGAGCCTGAAGGATGAAAGTAAGGTTTCAGAATTTCCCCTTACCTTATATCTGAATGCTTCCTTCACTTTAATGTTCTTTATAGTGACATTATATTAATAATTTAGAAATTGAAGAACACATTATATTATAATGGGAGTAATTTTTGTTTCATTGTGTTATTTTATGTGCCTTTTTATGATTATAGAGTTTAAAACCATTGTTTGGGAATGATCATTTTTATGGTTTTCTTGAGCATTTCACAAGTATTCATGAATTGAAGTTCATATAGAACAAGGATAAACATCTGGAACATATAATCCTTGTAATTAATGACATTACTAAAGTTAAAATGTTCTTATAATTAATTACATTGTATTCCATGTTGATATTAATTATATAATAATTATATGATGATTGTTTTAGTTAATTTTGTTGTTTTTTCGAACACATTGAACTTGTTTTGATAAAACATTTAGTAATATGTACATAAGATAGTTCCAGAACATTAAATAGAAAATAATACATATGAAATATTTTGGTTCAACCATAAAAATGGTTTCATGAACAGATCTTAAGGTGTAAATGAAAAAATAAAACATGTCGTTCATGAAGGAGATAGATTAACACCTCATGAACAATGTTTTCCTTTATAAAATAAAAGGAAGATGAGAATGGGAATGGATGTTATAATATCCCATTTGTATCATATCATTCAAGTATTTGTTTGATAATAGAGTTACTATACCATTTGGACTTGATAGGAGGGGAGAGATTCAAAAATGAACATGAAATTGAATGGAAATTAAAGGAGAAGAGGGCGAAATATTACCTATTGAATCCTCCTCTTGATATCCACCTTAAGGGGCATAGGCTTGGACTTTCTATGAGACTAGATGATCTTGGACGTAGAGGAAGGCCTATGGATGATTCATGGGTATATTATAGAGAATTATTGAAGCTTGAGAGGTGTGAGGAAATGAGGTTATGAAGGGTTGTATTTATATTGGAGGGGAGAGGGGTTTTCTCAATATAAAATTCATTAATTTATTATTTCCCTACTAGACAAGGAATAATGAGTCCTCATTGACCAAGAATATTAATTTTATCATATATTATTGAAACAAGTGGGATTAAAAAAGCATAACATCATACATGACTCTATAATTATTTTATTATGCTTCTTTTGTAAATTATGGTATTTCACTATTCATAAAAATTATGGTATTTCAGAAAAATCCGAAAAATTCATCCCAACCATTTTTTAATGCTTGGAATCCAAATATTATGTCCTTTTTTCAAATATAAATTTATAAATATTATAATTATAAAATATATTTGAAATAATAATTTAGTTGAAAAAATAGTTTTTACATTTAAAACTAATATTATAGTACTTAAAAAAATTTCTGGAGGTCTTAAAAAATTTTCTTCTATCGATAATAGATAAATATGTTAATTTAGAAACACATTTTAAGAAAATAGATTTTATTTAAAATTAATTAATTAATTATAATTATTTATTTGCGGCATACAAAAATTTCATTGCTTATAAGATGACGATATTTTATTTAATTATTCATGGGTGATGTTACTATCATTTGTGGTGTTTTTATAATGTCCCGGATATTTCCATGTATCATTTTAATATTATATTGGAAATAATTCGAGACTAGGCTCTGAGACGACATGCATATCCAAGGCCTAGTGAGCCCGGAACAAATGTTTGAATTTAATTTAATAATTAAAATACACACATGTCTGGTTTTCCTGAAAAAGTGGAATAACTCCTGAGCTGGTGCTCGGATTATAAATCTAAGGGCACCATTGCATTCAGAACCGCGATTTTACCTAAGGAAAGGCCTAACATCGGTCGGCACATGTCGGTGGTGAAGTCTAGTTTTTTGACGCAACAATAATAAAATATTTTATTAAAATATTTTATTTAAACCCTGTTACATCAAATATATCTTATCATTTAAATATAGAGTACACAGGGGATCAGGGTTACAATCCCCATAACCCTGATTTTCCCCTAGAGGCTATGGGAAAGCACTGGAGGAAACCCCCAACGCGACGATGACATTCTTGAAGGATTTCATCGGCAACGACAACGTCGTGACCAGATCCTCTCCAAAGAACGCCGATATCCAGGAAGGATGTCTTTGCGATTTTATTCTTCCACGTTTTTGATTTCTATGACGAACACAGACTAATCCAAGAAACAGGTTAGCCCGCGGATCGATCGTTCTTCCAGGATGGGATTTTGCGAGGATTTTGGGGATTTGAATCTTGTTATTGTCTGGTTTCGTTCAACCTTCTAATGGTGATGGACCAAGATTGACACGAACATCAATTGAGGTTCTTCTCTCTCGATTTGTGTGTGTCTCTTCCCCAAATTTATCGCGTTCTTCGTTAGTGTTCTTCACTTTCTTCATGGGACGAGGAACAATAGATCATTTCACACCCGTTGTGCGATGAAACAGTCCCAAATTTAATATCTATAATCAGTACAACCCTACGGAGGTGCGGCTGAGGTGGCGACAGACAGATCGAACCAGATTAGAAGAAAACTTTCTTCGAATGATTTCTGCACGATTGACCGAAATCGGATTTTGGAGCTAGTTAAAGGCCTGAAACCCATGGTTTTGGTATCACAATGATGAGGAAATCTAGTATCATGAGTTTCGCGACATATATATGGCTGAATCGAAGTCTGGAGGATCAGCCAAGGTGCGCAGTGGAAGACGGTGTTTCTAGAATAATCCCAACTACCCACCGTGTAGTATGGGCTACACGGCGTGTGTTTGTCGGTAGTGTTACCAGCATGTACTCCCAGTGTATATGGGCACGGGGAGGGTACACGGCCATGGACACACCATGTATACCCCTCCTTGGCCAGACCCAGCCAGATACACAGGATACCCCGTGTACTGGTACAGGGGTAGGAGACATGAACACGGGAAGAGATGGTGTACGAGCACATGGCCAGCGTACACAGAGCAAGCCCAGGTGATTGGACACGGTGTTTGATTCTTCTACATGCCATGTAGTTTCTTTTTATCCAACAATCCAAAGGACACGGGCCGTTTACACAAGCAGCACCCGGGGTCAAGGAAAATGACATGTACTTTTCTATAAGCCATGTAGTTTTGTTTTTCATGGCTTGATCGAAGGACACGGGCCGTTGACATGGGCATAGCCCGGGGTCAAGGAACACGGCGTGTAACCACACTACAAGTCGTGTAACCTTTTCTTCATGACATGAGCCACTTGTCTTTTCTGACTTAGACTATCCTTCTTAGGGTTCGTACCCTTGGTCTTTTCCCTGAAGGTTCTGGTATCATTTCCTTTACACTGGAGTTTAATCCCTTCAGAAGAACTCCCTGAATAGAGTTGATGGAATCCCCTCTGGGAGACATAAAGCCAGATCTTCTATTCATTCCTGGAACCCTAGGTAGAGTTCTTGATATCGATGTGACCAACTTTAATCGGGTGTCGATCCTCTTCTTAGCGGATTAGTTTAGAATGAGTTGTCAGAATCACCTCATGGCTTGGTTGTGATCCTCACCTGAGCATCATGTTCCCAAGGTACTTATGGAGTGTTTTCTACCGGAACGTGTACTTCATATATATCTCTCAGTCTTCTGACCTAGGAGTGTGTTCTCCCGGTGGTATGCTTAGTGGAATCTTCGAGCTGGATCATAGTGTCGTTATCACGAAGGTCGTTTGTGTATGAGTATATCTGGATATTATTGTTATATGATCTATAGACATATATTGTGTAGAGATTACTGTTCCTTTCTTGGTGGTATTCTCATGGTTTGTATTTCCTTTGCGGTTTTTGGGGTGTCCTACTGGGTATTGTTATACTCACCCCTACACGAGCTTTTCCTGCACGTGTCGTGTCATATGCAGACGAGCGAGCCTTTGACAGGATTCTAGGCAGACCAGGACCAGACGGTGCTCAGTGAGATCAGACAGGCCGAGGCTTGTTACTTCGGCAATAGGTTGCAATCCCAGTACCTTTCTCAATAGGTTGTACTTTGTTAAAGACTTTATTTTGGAGGGATTGTACTTTTGGCCTAAGGTTTTACATTACTTTACTTTACTTCCATGTCGTACTCTGTGGTTGGAGTTTAGTGTATGCATGCGTCATTTCCACCTTTAGTAGTTTTTACATTTCATCTTTCTGGGATTAGAGATGTGTGTGCGTGTGTACAGGTTTATAGGAAATGCCTCCCATGTTAGTAGCATTCCTACTCGGTGCTAGTCACCAGCCCCTGGCCTATTGGAGGCGATCTAGGGGAGTTGCGGCTCGGGCCCCACCAGGACGGGTCATGACAGAGTGGTATCAGAGGTTTTCGGTTCTACCTTAGGACCGAGAGTCTGTGAGTTGGTTTGGGGCAACAGTGTAAATTGTTTCGAGTTTGGCTCCCAGGCAAGGGACCCAAGTGTTGGTGCGGCGGCTGACGTATCCATAAACTAGGGATCTGATAACTTGTTTTTCGACTCGTAATAAGAAGACACTAGTGCATGGGGGGAAATAATGGTACATGCATCTTATAGGAATGGTTTGTGGTTTCCATGTCCTTATTATGTCAGCTCTCTAGATATTCTCACTAATTGTGATACATCTTGTTTCTTAAACATCATTCCTCCGCGAAGCGCACCCGCTAGGATCAAGCAAACCTATCACGAGGATGACCCCCTCAATGATAAAGCTTCAATACAGGGACCATATCCCCCAATTATACCACCAGGTGGCATGCCATTTATCCCGCCACCTGTGGGGTAGTGTTTGGCGCCTACTGTACCAGTGGAGAAGGAGCACATGCTGATCACACTCCACGAGTTTCAGAGACAGAGACCCCTCAGGTTTTGAGGTGAGCCTGCCTCTCATGCGGCAGAGGACTGGCTTGAGGCAGTGGGAATCATCTTCCATTTAGTCAGGACACCAGCAGACCAGATGGTGATCCTTACAGCAAGCCTTCAACCGGGCTCGACAGGGCGATTATGGAGTTTGGTCATCCAGACTCATAACGAGGAGACTCATTCATGGTCGGAGTTTGAGTATCTCTTCAGAGAGGAGTTTTCACCGGTTACCCTGAGAGCAGTACGCATACAAGAGCTCCTTCATCTCAATCAGGGAACTATGTCGGTGGTTGACTATTCATCGAGGATTACTGACCTCTAGCGGTACTCGATGGATATCATCAAATATTAGTACTTCAGAGATCATACTTTTGAGTGGGGATTGCGCAGAGATATCCCAGCTAGAATCATCCCTATGGGCATTCCTACTTATGCTGGGGTGCTCGAGAGGGGATTTGGTGGTTGAGAACTTCCTGGCAGAGCGGGGGCAGCCGGAAGTTGTCAGTAGTGGGTGAGCTGGAGCAGAGACCTCAACGGCAGGGAACTGACGTCCGGGACACAGACATGGGAGACGTTTCCAGAGGCGATGTCACTCGTGTGACGGCAAAGGAAATATCTCTCGTGATTGTCCGACCCTCCATACTATTGACACAAGAGCAGTGGATGGACCACCGAGGTAGAGGCAATGTGTGGAGCAGGCATATGCATGAGGTGGAAGGTGTGACAGAGGAGCTGGGAGAGCAGCTGGAGATGGTCGGCTTTTCGACCCATTACAACCACCACCCCCAGGCGGTCCACCCCAGGCTCAGGGAGATGGTGGACAGAGGCAGGGGTAGCTGTAGACGGTACATGCATATGACCCAGGTACTCCTAGAATTATTTGAGGTACAATCTGTGTCTTTTATACTTTGGTTTCCGTATTGATAGACACAGGTGCTATCCATTCATTTTTGGATGCTTATCTTGTTTGAGACCATGAGATTTCAGTTGGGCCATTGACTCGACCCTTACCCTTAGAAACACCGACTAGAGAAGATTCATATATCACACACCTTTGCAGGTAGTGTGACCTGACCCATGGAGTTGAGGGTTTCGGCTGGAACCTCTTGGTGATAGCGTCGAGGCCTTACGATGTCATTCTTGGTATGGATTGTCAATCCACAGTTCATGCCCAGATTGATTGTTTTAGGCGAAGAGTTTGGTGTGTCCTCAGTGATGGAATGAGGTTCTCTTTTGTCAGAGAAAGAGAGACCCAGGCAGTGTAGGATGGACTCATGCATAGTAGGGAACAACCGTTTTCACATCACTTGGCTAGCCTAGCCCTTGGTGAGGTAGATGTTACGAGTTTCCAGTTTCCAGCAGTGGTGGCTGAGTACGAGGACGTCTTTCCAGAGGATGTCCCCGAGCTACCTCCCCATCGAGAGATAGATTTATGCATTGATTTTAAACCTGGGACAACCCCGATATCAGCATCAGAATATTGGATGGCTCCTGTAGAGCTTCTAGAGCTGGGGATGCAGCTGGATGACTTGCAGAAGAAGGGATTTGTGAGACCCAGTGTTTCACCCGGGGCAGCACCAGTGATGTTTTCCAAGAAGGCAGATAGGAGCTTGAGGCTATGTGTGGATAACCGACTTTTAAATCAGGTGACTGTGAAGAACCAGTATCCACTACCGAGGATCGATGACCTCTTCGACCAGTTTATAGGGGCATGATGGTTCTTAAAGGTTGATATACGATCAGGCTATCACCAGTTGCGAGTACTGGAGGATGATATACCGAAGACAGATTTCAGATGTCGCTACAGTCACTATGAGTACTTGGTGATGCCCTTCGGCGTGACGAACACCCTATTAGTGTTCATGGGACTCATGAACTAGATATTTCAGCCCTATCTAGACCAGTTTGTAGTGGTCTTCATCGATGATATCCTTGTGTATTCTGCGTTTGAAGAGGAGCACTCGAGACACATAAGGATAGTTATGGACACACTCCGAGAGCACCAGTTGTTTTGGAAACTCTCGATTTGTCAATTATAGTTACAGGAGGTCCACTTTCTAGGGCACGTTATCTCAGAGGATAACGTGGCAGTGGAACCAGCAAAGGTGGAGGAAGTGCTAGAATGGGATCCACCCCGAAGCGTGATGGAGGTGTGGAGTTTCCTTGGGTTGGCAGGATACTATCGGAGATTCACCCATGATTTATCCAGGATTTCAGCACCCATGACATCTTTGACCCGAAAGGGATAGCCTTTCCTGTGGACCGATAGATTCCATCATACTTTCCAGCAGTTGAGACAGAGTCTGACGAGTGCCCCGATCATGAGGCTACTGAAGGAGGGTGTTGAGTACGTATTGTTATGTGACGCATCAGGAACCAGCCTTGGTTGTGACCTGATGCAGAGGCAAGCGGTGATTGCATATGGCTCGCATCAGTTGAGTCCACATGAGTAGAACTACGTGACCCATGATATTGATTTGTAAGCGGTAGTCTTCACATTGAATATGTGGCTGCACTACATAATGGGCGAATGGTTTAGCATCTACTATGATCAAAAGAGTCTCAGATATATCTTTTCTCACATGGATATGAATTTGAGACAGAGTTGATGGCTTGAGTTCATCCTGGATTACGACTTTGAGAACATTTATACTCCTGGGAAGGGGAACGTTGTGGCAGATGCTCTCAATAGGAAATCCAGTTCGCAGTTGCTGGATGAGGCGACAAGGCAGTTGGCCTCTTTGTAGTTGTCCTTCGTAGTCGGATATGAGGGAGCTTACCTTTAGTCGATTGTTTTTACCCCTCCACTCTTACTGCGAGTCAGGGAATCAAATCATGGGGATGCTAACTGTGAGACTCTACGTGCTCAGATATCCATAGGTGATGCTGCTGATGTATATTCAGAAGGTGGGGAGCATGTTGTCTTTTTCAGAGGGCGCACGGTAGTACCGGTGACGTTTCAAGAGGTGGTTCTGAGAGAGTTCCATATATCCCTTTTGGCGGTGCATCCATGTGTGAAAATGATGTATCAGGACCTTCAACATCAGTTCTGGTGGCCATGAATGAAGAAGAGTGTCACAGAGTTTGTTTCTTGGTGCCTTACATGCCAGAAAGTAAAGGCTGAGAACCAAGTCCCAACATGTTTGGCTCATCCCCTTGAGGTGCCAGAGTGGAAGTGGGAAAACATATCCATGGACTTCGTGACGGGTTTACCACGCACGTCTAGGGGACATGATTCCATCTGTGTGATCATTGATCGACTCACCAAGTCAGCCCACTTCCTAGCCATACGAGAGTAGAGATCAGTAGAGAGCTTGGGACACCATAACGTGAATGAGATAGTTCGACTTCTTGGAGTACCATCCACGATCGTCTCAGATCGTGATACTTGATTCACATCCCGGTTGTGGAAGGGATTGCAGGAAGCTTTTGGGACCCAGTTATGCTTGAGCATAGCTTTTCATCCCCAGACTAATGGTCAGACAGAACGGACCATCAATGTCGTGGAGGATATTCTACGAGCCTGTATACTTGACTTTGGTCGTACCTGGGAGTATCACATACCACTACTGTAATTTTCTTATAACAAACGTACTCATTCCACTATTGTTATGGAACCATTCGAGGCTCTATACGGGCGTCCTTGTAGGTCGCCACATTGCCAGACTGACCCAGGAGAGTCAGCACTCATGGGCTCGGAGATGGTGAGAGCTACTATAGAGAAGGTGCAAGTCAACCAGGAGCAGATGAAGACTGCACAGAGTTGTAAAAAGTCTTATGTCGAGTGGAGATGGAGGCCCATGGAGTTCGAGGAAGGAGACCATGTGTTCCTTTGGGTCTCACATCGATGGGGATTGCAGATATTTGGCCGAGGCGGCAACCTATCTCTGAGGTTCGTTCGCCATTTTTTGATTCGGAGTAGAGTTGGTGAGGTGGTATATCGCTTGCTCTAACTCCTCAGATGGACCGGGTACACAACGTCTTCCATGTGTCGGAACTACGAAGGTACGTGCATGATCCATCGCACGCCATCGACTAGGGAGAGCTGGACATCGACGATGGAGTGACCTTTGCTGAGTACCCAGTGGAGTTTGAGGATCAGCATGAGAAGATCCTTCATGGATGAGCTATTCCCTTGATGTGTGTCATGTGGCAACACAGGAATCTCCAGGAGAGCACGTGGGAGTAGGAGGCTCAGATTCGCGTGTAGTGCCCACTTCTTTTTTAGTAGCCCTTGTATTGGCTTTTCATGGACGTAAAATCCCTAAGGTGGGTGTGATGTAATGTCCCATATTTTTCCATGTATTATTTTAATATTATATGAGAATTAATTCGAGACCATGATCTAATACGGCGTGCAGTTCCAAGGCCCAGTGAGCCCAGAACAAATGTTTGAATTTAAATTAATAATTAAATTACGCAAGTGTGCGATTTTCCAGAAAAAGTAGGATAACACCCGAATGGGTGCTCGGATCAGAAATCCAACGACACCGTTGCATTCAAAACAATGATTTTACCTTAGGTGAGGCCTAACATTGGCTAGCGTAGGTCAGTGGTGAAATCTGGTTTTTGGACGCAACAGAAATAAAATATTTAATTAAAATATTTTATTTAAACCCTATAACATCAAATATCTCTTATCTTTTAGATAGATATTATGTATGGGATCAGGGTTATAATCCCCATAACCCTGATTATCCCCTAGAGGATCTGGGAATGCTCTGGAGGAAACCCCCAACGCGGCGGCGACAATCTTGACGGATTTTGTCGGCAACGACGACGCGACAACTGGATCTTCGCCAACGAATGCCAGGATCCAGGTAGGATTTCATTGTGACTTTATTCTTACCCGTTTTTTATTTCGACGATGAACACGGACTAATCCACGAATAGATTAGCCCGTGGATCGATCGTTCTTGCGAGATGTGATTTTACGGGGATTTTGGGGATTTGAGTCTGGTTATTGTTTGTTTTCGCTCAACCTTCTAATGGTGACAGACCAATATCGACATGAAAATTGATCGAGGTTTGTCCCTCTCGATTTGTGTGTGTCTATTTCCCAAATTTATTGCATTCTACGTGAGTGTTCTTCACGTTCTTCATCGGATGAGGAACAACAGATCGTTGCACACCTGTTGTGCGATGAAACGGTCCCATGTTGAATATCTAGAATCGGTACGACCCTATAGAGGTGCGGCGGCGATGGAGACGGATAGATCCAATCGAATTGAAAGAAAACGTTTTTCGAACAATTTCTGCATGAGTGACCGGAATCGGATATTGGGGCCGGTTGAAGGCCTGAAACCCATGGCTTCGGTATCACGATGATGAGGTGATCCAGCATCTTGAGTTTCACAGAAAACAGATGGCTGAATCGAAGTCTGGAGGATAAGATGAGGCACATGGAGGAATACTGTGTTTCTGGAAAAATCCTGACTACACGGCGTGTAGTATGGGCTACACGGCATTCATTCGTCGGTAGGGTTACCCAGCGTGTACCATGAGTGTACACGGGCACAGGCAGGGTGCACGACCATGGACACACCATGTATACCCCTCCCCGGCCAGACCCGGCTAGATACACGGGATACCCCATGTACAGGTACACGGGCAGGCGACACGAACACGGGCAGAGACCGTGTATGGGCTCATGGCCAGCTTACACGGAGCGAGCCCAGGTGATCGGACATGGAGTGTGATTCTTTTACAAGACATGCAGTTTCTTTTAATCCGAAAAGCCGAAGGACATGGGCCATTTACACGGGCAGTACCCGAGGTCAAGGAACACGGCGTGTACTTTAATACACGCCGTGTAGTTTGGTTTTTGCATGGCTTGAATGAAGGACACGAGCCGTTTACACGGGCAGTACTTGTGGTCAAGGAACAGGGTGTGTAACCACACTACACGCCGTGTATCCTTTTCTTCATGAAATGAGCCACTTGTCTTCTGTGACATAGAATAGCCTTTTTAGGGTTTATACCCTTGGTTTTTTCCCTAAAGATTATTGAATCATTTCCTTTACACAGCAGTAAGATCCCTTCAGTAGAACTACTTGAATAGAGTTGTTGGAATCCCCTCTGTGAGACATAAAGACAGATCTTCTATTCATTCCTTGAACCCTAAGTAGAGTTCTTTGTATCGACGTGACCAACTGTACCTGTGCGCCGATCCTTTGCTTAGACGATTAGCTCAAAATGAGCTATCGGAATCACCCCATGGCTTGGTTGTGATCCTCACCTGAGCATCATGTTCCCAAGGTACTTGTAGAGTGTGTTCTCCCGGAATGAGTACTTCGTATCTCTCTCTCTCTTTAGACCTAGGAGTGTGTTCTCTCGATGGTATGCTTAGTGGAATCATAGAGATGGATCCTAGTGGAAGTATCGCGATGTTCGTTTGTGTATGCGTATATATAGATATTCTTGTTATATGTTCCATAGAAATATACTATGTAGAGATGACTGTACATTTCTTTGTGGTATTATCCTTGTTTGTATTTCATTTGTGGTTTTCGGGGTGTCCTACTGGGTATTGTTATACTCACCCCTGCATTGGATTTCCCGCACGTGTTGTGTCTTGTGCAGAAGAGCGAGCCCTTAATAGGATTCTAGGCGGACCAGGACCAGAATGTGCTCAGTGAGATCAGATAGGCCGAGGTGTGTTCCTTCAGCAACAGGTTTCAGTCCCAGTACCATTCTCTATAGGCTGGACTTTGTTACAGACTTTCTTTTGGTGGGCTTGTACTTTTTTCCTAGGGTTTTAATTTACTGTACATTACTTCACTGTCATAATTTGTGGTTGGGTTTTAGTGTATGCATGCGTCTTTTCCATCATTATTAGTTTTTACTTTTTAGATTTGTGGGCTTAGATATGTGTGCTCATGTGTACCAGTTTATAGGAAATGCCTCCCATGTTAGTAGCATGCCTACTCGGTGCTAGTCACTAGCCCCTAGAATATTGGAGGCGGGCTTGGGGAGTTGCGGCTCGGGCCCCACCGGGATGGTTCGTGACAGTTTTACTATTCATAATGGTCATATTACTATTTATAAGGGTAGTTTACTATTCATAACAATTTGTTACTATTTACCAAAAATTATGTTGGTTTTATTAGACTTCAAAAATCATCTTGAACATAACCGTGTATGTCAGAGTTTCAAAAATCAAAACACAGAATTGAAAAACATATTTTTAATGGTAACATAACACGTGTTAGTTCACTATGTTATATTTTCAAGTGATTTATTAATATATTTATAAGAAAGGAATTTCCATTGAAAAAAATTGGTTTGTTACATTCATCACCCCTTATGAAATATCTCCCTCGAAATTTAGTTTTACAGTAAAAGTTGAGGGTACATATCATTCATCTCCTCCTCCGATTCCCCTACTCCGGTTCACATGTAGCTTCTTCAAACATATAGTTCCTCCACAGCACGTTGGAAAGGTGGGTTTTCTTGTTTCATAGAGCCTTATCTCTATGGTCCAGGATCTCTACTGGCTACTCCTTATAAGATATATCATCTTCCAGTTGTACCCCCTCTGAGTTGAGTACATGTTAGGGACCAGTTATCTACTTCCTTTGGAGTGATATGTGAAACACTTCATGATCATGAGCCATATTTAGTGGAATTGCAAGCTGATAGGCCTCATGTCCTATGTGGTCAAGTATTTAAAAGGGGCCATTGTACCGTGCACATATCTTCCCATTCATTCCCAATTGCATGACTCTCTTACAAGGTGATATTTGGATTAAGACATAATCTCCAACGTCCAACTCCAGGTCCCCTTGATAGATGTCAGTGTATCTCTTTTTCCAACTATGAGAATCTTTGATGTGTTTTTGTATAACAAGAACCTTCACTATCATCTCTTCCATAAGATTGGGTTCAAGAAGATTTATTTCTCCAACTTCATCCCAAAAGGATAGAGTTCAATATCACTTTCCATACAAATCATCATTTGGAGCTATTTGAATACTCGAGTGGAAGATATTGTTATATGAGAACTCAACCAATGGGAGATGTTGATCCCAGTGACCATTGAATTCTAGAGAGAAGGATCTTAGAATATCATAAAGTATATGAATAGACCTTTTATATTGTCCATCCTTTTGGCAGTGATAGGCCGTAGTGAAATTTAATTCATCAATCCAATCATGTTGAAGGATCCATCAAGAATTTAGATGTAATCCTTTGATCATGGTTAGAGACAATTGAGAGTGTAACACCATGCAGCCTGACCACTTCATTCACATATAACATTGCAAGTTTTTCAAGAGATATGTCTTCCTAAATATAGATAAAATGGGAAGTCTTGGTGAGTCGGTCCACCACAACCCATATTGAATTATTTCCCGTCGACATCTTCGAGAGACACTTGACATAGTCTATAGTAACAATACCCCATTTCAATATGGGTATAGGTAACGTATAAAAAACCCTTTGTACTTTTTTCACTCTACATTAATTCATTGACATTCTAAGCACCTCGATATATATTTTTCAATCTCCTTCTTCATGTTATCTTCCCAGAAGTGTTCTGAGAGATCACGGTAAATCTTGGTGCATCTAGGATGGATTGAGAATGTTGATCTATGTGAATTTTCCAACATATCCTTCTTTATCATGGGTGATGAAGGCATAAAAATCGATTTTTCAAACCAAATCAAAACATCATCTTTGATATGGAACTCTTGCATCTTCCTTTCCATTAATGCATTCTCTCTCATTTGTATCTGCACATCATATCTTTCTGATTCATAAATATAATATCAGATGGATAGTTGTGCAATAATTTTGGAAATCTAGGATGTATCCCCTGACCTTATGATTACTAAATTCATCATTTCCATATACATGAATATACAGTCTTTCTCAATCTGTAACATGGATTTAGTAGGATGTTCTTTTCTACTCTGTGCATCAGTTACCTTATTCACCATTCTATGATGATAGTGAATAGAGCAGTCGTAATAGGTTATTAGTTCTAACCATATCCATTGATGCATGTTGAGCTCATTTTGATTGAATATATGCTTTATTCTCTTGTGATCAGTGTATATGTCACACTTCTCACCATAATGGTAGTGCCACCAGACATTCATGGAAAAAATCATGGCTGAAATCTCTAGATCATGCATCGGGTAGTACTTCTCATGTATATTCAACTTTTATTTGGCTAGGCTATCACATTATCATTTCTCATGTGTACACATACCAATCCTTTTTTAAGAATCATTGTATATCAAAATAAATCATCCATTTTATGGTAGTGTGAGTACATGTGTAGTGATCCTCCTTCTCTTTAGCTCCTTGACATTTCCATCACATTCTTCCATCTATTCCTACTTTACCCCTTTCCTTATTATCATAGTTTGTGGGCTTGACAATCATGATAAATTTGTTAAAAAACATCAGTACTACCCTGCTAATCCAATAAAACAATGGATTTTTGTGACACTAGAGGGCCTGGTCCATTCCTCAATCAACATTTTTTTTGAAGGATCCATAGAAATTCCCGCACTTGTGATCACATTTCCCAAGAATGTGACTTGCTTCATCTAAAAGTAACACTATTTGAACTAGGCATACAAAATAACCTTTCTCAATGTCTCTAATACATTTCACAGATGTTCTTCATGTTTATCCTTTCTCTTTGATTTGATGAGAATATCCTTGATAAACACTACCACAAATTAGTCAAGGTAATCACTAGTGACTTTATTCATCAAATCCATGAAGATTGGAGGAGAATTAGTAAGTTATAAGTGCATCACCAAAAACTTATAGAGAACATACATTGTACAGAAGGAAGTCTTCTGGATATATTTTTCATCACCTTTACGTAACGATATACAGAATGAAGATCCAACTTTATGAAGTATTTAGCTCCTCTTAAGTGATTGGAAAATTCATCAATCCTTGGAAGAGGATACTTGTTCTTTATGGTGATCTTGTTGAGTTTACTATAGTCAATACACAACAGAATTATTTCATTCTTCTTCTTCACATTGAGAAAGAGAGCACCCCAAAGAGATTCCCTAGATTGTATGAACCCTTTGTCCAAATGCTCTTGCAGCTACTTATTTAACTCCTCCAATTCGATAGCAGTCATCTTGTAAGGAAACATTGAGATAAGAGTAGTTACAGGTATGTGTTTAATTGAGAAATCAACCTCATGATCCTGTGGAATTTTGGGTAACCCTTCGAGAAATACAAAACCATATACCCTCATGATGGTAATTTATACAAGGTATGAACTATCCTTCAACCAAACCATTTTGGAGAAGTATCTTCTTCATAGGGAATCAACACCCACACTGATGAAAAATTTTTCTTCGGATATTCATGATCTTCCATGAATTTTTAGAGGATCATGGGATGGTTTGAAATATAAAAATATATATCCTTTCCTCAATAGTTGATATGTTCTCTATATAACGAGAGCCAATCCATTCCCATTATTGCATTGAATACTACCATGGAATGTATGAAAAGATTCAGTGGAAGAATCTTCCAACATATTCCAACAGGATAAGAGTCAAACACTTCAGTTCCAATGATTGCACAACTTGGAGTTTTTACATATATCCCTACATCAATATTTTGGGGCTTCGATTCTAAAGTTATAGCAAACGTGCAAAATATAATGGAATGTGTAGAACCAAAATCAAATAAGACTTTTGCTATTATTGAGTGAATAGGAAGTGGAACTTTTACGACTACACTATTTCGCTCCACTTACTCAGTAGTGATGTCATAAGCCTTCCCTTGTTCCTTTTTCATTGGTGGATACTGACGCTAATTAACCTCAATAACTTGAGGTTTAGTGCAATAACTTGCATAGTGCCCTAGCTCTATATTGTTTTACCATTGAACCATGGGTGTATCTATCCTTTCTTCATCCACATTCACCTTATTTTTATGTCACATGTACACTCTTTATCATGGATTACTTCTTTCCCACACTTGATGCATTTCCACATCCCGTTGAGATATTTACCATGGTGAAACTTCCCACATTTTTTCCATGTGAGTCTTTGAGTTTTCATCTCACATTTTTCATTAGATCAACCGGTTTCAAACTCCATATTTTGTTTCATATCACCATAGCCAAGGGACCGTACAATAATATACATATCTACTTTGAGAGCACATCAAATAACATCTTCATAACTCCCTAAGTCTCAAAATGAAAGATCCTTTAGAAAGTTTGGTTTTAATTCACTAATGAATCTATCAATTTTTCAATTTGTGTTGATAAAGAAACATGCATCATACCTTGCAATCCTTTTGAAATTCACTTCATAGGTTGTGATACATTATATTTCTATTTTATTGAGCTCTATTAATTCTCTCTCCGTATTCATGCAAGAGATCTTGGGATAGTGAAAAACAGAAAATATCTTCGCTATGGAGTTGACCCACTGTTCTACAACAAGTTGATCAGAAGATCCACAAAATGTTGGTGTTTATTTCTACATAAATCATTCGATAGATAGTTACTCCCTCTTGGGTGAAGGAGGATGTTCCCCATTATTATGGTTATTGTTCATAACCTCAGATAATTGGGTAAGAATCACCATGAATTTTTGAACTCTACCTCCCAAATCATTGAGGATGTCATTTGGACAATAATTGTATTGGCCCTTACATGAGTTGTTAACATGGTTTCTCCTAGCTCCCACCATTTTCTAAAATAGAAAAGGATTCCAAAAAAAAATAAGTTTAAAAGTGTTGAAAAATATATTCATTTAAATAGTATATACTAAAATAATATCATATGGGATCCCTTTGTAAATATTCTTATGCTTATATTTGTACATACTCTCATGCTAGAGGTTTTCACTGGGGTTCAGTAATCCTAATTCCCAAATTAACTAAACCATTCCTCTAATACCAACTATAACGACTCATCCATTTATTCCATTACTATTAAATAATTTAAAAGATAAAAAAAAATAGTATTACAAATATAGGATCCAATGGTTTATTGTCTTGGGAATACTAGGACCATACCTAATAATTAAAAAACCAAGAATAAACATTTATTCAATTTCATGTTCTCTTGCTTCTCACTGGATCTTGACCTCTCCTTAGTACATGTATCCACCTATGGATATAAATCAAAAGGGTGATCTAGAAGCCCACTAAGAGGAAATATAAAAACAATATATCATGTGGTGAGCATAATCATAACATTGGCAAGGAATCATGAACATGAGGGAATGATTAATAAAAGACTAGAAATATGGAAATGCATAAAAATTGAAACATCATGTCTTAGTGGTTAACTACACATATACTAGTGAAAAAATCTAGAATATTTTTCACTAATCATTTCACATTTAATCATGAGATTCTTCGCTTTACCCAATGCATTTTAGCACTGTATAATTCCACGTGCACCAATCACATTGGAACATTCACATTGTGCTATATTATTACGGGGCACCCATCACATCATAACATAATCATTTATCACGCATGCCACAATAAAAATATAATATAAATGAAAAAAAACTAATCCATGAAATTGAATGTGGTTTATATCATATGAAAACACACAAAAAACAGTGGGTTCCCAAAAAAAATAGGGAATAACATATATGTTACAAGAACTGTCAATCTTGATTGAGAAGTAAAAGGAGTGTTCTAAAAAAAGAGTTATTTTGGAAAAAAATTAGTCTAATATAAATTATAGTGAAAAAATGTATAACCCAGAAAATATATACAATGATGAAAAAAATATTTTTAAGGAGTAACCATATCAAAAAGGAATAAAAGAGGGAGAGCCTAAAGGATGAAGTTTGGGTTCGATAATTTCCCTTTACCTTATATATGAATGCTTCAATCAATTTAATATCCTGTATAAGGACATTATATTCCTTAATTAGAAATTATAGAACCTATTTACATGAATAGGAGCCATTTTGGTTTCATTATGTTACATTATGGGCCTTATGATGTGTTATATAGTTTAAAAACAATGTTTGGTAATGTTTGTTTTTAATGTTTTCTTAAGCATTTCACATGTATTAATGAATTGATGTTCGTGATGAATAGAAATAAACATACATAACATATATTCCATGTTTTTAATGATATTATAGAATCCAAAATTATCTTATAATGAATTAAATTGTATTCCATGAAAATGAATCATTAGATAATAATTAAATGGTGATTGTTTGAAATTATTTTGGAGGTTTTTCGACAACAACATACTTATTTTGATTAATCATTAAGTAATATGTACATAATATTATTCCATATCATTAAATAAGAATTAATAAATATAAAAAATTCTGTTTCAACCATAAAAATCGTTTCATGACCAGATTCATAGGTAGAAATGAAAAAAGAAAAAATGTTGTTCTTGAAGGTGATATATTAACATCTCACAGACAAAATTTTATTTTATAAAAGAATAGGAAGAGGAGAAGGGGTTTTGATGGTATAATATCCCATTAGAATAATAAAATTCCAATATATGTATGAAACTAGAGTCACCATACCATTTGGAAAATGATAGGTGGGGAGATAATAAGAGAAGAACTTGAAATTGAAAGGGAATTAAATGAGAAGAGGGAGATATATTACCTCTTGAATCATCCTCTTGAGATCCTGTTTAAGGGGCCTTCGATTGGTTTTTTGATGAGACCAGAAGCTCCTCAACGTGAGTGAGGGGCTTGGAAATATGCTTGGGTTGATTTTATACATGGAATTAAGCTTGAGAGGTGTGACGAAATGAGGGTGTTATGGGTGGTATTAATAGTGGATGGGAGGAGGGGTTTTCTCAATATAAAATTCATTAGTTTATTATTTCCCCACAAGACATGGAATACTGAGTCTTACATGACCAGGGATAGTATTTTTATCATGTTCTCCAGAACTAAGTGGGATTATTTCAGAAAATAATCATAAATCATTCTATAATTTTCTTATATAGCTTATTTTGTAAATTATGGTATTTCACTATTCATTAAAAATTCATGTATTTCAGAAAAATCCCAATATATCACCCCAACAATTTTTCAATGTGATGAATACTAAAATGATTTAAATTTTTTTAAAATAAATTTCAAAATAGTCTTAATTTAATATTTAATTAAAATCATAATTTACTTGAAATAAACAGTTTTTAAAATTAAAACAAATTTTATAATGCTTTCAAAAATAACATGAGGTCTCATCAATTATCTTAAATTAAGAATACATAGATATGTTAATTTATGAATAGTTTTTTCAAAAATAAATTTTCATTTAAATTAATTAATTAATTAAAATTATTTAATTTTTGCATATAAAAATATTATTTCTTATAAGATGCCTAAATTTTATTCAATTATTCATTGGTGGGGTTACTATTATTTTGGGTTATTTTCTATTCATAAGTGTTATATGACTATTCATAGGGGTAGGTTACAATTCAAGAAGGTTTTGAATGTATTCACCAACACTTATGTTGGTTTTATTATAATCCAAAAATAATGCTGGACAGAGTCGTGATTGTCAGATTTAAGGAATTCCAGACATAGAAATGAGATACTTATGGTTAATGGTCACTTAACACTTAGTAGTTCATTAGGATGTGTTTTCATGTGATTTTATTAAATATTTATAATAAAGTAATTATCATTTAAAACATTGGTTTGTTATAATGATAATATGGTGGGAAACAATACCCTCATTATCAATGTAAATCATAGCAGTATTAGAATAAAATAAATAGTGGCGATTGATTTAATAAAAAGATAGTGGAAAATTAAATAAAAAAATTATAAAAGATATATTAGAATAAACAAATTGAGAACAATAACCAATATCACATATAAAAATGAGGAACATATCATAGTGATATGAAAAGGGTAAAGAAGATGGAAAATATAGAATAAATGATATACAACATGCTATATAAAAGTAATAACGATCATAGCCTATTTCAAACAGCATCATGAGCATAAGATGGAACCTTTACTCCCATACTACTTCCAAGAACAAAAGTCATGAATCCATAATAGGATGATTTGTCTTGCACCTTAATTGAAATCATGAGGTCTATTTGGTTACAAAATGGAAGAACATTTAGGATGATATATATACTCGGTAGGATAACAAAAATGTTTTATATAACATATAAACCTTGTATATATAATATGTAACATTGTGCAAGAACAAAATGAATTAAGAAATATTAATAAAGTGATGAAATCCAATCTGTACGTAAATATTATGTCTGAAATTCTATAAATGGAGATTAACTATATAATAACGTTTGAATCAAATATATCATGCATCATTATTTCAGGTATCAATCCTATGAGGTACAAGACCCAGGGCTACTGACCTAGGTTTCCTCTTCATGTCCATAAAGCATGTTCATATAAAACATAATATAACGTAGACATATACATTCCAGGACCCATAGAAATTGACCAGGTATTACAATTAGATTCCACAAATCTAATCAATAGAAAAAATAAGAGATACTTGGTTAGAGTTTATGGTGAATGTTAATTGAATTCAAAGAATTTCATATCCAATGTAATAGTCCAAGGCATAATATTCAATAATTCCTCTCTGAAATACCATGATGTCGGATCCATGTCTCAATGTCTATTCTATACTGATGTATCCATCATAAACCATTTTTAAAAGGGGTATAAAGGGAATGTTATTTTTCTTTCCATTGTTAGTAATTATTTCATTATTATCAAATCACTCACCAATGATAAATAAGATGTATATGATAGTGTCTTATTCTTTTTATAAATTTAATTCAAAATTAAGATTTAATTATTCAATTCCCTTACATGAACAATGGGGGATCAAACCCAAATGTGCGTAGACACCATAGCAGTATTGTAGTAGTACTGCAGCAGTGGCCGACATTGTAGGCACAGTAGCCACTGTAGTGGTAGTAGGTCTCTGTTTTTGTAGCATGGTACTGCAGTAGTGGCAGGTTTTGTGCGGCACTATAGTAGGTGGGTACTGTAGCGGTACATTTCAAAAAATGGGCCTTTGGCCAAATAATTGGTCCTACATGCCATGTAATGAGATAAATATCCACTGGGCCTTTGGGATATGCAATGCATCTCCCTCTAACCTGTTAAAAGGGGTCTTATCATTGCTAGTATAATAAATAAGGCTTCAGTAACAACATTATAAAAAATATAACAAAGGGAGTAGACATATTAGTTTCCATGTCACATTACTATCCATTTATATACATAACATAAGAAAAGATGTCATCCATCTCTATTAATAATTTTAAATTGATTAATATCATCATCCCCTTTCATTTATAAATGAAAAGGTTCCATAAGATGTCTTGATCATTTCACATGTATTAATGAATTGATGTTCATGTTGAACATGAATAAACATACATAACATATATTCCATGTTTTTAATGATATTATAGAATCCAAAATGATCTTATAATGAATTAAATTGTATTCCCTGAAAATTAATCATTAGATAATAATTAAATGGTGATTGTTTGAAATTATTTTGGAGGTTTTTCGACGACAACATACATATTTTGATTAATCATTTAGTAATATGTACATAATATTATTACATATCATTAAATAGGAATTAATAAATATAAAAAATCTTGCTTCATTCATAAAAATTGTTTCATGATCAGATTCATAGGTAGAAATGAAAAAAGAAAACATGTTGTTCTTGAAGGTGATAGATTAACATCTCACAGACAACATTTTCTTTTATAAAATAATAGGAAGAGGAGAAGGGGTTTTGATGGTATAATATCCCATTAGAATAATAAAATTCCAATATATGTATGAAACTAGAGTCACCATACCATTTGGAAAATGATAGGTTGGGAGATAATAAGATAAGAACTTGAAATTGAAAGGGAATTAAATGAGAAGAGCGAGAGATATTAAATATTGAATCATCCTCTTGCGATCAGCATTAAGGGGCCTTCGATTGGTTTTTTGATGAGACCAGAAGCTCCTGGACGTGAGGGAGGGGCTTGGAAAGATGCTTGGGTTGATTTTATACATGGAATTAAGCTTGAGAGGTGTGAAGAAATGAGGGTGTTATGGGTGGTATTTGTAGTGGATGGGAGGGGGGTTTACTCAATATAAAATTCATTAGTTTATTATTTCCCCACAAGACATGTAATACTGAGTCTTACATGACCACGGATAGCATTTTTATCATGTTCTCACGAACTAAGTGGGATTATTTCAGAAAAAAATCATAAATCATTCTATAATTTTCTTATATAGCTTATTTTATAACTTATGGTATTTCACTTTTCATAAAAAATTCATTTATTTCAGAAAAATCCCAAAATATCACCCCAACAATTTTTCAATGTGAAGAATACTAAAATGATTTCAAATTTTTAAAAATATATTTTAAAATATTCTTAATTTAATATTTAATTAAAATCATAATTTACATGAAATAAACAGTTTTTAAAATTAAAACAAATTTTATAATGCTTTCAAAAATAACATGAGGTCTCATAAATTATCTTAAATTAAGAATACATAGATATGTTAATTTATGAATAGTTTTTTCAAAAATAAATTTTCATTTAAATTATTTAATTAATTAAAATTATTTAATTTTTGCATATAAAAATACAATTTCTTATAAGATGCCTAAATTTTATTCAATTATTCATTGGTGGGGTTACTATTATTTTGGTTGATTTGCTATTCATAAGTGTTATATGAAAATTCATAGGGGTAGGATACAATTCAAGAAGGTTTTGAATTTATTCACCAACACTTATGTTGGTTTCATTAGAATCCAAAAATAATGCTGGATAAAGTTGTGATTGTCAGATTTAAGGAATTACACACATAGAAGTGAGATACTTATTGTTAATGGTCACTTAACACTTAGTATTTCATTAGGATGTGTTTTCATGTGATTTTATTACATATTTATAATAAAGTAATTATCATTTAATACATTGGTTTGTTATAATGATAATATGGTGGGAAACAATACCATCATTATCAATGTAAAACATAGCGTTATTAGAATAAAATAAATAGTGGTGATTGATTTAATAAAAAGATAGTGGGAAATTAAATAAACAAATTATAAAAGATATATTAGAATAAACAATTTGAGAACAATAACCAATATCACATATAAAAATGAGGAACATATCATAGTGATATGAAAAGGGTAAAGAAGATGGAAAATATAGAATAAATCATATACAACATGCTATATAATAGAAATAACGATCATAGCCTATTTCAAACAGCATCATGAGCATATGATGGATCCTTTACTCCCATACTACTTCCAAGAACAAAAGTCATGAATCCATAATAGGACGCTTTGTCTTACACCTTAATTGAAATCATGAGGTCTATTTGGTTAAAAAATGGAAGAACATATAGGATGATATATATACTCGGTAGGACAAAAAAAATGTTTTATATAAAATATAAACCTTTTATATATACTATGTAACATTGTGCAAGAACAATATGAATTAAGAAGTATTAATAAAGTGATGAAATCCAATCTATACGTAAATATTATGTCTAAAATTATATAAATGAATATTAACTATATAACAATGTTTGAATCAAATATATCATGCATCATTATTTCGGGTATCAATCCTATGAGGTACAAGACCCAGGGCTACTGACATAGGTTTCCTCTTCAAGTCCATAAAGCATGTTCATATAAAACATAATATAAGGTAGACATATACATTACAGGACCCATAGAAAATGACCAGGTATTACACTTAGATTCCAGAAATCTAATCAATAGTAAACATAAGAGATACTTGGTTAGAGTTTATGGTGAATGTTTATTGAATTCAAAGAATGTCATATCCAATGTAATAGTCCAAGGCATAATATTCAATAATTCCTCTCTGAAATACCATGATGTCGGTTCCATGTGACAATGTCTATTCTATACTGATGCATCTATCATAAACCATTTATAAAAGGGGTATAAAGGGCCATGTTATTTTTCTTTCCATTGTTAGTAATTATTTCATTATAATAAAATCACTCACCAATGATAAAATAAGATGTCTATGATTGTGTCTTATTCTTTTTATAAATTTAATTCAAAATTAAGATTTAATTATTCTATTCCCTTACATGAACAATGGGGGTTAAAACCCAAATGTGCGTAGACACCATAGCAGTACTGTAGTAGTACTATAGCAGTGGCCGACATTGTAGGAACTGTAGGCACTATACTGGCAGTAGGTCTCTATTGTTGTTGCATGGTACTGCAGTAGTGGCAGGTTTTGTGCGGTACTATATTAGGTGGGTACTGTAGCGGTACAATTCAAAAAATGGCCCTTAGGCCAAATAATTGGGCCTACAGACCATGTAAAGGGATAACTGCCCACTGGGCCTTCGGGATATGTAATGCATCTCCCTCTACCTAGTTAAAAGAGGTCTTAGCTTCGCTAGTATAATAAATAAGGCTTCAGTAACAACATTATAAAAAATATAACAAAGGGAGTGGACATATTAGAATCCATGTCACATTACTATCCATTTATATACATAACATAAGACAAGATGTCAACCACATCTATTAATAATTTTAAAATGATTAATATCATCATCCCCTTTCATTTTAAAATGAAAAGTTTCCATAAGATGTCTTTAACCTTTGACATTCACTTTTAATTCATAAATGGCTTCCACAGATTCGTGGAAAGCCCATCTCATCCTATGGGATGGAAAAAACATATTCATTTAAGTGAACCCACCTCAATGGATGGTTAGGGTTGAGGTCAGAATCCTACAACCAATTAATAAGGGTGAATGAACAAAAATAAATGTTTTATAGCCTTAAAAGTTATTTTATTTCTTATATTAGAATAAATACATGGAAATTATAGCGTGAGGCACTATGTTGTGAACTACAAACATCAATACGGGAAATGTTATATACCACAAACCATAGATGGGTAGTATTCTATGCATCAGTTATTGACAAATAATAGCTGAAATAATGGAATAAATCATATAAATAAGGAATAACATAAAAATAGGTAATATAATATTACCAGGATGAATAATTCCTTATGAAGATATAAATAAATAATGGAAGCAATAGGATGGAATTTCATACCTGTACGGATATAATGAGACCAATGATGAATAATTTGGATCTCAATTGTGGGAGACACAAAAATCATTTGGATGAGATTATGGAGATATTAACGTGCGGGGATGAATATATAAATGAAATGATAAATTTAATTTTAATATTTAAATAATTAATGTGAATTTTTTATTTCACTAATTTTTAATGTGGCTCATGGTTGGTCTACATTGTTTGGTCAAACCATGCACCACCCATTAGGGATCACTGCCTTAGTGGTCTTAAATATTCATGTTAGATGAATAGTTTTGAAAAAAAATCCCAATCCCATACATCAACTCTATAAACAATATAAACCAAAATTAATTAATCTGCAACCTCCCACACTCAGTTAGAAAAACTGTGTGGCACCATATGTAGATTGTATGGCTGAGTCACACAGTAACTAAGTACCCAAGATGTTTCTCTAAAAAGGAGCATCATATAAAAAAAATAACCATAAACTCATTAACCCTTCATAAAACATTTAAATACTACATTAAAATAAAAAAAGATTTAAACTGAAATGAAACTGATTAATATCTCATAAAAAATTTTCAAGTTACAATACACATAGAGTTTTTCAAAAAATTAATATATAATTATGGATTACTCTGGTAATGTCTATAAAAAATTTTAAATCTTATAATATATTAATTATGAGGCCTAAATCCCGTATAACAATAAAATTAAATAACATTTTATTAATATTTAAAACCTTTTCACTTAGATCCCCCAAAGTAAATTTTTTTACACTAATAATTGTGACACCATTTTTTATGTTTTTACTATTAATTATAATCAGTAATTAAGTATAACTTATATCATAATATAAATTATTTTCATTCTAAATATTTAATAAATTTAAAATGGTTTAATTTATTTAGGTGTGGAAATTAATTTGAAAATAAATTAAAGAAATTCAATAAAATCGTTTTTAGAAAATTCTTTTTTAAAGGTAAAACGGAGTTTACCTTCATTCCATACCATGTAAAAACCATTAGAGTAATTTTAAAATATTTTACTAAATATATTATATAAAAATTATTTTAAAATCGTTGATTAATATATACTCATATAATTTAACTAGTCAGATATACACACGATGATTCATTGGGGGTATTAACTAGTCAGATATACACACGATGATTCATATATATTCATTTTCACACTGAGGGGCTCAAGTACCCTAAAAATATGGATTAGGTTAGATCTAGAATTATCAACCATTATTAACTGTAGTCATAGAAACAACCCTCCATGTATAGGAACTAAGAAAATGAATCCTTGATATTGTGGTCTTTCTATTTTAACAACTAGAATAGGTGTAGGAGCATTATCCTCTATGACCGACATTAGTATTGGAATGTCCTCCCTCATGGGAGAGTACGAGAACACTCCCATGAGTGGTCTAGTCAAATGTCTCTATGGAATGATTTTCAGATATATTAAAGAAGAACATAGAATTTCTGATTCATTTTTTCAAGATAGATCATAATCATTATATGAGACCAAAAAAGATTCTATTAGTAGTCAACCCATAACCACCGGTATATCCCTCTCATCTCTAACTAAGTTCTTCATCTATTGACTTTTGTCAAAGTAATAAAAACACACACACCCCCAAATATATATATATAATAATAATAATAATAGCGTGAACTGTGTTCAACTAATTAATACCAACAGATATATCATAACATCATGGAAAATAGATATATCACAAAATAAAAAAATACATGTTTATCAGGAACAAATATCCCACATCCAAGCATTAAATTAAAAAACAATTATGAAATAGACAATAGGGATATATATATATATATGTATGTATTGTGATCCTTTTTTTTCTAATCATAATTCATAAACACTACCAGATCCAAAAAAAGAAATATAAATATCGAAAATGGTATCTCGAAGGACTATTACCCATGAGCTTGCCAATAAAATGGAATATCCCCTACCTGAGTAAGACACTACCATTATCCTTACAACCGTGTCCCAAGATGGTAAAAATGAAAGGAAGAAAATTGTACGATTATAAGACATTGTAATTCACTGACACAAACGACATGAATGGTGTTTAGGATCCAAAATATTTCAAGTATGCATCCCAATATAAATGAGATTCTTATTAGTAGTGAAGGTTTTCATGTAATTAATCGGTATACTATACCCATACTATCTTATATTTTTGAAAATAATATTAATAAAATATATATAATATTATATCAAATATATTATCAAGAATAATAATAAATATAAAATGAAACACAAGTCATATATATAAATTAAAAGGCTCCAAAGTGGAAAACCAATCCAGAGTATAAAGAGTGGGAATATAAAATAATTAATAAAAAAGATAGAAAAAATCATAATCAAACCCAATTCAGCTATCATCTCAACTATCCTTGGATCAACAATATTCCTTGGGTCCCTTTTACTTTCATGGATCTGGATACATGAATTCTTTATAAGGATCGAGATTCCCATGCCGAGGTGATTAATTAAACACATTTGGACACCAAAAATTCACCCCTAACATGAGTTAACATGCATAAGAGTGTATGCCATGATAATACATAAATTTTCAATAAAAACCCATACTGAACATCTGGGCACTAACCAATTCGCCTTGAAGCTCAACATTTCCTTCTTTGTCTTCATGTGGTAAAAAATATTTGAGAGTTTGAGGAATTCATAGAAGTAAATTATCCATCTTCAACCATGATCAAATCTTTATATGTCATAGGCCTCTAGGTTAGGCCACAATAGGCATTCACTACGTATTGAAATATCTCAGGGAATGTCACATATACTATCATGTCCCCTATCACCACACAAGTTAGATTGAATAAGACAACCATACCCCAAGGTTTGGCCACACCAGTCCATCATATTATATAATCCAACTCAGTCCTGTCATCTTTCTCTAAGAAGCACCTAAATGCACCTCCCCTCTAGGTACTCCCGGCCATGATGAGTCGACCTATCACTTTTTTACTATTCATATAATAGAAATAAAACACATATCATGTAAAATACATGGAAACATAGCACATCATATTGAGTCACAACATAGTATTTCAAAAATGTGAAACAAAATCCAAACATGCATGCATGTGATCAAACTCAACATTGAATATATTATATCAACAAAAAACGCCATATCATTCCAATATTCATAATAATGGACTCTATATAGTATGTAAATTCTTACCAAAAGATCAATGATGATTTAAATTAAGGTTAATAATGTATTAATTCCCTAGACAAATTTCACACCCATGTAGAACTAGCTATCAAATCAAGGATTCCTTTTTTAGGTTCCAAATCATCAAGAATTAGGCTTAGAAAAGAGGCTCCAAGAGATTCAAGGCCATAAAGGGTGACTCTAGATTCATATAAATAACATATCCTATATGTTAAAAAAATTACAAGGTATGTGTAAGGATGGGATTCCAATTCATTATATCAGTTTTTTATCAAGGAGTGGGTCATGAATTCTTAATCATTATATATATTTGAAACTTCGTTCTAGCCTACTAGAATGAATCCATCATGAATCCTTTAAAATAAACTATATTAAATATGATATTTATGAAAACGGTATTCTCATGATGATTGATCAATGAAAAGTTACACAAAATCATCCACTGGTCTTCATGAATTTAACTGCTATCAAAATAGATTTATTAGGGGCATTGAAACCACCATCGATCTAGAAATAATTGAAGAATAAAACAATAGATTTTATTTGAACTAAAATATTATAAATATACATGATATATCTATGAATCAAATAAATATAAAATAGGTGGTATGAGAATGAAACTCGTTGAACATCGGTTTTTGAACCACCTACCTCAATTATACATATTCAAATCACTTGGATTAAATGTAATGTAGCTTTGTAGAAGGATAATGCATCCGATAATTCCAAATGAGTCTTATAAATGGGGATATTTTTATATATAAATAATAATCTATTAAAAAGGACCACAAATTTCCATTAAAGGGGAATTGATTTAATTAATTTCACCCATACCTAGTTTGGATGCACGGTTTAAAAAATTATATGCAAAAAGTTCATTCTTTATGGCGTTCAAGACAAGTCACTTGGTTTGTTCACAATGTTTGATTAGTTACGTGTCAACTATTCTATTCGCCAATAGATATTGTCACATGATTTTACATGTGATTCTTCATGGTTTTTTAAAACTTGTTTTATTACCATGTGTTTCCCTTTATCTACAACATCTTGTTTTATTATTTCTTAGAGAATTTACTTGGATTTTTCAAACCATTCATAAAACATTCAACATAAAAGGTCCTCAAAACTCACTACAACCATCCAAAAACCAATATAAATCAGAAAAAATAATTCATAGCTCAAAAAATATGATTAAATGATGAAATTAACTCAGAACAAACCTCAAAAAAGTGGTTATCACATTCTCCCCCTCTAAATAATCACCATTCTCCTGATTCATTTACAGGAATCCAATTAAAAATATGTGGGCCATTGAGGTTAAACACCTATCTCTCAATCCAATGTTTAATCCTGTATTTTTTAATTCCGCTATAGAATATTGAAAAGTTATTCCATCCTCCATTGATGGATTTTATTACACTATTCCACAATCCACAATGGGCATTCCAATAATGTTGCATCAAGATCCAACATAATATCCATTCACTTGATGAATTTCATGGTATTTGGTATATACCCTTTAATCTAATCCTCATGGAAAAAGTAATGCATAAATCATTAGTTATAATAATGATCTAGATTCTATTCTACTAGACCAACATTCTCGGTGATCTCAAAGTGGCCCCCATTAAATGATTCTAGATTCCCTTGATTCCTAAAATATTATGGTCCTAACTGAGAAGTCACTATCAGGAACACCTTGTTTCCTATAGAAATCATCAATGGTATCCTATTGTTGTTGGAATAAATCGACTAATTTCTATGAGATATGATCAACCGCTATTGATTTTTTTTGCACTCTCTTGGAGGTATTATACACCATACAATGTACCAAATCTATTTCCACACTAGCCTCATGCCAAAAAAGAATTAAATGATATCTCCAAATATAAAAAAACTCATAAGGTGAAATTTGAATCAAATCCTGATAAATATTATTTTATGTGAAATAAAAAAAGGATATATGATTATCGCATGCTAAACTAACGTCAAGAATGAAATATTGGATAATATCATCCTATATATGAATCATCCACTCTGGTTTTCTACATGTCGGTTGATGGTTTTTATTTCTAAATCTCAATGGAGTACCTAAGGACTAATGAAATCCATTACAAAAAATGAGATGTAAAAAATGTGTCCATGTCACATAAAAATATCAAGGTAACTCAATGTAGTCATATAATCTCCTAAACATACATCTTTCGCAACTTATCTGATGAATGAGTCACAGAGATCAGTAATAAATGATAACCATTCATTAGTTTCTCAAATATCATCCAAACAACATCATACCTCTTGATGTCTTAGGTAACCACATAACAAATTCCATCATGACATTATCCCAATCACACATGGTCATAGTATGGGGGTGGAGTGGTCCACCAGTATTATAGATTATAACCATTACCCTTCGACATGTAATGCAACGAGAAATAAAACTAGCAATGTTCCTCATCATCCATGGCCACCAGAACTATCACTGGATGCCATTGTGCATCATTGTCACACCAAGAGGTACCACCCACTTAGAGGTATAAATTTATTTCATTAGCTCTTTCCTAATGATAGAAGGGACTATAGGTGTTGCATGTACAAGGATCACATCACTATGGTCCAATGACCACCCATGTATCTGGTTTCCAAACACAAAAAAACTGGTATTCATTGATACTTTAATAAAACATTTCTAATTTATAATTTAGAGTCATTTTTTTGAAAATGTTAATAAAAAAGTAATCATTTTAAGAAAAATTACTAAATTCTATATTCAAGGCATTTTTTAAAAAAAATTGCTAAATTTTAAAATAGTAATATTTTACACATGGATAAATTAGTTACATTTATTTCCACCAAATTAATTTTTTTGATTATATATATGTATAATTCTGTTTATATATATATATATCAAAAATTTTAATTTCATGAAACTAAGTTAATTTATATTTAAATACAATAATATATATATCCACACTCAAACACACACGCATATATATATATATCCCTCAGGGTGCAAATCAATGGTAGCTGCCTCTGTGGGTCTTGCAGAGGTTTTGAGTTCGAGCCTCATAGAGTTCATTCCTTCATTTGGGTGTATCATTGTATTAGTTGGTGATATAGCTTATTTCTCAATATCGATGTAAATATAAATATAAATATATATATATATATAAATACACTCACTCACAGACATATTCCTATATATATTAATATAAAAAAACAAAATTATATTTAAAATAAGTCACTTTTTAAGAAAACTTGGTTATTTTAGTTACATTTATATCGGTGGTTTAATTCATGGTTAATTAAATATATAATTATAATTATTGTTCTATTAATTTTAATACATGTAAAAATAATAATTCCTAATTTTAATTATATATATGTATATACACACAAACATATATAAACATATACATAATATAAACATATATATATTAATACATTAATATAAACATTTAAAATTTTATTAATATATATATATATATATATTAATATAAACACACAAAGACACATAATTATATTAATTTACATGTATATAAAAATTTATAAATAATCATTTAAATTAATATAAACACACACACACACATGTATATATATATATATAAGTTTCTATAAACAAAAAATACACAGACACACAAACATATATATATAAATTAATATTAATATTTATATATATATATATAATTATATTTTTATACAAAGATCATAACATATATTTAAATATTATATTATTTATATTTATATATAAACACAGACCTGCATATATATATATATATAAACATACTTATATAATAAACATATAAATATAATATAATCATATATATTTTATAATAATATATATATTATAATCATATATATAAAAGTACATATATGTATATTAATATATGTATGTTAATATATAAAATTATATATACAAATACATATACATATACATATAAATATATATATAATATTGAAATCAATTAATATATATATATATATATATATTGTAATGTTAATTAATAAATATTAGTCGATGTAGAAGAGTGGTCTGGTCTTTAGTTTTGAGTGTCCTGGTGATGGTTTCAAATCTTTTGGGTTTCAATTTTTCAGAATGGGATCTAGGGGGCGTGTGTGCATAATGAGCGGGGTGGAAGGTGTGGTGGGTAGGGTGGGCAGGCGAGGGAGGGAAATTGGTGGGCAAGTGAGGTTGGGAGTGAGGTATGTTCTAGGGTGAGGTGTGTGGGTGGTGAGCATTGGGAGGGTGGTCTAGGAAAGAAGGGAGTAGGGTGGGAGGAGAGGGTGAGAGAAAGGGACGGAGAAGGGTGGGATGATTTGGGAGAGAGGGTTGTAGGTGGAAAGCACATGAGGAGGGTGGGAAGTGGAGGGAGGGATCTATGTTGTCCGGAAAGGGATATAGGTGGGTGGGAAGTGATGGTGGGGGAAAGATAGAGAGATGGGTGGGTAGGGTGTGTGGTGGGGGAGTGAACAGGGAGGGTGGACGGAAGGGGAGGGAGCGGGGTAGGGAGCTAGCTGTGGAGGGTGGCTGGTGAGTGTGGGGAGGGTGGGATGGCAAGGGAGGGTGTAGGGAGGGAAGAGAGTGCAGGGGGAAGGGAAGGATAAGGGTTGGAGATGAGGTAGAGAGGGGTACATGTGGATAGCACATGATGAGGGAAGTATTGGGTGGTAAGGAGTATGGTGGGCCAGTGATGGAGGGAACAGGGTGGGTGGTGACGATGGGAGTTAGACTGGGATAGGGTAATGTGGGTCAAGAGGGAGGGAGGGGGTATGCAGTAAGGGAGGGAGGGATTACGGAGGGCCATTAAGGGAGGGGGATGATAGGCTGATTTGATAGGGAGTGGGGAAGGCCTATGCGGGGGGAATAAAATATTAAAAGTAATTATAAAATCTATGATTTTAAAAAATTAAAAAAAAATCTCGATGTTTTTAAATATCATGGGAAATTATGTATCAATTGATGATGTTTTTAAAAAACATCTGGAAATGTGGTGTTGTTAATTAGAGAGTTTGGATGGAGATGCAGGTAGATGGGCTGGCAGAGATGGTGGGGGTATGGGAGGGATAAGGGTGTGTGGATGATAGAGAGAGGGGTGAAGACGAAAATTGCATGAGGATGGTGGGAGAGAGAAGAAGGGAGTTGGGTGGGAAAGTGATGGTTGATCAGGTTCGACAATGAGGTTTGGAGCGAGAGAGGGTGTATGGTGGGGAGGGTGGGCGGTGGATAGGGAGTGGGGTGGGCTAGTGATGGTGGAACCGAAGGAAGGAGTTTGGTTAGGAGGGAGGGGGAGATCATGGGGAGGGTGTGATAAAGTGGGAGTATGTAGGCCGATAAAGATAGTGGGATTATGGGAGGTAGTAGGGTGGGCCTAAAGGGGGGAGAGGGATTCTAGAGAAAATCATGCGAGGAGGGAAAGATGGATAGGGATGAAATGGGAGGGCTGGTGATGGAGGGAGCATGGTGGTAGGCGACAGTGAGAGAGGGAGAGAGAGAGTAGGGTAGGGTGGGGGATAGGAGAGGGAGGAGGGCTTGAGGAAGGGGAGGGAGAGGGTAAGAAGCTCTGGTGATGTATGGATGTGGGTAGGACAATGAAGGAGGGAGTGGGGAGGGCCTGTGATTGGGGAAAAATAAGGAAAATTATGTAAAAAACCACGAATTCAAAAAATCAAAAACAATTTCCTTACTTTTTTGGAATCCTTAGTAAATGAGGTTTCATTTAACAATGTTTATAAAATACAACAAGAAATGAAGTGTTTCTAGTTATATGGATTTATAAATATACTTAATTAGTGAAATTTAATTACATCAGTAAAACAAATATGTATATAAATGTCCCAAAATTATAAACACATCATTTCGTGGCGATTTTTAGAAATTTCCATAAATGAATTAGTGACATTTTAAAATGTGAAAAGTATAAAAACATCAAAAATTTAAATATCTTAGTGAATCCTTCTTTTTTCCCACATCACAGTTCTTAATATGTAAAATTACTAACAAACATTTACCTAGATAACAAAAAAATATGTAATCACTAATGGGGAAAAAGCTATGAATTACATCATCACTGATGCAACCATCCTCCAGTTAGAAAATAAGTTCATCATTTTATACTATTCTTAAAAATCCTCTTCACCAAGCCCCTAATATACCTACATCTTATGGATATGTAAATGTACTAAAAATATACCTTTACAAGATGTATAGTCCATATCGTAATTAAATATCTATGGATTCTCTACCCAATGCCTCTACCTCAAGTCATGGTCCCACTGTGTGAAGAAGTGGTGAATGCTATTATAATACATCTTGATAAAAATACCCTCACCAAGGAGATAATGTCACAAGCACCTAAAAGTGTGGACAATGATTTATAGCTCCAATTCATGGGATGGATAGTTCAACACATTGAGATGTAGTTTTTGTGACCTATAAGCTACTATTCATTCCTTTGCCTCATTGTTACTATCAATCTAATGCTGGATGAATTTACTAAGTAGAATAACCATTCATTGGATACGTGAGTATCAATAATATAATTATAGTAGTGATCTAAATTTGATCTTTTAAATCCTTGTCACACAAGTATGACTACTGAAACATCACCCATTTCATCATTATTGTATTAATGGGTGATGATAAATTGTAGAAATCTTGGATATGGAAATGAATGTTTCCAATAAAACCAAATTATATCCAAATATCGAATACATTATAGTATGTTCCCTTAACAAAATTTCCTTAAAATTCACTAGGTCCAGGTATATACCAATCTCAAACACCACATTCACCAGTAATTTCCACTGCTTATTCCAAAAGTTGGTCATTGATAACATGGAATAAATCTGATGAGCACAATGTATAATCATGTAAATATTGAGATGTCAAGCATGTAGCCCTGAGGATAGTTTTCAAGGACCAACATGATGAATGATTCATGATATGGGTTAATTTCCTTATTCATGATGTTTTTGAAAACATTTGATAAATTCATCAATCCAAATGAAATCAGCCAGTTCTATTATTTCCCCATCTTTCTCCTAATACCTGTATTTGGGAGGTACTATTCTATAAACTAAAATTGGTGAGAGATTAATTTAACATCTATAATGAAGAACCACTATGATATCAATAACTAATCAAATAGACAATTGATATTGGGAAAAGGTTATCTATTCATCATCATCACCATATTCATCTTCTGATCATCTATGTTAGTAGAAGACAACTGTCTTACTTATTAGAGATCAAGATAGATTCACCACATGGTAATGTACACATCTTGATACAGAAAATATTTCCAAATTTCATTGGTATTACCTTGATCACCTTTAAATAATCCAGTGACAAACGATATGGTTGTGTCAAAATTTGTTGTGCACCATACTTGAGTTCTATCTCAAAATGAACACAAATATCTAGAGGAATTTCTATGAATTTTTCAAAAAAAAAATCTGATTCAATATTCACAAATCGAGGAAATGATAATTGGGAACCCACTGGTCATACTGAAAGATATAATCATAAAATACGTTCCATGATCATCCCAATTTGGTTCATGTATATACAAACTCAACTTGTTCCCATTTCCCACACACCATTCATCATGTACTTATCTCCCTTAGGTGATGTAAAATATATATTTCACTGATAACAATCAATGTGAGCTCAAAATCTAGTCATCCAATCCAATCCAAGAATCATATTTAATCTAATATTCTCTAAAATCATTAATTCCCATATATAACCAATACCACAAATGACTATATTGTAATTTTAAACTAATGAAGATGATAAAAATTCATTCCCAATGTTGTATCAAGGGATACTATATTTTAATATAACATTACATGAATATAATATACACAAATAGCTTATGAATATATAAATGGATGATAATCACTAGTATCAAATAAGAAATTACAAAATGTATAAGTGATCAAGACCATAACATGAATAGTAGATGATCCCTCACCACTATCCTCATAATATTGATCCAATTCATAAACATGGCCTACCTCATATCCAAAGACTTTTCCTTAATATGAATGACTCTCCGGAGTCATAATCAAATGAGGGGGTTGAACCTTCTCCTAAGAACCCCAACCTATTTTGTGGATAGATTCCTACGTCCGACTCAAACCCCTACGTGACATCATTTTTGATGTCTTCTACTTGAAATTAAAAAAATTCAATATCATTCCAAATAAATTGAACTTGATCAATGATTTTGGGTATAAAGTATGATAATTATCCACCCAATACACAATTAAAACACTAAGGACATGAATCCCATATACAAGGTTTCACTGATCCTTTGATAAGATATGGATATTTTCCACCTCTCTAATTTGAATCAACTTTCTTATTTTTCCTACCCTTGAATGTATCACTAGGAATTCCACTTATGACTAAAATAAGACTTCAAACACTCTCCTCCTATCGACCTTTCATGATTCATAGAGACTTGTAATTAACTTGAGATTATTTCATCTAGTCAAAGTTTCTGACCATTCATAATACTCCCATAAAATCCCATAATAAAAAATGTCCTATATTTCTATGACTCATCACAATACTAGTGAAGTGTGAATAATAGAAACATCGTGATACATTCTGAGTTAGTAGACACTGTTATCATCCCCAAATGATGCTCTGTGAAATCCTTCACTCAGTCTAGCTTCATCGTACCAAAGAAAATCTTCTAAAAGAATATTTATTTCAATATCACCCATGTAATAAAGTGACATATTCCATATTGAGGAATTATGTCCCACTAATGTCTACATGTTCCCTAATTATTAAATGTTGAATTATTATCCATTAAATCCCCTGAGGTCTCTACCAGGATGAATATCCACTTAATGATCTATATCTCATATTATGAATCCTAAGGGCATGTATTTACACATAACGGTAGAGTATTATAGAGTTGTAAGTCTCAAACAGTCCTAGATACATCCCCTCCTTAGATAGGCTCTATGCAGATGACTCATAGGTGATGTGGTCCTTTCGAAGAAACAACTAGAGTGGGTGTGAGAGAATTCTCCTGCATGATATCTGGTTGGACAAGAATGTACTACCTCATTGGGTAATTCTATCTTGATCTACCTTATTGTCCAATAAAAAATTTCCATGGTAGAATTTTCTAAATCGCGTAGGAAAATCATATACTTTGTAAGAATATTATTCTATATAGATCATAATCAATATATGTTTTCACATAAAGAATCACCTAGTAGTCTACCCATAACCTAAGTCATATCCCTCCATGATCTAACCATGGTATTCATCCTTACACATTATCCAAAGTCACATATATATACTAACCATAAAAAAATTATTATATTCAACAAATTAATTTAAACAAATATATCACGATATCATGGAATATATAAATATTAAACAGTAAAACAACATAGGTCTATCCTAAATAGATGAAACACATCTATGAATTATATTAAATGACTAGTATGAATCATACTATATATATATGTATACTACTTTCATGTGATCCTATGTGACTAATCCTGATGATTTAACGAACATGAATCACATAAAACTTTAATTGAAACACCATCAATGTAAAATCAGTGGCCCGTTACACTTGAGCTAGATAAAAACATTGTAAATCACCTACCTGAGTCCCATATAACATATATCCTTTCTATCATGTCCCTGGTAGCTAAAAAAGAAAATATGTAAACTATGTTGTAATGCCACTTTGTAACACCCAAACCCAAACCACTAGGACCGAGCTGTAGGACCATAAGAACTCATTTCCACCTCTATGTAGACAAGAGGTTTCTAACTATATGTGATCCCTTGGGTGTCATAAGTGTGGAAGATAATACCCTCAGTATCATATCTGAACAGTAATAAGATTAATAAAAAATGATAATAATATATCATCCTTAAAATCAATTTAAATACTAAATATATAATATTACACATGTCATACAGATAAATAAACAAGCATCAAAAGTGGTTATCCAATCCATAGTATAATGTACATGATAATTATTAAATAATGTTACATTATAGAAATAATAATCTGAATTCCATTATAGTTATGCTACTAGCTTCACACTCTTTAGCTCAGTAATCCTGCATTGAACCCTTTTCCTTTCCAATATCCCTATACATGAAGTCTATATTTTAAATAAAGATACATTGGAAGGTTGTAGGTAACCAAACCCTGTAAAAAACCACCAGTGTGTCCTTAAAATCATTTCATATTTATAAGAGTTTATGTTATGATTATAAATAAAATAATAAACATTTAAAAAAACATATTGTGTCTATGTGTGATATCCATGATTCCATAAACCCAAAATGTACTCACTTCAGCACCAAGATAGAAGAATATATGAGTGGTCTTGGATGCATCACAATTGAAGGAGAAAACCCCGACACTTATCATACTTTTACAGTACCAATGCTTTATTATTAAGATATAATAATCTATCATTAAGTTTTTCAATATCATGAGTTTGGTCCCAGACAACATCAAACCCCCTATCATCACTTCTCTCATATCACCTAACATAATAATTCCCTCATGAAAATCCTCACGAGGATATAATAACTTGTTATTTAACAAGGTCATAACATTATGTCAGTAGAAGTGCCTAGATGTTCTCCCCATCTAGTGCCACTGATCCAGGATGGGTCAACCTTTTACTTTGGTAATATGAATAGAATAAAACTAAAACACATAAGAAGTGAAATACATAGAAACACTACATATCACATGGAATAATAATATAGCAGATCAAGAATGGGAAAAAAATTCAAACATACACACATGTGATTAAACTCAAAATGGATTAATCATATCAATATAAAATGTCATTTCATGAAAATGATCATAAAAACGCCCACTTCATGATAATGAACTTGCATTTTCATGGTTTTTGATGACATACTTCGAGGTTTTCCTATGATTAATGCTTGAACCATATTACAAACCCAGAGAGAACAATATCATATTTCACGGATTGATATTTTATGTTTTAGATCATCAATAAAAAGTATTAATGAAGAAACTCATGTAGATTCAAAGTCACTACGAATATTTCTATAATCTCACACCTCATAGAGTTTATCAAGAGAACAAATTTCAAGGTATGCCAAAAGAGAGGATTCCAATTCATCAGATATATAGTTGTTGAAGGATAAAATAAATAATTCCTTGTAAATTCTAGAAGCGAACATCTAGTCTATCAAATGAAATTTTTTTGACATTAATAAATAAATAAAAAAGAGATTAAAAATAATAATCAATAATAATGGGGCCTTAATATGATCGATCTATGGAAACATATGCCATTCATGGTTAATTTAACTCCAATCAAAAGAGATTTCATTTACCTACCAGAACCAGCAAAGAACATGAAAATGATCTAAAATATACTATTAGTTGTAATTGGAATTAATATATTAGGTTTCAACATGATGGATCAATGAATCTTCTCAAAAGAATTTTGGTGGATCATGATGGAAACATAAAGAACAGGGGGTATTGTATCACTTACCTCAAGTCTTGATCTTTAACCCAGTATGATTCATTTGAATATTTATTTGAAGGATGTTATTTCCTAATATAATTCCATATGAGTCTCTTAAATAATTATAACTTCCTAAATAAAGAATAATTAGTCAAAAAATACAATAAAGTGACCTTAATGTGGAATTCATATCATCAATTTAAAGCATTCATTTTATAGAAATGTGGTTTAAAGAACCAAGCTCTAACCATGTGCCATTTTTGGGTTTCCCAAATATCCCAATGGTTTGGTTTCATTGTTTGTAACACCATTCACCTACCATTTTTGGAAACTATAACTTGATTTATGGTTTACTATGTGAGGTTACACAGTTTTTCAAACCATTCCTCATAACTCTGCATTTCCCCTAGAGCTACTGCCTCTGGTTTCATGGATTCCTGTAGAATATACATGGATTAGAAAAATTGTTTTCAACCAAGGAACCTATAAAAATAGATAATAAAATTATATTACACCATCAAAATCACATAAAACAAATCCCAATCATTTCATAGATCAAAAAACATATTATTGATGGATGGATTTTATCATTAGCACACATGAAAAATATGAGGCTATTGAAGTAGTCCAATGGATTCATGATCATATCAAGATGATATCGAATCACCAAATGGTTGAGAGATTATTATTCCCAAAATAGATGATGATTCGAGAAATGTTTTTGTATATCCTCGACATTACTGTATTGGGGATACCTCTAATAGGGGAGTTCACATCCCTTTTATAAACACTATTCATTTAATGACGTGATTAGAAACACATAGAGTGTTGGATGCCATCTTATGGATGTTGATGCATTATTTCCTATTGGATAGTAAATAATTGTTTGAAAATTTCAAATGATTAAGAATATATTGAAATTAATAATTATATATCATTGATTTATAACCACATTAAAATAAATGGAATATGTGGTAGTGATAGGCACTCAAATTCAAAAGATCAAGCTTCTTCCGAAGGTAATTTTAGCGGAAATGTACCTTTAATCTTGAAATGCATCATATGTATGTAGCTCACTATGAAATTGGGGATATAATTTTATAAAATATCCTCATATTTAGTTAATAACTAATTATCTCCCTCTCAAACTAAAATCAAAAAGGTCTTTATGCCTTACATTACAACTTTTTGTGAATCTGTCCAAAACACTTTTAGATATTTTTTAGAGAAGTCCATTTATTTTGGAACAAAAACCATTTTCCAAAACATTATTCTTATACAAAATTATAATTTTATGAAATTATGGGACTTGATAGTACTGATAAAAAATAAGAAAACAATATTTCCAAAATGTAATAAAACAGAATCCTTTAGTAACAAATTAGTACTACCCATGGTACAAAGGGTATTGGTGTGGTTATGATCAAATATACAAATATATATATATATGAATATATTGATTATTATATTTTTTGAAGACACCACATGTATAGAAATAGAATTCCTTTTTCAATGACATCAAGTACTGACTCGGCATAATATTTGTTAATGTAGTATTTTTCTCTCATCTATTAAGGATTATATAAAATATAAAAACTATATTGATGAATATATCACATGTTATACATATAGTAAATGGAAATGTCACATGTACATCAACTAAGTAATGAAAAACAACATATGTGACTCAAATACCCATAATAATGAATTTACTCTATCTAATTCAATAACATAGAAACATTTATTTGTTCATCATACTATTAGATATATCCCATCTTAGTTGTTATATAAAAAAATAATAATTAAGAAAATACCGGAAAAACCCATGATTAGATACAACCTATATACTACATAATAAAGGTTATAATGTATAAAGGTTTTGAATCATTATTTCTAAAAAACATCATGTAATAGAGATTTATATTATGTATAAACCACTGTGTATATCATTGACTATAATAAATTCCCCATGATATAATTTCTTGGGTTATTATAAGTAATATGTCATGACTTATTACCTATTGAGTATATTCTATATATTTTTTAATATAACTCTTGTATCGAGTAAAATAATATTCTCATGATAATCATGGCATTTCATCATGATCCCTAGTGATATTTTATTATCATTCATTAGAGACATAAAAAATTTTAATTTGTGGGAATATTACCATTCAAAAGCTCAAGTAAATAAAATTTAATCACACATTAATAAATATTAAAAAATATAGCATTTTCTTATAAAATCATGTTACACTTACAACCATTACATTCAAAATCTTATGTATTTTATAAAAATATATTTAACATGACTCTTTTATTTTTTTGGTATTAATATATTTTCTGACATCTCTTCTGCATTGTTCGGCATATATACCCAATAGGTCCTAACATAATCGTTCTCATTGATTTCCGATATGAGATTGTATTTAATAAGGATGTGTTTGGTCCTCGATTAAGGATGAGGATTCTTATCTTGGGAAATGGATCCATTGTATTCACACTAAATATTGATTACTCCATTGATGTTAGGAACCACCCAAAAATCGAAAACAAACATTACCTATTTATGTGTCCACAATATGTACAACAAGAATCTTAGATGTATCGATAAAAATAATTATACCCATTATTTATATTTTTTGACCCATGTAGTTTATAAAGAATAATTTTCTATACTACATATTTACTGTGTTCAAATTAAGTATAACATTTTATATATGTTTTATTCCATATATATACAATATAAAAAATAATAAAATAATCCATTGACTCACTTATATAGATAGGAATAATTTTCATTCATGGTGAAACAAAAATCATTTATTTTATCATTGATCCATATATTCCATCATTGAGAGGATTTATTCAATCATTAAATTGACCATTACGACTAACATGCAGTAGAAAACTCAACTAGATATTTAAAACATTTAACAATATCATGTAAAAATTATAAAATATATTCTAATTATATAAATTAATTTTGACATAAATTTTATCTATATCATAATTAAAATGATATATTTTGGAAGTATATATCCAAATAGATTTTATCAACACGATAGGTGAAAAGTTTTCTTCATTTTTAATACCAATATTAATCTTTTAACCCATTTCTACATAGTTATGTTAATAGGTAGAAACCTAAACATGCATATTAGTTTTACTCCCAAAAAACCCACTAATATCTTATGGGCCTCACCCATTCAACTGCATCCACCATGTTTAAATTTATTTTACTTTATATAGAATCCATTTCAGATTCCATGGATTTTAAACATTTCTGGGAATCAAAAATATCGATGGCCTCTTGGTAGGTAGTATTTTCATCTCCTATAAATATTAAATATTCCACCATTTTCTACAAGAAATTTATTTCCCTATAGATCATAATGAATCCTACTATACATTCAATGTTCTTTTGTAACATTACTCAGTTATTCTTTCAATTTTTTTTGAATCAGATCAAATTTCATATTAGTAATTCATTCTATTTATTAGTCTAAAACTACTTCAAATTAATATATTGTCCCACTAAATCATCATGGTATGTTTTTATACTCAATAAAAAACCCACATAGGGTAGCTGAAAAGATTATTATTATTATTATAAAATTAATATCTATTATTCACTATGACATAGATAAAAATAAACATTTTCTAATTTAAATCTATGTTTATTTTAAGTGAAATCTATAAAATATACTCCAACATCCACAATCATTATGAATTAAATATTGATATATTTTCCATGACATATCTCATATGGTGTCATTATAAATCATATATATAGAATGTGATCAATAAGGAATGCAACAGTGTCTTGAGAAGAAAACCAAAATTAAATAAGAAAAATATCATTAACCCATCAATAATCGGAAAATTTCCAATATAGGATGATTCATCCTCTCAAATAGACTATTCCACGATTGTGATCTAGTGGGAGTGAGTTATGGAACTATTCTATAATCTTTTTGATGATTGATGAATATACCGATCAATTATTCACATACCCAATCCAAATATAGATTATTAATATTTTTTCGCAATTGATTCAATATAGAATTATGAAACTTTTCAATCTTTGCAATGGTTTTATACTTCTGGCTCATAAAATACAAATAACCCTACTGATTGTGAAAAGGATAATGTAATAAATTTACTAAAATCACAAATTTTAGATGTATTCAGTGGTCCACATAATCCACTATGTATGAGATCCAACAATCCATTAGAAATTTTACCTTTTCTAATAAATTGTGTTTTATTTGTATTTCTTAATAAACCAGATTAATATGTATAAAATGACTCATCACCATATAATTCCATTAAATTATCATTATTCATTATTTAGAAACATTTCTCATTTATATGTTAAAGGTGGTAATGCCAAAATTGGATGGGATTAGAATAAACCATGATTTTCATATTCTAAATGTTATATATAGGCTCATAAATATATAGAATGAAAAAAATATTTACTATATTCCCAATATCTCAAAAAAAAAATTAATTCTTATATATATATAAACGCATGTTCTTAATAATTAATGAAAACCCCATATTGTCCAAATAAGATATATAAATTATTATTTTTACAGTAGGAACATAATAACTATTATCCAATTATTAAACTAATCCGCTAGCTAAATTTAAATGATAAGATTCACATAATAATGGAGAAAATATTTCTGCTTTATCATCATGAATATATACATCACGATTTTTCAATTATCCCATAGCTTTGTATCATAGTTTATGAAAAAAAAGATTGATTCACACATTATATTCAATACCCATTGGTCATATTCATATAAATCGATCATTATAACATTCAGTTTAATTTAATAGAATGTGTCATCATGAAAACACATATAAATGTTTGATAAGACTGTTGAAATATTTCAAAGGTAATACCTATAATAGATCTCAATATTATTAAGATAATATATTCCATAATATAAAACACAAACACATGAATGGGTGAGTATTAGTTTTTATATCTTTTTATGATGGTATTTTAATGAATGAACTCCCACAAAAAATGTAGACCCCATGCATCTTATTAGTTTGTTATGAAAATATATGTATTTCATCATGTCTTGCACAGGGAATCATGTATATAATCTTTTATTATAAATGGAAGGAAATTATTTTAAAAAATATCATTTATGATTTTTGAATAGATTCTTGGAAAAGTATTTTTTTAAAATATATCATATGGACACACTCTACTCTATTATTCTAATATCACAATTTTTATGGATTACCATATTTGTATAAACAAGATTAAATAAAAAAAGGAACCTAATGATTAAATAATCCTTTTGACTTTTCTCCTTATAAAAGATAATTCATGGGTACCTATAAATTACGGTCACCCATATTGAATGGATGAGGTCTTCATAAGCTTCACATTATAAGTAATATGACACTTATTATATGATTTTTTTTAATTCTAACTATTTTTATATATGTAATATTCATATTAAAATATTATGTTTTGAATAATATGAAATATACTTTATATCATTTTTGATCAAATGTGTATTATTGCTTCCAACAATATAATTCTTGAATCATTATCTCGTCCATCAAATTACTATGTTCAAACCATATTAATGTGTAACTCTTAAAAAAGCCCATAGTTTATGTTACTCATCAAAATATATTATCCAAACATAATAATAAATTTCCATATGAATCATATAAATATGTTACATGAACATTTCATTTAAAGGATTAAAATTATATGATATTAAAAATACCTTTATGAGTATGTCTAAAACTGTAGATAGCTATCCAACACCTTTCTAGAAAAAAGAATAATCATCCATCCTAAGGATACTTTACTCCGTGGGTATATAATTCATAATTTTTTTAAAACCTATCATTTACATACTATAACCTATTATTATAATCAAGTTAATATCCCTAATTAAAAATAATGGTCATGTTAGATGGAAACTAAATTTTATATTTTCCTTCCATGTATTTAATTAACATAAAAATAACATATTAGTATCAATTTGACTAACAAATGAAAGAAATGGAATATTTATATTTCTTAAATAACTCATATATATATATTAATATTATAATATAATGCAAAAATAAATGATTACATTTTATATTTTACCAAGAAAGATATAAAAATATAATTATTTTATATTTATTTTAGGCGTGGAAATTTTAATTTCATATTTCCAAACACTTATGATTAATAATTTTTTTAAACCATAACCAAATATCAAAAAATATTAATTTTTTGTAATATTTACCAATATTATAATCTATGGTAGATAATAGGTTTATAAATCAAAATCATAGTTTGATACATAAAAATGACCAAATATATCAATATTATTTTATGACATATAAAAATAATAAAAGATGTTAGAAATCATCATTTTCAATATACTCAGCCGTAAATACCCTATAATATTTGATGACATATCATATATGAAAAATACATTATGATGATATATTTTTTGAAAACTATTAATCCATTTGTTTCATATAGATTATATATCATATCATATGGTATATAAAAAATTATTATGTTTTAATCACATCCTACCTTAGGATATACATGCTAAATATGCTATGACTAAGAAAAAGGAATCAATTTAACATATTAAACATTATGATATCTACAGAAAACTAAAACATAAGGATGATCTTAAAAAAATAATAAGTAAAACATATTGATCTGTTAAAGAACCTGGATATTATATCAATATTGTGTTTTTGTGTTTTTGTTATATAAAATATGGTAGTAAAACAACCATAAAATTATTGATTTATCATCAATCAAAACCACATGAAATAATATGGAGAACATAAAACACCACGTACATTCATTAAAGTGTATTATATAGTTTAATCATAAAAATAGTAATAATGATGGATATCACCAAACGAACTAATAGAAATGATATTTCATCTTGGGGAAGTATACTAGACAATCGATCCATGATCATAACATGTGGGTCTTTATTGATAAAAGGGTTGTTAATTTCATCTTCAAAATACAAAATATTAATTGAATGAAAATAGTGTTTCGGCTCAACATTATTGAATTTATGGTACCTCCAATGGAAGGGTTTCAATCCCATTCATATGATATCATTATTTAATAAATAGATTCAAAATTAATATATAATTTGACAGATTTAACATGGAAATTAATGAATTACTGCCAATTGGATATTCAATTCATTTAATTGATCAATGAATACCATAAAAATTTAATCAATTTAAATCAAAATATAGATTTTCTGAATAATTTTATGTTACACACAATCATTGTTGTAATATCAAGAATCTTATTTTGGATCCATTATCAGAAACATACCCTTATGATTTATATGCATCATATGTATATCAATATCTATGAAATTGGGGACATTATACATTATACTATCCCCCTTTTCAGTGCATATCCAATATATTTTGTTGTAATAATACACTTTGAATACCAATGTTATTAAAATTCATTGAATATTGTGTAATTTATTTTATTTTTCATCCATATAGGACTATAAGTTTAGGATATAAATATTTTTCCACACCAATTTTCATATTTCCCACTAGCACATAATAGTTTCAAGGTTTGAATCATAATAAATTCTATGGAGTGGGATATATTTAGAACTATCTCACATACAAAAAGTATATTTTTTAGTATTCCGTTACATGTTTATTTGTGAGAAAAATTTTCCATTATTATATCAAAATAATGGAATGTTGGAATACTCAATTATTATATATTAATCTTCATTTTCTAGGATAGTTCCACTAAAATCATGGAAAAAGATATATATTAAGGTATATTTGAATGATAATGTACTGGTCAATGTGTATTTTCATTTTCCCAGTGATGCATAAATATTTCCTTCTAATATTGGATCATCAACTGTAACATTTTACAAATGATATTCATTCTAAAAATATATAGAAACAATCCTCAGTGAGCATGAAATGTTCCCTATTGAAATTGTCTCTCAATATTCTTATAATTATATCGATGAAGGTAGAAATTTGATTACTACCCATATACTTATAAAAAAATTAATTTCTGTATAAAAAATATGGGTTAAGTTTATAATCTATGATAAAATAAAATGTAGAGAGATAAATGGGTATATAGTCATAAATAAGGGTTATTACATTATAAAAATATATACAAGTCATAAAACTATTCATTATATGATTGTAGATAATCCATTATATTTTATACTAAGACCTTCTTTTCCCCCTCATCTATCTCATCATGATATATGAATATTGTAATAAAAAATGACAACGATATTTAGAAAACATTATAATTACATTTAAAAATACCATGGAAAGATCATTCACATGACTAATATTAGTACCATGTGTAGCCATTAGTGATATTTTCTATATTTATATTGGTGAACCAAAATGATATCCAAGTACTTATTCCCATAAACTAGTTTATCCCACAAATTCCCCATGTATTTCCTCTTTAACTTTCAATGATACATTCTTAATATTATGGTTATAATCATGAGATATTAGAGTTTCAGTAACATTAGTATAAGATTCCACACAAGGAATATGAAATTTATTAGACACCATATTTGAATCCACACAATATAAAAATTTATTACCATCAATAGTTGTGAACCACACATTAGTTCCAGATATAGTTTCAATGTCCTTAGGCATTACCTCATCATCCATTAAATTTGGTTCATGTGTTGAATTGTATGAAACATTAGTCACTAAAATATTATAATGATATTTTTATGATAACTAATAAAAATATTATAATTGAATGAAATAAACACCATTTTTTACTGTGAAAATATGTTCTTCTAAAAAATCATCCATCTCCTGAAGTATGTTTCGATGTTTAAGAGTATTCAAACATGTATTAAGAAATTGATCCCTAAAAATTGGGTAATAAACATCTTGGTTCAATGTTATCACATCTAGAATTTCCATATATTCTAGTAATGATTCATCTTCCACTCCGATCTATAATTTATCAACCAAAAATATTTGGGTACTCATTTCAACATATTATGGGTATTCAATCAGTGTCATTAAAATATCATGCCAAAACATAAATATTTATTGGATCATATTAATATTAGTTAAACGTATGAAAATGAAAATTTTATGTGATATTTATATATACATGGGATCAATGATACCATTATATTATTCTTTTTATTTCTGAATGGCCACCACTTTATCTTTATTATGGTCCACTATTGTAAAACCCAGAGCCCATTAGGCCAGAGTCGGTGCATTTCTTGTTATATTGGAATGCTAATAAGGAACGTAAATCCTGTAAGACTGATCAGTTAGTAGTCTTGAAGAAACTAGATACATAAATGTAACTCAAAATACATTGGAAATGTTTAAAAAATACAATACATAATAAAAACTAAAAATTGCATCCACATGAACTCAATAAAGGACATTCTGTTCAACACCTATCAAAAGTAAACAATGAAAGGTGTGAGAAAAAACGCTTAGTAAGGGATAAAAAAAGAGAAATCATGAATCAATAATTACTAAATTGTAATCAATTTTTCATAATCAATATGGCATGTTTAATAAATGAAAAACTCACGCTATTTATAAACTGAGAATGAAACAACATCCATAGATTTTTGATATAACAAAAACCTCATGGCTAGTAATAACTGATAATGAATAAAGAGAATTATTATTAATTGGATGTCATATATCTGGAACAATTAACCATAATACCATAAAAACAATTTAGTTATGTGGGTATAAACCCATATAATTTTTGGAAACAAACTTTATGGGTTTTTCCCCAACTGATTTGTCTCATTAGACCTACCGATGCATCGAGGGGCTATAGCAGGACCCACCTGCCATTACATTTCCAAATAATTCTTTATAAAATGATTCAATATAAGAGAAATATCCCTTTTCAATATCTTTATAGATTAGTGTATACATATTCATCAATATTTCAATAATTAAAATGACATTCCAAATAAACACTGTATGTAAAATGGTATATGGTTTAAACATAAAACATATCCATGATATGAGATTATTGATATTTAATATAAATACAATTTCAAAAGAAAATTGATCTCAAATAGGCATTAGTTACAAAAAATAAGGATTATTAGGTTCACCACACAAAATTAGTCTCAAAAAAATAGTAGTTGTGACAATGTTTCTTACCACAATGTAATCGATCGAATCATATGCCCAAGACATAATAAATCTCAAATGAATCATTAAATAAATTGAATATAAATAGAATAACGTTATTATATATCAAATTACTATACACATATACCACATACAAGAAATAAGTGGCGAATAATGAAAATATCACTGAAATAAAAGTGAGATGAGAAACCCCTTTTGAAAATTCTGCAGCTTAACGGGGTCGCTTAAATTTCATAAAATGAAATGATGAGAGAAAAAGGGTATCTAATAATATTGAAATCAAAATGATATTGTGATGAAAAAACAACATTTAACTCCACTATATGAGAATATAAAATCAAATATATAATATAATGGAAATGTCGATTAAAAGAAGAGAATGAAGGATTCCCTTATCGTGTATAGTAACTCCTAAATCATAAAATATGGGACATTAGGATCTTAATGACACATATGTATGACTCCTAGATTGGTAATACCACCATATATCTGATGATATTAAGTTTTTAATTATGGAAAACGATAGGGGTGAGTGGGTATTTATAGTAAAAGAGAGGTAGTTTTTTAATAATTTCAAAGAGACACCTCATTAGTGGTTTTTGCCAAACCATCAGCTTGACCGTGGTATTTTCCCATAGTTTAAACCAATTAGGACACCTCATGTCATATGATATTGTACAAAACTCGACCAGACCTTTATATTAATAATTACATCATTATGATGTTATTAAAATACAGAAAACTCAAATATGTATTTTTACAATTCACGAAAAATTCAAGTATTTTAGAAAAATCCAAATAATTTACCCTAAACGTTTTTCGACCTGAAGAATTCAAAAAGGAACTCTATTTTTTGAAATTATTTTTCTAAATATTTTTAATTTAATTTTTAAATAAAATCAAAGTTAATATGAAAAAAAACCATTTAAAGGTATAATGAGTTTTGTATTACATTGAAAAATTAATTAACTTATCATTATCTTATTATCTTAAGAAAATAATACATTATAATTAATTACAATTTATAAGGTTTATATTACTATTCATATTACTATACATAAGGGTATGTTACTATTCATTAAAAAATCATGTTGGTTCTATCAGACTCTAAACGACTTACCATTCACAACTCTAGATGACTATTTTTCGAAATTAAAAACATGTAAGTGGAAAATTTATGTTTAATGGAAAGTAAATAACTTTATCTTATAATTTCTATTTCACAAAAGACTTAGGTCATCATGAAATATAGTCTATCTAATGAATATAATGTATTTAAAAGAAACATACCATAAAATGATTGGGTTGTAATATTATTACCTCCTTAGGAAATTTCTCCCTCAAAATAATATGTAAAAATACATCAAAAAAGATGTGTGTATTTATTCTTATGAAATCTAGTGGATCCCATGTTTCTACCTTCATATTTTGATTTCTCTAAAGATCCTTCACTAGAAGAGTTGTCTGATTTTTCAATACCTGCTCCATTGTGTCAAGGATCCCGATAGGCTTTTCACAACATGACAAATCAGGTTCCATTTCTATTTATTCATTTGTGAGTACATGTGTTGGGTATGGAATGTATTTCCATAACAATGACATGTGGAACACATCATGACCTCTAGAGAGATTTTGTGGCATCACTGAATGGTAAGCTACAACTCTGATTCTTTCGAGAACATCAAATGGTATGATATACCTAGGGCTTAGTTTCCCTTTCTTGCCAAATCATAATAAACCCTTCCATGGAGATACTTTCATAAAGACATGATCTTCCTCTTAGAATTCCAAGTCTTTCCTCTGGTTGTCATCATAAATCGTCTACCTAATTTTGGCTGCTTTAAAATCATCCATTTATTTTCTTTACCTTTGTTTTGGTCTCTTCAATAAGTTCTTGGCCTATAAGTTTCCTCTCACCAAAATCATTCCTAAAAGTTGGAGTCCGATATCTGTTTCCATATAATGATTTATATGTAACCATTTGATTACTACAGTGGAAACTATTGTTGTATAAATATTCACCAATGTAAAGTTTTGATACCACATACATTGGAAGTCAAGATATCATGTGCTCAACATATCTTCTGGAGTTTGAATTGTCCTCTCAGACTGTCCGTCAGTTTGGGGGTGATAAGCTGTACTCATACGAAGCTCAATATTCAAAGAAAACTGGATACTTTTATATAATTTTGATGTAAACTGGGGACCTTGATTGGACACAATAAATACAAGTGCACAATAATGTTTTAAAAAATCATTAATATAATGTATTTCTAGGTGCTGACGTTGTATATCCTCTCTTATAGGAAGGAAATGTGAAGATTTTGTGAGACGATCAACAATTACCCATATTGAATCATTTATTATAAATGTCCTTGGTATTCTAGTGACAAAATCCATTGAAATGTTATCCCACACTCACATATTAATAGTTAGAGGTTTCATCACACATTTTGAATGTTGTCTCTCTACCTTTACATGTTGACAAAGTAGAAATCATGACATGTAGTCAACAATTTCCCACATCATATTTTTCCACCAAAAATATTCCATCAGATCGTTATAAATCTTGGTGCTACCCAGGTGTAATGATAAATTTGAGATATGAGAATCTTCTAATTTTTCCCTTTTCAGCTCAGGTTCTGATGGAACATGTAACAACTTCCCAAACATTATAACTCCTTCCTCATACATGATGTTTTCCAATCTCTCATCCTTACCAAACATAATTCATTTTGTAGATTTTCATCATCAGATTGAGAGCTTTTTATCTTCTAAAATATATATGGTTTAACAATCATTTGTATGATAAAATATATTTCCATTCCTTATGAATTCCCATATCCATTATTAGTAGATCCATAAATATAGGATCTATCTCAATCAAAATTTGTTTCAGAACACCATGATCCTTCCGACATAATGCATCTCGCACCTTATTCGCCTTTCCTAGGTGGTGGTGTATTAAAAAATCGTAATCTTTGAGTAACATAAATCATCTCCATTTCCACATGTTGAGTTATTTTTGAGTGAAAATGTATTTCAATCTCTTGTAGTCCATATAAATATCACATCTTTCTCCATAGAGATAATGAATCCATATTTTCACAGCAAAGACTACCGCGGCTAACTCAATATCATGATATGGATGATTTTTCTCATGGTTCTTCAACTGTCTTAATGAAAAAACATTAACTTGATAATTTTTCATATGGACTCAACCCAACCCATTCTTTGATGCATCACTGAATATCACAAATCCATCAATTCGTGACGGAATATTACAAATTGGATCTTTGACCATTCTTCTTTTCAATTATTCGAAGCATTCCATACACTCTTTTGTCCACACAAACATAAATTTTTTACATGTGAGCTTGGTTAGCGGGTTAGCCAGTCGAGAAAAAATTATGAACAAAATTCCTATAGTAACTTGTTTCGACAATAATACTGTGTACCTCAGTTATGTTTGTTGGTGTGGGCACTTCTTGTATTGCATTTGTCTTTGCAGGATCAACAAGGATTCCATCTTTAAAGATAATATGGACAAGAAAAAAACTAATTGAAGCCAGAATTCAGACGTGCTAATCTTCCCATAAAATTAATTGCTTCTAAGATTTCTCAGAATAATTCGCATGTTATCCGAATAGTATTCATATATTTTTGAGTATACTAGGTTATCATCGATGAATTCCATAACAATGTTATCATAAAATTCCTCAAAAACTCTATCAATTAAATCCATGACAATAGATGGTTCATTCATTGGTACAAAAGGAATCACTGTAAACTCGCAATGCCAGTACCGGGTTTGAAATGTTTTCTTCATAATATCTTCATTCCTCACACTTAGTTGATGATATCCAGATCGAAGGTGAATCATTTAAAAGTACTGAGCTCCATTAATTTGATCAAATAAATCAACAATCTAGTGTAGAGGATACTTATTCATTATTGTAATAGCATGGATTTTATTTTAATCAATGCATATCCTCATGGATTCATCTCTCTTTTTGAAAAACATGTCTGGGGATCCCCATGGAGAAACACTAGGTAGAATAAATCTTTTGTCACTCAACTCTTCTAGTTTTTTCATTATCTCCAATAACTCCACAGTGGCCATTCTATAGGGGTTCTTTGATATAGGTCTTGAACCATAAATTAAGTCAATGGAAAACTCAATTTCAATCTCTGGAGGATGTCCATGTAAATCCTCTGAAAACACATCAATGTATTCTTTCAGTATATGACCATCTTCAATTAGAATATTTCATTCCCTGCCCATAGATATCATGTTCACTTCCTCTCCATGAATTGCATTCAATAGAGCTATTGGGGGTGGGTCTAGATAAGAATAAGATGGAGAGGTCTCCTCTCTAAAGATATGACATTTTACACCATTTTCAAAAATTTTAACTTTCTTTTTCGTGCAATAAATATTCGCATCATAATTTGACAGCCAATCCATACTGATAATTATATCAAATTATGTTATCATTTTGATGATAAGGTTAGAAACTGAAGCAAATTTTGGTGTCTGGAGGGGGACTAGTCGACATGCCTTTGTATCAATGATACATCCCCTGGGAGTTTTGACTGACAACTACTTTATTAAATCAAATTGGACATATCTAATTTTCATGGAAAACTGAGAAGATATAAATGAATTTGATGATCCAGAATCAAATAAGGTGTTGGCTATGTTTGAGGAAACAATTAGAGTACATGCCACAACCTCATTAATAACTTCAACCTTTGAGGTTGTAATCGCATAAGCTCTCCCATATTCCCTTGGATTTTTTTGAGGCATGTTTTATTTGGCACATAGGATACTCATTTTTATAGTGTCCCATATATCTGCCATTATAGAATTAAATATCATGGAATTTTTTCTTCTCCTTGCATTCATCACATTGATTCCCCTTTTCCCCACAAATATAGAAGACTCCCATTCCTTTAAATCATTTCCCAAGATGATTCTTTCCTCAGTTCTCACATAACGGGTATAGATTCATTTGTTTTCTCTTCTTTTGTGATTCTTATATTCCTTTCATATCATAGCACCACTTATTATCCTGGATTACATAGAAAATATTTGATCTAGAAAATTCAATCTCTATTTTTAATGGAACGTGATACAATTTCATCATATGATGAAATTTTTTATTAGCCATTGCCCTTCGAAGACATGGCTTAAGGACTTCAATGAAATGATCAATCATGTCTACCGAGTCATCTACGTAATCTATGGAATACATGGATAGCCTTGTGAAGATATCCTCATATTCTACAACACAGTCTTCTTCCATTTGTTTTATGCCAAGGAATTTCCTCTTCTTTTTAGTTCGTTTCTCACGAGGGAAATATTTTTTCAAGAATAATTCTTTAAAATTCCTCCATTCTATATCTTTTATGTCTTCTTCATCTATGGTATTTTGAATGAAAGACCAACATTGATCAGCATATCCCTTGAAACAATATAACGAAAGTACTACCATTTCATTTTCATTGCATCTTAACTAATTGAATATCTTTTCAAGGTACCTGATCCATTTATCAACAGCCACTCGATTAGTAGTCCCGCTGAATGATGGGGGATTCTGCCGCATGAAATTACCCAACTCAGGTGTGGAATGGTTATTTGTTAAAACTTGAGTAAGTTGTCCCAATATGGTCATGATCTTACCTACTCCATCATTGACTATGATTACATGCTTAGTAGGGAGATCCCTACATTGCCCATGAATATTGATTCACCTTCTTCTATTAGACACTGTTTTTAAAGAATGGGATTCACTAGATTAGTTTTGGAATCTCAAATAGAAAAGAACTCAACATAAATTGAAATTATACGCATAGCTAATCATATAAAGATGGTTCCTATGAGGAAAAATTTACATTAAACTCCTTAATAATGGATTGTCAGGAAATTGTGAATTATCCTAAGCATATCCCTTCGGTGTGTCGTATCCTAGAGTTGAGAAAAGCTAATTCTCATGTACTAGGATACCCCAGTTCAAGATTGAAACTCTTTGTCGGAGTTTTCACTCTTAGATACCTCTATGCTGGAGCAACCTCTACCTGCTCGTATCTAGATAGGGATGTATTTTTATATGGATTTACATAATCTATTCCTTAAAAAATATAAGGATGTTATTGTATGTTTATCCTCAAATACATCATTAGGTCTTTGTTTCCTACTATACAACTCCAACTCTAGTTTCCATGTTTTCTACTAAACTTCCCCTAATACCCACTGTAACACACTAACCCCCCTAGGCTAGAGTCAGGAATTAATTGTTATATTGTCATGTTTAGATGGAATGAAAATAAAAAAAATAAACAATCAGTTTGTAGTCTAGAATAAACTAGATACATATATGTAACTCAAATTACATTGGAAAAGGATACAAAATACAATACATAACATAAACTAAAAACTACATCCACAAAAACTCAATAAATGACCTTCTCTTCATCACTTTTTGAAAGTAAACAATGAAAGGGGTGAGGAAAAATACTCAGAAAGGGATACAAATTACAGAAGCATGATTCAATAATAACTGAATTGTATAAAATCTGACACATTCAAAATGGAGTGGTGAATAAATGAAAAAATCACGCCATTAATAAACTGAGTATGAAACTGCATCCATTGATTTTTTTCATAATGAAAACTTCATGTATGGTAATAAATGATAATGAATAAAAAGAATACTTATTAATTGGACATCATGTATCTGGCACATGAAACCACAATACCGTAAAATGGTTTAGATCTATCAGTAGAAACTAGTCTGATTTTTGGAATCAAACTCGAAGGGTTTGTTGACAAATGATTTGTCTCATGAGACCTACGGATGCATCAAGGGGCTATAGAGGGCACCACCCACCACTGCATGTCTAATGGAATTTTTTAGACATTGATTCAATGCAATATAAATATTCTTTTCCAATATCCTTATAGAGAATTGTATACAGATTTGTCAATATTTCCACAATTAAAATAACATTCCAAATAAACACCGTATGTAAAATTGTATTTGGTTTAAACAACAAACATATCAATGATATAAGATTATAGATATTTACTATAAATATAATTTCAAATGAAAAGTGATCTAAAATGGGTAGTAGTTACACCACATATGATTATTAGCTGCACCACAAAAATATAGTCACAACAAAATAGAAGTTCTGACATAGTCTCTTACCACAATGTAATCGATTGAATCATATGACCAGAACATAATAACCCTAAAATGAATCATTGAATAACAATAATATATATATAATCATTTTATTATATATCATATGTCTGTACACATATACCACATATAATAAATAAGTGGCGAAAAATGAAAATATCACAGAAATGAATGTTAGATAAGAAACCCCTTATACAAACTTGATTGCCTAATGAATTCATTTAAAATTTCATAAAATGAAATTATGAGAGAAAAAGTTTATATCATCATAATGAATTCAAAAGTACAGTATGATGAAAACCTAAAATAAAACCCCATATTATGAGAATAGAAAATCAAATAGATAACATAAAGGAGGTTTCGACTAAAAGAAGAGAATAAAGGATTCCATAACCTTGTAGAGTAACTAATATCTTTTTGAAGGATGGGACATTATGGTCTTAAGGAAACCTTGGGATGAATCTTAGAGAGGTAATACCACCTGATCATCGAGGATATTTAGTTTTGGAATGTAATAAAACGAAGGGGGTGAGTGGTTATTCATAGTAAAATAGAGGCATTTTTTTAATAATTTCAATGTGACAACTCATTAGTAGTTTTTGCCACACCATTGGCTTTCACATGGTATTTGACCATGGCATAAGACAGATGTGAAACCTCATGTCATAAGATAATGTGGACAAGTCGACCAGCCTTTTATATTAATAATTACATCAATATGATGACGTTAAACTACCAAAAACTAAAATCTGTATTTTTACTATTCATGAAAAATTCAAGTATTTTTTAAAAATACCAAATATTCACTCAAACCATTTTTAGAGATGTAGAAAAAAAATGAACTCCATTTTTTTAAAATAATTTTCTAATAATTTTTAATTTATGATTTAAATAAAATCAATGTTATTTTATAAAATAACAATTTAAAGGTATAATTAATTATGTATTTCATTGAACAGTCACAATCCATATTTATTTTATTTTATTGAAAAACCACTTTCAGGTAAGTGGGGTATGTGGGAACCCCTACAGAACCATTCCATCACATCAATTCACCCACATTACATAATTCAAAAATCAAAATAGTAAAACAAAACTAATTCTTCGGGTTATCCATCGTCACACACCCAGTTTCAAAATTTTAACCATCGTCACATCAAATCACGCCAACCCGGTGAGCTGATCGATGTGCATCAACTGCACACCACGACATTGTCACCAGCATCCACCTCCAAAAGCCACATCAAAAAACCCCAATACAGCCCATCACGCTGAAAGACCATCAAGGCTGGAGACAGCCGATCGCCGGAAACCATCATCTCCACCAGAAAAAACCAAAACAAAAAATGAAGGGAAGATATAATTAAAACCGAATCCTCCAAATAAAAGCACACCAACTCTGGAAGCATCTGGAATCCCATCAAACGGTGAGCCACAAATCCCGAAACCGCATAGTTTCCATTGCACCATATCCAACTAGGATAGTCGACTAGAAACTTGCGATCAGAGAAGGTTGAGCAGCCACGGATCTTCAAGACACAAACTTCATGGGGACCAATGAACCTTCTTTAATACATTAATCAATGACACAAAATGGATCCCAATCTCCATCTCCATAGAAACAGAAGCCGAAAATCCACAAAAACCATAGAAACAGAGAAATAGAGAAATAAAACCGAATGCATCCAAACAAAAAACACTCCAAATCTGGAAGCACCTTGAATCCCTTCGAGCGATGAACCACAAATCCAAAAAACAGGTAGTTACCTCAGCGCCAGATCCAACTAGCAGAGGTGCATATGAACTTGGGGTCAAAGCAGGTTGACCGTACAAGGATCTCTTCAGAACAAAACCAACGTCAGGCCCATGAAACCTTCTTGAAAACAGATGTCGTCACCATATTATAGAACCGAAGCAACATCGAAGCGGAGCGGGAAAAGCAGGAAAACAGAGGAAGCAGGAGGAAGGAGGAGAACAAAGTTTGATGGATTATAGGGGGAGAGAGCTAGGTGAGATAGGGGGAAGCTCACCACAAGCATCCAAAAAAGGGGACGAGAGGATATGAAAGATAAAGGGAGATGTCGGAGGATTCTCACTATGAGATGGTGACGAGAGGGATGGAGCGGCATCATTGGGAAACCCTACCATGAGGGGAGAGTGAACTGGGAGACTCGGGACCCATCTCAGTTATGTATTTCATTGAAAATTTAATTAAATTATCATTATCTTATTACATTAAGAAAATAAAATATTATCATTGTTTACTATATATATGGTTCATATTACTATTCATATTACTATTCATTATGGTATGTAATTATTCATCAAAAAATCAAGTGGGTTTTATCAAACTCCAAATGACTTACAGGTCACTACTCTTGTTGAATGTTATTCGAAATACCAAACATAGAAGTTGAAAATTTATATTATATGGATACTTTAGCCTATAATTTATGTTTAACAAATGACATAAGGCTTCATGAAATATAGGATATATAATGAATAGAAAGTGTTTAAGAGAAACATACCATTAAATGTATGGGGTGTTATAAATATTTTCCATACTAACATGGTAATGGATGATTTATTTTATTTTCTATGAAGCAGAGTCTATGTCACCCTAATAAGGTTGTGGAACTTAGTTATGTTATTTTTATATTTATCACAAAAAATATCCTTTAGATTTCTAATCTATTAAATACAAATTCTACCATGGAACGAAGAAAATAAGCCCTCAAATCCATGAACCACTAACCAATTATCTAAAAAATATAGAGTTGTATAGAATCCAGAGTCAAGATGATATATGGGTACTCTACCACAGTCCTAAAAGGTAAATAATGTTATTTAAATTTCATTTCCCTTCTTGATCTTATGCAATTATTTAGAGAACCATATTATAAGCCTTGGGTAGATCATCCCATCTATGGATCAATTATTATTAAATATTCATTCATATTTCACATGGAAGGCCTCAACACTCCTAACGTGAATGGATTTATACAATAGTAATAGTTTTTTTTATAAATTTCTAGTATCCAGCCTACCTTTTTCTATAGAAAAATAACCAATTAATTGAGGTGATTTCTCATTCAATATGGAATCAGGTATTAGGGTAAGATGAGATATTTGATTTTGGATAGTTTGTTCATATTTTGATTCCATTATATGTTAAGGTTAGAGTAATTTAGGTATTGTTAACTAACATGTTTGAGGTGAGCCAGACACACATTCCTAGATATATTCCTTGAAACACATTACATAAAGACTAACATTGATACAAACTGAGATAATGCAATAAGACTTATATCATTTCACATTAATTAAACATTATATTTAAAAACAATCGCATAACCCTATAAACAAATGTTTTAGTGTCTTTATATATTATATACATAAATATTATTTACAATAATTATAAAAATATTCCAATAATATCACCATACGAGATCCCAATAGTTAAATAATCTAGGTTATTATCATCATCATTACCTAAATAACAGAAAACATAAGAATGGGGTGACCACAAACTCTATGAAAGGTAGAAACATATCACCACATCAACGAGGGTCAGATCATGATAATGTAATAAAAATTTTTTGTAAGAGAAATATTTGATAAAAATGACGTATAATAATAATAGTTTTCAATAAGTCATAATATAAATACACATAATCTCAAATGATAAAACAAATACAATTAGATAAAAATGTTAAAATATGAGATAATAAAAATGATTAATGGAATATAACATAATAATATATTAATATTGAATTATCATATTCATAAGAATTCATAACATAGTAGAGTATGAATCTATAACTGATTTCCATAATATTATAAATAAAGAATCACTACCACATTCACATAACATTGTTACGCAGAAATCACTAGCTATTTATCATAACATAGTAGAACAAGCATCAATTTTGGATACCCATAGTAATGTTAATATGAATACTAATTTAATACAATCATCTCATGACATACAAAAAAATAACCAAGGAATTAGAGGTTCATATTATACCCTATCCATCACTTAAAAATAATTCAGAGACATGATTTCCACATGAAATCAATAATGTATCATATCATGAAGAATATATGGAAATAAAATTGGATTTATTAAATTTCAAAGAGTTACCAAAAAAATTACCTCAAGAGATAGATTTATTTATATAAAAAATTCAATCACTCAAATGTAGTATTTCATAAGGGAATTGAAATGGTTTCTATTGAAATAATATCTTCTGAATAATAAAAAAACACCATTAAAACCCACACCAATATAAGAGTGATAAATCATCCATTTTAAAGGAGTTAAATATAAATTTTAAGATAACTAAAAATAATACTTATTTATATTTAAAAATAATAAATATGTGTTGTGTCTCTGACTCTCATAGTTATTTCATGACCACACATACTCATGTATGTTTTAAAAAAAATCATTCAAGTGAGTTTTATTGTTTAGTTTTTATTCCATGGGATGGAATTAAATAATATATTAAATTTACGATAAATTGTTTTTGAAGTAATTGAAATATCATCTTTCTTGTTCAAAGTCCTTGGAATAATGTTGAAATTATTCTTGAAGGAATTAAATTGAAGCAAGGGTGGTAAATCACTAAAGTGGAAATATAAAGATAGAATCAGATACCCAATTCGGGGAAATGGCTAGGTAGTTCCATGTGTCCAATATATCCAGTAGTATTAGAGACCCACCATACAGTCATTGGTGTCCCACCAGTTTATCGTTGGTGAAGGTAGTAGTTCATATAAGATGATTGATTAATCGATGGAGGTGTACCAACCATCTGGTAGATTCTTCATAATAAATTATGCATTTTGGTATCCCATCAACTCCAAATTGGAGGATATTGAGTATAAATTGTGGTCAAGGTAATATATTCATGTATGTTTTTATTAAGGTAAATTTTTTCATAACTCTGGTATTATTCAGTTTCTAAACTCCTAGTGAGTTACAGAACCGTCATAGTCTTCTTGAAGTCTATAAAAGTAGTATCCCAGAACCTTGTAACCTCTATTTTCTACATAATGATTCTCTCTAATCAAATTATCATTGAAGTTCTATTTTTCTAAAAAACCCCTCAATGTTCAATTTTAATTTCTCAATATCTATAGGCCTCATACCATTTTACGCAAATATATAATCCAAGATTTTAATTATCTATTATAGATATTTTTCAGTGGAATTATAATATGTTTTCCAAAAATTAAACCTCTATTCAATCATCACCTTTCTTCAATGGGTTCTCATTTTGGAAAAGTGATCTATAGGTTCCATTGATATTTGAGAAGCGATAAATGGTGATGAAAAACCACAATCGTGAGAGATGAGTTTCTTAATATCCATAACGATTAATTGAAAAATTATATTTACATATCGAGATAAAGGGTGGATATGTAGGGGTTTACATCATGAAATTGTATAAATCATTATCAGTTTTGTTTCCTAAAAAAAATTATTTTATATTTCTATATCAATTTATATAATTTCATAAATTGGATTCAATCATTTATATGATTAACTTTGATATTCTTTTTTTAACTTGTTTAAAATTTATCAACTACTACTCAATCAATTTATCTTTATATTATTTTATTATACACAATAAGGATATCTAAAAGAAAACCTCCATACTATTTATTAAAATGAAAGAAAATGCACATCAGAGGGGCGGACAGGGTTGAACAAACAGAAATTCCCTCAACCACCAAGAATAGTTCTAACGATCATAGTACAACATTTAATTTCTATAATCAGAGTCACCAGCAGACTCCCATTCATATTGTGACTTATCCAAATTTATGAGATTTATGATATTTGTATACACAACCTTATATGACGTTCTGGTCAACACGGTTCTATTAACATTAGAATAATCCTTATGTGGTCTCTTCTTTGAGGGGATGTGGGTGAACTCTCCATCAGTAATATTCTTCACGCCACTTATGATTGCATCCTTTTAAGAGTTGTGCCCCCCACTGCCTGAGACTCTAAACGGGGTATCCAACTCCTCCTTTTCATCCTTAGAAACGTTTTCTTATTATTCAAGTAATTCAGATACCTAAAAAGCAGCGGTATTTCTTACTGGAAATCAATATGTTGTTGGGAATCATTCTGATTTGAGACATCAACCTGGGAGGTATCAGGGGTCATCATTCCTGACTCTTTATGTGGGTGTCCTCAACTGAAGTAGCCTATTTAACCTTGTATGAACCAGAATTATAGGGGCCACTATGAGCCTCCATAGAAGATACAACAACATGAAACCCTTTTCTAGTGTCAGATATCCTAGCAACTGGCACATCAGCAACAATGGGAACTGTCCAGTTTAATGAACCACTATCACGAGAAGTATACTTTGAAAGTTTTGAGTTCTTAACCTTGGACATCCTAAGATAGAGAGCTGTTGAATGACCTCTCAACCCACATTCCTCATAAGAAACATTATTCTGAAATACCTCTAAAGAGTGTCCAACGGCCATACATTCATTGCATAAAAGTTGTTTTTTTCATACTCAATATCAATTTGAATGTTTTCAGAAGGGGTGGAACGAGAAACCTTGTCAATGAAATTGGAGCTAAGATCAATCTCCACCAACATCCTATCAAATTGAACAAACTGATCATTTTCAGTCTCTTTTTCAAGATGAATTGGTGTCCCAATTGCCATGCCAATATCATGAAAAATTTTGAGTTCCTAGAGGACCCAATTGAGTCTATGAAGACGAATCCAGAGCTAAGAAAAGGCATTTCTTGCATGTGATACATTGAAATCAAAATACCTTCATGAAAAAAGCCAACAAGGTTTTAGAAATAGGGTTCCCATGCTCCATTCTCAAATCTTCAAAACATTAAACGAAAAAAGACACCGAAAAAGTCCTCGGCCAAGAGAAACACATTTCGAATTACAGACACCCCACAATGGTGAGATTCTGTGAATGAAATCATCAAGATTACAGGGATGTGCACCTTTAGGATGATAAATATATCCAATCCAAGAGTTTTTTCCAATTGACAGTCTCTCATCTTGTGCTACAGTGTTGGTTTCAACATGGGTGAATGACACTTTATGATGAATTCTACTATGACATGTGTCCTTGAACAATGCCAATGAATCAAATTCAACCAGCTTCATCCCTGGAGTATATTTCCCCACCACACTAGATTGATAACCAGGATTATCAACACCGTAGGTTGGATCCCGCAAAAACACATCATTCGTATCTGAAACAACACCGAGACCATTTGAGATTCGTGAATCACCGTTCCGCGTTGTAGTCTTCAATGATTTAATGGATCGTTGTGATCCCACCAATGATCTAACGTAAATACCGACACAAATTAAGGATCAGATGAGGAAGTTGGCGTCACCACAACTTTAGGGTTACAAACTTCCATTGAAGGCTGAGGGTTTCAAACATCAATGGAAACATGAGATCCAGGAGTAGACATCAAGGGTGGATCATCGACGCCACGATGCCTAGACAAGTGAGTCGATCGATGCCAAGGAAAAACAGAACTTCCATGGAAAACCCAAAAGTCCATCACGGCAGAAGGGTACTCCTGCAGCCCGTAGTGCCATTTTTTCAAAAATAGACATATGTATTATTTGATTATATCGAAAACATTTTATATTGAAATATTCCTTTACCTCGTGATTTAATATTTAAATGGATATCCACTCCCACATTCATTTTTTCTCTGACAAAGAATTGATACAAAAGTGGAGATTTGTGTTTTTATTAAAAATTTCTTTATTTCAAAATTTTAATTTTTTTCCAATTAAAATAAATTTTAAATCTCAATATATTTATTATGAAGTCAATTTATTTTTCACATGCTTCTATTTTTTATCACATCAACTATTCATGTTGAAATAATTAGATTTAAACCTTTTTTAGTAGCATTAGTTACCATATATCAGAAATGGTAATGCATGAAAATAATTTAACTAAATTACATGGAGAGAAATGGACTCCATTAGATATTAAAATCATTTATATTAATGAAAAATATATGAAAAACATACATTTTGATCTTGATCAAAACAAATTAAATTGTTTTTGTACTTGTAAAGTTGCTTCTGAAATATTGAAATAATTGGAAGAAACCAAATAAGGAACGAACAAGGTAAATGATTCTAGATTATATATGTATCATCAATATAGATTCCTATGTTTTACATACATTAATATTTCAAATTATTAAATTAATATTAATTACATATAGTTACGATCCATGGAAGAGTTCTATATGTTTCATGTCTATATAAACATGGATACATAAAAACTGGTGCATAAAATATACACATCATTTTCCATTAGTTTATTCATAACTGAAACACTTATTATACATATCATACATAAAACATTTCTATTTAACATATAGATATGAGACATAAGAAATGGTGAGATCAGAGGCACACTGATGGCAAACATAAGATATATTAATCAATAACTATAATTATGAAAAAGATAACCATAAATGATTGAGAACAATATCATAACATAGAATAATCCAACCTAATCATTTAATATTCATTAATCACAAATCAATGAATAAGTCCTTGTAACAAAAATAGGAATAATTAATATGTGTGTCGAATCATCAATAATCATTCAGGATCTCTGAGAATGTATCATAAGAATAAGAAATTGCTTTATGGGATACAAATAGGCATATAAAATCTAATCCTTAATCAAGGTTCATTCCAAATACTATTATTGAGGATAAATTCCCGTAATGGAAATGTCTACCAGGTTATTAACAACATTTTTTTAAGAGTTACTTCTATCTAATTAACCCCATATTCTATTAGGAGTTTATTAACTCTCTCCTCTCTTAGGATTTTATCAAATCCCACATCATTACGTAATGGATTAGAGGGATGGAACATAACCACCCATCATCTTGAGAAATATTAGGTTCTATAATCACAAAATCGTAATCCATATATGTGAGTGGCACGAGATCATAAAAAAATCATCATTTAATCATAGCATAACCCATAGAATGAAAGAATGTTTCACCTTTCTTAATCTAAATAATTAACCATCGAGGTAAATAATTAAAATGGTAACATAGTATGACATCCTTAGTAAATCATTCCAAACATAAAAATATATTTTTATAGATGAATATAAAGTACAAACCATAACTAGAACATTTATTGAGGAAAATAAAATTTTCATTTCAAAATCACTTATTAATAAAAGAGAAAATATCAATGAAAATATTTTCATTGAAAATAATTATCTAAACCTATAATTTAAGCTTCAAATGATAGATAATATATGATTATGAGAACATTTTTCTTGTGTTGTATGATAAAAAAATTATTCCTTTCAATTTTTTAATAAAGAGTCAAAAGCCCCTTATTTAGAAAAGAAACGAACGATTCATTTTAAAAAAAATTGTAAATTAAAAATGTTTAAAAAGAATTAAAAAACCATTTAAAAATAGTACAATAATTCTTGAAAATATTTTAATGAAAATGTCATCATGAATGAAGAAATTCATAACCAAAGAGAGAAATGAAGTCAGTTTTCATTAAAAATATTATACTGATATGTTGAGTACTTAATGTGACTAAAATTAAATAAAAACAATTAAAACATATAATTAAAGAGATTAGATGAAAATACATATGTTTTTTGTTAGATATATCATATAATTTCATCATTGGAAATTCATCAATAAACCATCCCTTTAAAATGAGATTATAATATAAAATCATTAACATTTTGGTAACTATTGATTCATGACCCCCTTAAAGGAAAAAAAATCAAATGAAAATTTAAATAACATGAATTTAAATATATTCATGATATAGGATAAAAAAATTATTTATATATTCCAAATTAAATAATATTGGTGTATAACGCTACATAATCTCCATAAACGATAATGTTAGACGATAAACCATTACCAATTAAGTAACATTAAAATAAAATAAACTTGAATATAATAATATGAATCATTAATATAAATAAAATTATTTAAAATATATCCATTATATATCATTTCAATGTAAATGAATATAAAACTTTTAATCATAAATAGGTGCATTGAATCAAATATGTCTCAATAAATCAAAAATGTGACGAAGAACTCTTACGTGATGTCTAATTGGAATCATAAGAACTATAACTTTCTGTATATTAAATTTAGATTAATTATATTTTTATTATACAACCATATAAATTATTATAATCCGTATATGATATAATTAATATATATAAATAAAAGTTTATTAATAATTATTTATAAAATCATCATTTCTGGGTGTAAGGTCATTTGATTTTCATGTATGCTTCAATTTCATATTATTGATATTTTGAATTTAATCATTGTGAAATATTCTAAATAAACACAATCCTGTCATAATTGTAATATTTAATCATTATATTCACTTAAATAACCATTCATAAAATGTGGTTAAGAAAAATTAATTTCATCACTTTGTGGTGATTATAATATCTACGTACACAAGAGTGATGTTTTATCTTTTTGATGGATTGAATAAAATATGTAAATTATAATTCAATTTTAAATAATAATAATTATATAATAAATATCTTATATTTTTATTAAATATATCTTTATTACTATCCATGAAAATGAAAAATGAAAAAAGGAATCACATCATTTTTTTGAAGTGGAATTCCACACACACGCACGCGCGACATTATAGTTTTTCAATAAATGGGTTGATAATAAGATAAATAAGTTATAATAATTAAATAATAATAAAAATTTAAAAAATTTAATATATAAATATTAAATACATAATAATAACTCATTATGAAGGATGGTGGTGTAAAATGAATCACGTCACACAGTGGAGGCAGTAGTCCACGCATACACATGAACAATACTATCCTATCTAATTTGATAATGAACAGGAAAAAGATTGTTGTGAATTCACAAAAATACAATCTAATTATATTTATTATTCTGAATTCATAATTAAGTTATGGGTAAAACAATTTTATAGTATGTATATGAAGAAATAAAGTTTGATGGGCTTGGGTATGATTTATACCTCTTGTTTGAAAGACCTCCTTTGGATTACACATTAATCCATGTATGATTTATGTTAGATTATTAAAATAAGTCATAGTATGGTTATAAGGTTTATATGCAGTTTTTTAATAGTTATATCATATGATTGAAGGCTAAAATAATTTAAAAATGGAGGATAAGAGGTTACCTTTTATAGGTATGGGGGACAGAAACACATGGAATTAGTTAAATGATTTCAATGATATAAGATCAATTTCAAGTGAAAGTTGGTCCAAATGACTATGAAATATATTTTTTTATAATATAATGTTGAAATATATTAAAAAAAATTATAAAAGTATTGGTTTTATTCATACCCATATATCATTGGTTAACTCCCTTAGTAAACTCGTTCTAACATTATTCATTGCAATTTTTTTTTACTATTTTAACTATTAATTATGACCAAAATTTTTTTTGAACATATTTAATTTTATTAATTATCATTATATAAAATATGGAATACATTTTTATAGAATAAATTTCTATTATTGGTATAAAATTAAATTTAATTAATAGTACAAACTTTAACAAATACTCATTTGAGAATAATGAATTTTTAAGAATAAAACAGAATTCAAATTCATTACATGCCTTTAAAGAACCATAAAATGAATTTAAAATAAATTTTTTTAATATATATAAAATTTTTTTAATTAAGAACATTATTAAATAGATATTATTATATTTCATTAAGATGAAAACACATTGGACGGATAAATATATTTCCCAGAAAAATGTGTCTTAATGGATAAAAATTTACATATAAAAACTCAAGTATAATAATGATTTATATGTAATTAATTATATTGTTAATAATTTAATGGTACTGATTTTACTTTATGATCATACTAAAAAAATAATGGCAGTTCTAAATGAAAATGAAATACATTTTTACAAAAAAATCATTATTTTTTAGTATTCAACGAAAAATATATCTTTTAGAAAAATAACATGAAATTTACCATTAAATAATATTGAAAATATGATTTTAAGATAATATTTTTATCATAATGAAATAAATAAAATAATTAATTTATTATAATATATGTGAATAAAGTTATATAAAATCAATTTTGATGAAAATATTTTTTTTGAATAATATAATTGCATTACTGAAAATTGATTACATATTTATTATTTCTCAATTAATAAAATTAAATTATATAAACAATTTATAATTTTTTTATGATTTTTTTATTTATATACATACCAAACAATTTTTTTTTCTATGTTAATATATTATCATTTAAATAATTTAATTTTTATGGTGTAACAATGTTTTCCTAAAGTTTAGTATTGCATGTTATGAAAGATATAGAGCTTATTACTCATTTAAAATAATCTTTTGGTTGTTTCATTATCTCAACCTTTATATAAATTATTTAAATGATATTTCTATGAAATAAAATGCTATATATTTGATTATCCATTTGATTAAAAACATCCCACAACTAAATAATAAAACGTCCACTGAAATGGGAAGAAGGGAATGTAAAGGTTACCTTAAATGACATATAATCAAATTACTAGATTTGTATAAAATTAATAATAAGTGAAATATGGAAATATTGGAGAAATATAATTTTCAAATTGTAATATAGATTGAAAGAGAACATGGTCATGAAAAAGCTAATGAATATAAAACCGTAATTAAATGAGGGGTGAAAACAACCATCAATTATTTACAATAACAATAAAAAGGGAATAAATCAATTTTCGATGTATTTTTTCCTAATGTTGAAGAATTATATTACTATCATTATATATAATATGATAAAATATATTTACAAGATATACATCCATTTCTAAACATCATTTCATCCTTTAGTTGTTCGTCAATCAATTTCAACATATATCACATTTATTACCCCACAAAATGATTATTAAAGATGATTTTTTCATCCATGAGGCACTAAAATAAACTTTTAATGGATCATAAGATCCATAAAATAATTATAATAATTTTCTTCTCTATCTAGATATTTACTAAAACAAACATTTTTATAGGAAGTTATCCAAAATGGAAAAAATCTTCATATGATGAAATAATAAATTTATCTCTAAAATTTCAACAATAGAACCCATAGTAAAAATTAAACTATTCTATAAATAAATAACCATAAAAATACTCCAAAATGTGTTTTACCGAATTAAAATCCCAAATATATAAAAAATTTGATCAATTTGTTTTCCAATATATACTTTTACATTTATACCCAAAGAATCATATAGCGCAAACTGTTACACAAAAAACACATGAATAATATGTTCATATATTGTTTCAAAACATGCTAATACGTGACAAAATAAAATGAATTTCCATAAAGCCTAAATAGAAAAAAAAATTCTTCAAATAAATTAACACAACCCTTGATCATTAAATTAAATCACAGAAAATTCAATAAATTACATATAACAAAAATGAAAAAATACTTTTAAACTATGACATAAATAACGTTTTCTAAATATTAAAAATTAATTTAAAGGTCAAAAATGTTGTACAAATTCATTTTTTAATACCAATCATATATTTATCTCATATAAAAATTATTCCCACAAAATCATGAACATAATAATGGGTACCTTTCCATATATCATGTGTTCTACAAAAATATAAATTACTACTAAATTGATTTTTATGTTACCACTATCATTAAATATATTCTAGGAAATTATTAAATAAAAACTAGTGAATAAAAATCCATAGATGTTTGAAAATCCCTATAACATTTATAAAATTAAATTATATCATTTATAAATAATTTATAAAACATAATTATTAGATCTCAACATATAAATACATCAATCATTCCACCTCTATCAAAAAACATTAACCAAAAATTTTCAACTTATTAAATAACTATAACATCCTCTAATATGAAATATGACTTATGTATTAACATTAATCAACATCAATTTAATCATGAATTTTTAATTATGAAATAATTAATTCTTATAAAATAATCAATAACTCTCATATGTCCTTTTTAGTATCTTCATCATCAACAGAAAACCGTCTCTTGTATAACCTTGTTGATACACTTCTGGAATATTCTCGTTAAGAAATTAATTTTCATAATTCCTATACATTACATATATAAAACATTTAATAATATTTAATATAATTTATAGTGCAATGTGCTAAACTATGTGTTTGGATCGTCCCTAAGATGTTCTTCGAGATGAGATATCATCTTGTCCATTATATGAGTGTATTCTTCCAGATATATTTTTCCTTGATTGAAACCCTGAGAAATTATTCGATCTTTCTTATAGATCCACACTTCCTACTCCCCAATGGCCTCAACTTGAAACCTTATTTCATAAATTCTAGCAATTACCTCAATTTAGGAATTGTCCCTCATGTATTTCTCAATCATTTATTCCTTAGTGTGAAATATGAGAATCTTTCATTCCCCTACCTCTTCTTCTATTACCTTTGGTTCTCTGTTTATGTCACTGTTATCTCTATCTTGCAGGCCTTTCTTTCCGTGCTTCCACATTTCTTGGCCAACTATGTTTCCATTGGTTTTGGCATGTAAGAATAGTATTTAAGTCCTTTTGGTTTTTTCCCTGATCCACAATTCATTTTCTGGAGTTGTGCATGCCTTTAAGCCCCTTCTTCCTTCTAGGGCTGTGAGGACCGTTCCCTTGGAAATGATCCCAACTGTCCACTGATATTTGGATAAATCTATCAGCACCTGAATCATCGTCCTCATGAAAAAATAATTGATATTGATCAACTAGAATATCAAAGGGGTTCCATAGCTCATCCATCATGCCTTCAGTGGGAGGCTTCATACCAAACTGTTTTCTCAGATCACTGGGGAAAGGTTTGTTTTCCCCTATATATGCATCCTTTAGATATGATGGGGGTTGGAGAAGGTTTGGGTCTAATAGGCCCAACAAACTCCCCTCCTCCCGACTACCTATAATAGGCACTACATCAGCAACCCTTGGAACTATCTGTATCCTAGGAGGCTCGGCCACCCTGCCCTCCTTAGGCCTCCCTTTATCCATAGGGGACACCTGGATATACAATAGAGGAACCTCCTTTGAATTACCAAGAGGTTCGTCCTTTTTTCCAGCATCAATTGCATCTCATTCATGCTCACTTTTATGATTTTATTCATCTCCACTATAGTCCTGGTAGAAGATGTCTTCTCAGAACTAGTGCGGGAATGTTGTTCCACCTTAGCTCCATGCTCCTTCAAGGATAAACCTAGGTTCTATTTTAGCCGATCAAACACATCAACCACCATTGGATTTTCATTCAAACTATTCCCCATACTCTGTATGGAAGATGTAAGAACAATGGTCCCCTGAGACTCCCTAATATAACACCGTTCCACGACAGAGTCCTCCTTTTCTAGGCACTAATAGGTAAATTACATACATCAACTGTGACTACCTCCATTATATTGGGAGGACCACACCAGGGTCGACCAGAGAGGCTTCGATGGCACCTAGAAACATCATGTGCTTTGCGGGAACATCCCGAGAAAATATAAATATAGTAGTCGTACGTACCTTCTAAAGCCAGTGAATATCTCCCTCATTTTCGATGATAAAATGACTCCAGATATCCATTCAATAAATCAACTTCGACACAAATCCTTGGCTCAACTGGGTGGAAGAGATCCTTCGTGCATGAATTAGAGAACTGTTATAATACTACCAGATTTTTGATAAACCGGAGGATCGCCAGGTTCTAAAACGAATATGGGAGACCAGGAAAGTATCTCCAAAGTGGTGAGGGAAATGAATCACATCTCAGGTGAATGTCGAAGGTCCATCATAATAAATATAACCTGAACCCCTTCATAGAACGCAGAGGAAAGGCCCATGCATGAAGAAGGTCATATTCATTAGATGATCGAAACTGTAAATGTCTCACATATAAAAGTACTACCGTAACACAGTCCTTCAAATTCCCATAGGAGACCACAAACTGATCAAATGCATCGACCGATGGACAATCCCTTCAGAATTGGGATACCAACATGATATCCAGTAATGCAGATGCTTCTAGGTACTCCATAGGGGCAATATGAACGAATGAAACTCCACTTACTATGGATTGAACCTTAGGGATTATATCGATCATAGAGAAAGGAGGAAGGGGTGATAGATATGTGAAAGGTGATAAAGAGGTTAAGAGAGGAGTAATCGAACGGGACATAGAAGCAGGATCCCCCTCTCCGTCCATTATTATCATATATTTTATTCATATAAATTTTCATTTTTATTTCAAAAATACATACACTATGATTTTATTTTCAACACCCAAAACATCTTCCCATTCCTTTAAGATATTTCTCAATGTGCTTTTTCCCTCATTCTCTACTTGTAGGTAGTCGAATCGTCTATTCTTTGTGGCCTTCCAGAAACTCAATTTTTCTTTATTTTCGGTTATTTATAAAATTTTTCATGTTTAAGTTATTAATCATATATAAAGATTGTTTTTTAGTAATGATAATAATATTTCTTAATACAAATTCAATTTAACATGACTTATCATGATGGAAATAATTACATTATCCATAAAATTCATCATTAACATGGTTTATTTTAGTTTAATCCATTGTATAAACCCTATAAGATTATTATAATAAATAATAATCATATTTGAAAATCATAAATGATGAAAATTATTCATATAATTTTTAACTCTCGACACATTATTTTTAATCTATGACACCATAAGATTAATTTTGGTTATCCATACTCATCACCTAATTAAATCATTCATAACAGTTTATAAAAAATACCATTAATCTAATCATATCACATTGGAGTGTCTATCCAGGTGTGTAGTCTCATTCCCCCCATCATTAACCAGTAATGATTTAGTAGATAACCAACATTTTAATTTAATAATTGTTATCCCATGGTGTAAGTATTCCACAACAACTTCTACATTTTAGTATCCAAATAGGGTATATTTTCATGGAAACTTATAATTCTTTATTTACCATGACTTATAATGATATAAAATAGTAATGTTTATCTTAATAGCTCTGAATGATGTTTTCTCATCCATGTATCAAAAAATAATCAAACACATCTTCAATACAAACTATTTCAACTATTGTTTTACAAAAAATAAATAATATATCTTATTAGATAAATATTCATTAATATCACTATGATCCATGATGTAAACATAATGGTTTCGTGTATTTAAAAACATAGAATCATAAAATAGTGTTTCAAAATAGATCTATATAATTTTTCATTAGGTTCTTCACAACTATAACCCTTCTTAAAATATCATTCTTAAACTATTACATCACAATGAGGAGAAAGGAAACATATGAAAGGGTGAGATCATATTCCTAGTACAAGTAAACATAAAAGATATCAATAAATAAAAATAAATGAGAATAAGAAAAGTATTACGTTATGATAATATTTTCATAGAATACAATAATGCATCCCAATAAGTCATTGTTAATTAGTTATATATCATAGAAAAATAATTTTTCAGAATAATATTTTTAATTCATAAGTGTGAACAATCATTAATTATCAAACATGATCCATGTGAACATATCATGAGCTTGAGACATAAGTTTTCTGTATACCCATAATCATAGAACAACAAATATTTTGTAATTTTTTACTCCCCAACTATCAATGTGGATAGAGTCCCATAATTTAAATGACAAGTTGATCATTTCCAACATTCTCTTTTGTGTAACCTCAATCTAGTGAACTACATCATATCATAGGAGTTTATTTAATCCATAATCTATTAGATTCTTCTCAACACTATCATTATTAATTTCTAAATTTGAGGGCCATAATAGATTCATCCATCATCATGATCTATATCAGTCTCACCCTTAAAATAATCATAATCCATACGTATGAGTTCCAAAACATCCAAAAACCTTTATCATTTCATTGTTTCATAACCAATGGAATGAAAATGAGTTTTATAAAAAGATCATCATCAAATAATAATCTTCACAGAGAAAGAATAAATATATTAAAATTGTTTCATATTCCTAGTAATTCATATGAATCATCATGGATATATGATATAGTTAAAAATAATTCTATAAAATTATAAGAACGACTATTGAGAAAAATACACTATTAATTTTGAAATCACCAATTAAAAATATTAAATTATATAAAATATCATGGAAAAAATTAATTGAAATGAACAATGGATTATTTATAATTAATATCAAAATCATATATATTTCATGAAAATGGGAATTTAGTTTTATGGAATTTATATCAATACAACGATTCTTTTCACATTTTTAATAAAATGATATAAATGGATCATTTGGAAAATGAAAAGAATATTAATTTTAAACATATTTATTGAAATTAAAACATTGGTAAAAAGGATTTTAAAAAATCAAGGTATAATATTAAAAACATTATTGAAAATATTTAAATAAAATATGGACTTGGAAGAAAATATTCTCAGTCGAAGAGAGAAATAATGTCATATTTACATAAAAATGTTATTTCTATCTCATAAGTACATACTGTGACATAAGTGAAAGGAAAAAATATAATAAAAAATAACCATTGTATAATAAATTATATAATATTTTTGACAGGTAGATCAAAAAATGACATCAATGTAAAATCAAGTACAAACAATCCAGTTAAAAATTTATATTGTAACATAAAACATTTTTCGCTTTGGTAACATTATAATCACAACCCCCTTGAATGGAATAAATTAAAATTAAACCTAAAACACTATGAATATAAATATTTTCATTATATAAAAAATTAAAGGATCAATATATATTATCCATTAAATAAAATATGAGTATAAGATAACATATCTACTAATGAAGACAATTTGAGATGGTAAATTCTTACAAATTGGTTACATTCGAATCAAATCCACATAGAGGTAATATTTTGAATTGTATCATTATATACCATGAATAAAGAAGTATACAAGATATTATAGTTTAAGGTATAATAATATAAACCTTATAAAAATATGCATAACATCAAATGTTTACCATCAAAACAAAAAATGAGATAAAGAACCCTCGCCTCATGTATTATTTAATTTGTAATTTATATAACCACCTATATAATAAATTTAAAATTATTTTAATTACATACTAGACCATAATAAATTCATATAAAAGCATATATGATCTACTTAAAAAAATCATGAGTTACTAATAATTTATTATTAAACACATTGTTTCTAGGTGTCATTTTTTTGATATTCAGGTCTATTTCAATTCAGAAGTTGTGGTAATTGAAAATTGATCTTGTTTCCATAATATAAAGAATATTAATCATGTAATAATAAAGATATTTAATAATTTTAAACACTTGTATAAAAATTCACTGATATGTTTTTTGAACACTTAATTTCAACACTTTGGGGAGATGGTAATTCTTACACACATATGAGTGATGCTTCCTCTATATGATAGATTGAATAAAAGTTAGTTAAATGATAATTAAAATTTAAAAAATCAATATTATATCATAAATAAAAAAAATTAATCAATTATATCTTTATTACAATCAAATTCATGTGTAATTGAAAAACTAACCACATCACATCATGGAGGTTTCATTCTACAAGTACCAACGAGTGACATTGTGATACTTCAGAAGATGTGAAGGTAAGAATGAATATGCAAAATTATAATTATAGAACCATTAATATATCATAAAAATAATATATGATCATTAAATCCATCATAAAAACTCATTATTATAGATGGAGATATTGAATGAAAAATATCTCTATGTTGAGGTGGTAGTCGACATGTACACATGATCGATACTGTCATCTCCCATTTGATAGAGGAGAGGTTGTAAATAGTGGGGGAAACATCATAATAAAATATAAGTCTATTAATGATACTATATTCATAAATTTTCTATGTATACCATATCATTATTGTAATTATAATTTGAAATCAAATTTAAAGGGCTCGTTTAGTGTTTATACATATTCTTCGAGATAATTCCTTTGGTATACACATTAAAACATGAAGGATTTGTTTAATGAGATGACTATATGTTCTAGGATGAGGGTAAATAATATATAAAGGTTTTCTATTTTTTATTTTATCATGGAAAAGTAAAAAAATTAATTATGGAGTGGAATGGGTTCTCTTTTATAACTGAAGGGAGTGACACACAAGGAATTTCTTAAATGATTTCAATGATATGAGGTCACATTAAGAAAAAAGTGCATTTAAATGGGAATGAATAAGAATTTAAAATAATATAAAAAATATATATTTTCATATATTAATAATTATAAAATTTTTTTGTAATTATTATCCATATATTTTGTTTTAACCTCCCTCCACCAGTAAACCCATTATAACAATAATTGTGGTGAAATTTTACTATTCGTACTATTCACTATGAAAAAAAAATTTAGATTATAATATTAAATTATATTAATTTTTATGTTTATAGACATTAATAAAATTATAAAAAATTAACATTTTATAGGTTATCGAAGTTAAAATTATATAAAGATGCAAACCACAGTGAAAACTCGTTTTTGAATCTAGTATTTTTAATCATAAAATTGAATTATTTCCATTCCATTCTCTTTAAGAACAAAAAAATAAATGTAAAAACTATATTATTTAATAATATTTAAATATATATATATATCATTTATACTATTAATCAATATAGATTATTTTAATTCATTATGATAAAAACACATTGCGTGAAAAAAACTGCTTTTAGAAAATTATGCTTTAAAGTCCTAAAAATGTAATACCAAAATCATGAATACTGATGATTCCTATGGAATTAATTATATTATTTATAATTAAAGATTTATCATGTTACATTAATAAACAAAAAAAATATAATAATCAATCTACATGAATAGAAATTTATGTTTTATAAAAATTGGAATTTTTTTACGTTCACTAAGAAATAATTATTTTTAGAAAAATACATTAGAATTTACCCCTATATAATATTTACATGATTATTTCAAAAATATATTCATTATACTAAATAAAATTTACAAAATGGTATAAATTTATTATAATTTCCATGAAAAAAATTCAATATAAATTAATTTTGATGAAAACACTTTTTTAATGAATAAAATAACATTATGGAATATTGAGTAATTATTTATTTAAATTCCAAAAAAATATTTGAATTATATAAAAGTTTTGTACATAATTTAATTTATTTATTTATATTATAATGTGCCAATTTAATATCAATTTTATAATGGTCACATATAGAAAATATAATTTTTATTATGTAACGCATCTCGCTTAAAGTTAGGTGGTGCGTGTTAAGAATGATATCGAGAATATTAACCTTTTAAACAAACTATTATTGTTGTTAAGATCGATAGTTTAAATTTTTTTCCATGGATAATTATGAATCTATTATTATCATGATTATATGATTTAATAACATTTTCAATACTAGAATGTCTCATGGTGATGACTTTTCTACAAAATCCTCAATTAAAATATATAATTTAGGTCACTCCACGTAATTGGGTGCTAACATTTACAACAATTCATGTTATAAAGAATCTAAAAAATTGTGGTTGATAAACTGATCAAATTTGTAATGACATCTAAAATAATGATGAATATATAAGTGGAATTAGAGGACAATTAAGTCAAATAAATAATAAAACTATTTCATTCAAAGTTGTAAATGGGGATCAATCAAGAGTTTAAGTTAATGACTCTTCTAAAATCACAATGAACATGAAAAAAATATTTAAAAATAATAAATTATACAACCAATCCAAAAAATGAATCATAAAGGTTGAACTGGATGTTTAATGCTATGAATTTAAAAAATAATGGTCACAACAATTCAGAATAACTCATATTAATGAAAAATATCAAAAAATAAGGTAAAAGGTATTCAAACGACACAACGAGGAGTTGAAGTGATGAATCCATGAATTAAAATACCTCATCCTATTCATGTAACACATGTTCATAGTTACACATGTCATAGATTGGCCACAATTCCTAGGATGGTACACTATTATTATTTACATCACTTTTTCTACATATGCAAATTCTTCACACTCTTATTATTCGTTTTTCAATTTCATTCAAATCAATTATGAAGATCTAAAATATTTTAATGATCAACTTGAAAATGGTTTTCATCAAATTTATTAATTTCAATAATATGTGAAAAAAAATAATATTTAATAAAAATATATACTTAGAAAATTTAAGGAAATTTTATTCAATGATAAAAATGATTATCCATGAATATTGATAATCAACCAATTTTTACTAATCTTAAATCCCCTATTAAATCCCTCAAAATTTTTCTTTTCTAAATTCATTCAAGGTGAATATAATATAAATAAAATTTTAGGCACTCCATGAAATGTAAAAGAAATGTATAGTCATGGTTTCTCAAATCGTCCATGTACCTTATAAAATCCTAGGAAAACTAATTTTGTAAATTGTTTCTCTCTATATTATTTCTATAATTTTTTAAAAAGGATTGGTAATGTATTTTATGAATATGGTTACAATAATAAATGATATGGGATACCAAAATAAAATCACCATTCATCCAAATTTTTCAAAATAAAACAACATTTTAAGAAAATATTGATTCATAAATATTTATTGTAATATATACACATACCCAAGTTTTTTGTCTACCATAAACATTAGTTATTTTTCTTTTAAGAAAATTTTTATCTAATAAAAACACAAGAACAACTATGGAATCTACATTGTGGTTTCTCAAGACATATGTGTGGTTACCTCTCTAAATTAAATCAAATCAATAATCTATATGGTGGTCACAAAACTTTTAGTGATAATTTAATGGGTGAAAGAATCAACAAAGGTTCCAATGGTTTTTCAAACTCAATTCTACATATATAATTTATTTTTAGAATGTTAAATAAAAAATATTCTAAACATTATTCAATTTTGTGATAGTGGATTTATAATTTACATTGATAATAATTTTTAAAAAGTTTTTAACAGAAATGGAAATATTTATTTATAACATCTAAAATGTAAAATGTTGGTAAAATCATTTTAAAATACCTCCCTGTCAATAAGATCACATTTATGAGTTCACATCCTATTGAGTGATGGATTTATCATAGAAACATTTTTCACTATAAAATAAACTCACATTCCAATGTCAACAGTAATCAACGTGTTTGAGATCTTCCCAAACAATATTTCAAAAATAATTTGGTTCTTGAAACATGATAATATGGTAGAAACATAAATCCTATTTTAAATCTAAAAATGTGTTTTTTATTCAAAAAAATAACATGAATTAATTCATCATGACTTATCCATAACTTCTCAAATAAAATTTCTACAATATAATTTCTATTATTTTTTTATTATTGATGAATATAGAATATTCTCATGGGAATAAATGAATCCTCCATCTAATGTTATCCTAATGTTATATCGATGAATGAATATAGATAATGAATCATGAGCCCCAACTCCAATAGTCCCTGGGTCGGATACTAGCATTGAGGGAATAGAAATCACACATATGGGTGGAATTACCCTTAATATAATATATGATTGGGAAGTAGGATAATAAACCCCCTAGAAACATAATAATATAAAATGATGATAAACTCAATCTATCCCATATTTCATGATCAATGTCAAAAAATACAAATAAAATCCTCCTTGAAAAAACTAAAAGATTGTACAATGGTAGAGACATAACAACAGATCGAAAACATGATATAGTAATGTCTAGATCAGTCCCTAAAGTACTACATGAATCCTAAAAATAGTATATATATATATATGGTGATAATAATAGGTAGAATTAGCAGGACCATACATAAGTTCTCAAGTTAATATGAGAAAAAGTAATACTGATGTTCCAATGAAAAAAATAAACTTGTTACAAAGTAGTTCATATATTAAATATCATCCCCTGAATGTCATTCTCACTAATTCATGCATCAAATATAACAACATAGTATCAAAATATTGAAAATAATAAGTGCCTTGAAACCTCTTCACTAGTATGCATCTACTATTGTGACTCAACAATAAACATCATTTACTTCCATACCAACCATACATTTCACATCATATATCTAGTAATTTTATGTGGGTCAGCATGCATCCCTACCAAACCCACTCTTTCTTTTTCTGGCATCCAGTGCCTAAACCAGTAATCATCACATAACATCCTCCTCACCTCAAATCAAAACAACATTACATACTTTGGAAATTATGGTATCATGTATTTTAAAAAAATCTACCTCACCCCCCACTCTACCCCAGTATAACCCCCACCACATTTCACATCATTGTAACCATTGTGTAATATACAACACCAACTCTTATTATCACTATGAAATATCGAACAACAACCCATATCATCACTATTGATAAACGAAGTTTATGGAATATGGGTTAGTCATCCATCTTTACCACAGATAGCTTGGATGATAGGGGAAACACTCAAACCCCAAAACATTTGGGTTTTGGAAAGGATATCCATCTTCGGTGGGGGAATGTATAAAAAACATAAAATAAGTGATAGATAGATTTTAAAAAACTCGTAATATATGGTTTCACATAAACTACCCTACTATACGTCACACCACCACATATTCACATTACTTCATCCATCATAACCAATACCACCACTATATTAATGACACCACACATCCACCACACAATTCCACATGCAATTATAGGTTCCACAATATTATATATTTTAATGATTTTCTACTACCACCCTTTTTCTAATACATTCATTAACATTTACACAACCCTTTAATTAATCATTTTGTCCATTTAATTCAATTATCACACATTAATTCAAGGATATATTAATTTATATACTAACCTTTGTTATTTTATTTGAAAATTACAATTTATTCCACGGATAACCATAAAACTAATTGTACCTCACCACAAATAACAACTAACACATATCACATCAACCATAACCATAACATCACTTTATAAAAAACATCTCACAACAACAACCACACATATCAACCACTACACATCACAACCACCACACATCACCAATACCACACATCATCAACATCCCACTATCAACCACATCGCATCCCATGAAATCATAACATCACATCATTTCCCCCACACCTTCGGTACCCAATATAATAAATACATTCACCTCACTATATCCCACCACACATGTAGAAACACAACAAGAACAACTGCACACACCACCATAACGATGTTTCAACAATATTATATCCATGAAGGGATTAATTTACTTTAAATTTGTAATTATCATGGGTATTCTCATCTGAATTCCTTATTTCCAATGGGGAACCAATTCATTGAACTAATATATGCGATTATACAAATCATTCTGCATGATAACAAGAAATAATACAACAAGGATCTCAAAACCATATGAACTATAATATAATCAAGGCTCCCAACAACTATAATTTTAATAAGTGGAAACAAGCTTTTATAATCTCATTACTAATAATAAAATAATTAAAATAAGTGATTTCTCCACAATGCCATCAAAATTAGTCAATATATTTCATTATATTAATTATTATTAACCTTACTATTTGACAAATTAAATACAAAATCAGGTAATCCCCACACATGCACATAAATAGGGAGATAATAGGGATCCCCTCCCAAAAAGATATTTTTTGGATTTCCACGAACAACAAGGTTGTGGATAAATAATTATAAGACCCTAATAAAACTGGGAATCAATGAAGAAACCAAAAACTACGAAGTTATCATAGATAAGGAATCACAAACACTGTCATAAATAGAATAACATCACCTTTATGAACTCCTAAATTTGAACTAGATAAAACAAGTGAGAAAATAGAATTTACTCACTGTAGATTTTGGATGATAAACTTCTAAAATACAAAGATATTAATTTGATATGGAGTGACGGAATGTCTCTTAAATATGCTAGGGTTTTCCAAATAAATTGTGATGGATAAAATTAATAGGTTGATCCCTAGTATTTATAAATATGGTATACCTAATCACATTCAAAAACTGAAACCAGGATTCATTCTTGAGTTTTTGTGAGGTCCTCTAATTCAATACATTATATATATTCCACCTCTAATCACCTAAATCTCAATACCTAATAAATATTCACAATCTTTCAAAGTGCATATTCATGTCCTGAACAATTCCTTCACATAATGAGTTTATAATGAAGAAAACTACCATCGAAAAATTTAATTTGTGTATCACTAGCCTCAAATTTGTGAACAAAGACTATTGTTTGTAACACCTATTCAAATTTTGAATAACCTATTATAGAATAATTTCAAATCAAAACTCTATTGAACCCTCCTCGAGCCACCTATAGAAACCTCCAAATCCCAAACCAGCAAAGAAATGAACTAATAATGATAATAAAATGACATCAGATACATCTCAAATGATTATAGATCTTTATATTCAATAAAATCCTGATTAAAAAATTAATGTTTTGAAAAAATATTCTTAGGGATACATCTCAGAGATGTCATCATACCCCAGACTCAACCACCAACCAAACACACCAATCAAAGACAAAAACATCTTCAATAAACCCTCATAACCACATCACCATATAACAATCAATAATTTTCATCTATTCCAAATAACTACTCATACAATTGTTTCAACCTATGGTCATACCACACCATAACCGCATCAAAGGCCACAAAACACTACCCCAATCACACAAGACAATAAAACCCACTATCCATATCAAGATATTTCCAACATTGGATAGAATTGACTCTCTTTAATGGTTTTAATACATGTCATAAATATAACATGTATTGATTAGTAATTTGTTTCCCCCATATTAGTGTAATTAATTCTATATCACCTACCATCAACATTGGAAAATGTAATATATCATAAATCCGAAAGAATAATACTCCACATCATCATGGGTAAAATGATGAAAAACTCAAAAATAACTCAGTTTACTAGGAACACATTAGTTTCTCATACTCCTAACTACTATTATCCAATACACAAGCCCTCTATAGTATGTGAACCATGTGGATGATATTTTCATGTATAAATTTCTCACACTGATCCTAGATATCTACTGAGCACTCTATGAACACCAAATCTTCATCAACATCATCTTATACCAAGTCAATAATGTGGGACTCATCATGAAGAAACTGATGAAGATAGTACTCATGGAAGAAATCATAGATCTAGTTCTACTATATTGGAAGTTCCAATTAAAATTCCTCTACACCAAC